>OY728133.1:1579284409-1580534409 GCA_963277665.1 Viscum album
CATGTATACTGACCAAAGCCCGATTTGGTAATGTCCTCAACCTAATACCCAATGGAGTAGGGAACTCTTATCGATCCAACACATCCCTTTACTAATTTAGCATTATAGATTAAATCACATTGGATAATCCCAATGTAATCTAGTGAGGACACATAATGAAAATATTGTAAATCCAAAATAATTCACAAGATCCATCTTATTTCCCATGAACTCAATATTTAGTAACTTGTCCCTTGGGATCTATTCCCAAATATCAAACACATTCAAGTTCCATCCCTACCCCAAAATGGTTCTCCCATGTCCACCAAGACCCATATACATTTGAAAACTAACATTAAATGTTCTTATAGGTATACCCACACAACACACATGCATCATTATGTGTCATGGTACACAATAAAAAATCACTCCCAAATGATGATCATAATAATCACACAATCTTTAGAAAAATATGGAATCACCTTCACTAAGTCAAATGTACTAAAATAATTCAATTCTATCCATTATGAATCCCCTTAAAAATGTCAAATATATAATTTTAAACCATTTAAAAAATCCATAAACAGAAAATTTAACCATAATGTGACCTTGGCTAATATCCCATCAAAAACACTTTTTAAATCCCATTTTTTTAAAAAAGCTCTTCAAAAACCATATAAAAAACCACCAAATTCATTAGAAATTCCCATATCATAAAAACATTTTAAATGTATATTTTTAAAAGAAAGCATTTTACCTTTTAAAACCATCACACCCCCCCAAAAAACCCATAAATACGTCTACTAAAATCAATTAAACTATATAAACACAATCTGGGTCTTGAGAAAAATACAAGTGAATGTTGACTATTAGGATAACATGATTCTATCCTAACCATTTGAAAACTCTCACAAAACAACAAATATATTAGTATAACAAAAAGTCTACATGAAAATTAAATTACCAATTAACTGAGATACATAGTAAGGTCAATGCCCCTTCCTTATTTAATGGTAGAGACTTTAATTTTATATCCCATACATTGATTCTTTTGATCCCATTATCACTGCCATATATTTTATGTCCCTATATCAAATACAGGTTAACAAAATACAAAATTTATAGTTATTTAAAATTATTTTTACAATTAAAAAAATATGAAAAGTTCCTAAAACCTTATAATTGTTCTAATAAATTATTATATAGTCCAAAATGACCTCCATTATGTTCAAAACACCTGAATCATCCGTAAATATCATTAAATATATTAATTAACTAATTTAAACAACTCTTATAACATGATAAAACTAGTATTGAAGTCACCAAGTAGTCCATATGTGTCTGAATCACAAAGAAACAAGATTTTTCAACTCCTAAACAACAAGTTATACTTAGAAAAAAAATAAACACAAATTATTTTAAAATATTATGAATAATTTAATAAACTAATTGATAAAAATATTGAGATCAAGACAGTGAAATTCCTGCTGGAAAATTATGAATGAAAGCCTATTTTATACAACATGGGATATCCTTTATGGTTCATATAAAAAATCGCATTTATTTGTAAAGATTTTTCCAAAATCCAAAGGAATCATTCATCTAAACTCTATCCAAAAAAATATAAATTAGTGGAAATAATGGGATGAGAATAAGAGAAAATATAAGAAATACATTTCCCAAATCAAAATGATTAAACCCTCCAGAATCTCCTAGATTTAAGTGGAACCATAGAGGATTTAAGGGATAAACAAGGGATTCTCTTAAAATATTTTCATGAGGATGGATTAGGAGAAGCCTAAGTGGGTTCCAAATAGTAACCCAAGACATTCTTAAAACCATACTACTATAAAAAAAATCTGAGACTCCTCCGACAAGATAGTTGATTATCATTTTGATGGTTGTGGCTCAATAGCTGGTCGATAGAACCAAACCTTATGCATATCAATTATCCATTCACCGTCTAGTTGTAGCATCTACTATTTAATTTTAGAAACCTTATCTACCCCATCATTATTAGACTTCCTTAAAAGCCACCTTACCACATATCGTACACTAAACCCATTCCAAAAAAATCTAATTAGGACATTAAAACACTCTAAATTAATTTCTATAATATAGTTCTAAAAAACCCTACCTTAAAAGGAAAAAAATCATATTCCATCATGAATGTATAACCCTTAATGACACATTTATTTACAAAATGAATCAAAATTATTATTTTATAGTGATATTAATTGAAAATGTTATGTTGAAGGGGGGGTAATATACCTGTCACTTGAGTATTTTTGTTATTTTAGTCAATGATGAGTGTAGGTTATTAATTTCTAGATTAATATTTCTTAAAATCCCCTAAAATTAGAAATATAAGATGGTATAACATGCTTGGTATATTATAAAAAATTTTATGGTCTATGCAAAGAAGACTTTTTTACTGCCCTAGATTTTTCCGTGTAAACCTATAGATTTTTAATTGGTTGATCATTGATTATAAATAAATATGATTCTATAATTATATTTGAAATTAGAGTATGTTTAGACTCTAAATAAAATGGGGAGTATAAGTTACATTAAAGAAATTTTATGATTGTATAAAATTAGTAAGACCATCCCTTATCATTTTATATTTTAACATATTGTCAGTGAAGGGGGTAGAATATTCATTAAATAATTTTATATTGATAATAAATCTCAATTTGGATATTTAGTACCCTAATTTAATGATGTAGATGACAATTATATTTTCTATAAATGATTCAATGAAAAGTAAACTCAATATATACAGAATGTTTTTGATATGGAAGAGACTAAGAAATGAATAAGGAATATGGTGTGAATTTAATATCAAAAAAAATTGAGAAAAGGAAGAAGATTTAATTTATATGGAGTATCCAACTCGACAATTTCATGGAAATAAACATTTTAATCTAATTATTTTAGATATATTTTAATGCAACAATGACAAGTGTTATTATTATATGAACATACTCACTACATAGGTTTTTACTAAATTAAGATGAATATATATTATAATTGGTTTTTAATGACTTTTGGGTATTATTTTCAGGTGATCTAGTGTGTCTGAGAAGTCATTGAGTTGAATTGAGGATGTTTTGAGTAAAATCAAATGTTTATAAAATATGAATAAAATGAGTAAGTATAACATCATAATGGTTTTGAGTTAAGAAGAGTTATCTAGTTCTTATAGTATTGAAAATATAAAATAGTAATGAGTTAATTAAATTAATAAAACACCTTTGAAGATTCATTCATACTTCATTAAGAGGATTCCATGAATTAAAAAGATTAAATATCAACTTTTTAAGAGTCATTTTCCACATTAAAACCGTTTTATAAGAGTTAAAAAGTGTTATTTATGACATATTAAGAGACTTATCATATTTGGAATTAATGAAAAATAATTTAATGTAGTTTTTAAGAGTTAAAAATTACACTCAAAGTGCATCTGATCAATTAAAATTGAAAAATACAACATTTGATTGATAATAAATGCTGTTTTACGAGTAAAGTTAGACATTATAAGGTCGATTAACGACATATAAGGAGTAACTGGATATGATTTTTAAAGACCTATAAATTTCATGGAAATTTTTTTCTTAATTGTTTTGGGATTTTACGAGTACGCAGTTTCTGACAGCACCTGATTCTGAGGCTAGGTGTGACCGGAATCATTTTCCGAATTTTAGCTTGGGTGCGTTCAGTGAACGAACGAGTGGGTTTTTCCTTAATTTTGAATGGGTGCTCGGAATCGAATTCTGAGGACACCGATGAAACCGCAGTGCCGGTAATTGCTTAGGAACACCTTTTCTGATGGTGCGTTTGCTCGGGAGGAGTTGTTAAAAATGTGAAGAATAAAAATATAGTTGTTATAAAATTATATTTTTATTTCTTTACAGGTGGTTTAAGTGTTATGGGAAAGGAAGATGTGAGGAAGTTGGGGTGGGTCCCACCCGATCGCCCACCTCCTTTAATTTCCCCAACACCCCATTAATTTCCCCTCTAGCAATTAATTTTGTTACTCATCCTCTCTCCCACTTTAATTGCATGCCAATTAAATACCACATTAATTTGACAACGTAAGTTAATTAATTTGGTGAATTCAATTTGAATTTTGAAAGGATGGAATGAGTAATAAAATAAGCCAAAGCCTTATTTTATTATTGTTGTATCTTTGTCTGGATATTTTTGAGAGAGGGAGCATTCTTTTCTCTGAAGGAGTTCTTCATCCTCCTTTAATAACACGAAGAACACTGACACGCCTTCCTTCATTCTTCTTCCCGCGTCAAAGGAAGGGAGACGCCACTTTTCCTCGGACGATCTTCGTCAATATGTATGGAGCCACACCCCGCGGCGCCGTCCTCCATGACGCGAGCTTTCGCGATTTATTCTTTGAGGTAGGGGTTTTATGTTCAAATTTAATGGATTAAATTTTCACCTTGCTTTGTTGAAGTTGTTTTAGGTTAATTTATCCGCATGTTATCAAATTAACGGGAGGAGGTCGGACCGCACAAACACGGCCAATCCTCCTCCCCTTATTATTGATAATCGACGTGGTTTGGAATGGTGGTGGTGTTTTGCAACGGCACCGCGTGTGAACGAGAATGAACGCGGAGAAAGTGCGTGGCACCGTCGCGTCGTGCCAGTGAAGCCTTAGAAAGTTATAGCCAAGAAAGGGTCGCGGCGGAGGAGCACAGCGCCATCGCGCCGCCCCAGAGCATCACGAAGGGCCACGGCCGAGGCGGGCCGCGGCGGAGGGGCACGGCACCATCGCGCCATGCCGGTCGGACAAGGCCGCGTCTTAAGGCCACGGTGGTGCAGGGAGGGGCAGCCGGAACCGCCACCCGCTGGCGCATAGAAGGCGGGACCAGTGGGGGTCCTGCGGTAGGACACCAGCCGGCCGTTTTCGGATGATCCGGGGGACATAACGCCAAACTGGCAAAGAGGCGGGCCCCCCATGCTGGGGCCGTTTCTTCAATCAAGGGGGGCAGCACCCCCCTCTGCATCTCTCTCGGCCGAACGACCGAGCCGCTTGCCACGCGGGTCGCGCCCGTAACGGACCAGGCCGGCACGCCGGGCCGCGCCGCCCGCGCTGGGCCAGACCCCGCGGTGGGCCGGGCCGCGCCAGCCGGGCGAGGCCATGCCCTAGTGGGCTAGACCCGGAACCTGGTCGGGTCGACCCAGTTCGGGCCGTCCCTGGGGGTCTCGGGCCGGGTCAGTCCGGGCCCAAACTCCCCCCCTAAAAACAGACAGCTTCGTTCAAAGGCCCATAACTTTGGTTACGGACCTTTGATTGGTGCACCGTCATTTGCAATGCGATCCTTGGATTGAGACAGTACTTTCTGTATATTACAATCAAGGTTTCGGTGAACTTTTCATATGGCCAGGTTTCTTCGAACACGAATCCAACCGGGCCTTCAATGCTCAAACACTTATAACTTGAGCTCCGGACGTCTGATTGACGTGCCATCGACTTTTTTGGTTTCCTCTTAGTGAGATGGACCTTTTGGATTACTCCTCTCAAGGATTGGATGCAGTTGGAGTACGGTCAGGTTGGTTTTGATTTAAAAACAAAGTGGGCCCTTGGGAATAAAAAGCCAATAACTCTCAGACCGCGCGTCCGATTGACGCGCCGTCTGTCACATTGAGTTCCTATTGTCAATACGGAACTTTGGGATACATCAACTCCAAGCTACGTTTCAGTTGATGTATCGACCCCCCTTTGGCTCAGGGAGCAGACCCTCCTGGAATCAAGCATGTTGTGTGCGTGAACATAAGAACTGGCTGTGACTGCGACGACGAAGATGACTGTACTGGGATCCTCCGTGGGTTCGGTAGCGACGACGACCATACTCAAATCCTCTGTGGGAACAATGGCGATGACTAATTTTCTTGTATCCTATGTGGGTCCGGCGGTACGTGACTACTGTTCTTGTATCCTACGTGGGTCTGGCAGTATTTGACTATGTACTTGTATCCTACGTGGGTCCGGCAGAGTAGCTGGTCTTGTATCCTTTGTTGGTATGAAAGCATAGCTAGTCTAGTATCCTTTGTGGGTCTGACATCTTAGATGAATCCGTGGCTACATCTGATCATCTCTATCATCATACGAAGAAGTTTACCTATGTGAGCTGAGTCTTTCCTTTTCAATCATTGTCTTTGATATGATCGACTTGCTTTCCTAATTGGATTGGGTTTTATTATCCTTTGTGGATTGGTTCTTCAATCCTGTGTGGACTGTATCGAACTTGGGATCAGATGCTAGAGTTGAACTAGAATTAATGACTTAGGTATATGTATGGTCATATACCTGATTAGAGTTGGTTGTTACTTTGTGATTGTGCCTTTCCTTTGTGGTTTATCCTTCGTGTATTCTGGGAGACCATCGGGGGACTCAGGGTCCCTATTGAGTAGCGTATACTCACCCCTACATGGGTTATGCATGCACTACGTTTTGTTGGATGCAGATGACGGACAACACTGATCATAGTTGAGGCTTGTGTTGCAAGTCGGTACATGGAGGTGGACCACTGGGCGGGACGTGCATGGAGCGGACGACTGGACCCGAGGAACTGAGGAGACCATCTGTACCCACCCTACATGTGGTATTTCTAGTAGATGGCTTGGCGTTTCTACTTTACCTTTCAGTTGCTGTAATTTCTTTTCAGTTGTACTTTACTTTCAGTTGGGTTTGTATACTGGCCCATTTACTTTCCAACACTTACAGTTGTTCCTAGTTTACTTAGTGTTTACTTCATCTTTCTTACTATGTGGTATTTGATTACTTTATAAAGGAAATGCCTTCCATTTTTATCGGGATTTACACCTTTTGTGCCAGTCACCAGCCCATGGCCTATGGAAGGTGGGCTTGGGGTAGTCACGACACGGGCCCCGAGGACGGGTCGTGACAAATTGGTATCAGAGTAGTTCGGTTCTACCGCAGAACTCAGGTCTCTATTCTTTATTCTATGTGAAGCAATAGTTTTAAGGGTATTGAGTGTGGTTATCAGTCCAGGGAGTCCAGTGTTGGTGCGGTGGCCGACGTATCCGTACACCTGGACCCTGACTTCTAATTTCGGACTCAGTACATGAAAACATTGATTGCATGTGTGTTTCAAAAGTTTTCTTTGTGATTACATTGTGTCAGCTCACCAGGTATACTGTTTTGACCATGGAGCACCTATTTCTCTCAGGATGGCCCCACTATGGCAGCCATCTAGGGTTCAGAGCTTTTTACAAGATGACAACCCACTGAGTGATGAGGCCTCGGTGAAGGGCACTTTCACAATGGAGGCACTGGTGGTACCTCTACCCACCGACCCACCGATGCCACCATCCCCAGCCGCTGAGAGTGCACGTCGCCTTAGTGCACTGCACGAGTTTCAATGTTAGAGGTCCCCCATGTTCCCCGGGGAGATGGACCCTCAGGAAGCTGAGGATTGGGTGGAGGCTGTTGTAGGATTTTTCAGGTTAGTGGGGACATCAGCTAACCTCATAGTGATCCTTACAGTGAGTCTCATGCACGTGGAATCACGTAGATGGTGGAGCCTGATGCATCAGGTGAATGACGAGGCATATCTCCTTTGGACGGACTTTGAGTGCCTCTTCTGCTTAGAGTTCATCCCAGACAGCCTACGTGCGGTGCGCATTCAGGAGCTACTACCACTGTGGCAGGGTAGCATGATGGGATCCCAGTACTCGGCGGGATTTACCGATCTCCCGTGCTATTCGACGGACATGGTACGATACCCATTCTTCCGGGCCCGGATCTTCGAGTAGGGACTGAGGCATGATATCAGGGCATCAATGATCTCCCTAGGCATTTCGACGTAGGTAAGAGTACTGGAGCGAGCCCTTCTCATAAAGATCTTTCTTGCTGAGCCTACACCAGTAGCGAGACCTACCGCAGGGCGACATGTAGTAGAGTATTCTGAAGCTGGCAGTCGGCGGATGTCACAGGGGTCCAGGTGGACCAGACCATCAGGCGGAAGACATCAGGACACTGGCTCAGAGGTGTGGGGAACATGGCACAGAGCCAGTCTTATGAGAAGCAGATAGTGCTATGCATGCGGCGGGTAGGGCCACATGGCTCGTGACTGCCCGAACCGCCATGCAGAGGAGCAGAAGATGGTTGAGGGACCGCTGAGGCATAGGCAGAGGGTCGACCGTGGCGGTTCGCAGGGATTAGGCGGACGAGGCAGAGGATCTAGCCGAGCAACAGGTGGTGGGTGATTCATTGAGGCTTTACCACCACCACCACCAGGAGGTCCACCCTGACCACAGGGAGCTGGCAGGAAGAGACAGGATCAGCATCAGTCAGCGGAGGCCTACAACCACGGCGCACCAGAGATGATTTGAGGTACTATCTATGTCTACTCTACTCTTTCTGTAGTTCTTATAGACACATGAGTGAGTCATTCTTTCATTACCGCTGCCCTTGTTTGGAGCTCGGTGATTCCGACGGAGTCGTTGGCTCGATCCTTACGGCTAGAGACTCCTATGGGAGTAGACTCGACGATTACGCACTGGTGCCGGCAGTGTGAGCTTACTCTTGGAGGCGAGAGCTTTGGCTGGGATCTTCATTTAGCAACGTCGAGGCCTTACGACATCATCTTGTCCATGGATTGGTTATCTACAGTCCATGCTCAGATCGACTGTATTAGGCGCAAGGTGCGGTATGTCTGCACCGATGGGAGTAGGTTCACCTTCACCCGTGAGAAGGGAGCCTTTGCAGCGTAGGATAGACTCATGCAGAGGAGAGGACAACTGATCACTCATCAGTTGGCTAGCCTCATCCTAGGAGTAGTTGATGTGGGGAGTCCTAGTTTTCTTGTAGTGGTGGATCAATATGCGGACGTTTTCCCTGACGACGTTCCAGGACTACCTCCTCGCAGAGAGGTAGAATTCTACATTGACCTGTACCCCAGGACATGTCCAATATCCACTCCAGCTTATCGGATGGCCCCCGCCGAGCTTCAAAAGCTACAAGTACAGCTAGAGGACCTGCAGGGAAACAGATTCATCTGACCTAGTGTTTCACCCTGGGCTTCCCTGATTTTGTTCGCCAAGAAGGCAGATAGGAGCTTGCGACTGTGTGTCGATTACCGTCGCCTAAACCAGGTGACCGTGAGGAACATCTATCCGCTACCGAGGATTTCTGACCTCTTTGATCAGCTCAAAAAAGCATGGTGGTTCTCGAAGATGGACCTTAGGTCAGGCTATCATCAGCTCAGATTTCGGGATGAGGATGTTCAGAAGATGACCTTCAGATGTCGAAATGGCCACTATGAGTTCTTTGTTATTCCTTTAGGTGTAACCAAAGATCTACCAATTTTCATGAGTCTCATGAACAGGATCTCCCAGCCTTACCTCGATCAATTTGTCATGGTCTTCATCGACGACATATTGATATACTCGACCACTGAGGAGGAGCACATATACCACTTGCAGGTTGTACTGGACACACTCCGAGAGCACCAGCTTTATGGTAAGCTCTTGAAGTGTTAGTTCTGGATATTTGAGGTCCACTTCTTGGGACACGTCATCCCTGAGGCGAGAGTTTTGGTAGATCCTGCGATGATCGAGGCAGTTCTAGCTTGGGAGCCACCCCGGAGCATGACAGAGGTGCGGAGTGTCTTGGGTCTAGCTGGGTACTACCAGTGATTTGTGTCGGACTTCTCCAGAGTTGTGGCACCACTTTTAGCATTAAAAAGAAGAGGAAACCCTTCGTCTGGTCAGATAGATGTCAGCATAGCTTCCAGGAGATGAGATAGAGATTGACCAGCGCACTCATATTGAGGCTATAGGAGGAGGGAGTAGGGTACGTAGTCTACTGCGATGCACTAGGGACCAGACTCGGGTGTGTCCTGATGTAGGAGTGGGCAGTGATCGCCTATGGATCACGATAGGTGAAGAAGCACGAGAAGAACTATGCTACCCATGGTCTTGAGTTATCAGCAGTGGTCTTTGCCTTGAAGATTTGGTGGAACTATCTGATGGGCGAGCGCTTTACAGTCTATTCTGACCACCAGATTCTCAAGTATATCTTCTCGAAGAAGGACCTGAACCTGAGACAGTGGTGATGGCTCGAGTTCCTCCAAGACTATGACTTTGAGATGATCTATACTCCAAGAAAGGGGAACGTAGTAGCCGATGCTCTCAGCAGGGGGAAAGTCATTGAGCTACTTGGAGAGGCGATAGAGGAGCTAGCCACTTTTTAGATATCATTCGTAGATAGAGATGGTGCAGGCTTCCTTCAGTCGCTCACCATCACACCTCCACTTCTTCTGTGGGTCATAGAGGTGCAACATGGGGACCTTGACTATGAGACATGGCGTGCATAGATATCCTCAGGACTCACACCTGATGGATTCTCTGTAGGAGGAGAGCATGTCGTCCGTTTCAGAGGATGTACCATGGTACCAGCTACTTTATAGGATGAGTTGTTGAGGGAGTTTCAAACTTCCTCTTTAGCGGTACATCTATGGGTAGAAAAGGTGTACTAGGATCTCAAACGACAGCACTGGTGGCCGGGTATAATGAATGTTGTGGCAGATTTCTTTTCTCGATGCCTTACCTGTCAGTAGGTGAAGGCAGAGCACTAGGTACCAGCAGGCTTGGTATAGCCCTTGGAGGTCCCGGAGTGGAAGTGGGATGAGATATCTATGGATTTTGTGACTGGACATCCACGTACTTCCAGATGTCACGACTCCATTTGGGTGATTTTTGACCAACTCACCAAGTCGGCCATCATCTTGCCCATCAGAGAGCAGGGCTCAGTGGAGAACTTGGGACGCCTCTACATTCAGGAGATAATACGGCTTCATGGTGTTCCATCAACTATCGTCTCCGATCGAGATGCTCGATATAATTCCTGGCTTTGGAAGGGTTTACAAGAGGCATTCCGGACGCAGCTACGCCTGAGCACCGCCTTTCACCCTCAGACGGATGGTCAGATGTAGAGGACCATTCAGACTCTCGAGGACATTCCCCATGCATGTTTCCTCGACTTTGGTCATAGCTGGGAGAATCACCTACCCTTGGTGGAGTTTGTGTACAACAACAACTACCACTCCACCATCGAGATGGCAACATACGAGGCATTGTACAACCAACCTTGCAGATCACCTCTGTGTTGTACAAACACTGTGGAGTCTGAACTTGTCGGACCAAAGATAGTCAAGGCCATGACAAAGAAGGTCCAGGTCATCCAGGAGCAGATGAGGAAAACTCAGAGCTGACAGAAGTATTATGCTGAAAGGAGGCGGAGACCACTAGAGTTTGAGGGTGGAGACCACGTTTTCTTACAGGTCTCACCTCGACGTGGATTACAAAGACTTAGTGGTGGCGGCAAGTTATCTTTGCACTTCATCAGATCATTCCAGGTTCTCAGCAGGGTAGGCGAGGTGTCTTATCGTCTAGCTCAACCACCTCAGTTGCACCGGGTGCACGACGTCTTCCACGTATCTCTGCAGAGGAGATACGTGCACGACCCGACACATATCATCGACCATGGGGAGCTGGACATTGAGGATGGGGAGTCTTATGAGAAGGTCCCAGTGGAGATTGAGTATCGACATGAGCGGGTCCAACGTGGGCAGACGATTCCTCAAGTGCGCATCTGGTGGCAGCACGGGAACCTCGAGAAGAGCACTCGGGAGCGGGAGGCTCAGATGCGTGGTCAGTACCCTCATTTATTCCCCTGGTTTGTGATGTATCTTTATGAAGACGTAAAGCCCTGAGGTGGGAGTAATGTAAAGACCCGTAAATTTCAAGGGAATGTTTTTCTTAATTTCTTTGGTATTTTACGAGTACGCAATTTGTGACGGCACCTGATTCTGAGGCCCGGTGTGCCCGGAATCATTTTCAGAAGTTTACCACAGGTATGTTTAGTGAACAAACTAGCGGGTTTTCCAAACTTTTTAACCGGTGCTCGGAATCGAAATCCAAAGACACCGATAAAACTGTAGCACTGGTAATTTCTTAGGAACACCTTTTCCAATGGTGCATTTCCTCGGGAAGAGTTGTTAAAAATGTGAAGAAGAAAAATATAGTTGTTATACAATTATATGTTTATTTCTATACGGATGGTTTTAGTGTTATGGGAAAGGAAGATGTGAGGAAGTTGGGGTGGTGCCCACACGAGCCCCCACCTCCATAAATATCCCCAACACCCCATTAATTTCCCCTCTAGCAATTAATTTTGTAACTCATCCTCTCTCCCACTTTAATTGCATGCCAATTAAACGCCCAATAAATTTGACAAAGCAAGTTAATTAATTTGGTGAATTCAATTTGAATTTTGAAAGGTTGGCATGAGGAATAAAATAAGGCAAAGCCTTATTTTTTTATAGTTGTATCTTTGTGTGGAGATTTTTGAGAGAGGGAGCATTATTTTCTCTGAAGGAGTTCTTCAGCCTCCTTGAAGAACATGAATAACACCGACACGCCTTCCTTCGTTCTTCTTACCATGTTAATGGAAGGGAGACACCACTCCTCCTCGGACGATCTTCATCAACATGTATGGAGCCACACCCCGCAATGCCGTCCTCTGTGACGCGAGCTTCCACGATTTCTTTTTTAAGGTAGGGGTTTTTGGTTCAAATTTATTGGATTAAATTCGTACCTTTCTTTGTCGAAGTTTTTTTTGTGTTAATTTAGTCGCTTGTTTTCAAATTAATGGGAGGAGGTCAGGCCGCACAAACACGACCGATCCTCCTCCCCTTGTTGTTGATCATTGACGTGGTTTGGAACGGAGGCGGTGGTGTGCAATGGCACTGCACATGAACAAGGATGAACGTGGAGAAATTATGCGGCACCGTCGCGCCGCGCCAGTGAAGCCATTGAAAGTGGTGGCCAAGGAAGGGCCGCATTGGAGGAGTGCGGCGCCATCGCGTCGCGCTGGAGCATCATGAAGGGTCGTGGCCGGGGCGGGCCGCTGCGGAGGGGCGAGACACCGTCGCGCCACGCCAGTCGGACAAGGCCATGGAATAAGGCCACGGCGGTGTAGAGAGGGGTGGCTGAAACCCCCCTAAAATCAGGACACCGGTGGGATCCCTCGGCGGCACACTGGCCGGCTGTTTTCGAAAGATCCGGCGGTCGTAACACCCGGCTGGAAAAGAGGTGGGTGCCCCATGTGGGGGCCATTTCTTTAATCAAGGGGGGCAGCACCCCCCTCTGCATCACGCTCGGCCAAGCGGCCGAGCCGCTGGCCATGCGGGCCGCGCCCGCCCTAGACTGGGCCTGTCGCGCTGGGCCGGGCCACCCGCACTGGGCCAGACCCCGCACCGGGCCGGGCTGTGCTGGCTGGACTGGGCCGCGCCGGTTTAGCCGGGCTGCGCCTACTGGGCCGGCCGTGCCCTCGTCATCTGGACCCGAACCCGGGTCGAGTAGACCCGGTTCGGGCCGACCCAGGGGGTCTTGGGCCGCGTTGGTCCGGGCCCAAAACCCCCCTAAAATCAGACAACTTCGTTCAAAGGCCCATAACATGGGCTACGAACCTCCGATTGACACACCGTCGGTTGGGATGCGATCCTTGGATCGAGAAGTTTTTTTAGGTATATTACACATAAGGTTTTGGGGAGCTTTGTGTGTGGCCCCGGGTTGGTTGAAACACGAAATCTATCGGGCCTTCGGAGCGGAAACGCTTATAACTTGAGCTCCGGACGTCCGATTGACGTGTCGTCAACTTTCTTACTTTCCTCATAGTGAGACGAACCTTTTGGCTAACTAAAATCAAGGATTGGACATAGTTGGAGTATGGTCGGGTTGGTTTTTACTTAAAACTCAACCGGACCACTAGGACGAAAAAGCCAATAACTCTCAGACCGTGCGTCTGATTGACACGCCGTCTGTCATGTTGAGTTCCTATTGTCGAGACATAACTATGGGATACATCAATTCTGGACTACGTGTCAGTTGATGTGTCGAACCCCCTTTGGCTCGTGGAGTAGACCCTCCCGGAATCAAGCATGTTGTGTGCGGGAACCCTAGAGCTGGCTGCGAGTGCGACGACGATGACGACTGTATTGGGATCCTCCATGAGTTCGGCACCGAAGACGACCTTACTGAAATCCTTCGTGGTTTCGACGGTGATTACTACTGTTCTTGTATCCTATGTGGGTCTGTCATTATGTGACTACTGTTCTTATATCCTACGTGGGTCCGGTAGTATTTGACTATTTACTTGTATCCTACGTGGGTCCGGCAGAGTTTCTGGTTTTGTATCCTTTGTGGGTCTGACAACTTAGCTGGTCTAGAATCCATTGTGGGTCCGATAGCTTAGATGAATCAGTGGCTAAATCTGATCATCTCTATCATCATACGAGGAAGTTTACTTATGTGAGCTGTGTCTTGACTTTTCAATCATTAACTTCGATATGATAGACTTTTTCCGAAGTGGATTGGGTTGTGTTATCCTGTGTGGATTGGTTGTGTTATCCTGTGTGGACTGTATCGAACTTGGGCTCGGATGCTGGAGCTGAACTGGAATTAATGACTTAGGTATATGTATGGGCATATACCTAGGTAGAGTTGTTTGTTACTTTGTGATTGTACCTTTCCTTTGTGGTTTATCCTTCGTGGATTCTAGGAGACCTTTCGGGGTCTCGGGGTCCCAATGGAGTAGCGTATACTCACCCCTGCAAGGGCTATGCCTGCACTACGTTGTACTAGATGCAGACGACGGACATCACTGATCGTGGTTGAGGATTGTGCAGCAAGTCAGTACCAGGAGGTGGACCACTGGGTGGGACGTACACGGAGTGGACGGCTGGACCCGAGGAGCTGAGGAGACAATCTGTACCCACCCTATATGTGGGATTTCCAGTGGACGGCTTGGCATTTCTACTTTACCTTTCAGTTGTGGTAATTTCTTTTCAGTTGTACTTTACTTTCAGTTGGGTTTGAATACTGGCCCATTTACTTTCTAGCACTTACAGTTGTACCCATTTTACTTAGTTTTTACTTCATCTTTCTTACTCTGTGGTGTTTGATTACATTATAAAGGCAATGCCTTCCCTTTTTATCGGTATTTATGCCTTTGGTGCTAGTCACCAGCCCCTGGCCTATCGAAGGCGGGCTTGGGGTAGTCATGACCCCGGCCACGAGGATGGGTTGTGACATGTTTAGAAAATTAATTTACTCTTATGAGGTGAACACACTCGGGATTTAAATAAAATCATATGCCTAAAAAGATAACTTCATAACTATAACTTCAATATCAATAGAGTCATCTCCAAAAAAGAATTTTGAGTTGAAGAAAACTTTCCAGAAAATGATTCCAGAATACAAATATAAATTTTTTAATAGCATATCTAAATTGAATAAAAATCACAAAATATTATATGTGTTTGGATTCAATATGATAATTAATGATCAACCAAATAATGGACATGATTTTTAAAACAACACATATTGTGTAAATAAGCCCCTTGTCACAATGTTGTGTGATGTCATGCACACGTGATTAAAGGAAATTAAAATAATTAAAGGATATTTTTTTGAATTTTTGAATTAGATATATCCCATTTCTCATGTAAATTTTTTGGTTGATATTTTCGTATAATTTAAATTAATTTTTTTGAGAAATAAAATTGATTCGTATCAACAAGTTTTAATAAGATGGCGGCATACCAAGATTCAAGAATTTTTTTTATATTCATATTATTGAAACAATATTAATGGTGTTGTGGGAATATTTAAATGATTAATAATTAATAATAATCTATTAGAATATATAATTTTATATAATGTAATAAGAAGAATATTTTCATCAAAGATGAACGCAAAATTCCTACTATTATTAATGGTTAAGAGTGTCGAAGAAGATCAAACTGATTTCGAATTAATATACAAGTGTAAATATATGCATAAAAAGTAATATAATATTCATGTGATAGATATAATCATAATGAAAATAGATAGAATGATATTGACTATCTTTGATGCTTCTTTTAATTTTTTCATACTCTTTGAGATTGAAGAGCCATAGTTATTAAAGGACACATTGAAATTTGGATGAAAAAAAGGCTGTGTTGCATGAAATATTTTGGTAACAAAAAATATTTTTTATATTAATTAAATGTATAGATATATCTTATAATGGTAATGTTATGAATTCTATAGTACAAGAAATATCTGATTCATATATTTCACTAAGTACCTTTGAAAGATAATGTTTATAGTATATATAATCCACTCATTCTAATAGGGAGAATAGAGAATCATTCTATATATATAATTATAAATTTGGATGATAAATTCATGTAGATTTTGATGATACCTATCCAACCCTTATGTTGAAATATTTTGGAACTTGAAAACACTACAATATAATAGTATAATCTATGACTCGAGGAAACTATCTAATCACAACAATTAGTAGGATTTACATTAGAGGAAAAACCTTACAAAAACTTTGTGCATTACAATTATTGCATATTTCCTCCATTACATGGAATGGTATGTTTTGAGGTCCCTTATTTGATCCATACACTCTAACTGATTCAGAGGATCAAGCATAAACAATAGGCAGTTAGAAAGAGAATGTAAATGATGTAAATTAAGGGTAAATCTGTTAACCCCAAATCCCAATGTATCTACCCTATATACATGGTGTTACGATCTAAACAAGTCTGAGAGAAATAATTATAACATGATAAATAAATTTAAATATTTTTCCGAGGATCATCATTGCATGAAATATTAAACAACATAAAAACAAAAATGATGAACCTCAGTAAATGTGGAAACATTTACTTTGAACAAAATACTAAAAAAACATTAAAAACTCATTTGAATGAATTTAAAAAATATCATTAGAATGGAATCTAAATGATTCCCCTCCTACCAAGTTACCCACAAGATGATATAAATAATTTATTATATGAACTAGTGCCCTTTTATTCAATGTGGTTATATAATATTGTTGACCCAATAAAGAAAAAGAAAAATAATTGAATAGGATTTTGATATCTCATTCAATTTTAATGATCTCACTAAAATTCATCATATGGAATAAGGGTTTCTATAAAACTTGAGGAAACTCTAGGGTAGTTCCAAAATTAAACAATGTGTTTAAAAATAATGACTTATTTCCCCAAACAAATCACGTATTTTATGCATGAATTCATTTTAACTCCCACTCATTTCATAGTATTAAGAATTTCATTTAATGATATATATGTGGAGGAAATATTCATAAAAATAGTATCAAAATAAATTTTAAGAAAAACTATTGAATATGATATATCTATCAATCATATTCATGTTGTATCTTGTATCTTATTTACAAATATAAGATTTATAAAATACCTCCTTTAGTATTTAACTTTCACTAAATCCTAAAATATTTCATACCATTTTACCTAAAATTATATAATATATAATATCTTGTTAAATGATTTCCAATAATCCTTTTTTATATCATATAATAATCATCTATAAATATATAATTAACTTAATATGTATAAAAATAGAAATAATAAATTTTAAATTCCCATACAAAACACTGTTGAATTAACTCTAACTAATTTTTAGAGAATATTTTTGAGTAAAATTTAGTCCACATACAGTCAACCAAAAAGTGTGATTTCATATGCCTTTGATGCATTGAAAGAAAATATGAATCAATATATCCATAACTGTAAGAAAAATTATCATCCAAAAAAGTATCGGTGCCACTCAAACTACAAATGATACGGTGTAGTCTCTGTCAAATACATGTGTCCATATACCTGTGTCTTCATGTATTAATCATAGGCACTCATGTACTATCATTTTTTAACATTTTACAAGATATAGACTGAAAATATTACATGAAGGATGCCAATCCTCTATAGAAAAATTGTGAATCACTGATTCCCAATGTAATGACTGAAATGGTCGGTGAATATATCACATTTCTTTCAAACATATGAATAAGTACATCACATACAACTTATCAAAATATTTGAGTAAATTTTATTTATTGTCTATGTGTGGCTTCACTCTCTAAAATCTATCTCAATCAAGGGTCCAGATCTCACACTCATCATACGAGTGTAAAAATCCAATTGTGGTTAATCTCAAACTGATCACATGAATAACAACATACCCAACAAACCCTATATAATACAAATCAACATGTAAAATTTTGTTAGTAGGGTCTCAATGATTGAAGGTTCTCATGTCAGGTATCTTACTAAACTAAATTTGCAGGGACTCAAATATGATCCAGTCACCCCTACTATACCAAATACGGATTTACAAGACTCTATGTTGTACACACCATGGGATATATAGCTCACATAAGTAATCTTGTTTTTATTTTTATGCCTCATAATCATATTTTACATCTTTATTCAATAATCATACTCATTTTAACCTTAAATTTTTTTCACAACCTATAATACTTCATAATGAAAATCAATTATGGATTACTCAAAATTACACTTTTTTAGTTCAATTATCACTATTTTTCCACCAAATGTGTATATATATATATATGTATTTATGAATCTAACATGAAAAAATAATAAATTGGATATTTCATCTTATATGATAAATTTTAAATCCTTAAAAAACTATTTATAATATTAAAAAACCATATATAAACACATATTTATAATATTATATATTAATAATAGCTAGACCATCCTTTGAATATTATAATTTTTAGTGGTTTTGTTAACTGATTTTATCATATGTAATTATTTTTAATTCGATGTACTATCTTCTGAAAAAACCAAGCCACTAAAACTTTTAGTGAGAAACATCTATAGGGTCAACATGTTTTAAAGATAGAGATATTTATGAATCATATTATTAATATTTTACTATGATAATATATCAAAACATCATAACTATAAAACTTGAAATGATATGATTTAATCTCCTATATTCAATATCGATATATTTACATGTTAATCACCATTATCTTTGGATGCATTTCCATCAAAACATTTCCATTAGATATATGGACCATTATAACTATTTGTATTACTTTTTTCCCATTCATTATAAATATTTACGATAAATTTATATTAAATAATTTATAGAAACGAATACAATTATTTCTATTTCTATTTATTTTCATGTCAAACTACTCTGTTATAATAACAATAATAATTAACATTGTACGTTGTATTGGTAAAAACCTTCAAGAAATAATAATTTTCACTTATTAAAGATAAATAAATGTAATTCATTAAATTATTATTTATGGTGGAATATCATAATATATATTTGGATATTAAGTGAAAAATAACATTATTCACATACTCTTATAATCTATTATTTCTTAATTGGGAACTTCTTGAAGTCCAACCATGCTTTCACTGTGCTTTTATACACAATATTCTTTTAAAAATATCATTATATGATATAAAACATTCTTTATATTAATAAAATAATATTTACTTTTTTTGTGAGAATATTTATAAATAAACAATTATATCAATATCATATATACTATTTTATGTTTTTTTTATTTTCATATAAAGAAACAATTATTTGTTAAAATACAACACTCATTGGTAGGAATCACATTCCATTAAAAATTAATAAATATTTACATAAACACTTTACTCTAGACAAAAACATTAATCCATATCTTCTCTGTGAAACATATTTTAGGATCGAAATGAATAACAAACCATGTGTACACAATTAATCATGTCATGGTTTTTGCAACATCAATTTTTCAATAAAAAATTATCTATTACCACTTAATATAAATTTTAATGTACATACTCTAATTATATTCATCTAATATTTAAACATTACCTTATATTCAAATCATTGATATAGATACTATTTAATTCATTGCATGAATGTAAACTATAATCTCGATCGATTATTATGTTGATTTTAAACTCCAGTACATTTAAAATACTGGTAAAATATACATTCCAATGATACACCATTAAATATTCTCCTTTTGTTGAGGATAAATGAACAAGAAATGTGATTTTTTTATTTTAGTATGGATAGTGAATGTTGAAAATTTTTCAAAATAAATAGTGGAAAGTTATCATAGGGAATTCATAATGTTTTTTCATAAATATAATCGTATGGATTTTAATATCATTTTTTTGGAATGATGAATAACTATTTTATATGATAATATTATTCAAAATACCAAAAGGATTACATGAAATTCAAGTGAATTTCCTTATTTGGTATGGATGTTATAGAAATTTAACTTTTATTGAATTCAAATATATTGTCCAAAAATTATCATAAATGATAATAGGATGATTTACATTTCGATAATATACCATTTTTGTCTCCCTTGGGTCATGTTATATAATTTAGCAAATTATGAATAATTTGTACTAGAAACAAAATATCATTTTATCAAAAAAATAGTTTACATGCTATTTCAAGAGCCAAATGAGATAAAAAAAGATATAATTACATGTTTTTTCATTATATATGCATCAAACACATTAATGTAGAAACTCCTTTTCTCAAATACATGAAATTAAACATATAGATACATTCTTAAATTATTATTCATTTTTTGACTACCAATATAGTTACATATTTAATAAAATATACAGTTGATAAAATATATCTATCAGAATAATATAAAGGGAATCTATAAAATTTTTTAATGAAACATTTAATCTCACATTTTCATCAATATATTCATCCCTCTTGAATTCCATTTAGCATAACCAACCATATTGATCCTGTAATACGAAAAATATTTAAACAATTTTTTATATATTTCCATTGAAACCTATAGTGTTTCAATATCCACCCCTAAGTATCTAAAGTCGGTTGTTGGAAAATTTTAATAAATATTTAGTTAAGAATTAATTTTTTAGAAACATGGAATTTTCCTTAATATTATTCTTAAGATCAATTTCCTTCTCATAGAACAATCATCAATTTTCCATTCATAGGAGTATATTACATTAATCATATTATTTCATGCATTAATATAAATTTTTAGATTGCTAATAATTATATAATTATCTAAAATAAAATATTTTACCATATGGTTATCTTTATTATTAAACAATCTAAAAATAAATTTTATTTAATAGGATCCCATAATAAAGATAAGGATCTTTCAACTGTTAAAATCTATTTGAATTGTAGTGATGATTTCATCAAGGGTTATACTGAAAATTAAAACATCATATTACCTATTTATATTCAACAATACATTTATACAGCTGAATTGGAGGGAAAGTAATGTTTTATTTCCACTGAATATGATATTATGTGGAAGGATTTATCAAATCTTATTGATACCACAAGTATCTCAAGCATGATATTTGTGTTCTAGTTATTCCCTTTTGTAGAAAATGTCAGAGAATTATGGGAACTATAGGGGTAATGTTATCAATTCTTTAAAGGGAAACAATTATTCTTGAAATTATGTGATGTGGGAAGATTTTATATGATGTGGTGGTTAATATGAATATGTGGCCATTTTAGAAAAAAAAAGGTTTTGTGATTGTTTCTACAAATGAACATGAGTTTTTAATTCAAAAAGAACCTCCAATGTCATTCTAGAGGATGGAAAATGTCCAACTATGATAAAATTTTCATAATAATAACAACAAAAATGAATTTCTAAAATAATAATTCAGTGCATTGAAAATGATTAAAGACCTATTAATGAGGAGAATAAATCAGTCGGGATCAAAAAATCACACTAAAAACAATTTTGGGTAGAGAAAAGGTAGCACTAACAACAAACACAGATTTATATAATAATTCATTTTTGTAATTGTCAGGGTTTGGCCAACCCTAATTTAATTAACTCCCTTAATCTCTTTATTAATAAACAAATCCTAATCTCCTTGGATTCAAGGATCCAAAGAGAGTTTTCACATATAGGATTTATTCTTTATATTACATAGGATAAAAGAATATTAAAACAATCTAGTCCTGTTATGAAATAAGTAAAAGGTATTTATGGAAAAAAATTAGTTTTTCAATAGCTTTATAAAAAGTACATGTAAACTCCTTGGAGAATTTAATGACTTTACTAATAAAATTAATTTGCACGTTTGGGCCAACACCTCAACCTCAAAAAATAATTTAACATATTTTATTGATATGAATGACCATCATGAGGTTAACATGTGTTTTTTCGAAAACAATTTCTATAGGAAACATTTAACGAATGTTATGGCTATTAAATTGGATAGAGGTTTTGTCTATAAATTTTTCATGATTTTTATGGAATCCACCTCCTAAAATACTCTTATGAGAATTAACTAAGATCAACATAATGTTTTGGATAATATTATTACTCGAGATATTAAACCATCTTTTCTTTTAAAATATATTAATTCATGGACATCACATCCTGATTATAAAAAATTAGTTAATGAAACTTTGACTTTTATTAATTTTAAAAATGATTCCTCAGATTGTATATTATATCTAAAAGTGATGAAGAAAAAACTAATGTTTAGAATCAGGGGATATTCAGCTGTATTGATGAAAATATTGCTCATTTGGAATCCTTACTTGATAAAATTCCAGAAAGTACCATTGGGAGTGATTTTATCATAGGTCATGAACAGGAAAATGGGGTAACACATGACCTAAATGTCTTTATTTACAATAATTATGGTATAAATATGTACTCATAGAATGTAAAATAAATTTAAAAGGTTATATTAGTTCCAAAAGTTTCAATTATCCTAAAAAATTCATAAAAATCAATAGACCTTTGGCTATTATGAATGATAGTGGGAAATTCATTGAGAATATAGAGGATTTTGCTTCTCTTATTGCCTCTAATTATATGATCGTTTGTAGTCCAAGAACCAATATTGACTTCATTGAACAAAGAATTACCATGGTTTTCTATAATGGGGATAAGTTATGGCTCACTATAATCCCTTTTTCTTTTCAGATTAATGATGTAGTTTTTGGACATAATTATGGTAGATCTCCTGGACTATTTCGGTCAGAAACTATTTCCTTTGGGCCTTTTGGGATATTATTTGTGTAAATGTTTAGAGACTTATCGTTCATTTTTTAAAAGGTATCCTATTAAAACAAGTCATGAATTAATAATTAATTTCTCATATTCCAAATCTATATAATAGAAATGAGATCCTTCTTTTCACAACTATGTCTCTTTTGAACACTATTTATAAAATAATTGGAAATGTTATTTGTAACATGTTAGATTACATTACCAATGTGATTGTGTCTTAAAATTAGTTATGATTCATTAATACAATTTCTATTCACGATTTTATTTTAACTACTTCTGAATGTGTTAATATTTTCAGGAATTATAACATATGAGGTAACATTACTCTTAAACTAGATGTGAAAGAAGATGTTGACATAATTTATTGGGACTTAATTTATAACGTCTTAACCAATTTTGTCTTTGATGAGGTTTTTATTAATTTATAATGAATACTTCTTGACTCAAAATGTAATTTTTACTCATTAATGGATCTCCTAATAGATAATTACCATGCTCCAGACTAGTTAAACAAGGTGAACATCTCTCAAATATTATTTTTTATATTACTAAATATTATTTAAGATGGGTTTTTTCTGAAAATGATTTATAATAAAAAACAATCCCATCAGAATTACAATTTTACCTAATGGCCCCACAAATTTACTATGTACTGATGAAATTATAATTTCCATCCTTGGTGATAATGTAAATGTTTTGAACATAAAAATGAACTCTTCATTATGAAAATGTATCCAGTTAGGCAATCATTTGGATGAAAACATATGTTTATTTGGGAACAATATTCATACTTATAGAAATGTTTGTTTTATAAATGAGTTTCATATTAGAGAAGGTATTCTACTATTCACTTATCTTTCTGTTCTTATGTATTTTGGAAATCCATGCCTTGCTCATTTCTCTCACATGTTGATTTAGATTAGAAATCAACTGACTTCATGGAAGGGAAAAACTCTTTCAATGGAAATAGTGGTCATCTTTGTTAAAGCTATTATTTCTTAAAAAAATTATTATTTTTTGGTTTACAAATAGAAGGTCTTTTTCCATAATAATTTCATGACATACATTACAAAATGTTTGGATTGGGACCAACCTTCATTGAATAAATTATTCTATTCCATTGAAATAATGTTATCAACCTATTAATTAAAAAGGTCATGGTGTAAAAATTATAAAAAAATTTAATCAACACTAACTAGAAAATTTCATGTGGGGGATTATTAATGGGAGATCTGAGGGTCTTAATGTTATGGGAAACATATTCTTATGGAAGATTAAATATGGGAATATAAATTAAATTGATTTTTCAATATGTCCATCCTTCAAAGACATATGTGCTATCATATTAATGAAATCTGAAACCCTATCCATCCCCAACTCATTACAAAATTTTTGGTTTTACAACTATATAGTTTTTAAACATATCAATATATTAAATTATCCATATCATTTTCATGATTCAAATATGATAATCGATGATAAAATATAGATTTCTTTGGAAATTCTTCCTGCTAAAATTAGGGAAACTATTATATGTTATAATTTCATAAATGGTGATGACCTCTTGGTCTAGATACCTATAAATGATGGAATAATTGCATATAAATCCTTTTAGTATTATGAATTTCTATGCAGTAAAAATAATTGGGCAATAAGATTTATTAGAAGATAGATCCTTAATTGCTTATTTTCTCTTACATGGAGGGTGATAAAATCTAAAATTTCCACAAAAGATTTACTTCAGGCTATTGGAATTAATTTTTGCTCTAGATGTCTCATATATAATAAACATGGCAAGGATACATAATGACATTTACATAGTCTTTCTACCACTGTAATATTATGGACATCTGTTGATGTTATGATCGAAGTGATGTCACAGCATGCTACTAGCATTAAAGAGCATATTATTTCTTGCACCAAAATCCCTCTACACAAGAAAAATACTAATATTTTATTGTTGGCCTAATCTACAATTTTAAAAGTATTTGGGAATCTTCAAAACAAGATCCTTCACGATAGTACCTCGTTTTGTTTATAGTTGTCACTTACAAAAATCATCATTGTTATGAAAAATTATAATTCCCATAAAAATATTATTTTGGTAATTATATTCATGATTTTAACAAGCATAAGTGCACTTGAATTAAAGGTACTTGTTTTATTTCATCTTTAACCATTCAATTGATGTGGACCAACCCATTCCTGGGATGGATAAATTGCAATATGGGTAGTGATTCTAAAGCGACTTCGGGTCCTTCAAGTAATAGTTCCATTTTAAGAAATCATAATGGTTATGGAATTGGATGTTTATATGGCCTATGAGGAATCAAAAAATGTCTTGATATTTAAATGATTACTATAATTAGTATGGTATGAATGTAAAAGAAAAAATAATGGATCTACATGTGGCTCAAATTTTATTCCACTACTGTTGTCCATGCTATTAGAAATGGCATTATTCACCTATCATAGAATTTGATGGATAGAGGGATGAAATTCATGGAATCTCCTCTTCCCATTAATATTATCAGGATACATCTACTATAGGGAAAATTATTTGGTTGATGGTCTTGGAAATATATGGGTTTTATCATTGTAAATGAAATATATTAATGGCATTCCAGATGTGTTATCTTTTTTTTCAAATAGATTTTTTATAACCCCTTATTTTATACTTTTGTAAATTTCTATCCATTCAATATAGAAGGATTTTACTTTTTGAAATGTTCTCATTCCCTTTCAAAAAATAATTTTTAAACACTTTATAAATTAAAAATTATACCCAAAATACCATTTATAATTATCAATAAATAATTATATTCAATTTAAAATTGATAATTCAAAAAAACTATTTATAATTATAATGAACCCTTATAATATTAAATAAAAAATATGTACAACCACATAAAAAATGGTAAATTATGATTACATTTATGTTTTCATATCTTTGTAAAAGTAGATCTTGGATACCTTTACAAAGACCCTCTATATAACGGTATATATGTATTATCATTACATAAAAAACCTATCTCCCATAAAGGTTTTTCTATTTTACCTTTTTATAGATCAATGTTAAGCGAAATCATTTAAAAAAATTATCATTAAAATATGATGCACTTTTTTGGGTACTTTTGATTTCCTTAATTGATTTCAAAAATCAAAATAAATGGGATATCTTTGAAACACATTATGGATTTAAATCCTTATAAAAAATTATTATTTCAATATGAAAAATCAATTTGAATCCATTTCCCAAAAATAAAACTTCCATGAAATATTAAAACACATAAAAATTTAAAGAATATGTATCATTGATATTCACAAAATTATTGTAGATACTGTTGAGATATCATTACAAACTCCATTAAATGAGTTTAATGATGATCACTGGAGTGGAATACAAATGATATACCACCTTAAAAGTTATCCAGAGTAAAATATACATCATTTAACAAATAAAGGAGAGACTTATACATCTATGGTATACTAGCTCCTCAATGCTCTTAAGAAAAAGAAGAATTCAACAACGAGTTATGGGAGTTTCAGACAAGTATAAAGAACTCACCCCAAGCACGTGAATTGAAAAATAGTGTATAAAGAACCCAAGGAAACTCAATAGTGTTACCCAAGTTATCTCATGTGTTTATAACACATGACATGATTCCAAGACTAATTCTTGTATCACATGTATGAATTTATTTAATTGACATTCATTTTATCTTTTGAAAAGTTTCTTTTAATGATAAATATGTGGAAAATATATTCTAACAAGATCATAAAAGTTAATATAATCCTAAAAATTAACTTTTTTATTTTCAAAAACTTTTAAGGGGGATGTGAGAACTCTGTAGATAAACATGTCAAGCATCAAAGGTTACAACTGAATAATTAAACTCTAATCTCAGGCGATTGGAGTCTCCTTCCCTAAACAATTTCCATGGGAGGGAATTTTCCTGGATGTTTGGATATTCCCCTATGTTATCTTCATAGTGCCTTGCTAGAAACTCCTTAGCCTATATGTATTCTTCTTTTCTAATCTTCTCAATATTGAAGCCTCTGACCAGTACACAATCTTTCTTGTCAATCCATTCCACTTTCTCCCATGTTACTGCCACTTGGATCAGTCTTTCCATCATTGGATCAATGTCTTCCCTCACATCCTTTATCACTAGAACATACTCCTTCATTTATTCTCCATATTTCATCAGTAGTTTTAGTTGAGAATCCAACTCTTTCCCTTCTAGGCTCAGCAGGCCGACTGAAGGACCTGCTGCAAGTTGCTGTCTGAGGGAATCGACCCCTTCCATCATCAATTTCTCTGGTTCCATACTCCCTTGGAACTGGTCATCTGCCTTTGAGAATCCATCCACTTGAACTTGGGCCACTATGGAATAATCATGCCTAACCTCTTCTTATGTCTCTTGCTGAAACTTGTGCTCCTTGTGTTTACTCCCTTTTTTGGTGAACCAAGTCTCCATCGATTTAGGAAGATAAGAGTAGTCTTTCCGCTCCTTATTTTTCGGCTTTTTGAAAACAATGCAACATCCTAGGCCCCTATTTTCCTTACTCCATTTCTTCTTTCATTGGTGGTGCAACCCTTTCTCTGCCCCTCCCAAACCAATATCTCTTGAGGAATGGCCTCCATGAGAATCGGTTTCAGAATAATTGTTTGGGATGCCTACAAACTCTCCCTCCTATCTTAGATGTTCAAATATGTTGTCTATGTGGAGCCTAGAAAATATTCTATCTGAGTTGGCTCCCGGGTGTGTGACAAAAGGTCTACCCACCTCAATTGCATGCTCCTCCCACACCTATACATCCTTTCACTTTCCCTTTTCAGGTGAGTGTATCCCCCTAGCAGCGGTGTTTCTCTCACCAATACGCACTGCCATCACATATGAGCATGGTTTAAAAGTAGCCGCACCCTTGGGTGATGATTCACTGAAGTCCTATGAATCCTATGCCATCAACAGTTTTGAAGGATCATCAGCCACATTGTCCTGGTCACCCCCAGAAACCACCTTAGTGCCAGGAGGGATATCCAAATCTCTCCGCAATCTATTAAAAATCCCTACTACACTAGGTTCTGGAGGATTAATCATAACTGGTTTTTTAAATGATCATTTAGTCGAACCTATGCACACTTCATCCCTATGGATCCCCTGCCCAGAACCTTCAAAATCTTGTCATAACCTTTCACCCTCCCTAACACAGACTGAACAATTATTGACAGAACGACCACCCTGTACCCCGTCCGCTTGAGCCTCCACAATGGCTCCATGTTGCCTCTCCCTACACCTGCAAATTTCCAGAATATGACCAAGAATCTTGCATAGGGAACAATACTAGAACTAGGATTCAAACTTGACATTCTTCTTATATCTAAACTCTTCTCCAACTGAAATCTAGATAGCTTCCACGGGGGGATTCGAGACATCAACCTCAACACACACCCTCAGAGAGATTGGGTGACACAACGCACGGGTCTGATTGTCAGTACAGAGGAACAACCCAACCATGATTCCGAGTAAACGAAGAATCAAGGGATTTTGAAATGGAAGAGTAAGATCAGGGAAACATACCCAAATCTCCATATTTGTAGGATCCCTTTTCATATGGACATCGTATGACCATCTGAACAAAATAAATCAAGCATCGTCCCATGACCGAGGTGTGCTCGACCAAGCGAGAATCAGGTCTTCTTCTAAGGAGAACCAAATCATGAAGCTCCTAGAGTCGAGGAGGCCGACAACAAAATGATCTTACAAACCCCATTTATTAAAAATGAAGCGGTCGAAAATATCCACCGACAGACGGTGCCGCTTGAAACGCGCAATCAGGGTTAGGTCCAGCAGGGAGGAAGCCTCTGGGAGTTCCCAGTTCGAGATCGGAAGAAGAGGGATCCCCTCAAAGCGTTCAGGAACCTTCAGACTGACAAAAATATGAGGAAATAAAGGAATTAGGTCGGGGTTCGAGAAGGGAATTAAGGGAGGAGCCCGAGCATCAAGGGGATGCGGAAAGGGGCCCTCCACCTCCGATGGGGGATGGGCTGGAGGAAGGCTCCTCACCGCCTAGGGCTCCCCTCGAAGCTTTCTGGTATATGAAGATAATATAATGATATAACATATAGTAAAATATATCCATGAGTCACATTCAAGTTATATCTCACTTACAATTTCCTTATATTGTGTTTTAGATAAATTTCATTCACAAAGTAGTTCATATTGAATAGAATAAATGATCAATATTCATTAAGATTTCATATTATATACAACTTAAAATCAATCAAAACATTAATTTGATGCATATGGAGATTAATATATATGACTTATTAATTGTAAACTTTTTATATTAAATTCATGACAAAGGATCGTTTTAGTGTAATATTGGAGTGGCTATTAAGGGGAGTAAGTTTTTAGTTATCTCTCACACATAAATAGAAACTAACAAACATTCCTCTAGATTAATATAATCTATCAAATTGAGGAAAAATTAGTTTATTTCAATTTATAAAATGTTTTAAGGTTCATCAGGGTTATTATTCTATTGTGAAAATTTTGAATCGCTAAATATATAAATTTAATTGGTTTGAAATATCATGATTGTCATGTTTTCTAACGAAAACAAATGTATGTTTTATAACATGGAATATTGTCAATCAATGTTAGAATGACTACCATTAAGGTGTGTATATTTTCAATTTCATTTATTAAAAGTTGAAGGGATCTAAATTAACTATAAATTTACTGAAGTAATTAGTTAATATTCATTCCTAATAATAAATATGCATATTATTATTTTTTGGCTATCATGTTAAATTTAATGGTTCATTTTTTCTGGGAAATAATGATTTTTGGAACCATAATCTTATGTTTGATGTATCATTTTTAATGGTATATGAAGGCATAGAAGGGATATGATAGAATCCACATCGACTATAATCCTATTAAATTTTTTTAATATTTCATAGATGCGGTTGAACTCTTTATAGACTAGTTTAATTTGTATCACATCATTTTTCCTATATCTTTTATTAAGTGTGTTTTTATTTAGGGAATGGGGTTCTTGTATTTAAAACAATGTCTTTGAAATATGAATAAATAACGTAGGTACATTTATACATCTTTAATAGCGTTTATAAATTTCAATCATATATCTTATCACATATTAATGTATTTAAACAACCTTATCTAATAAAGAAATATATGAAGATGATTAATGGGCATAGAAATTTGTATCCACACAGATTAGGGATTGTCAAAATAAATATTATTCATCATTTTAAACACTAATATTGTTATACATTATCCTATTATTAAATTTGATTACATAGTTTTAGAATGATACTAATGGATAAAATTTTTATTCCAAAGTCAGTGAAAACACACATGCAGTTCACAATAATTTTGTAATGATATTAACTACATAAATTCATTTTGTATTATAATATAAAAACCCAATATAAGAACTAAATTTATATTATGGACTTTTTTATGTCAAATGAGAGAATTATTACATAAAATTTCAACTGTTTGTGTTTAAGTATAAATGGGTTGATAGTAACAATATATTTAAATCCGAAGAATTTAGAATTACACTTATAAATATGAATAAATATGGATTCTTTTATCATATAAAAATTTTAAAAATAAATTTCTCATGTTGTTTATATATTAAATTATTCATTAAAAATAATTTTTCATGGTAAAAGAAGTATTTTACTATTATAATTATAATCATGTTAATGACTTATATGAGATATTGACATCCATGAAAATTTTACCAATAGATATTGATAAACATGGCATGGAAATGTTTCTTTCTATACGGAATAATATTGAAGTTGTAACATGGGTAATCTATCCTCAATAAATATCTTAATAGTACATTCTTTATAGGGATATTTTTTCATTACTTTTCTAACTATAAACAATAGGAAATATAATATTTTGATTAATATTTCTATTTAAGTAAATTAATTTAATAAATACAATATATTTCTCCATCAATACATTAAATATTATTTCATATAGATATTTGTTTAATTTCAATATTTAAATAATTCTCAATGTTACTTATGTTTATTTTTATTCATTATATTACATTTTATGTATAAAACATATTGTAAAATGTTATATTATTATTTTACATTACTATTTTCACAACTATGTTATAGTTGGGAGAGTAATCGAGTGGTAAACGCCTACGAAATTGCATCAAAATAATTGTCTTGAAACCTCGGTAGGGATGACATGTGTATATTATTTTAATATTTACTATATCAGTCCTACAGTAAATGGTATAATGGTATTTTTCTGGTGTAAATATTCACAAAATAATTGAATTTCAGGCCAAAGGTTCTCAATTACATACTATACTTCTAGATAACCTACCTTTGGTCCACCATTTATGGATAAAAAGATACATCATGGAACAATAAAACATTTCTTGATGAAATAAGAATGTGGTTTAGCATCACATAGGATTCATCTAGTGGGTGGACTTGAAAGACGGATGGGTACATAGGCACCTATCAAGCAACCACCCGACCCCTTGTATTTTTTATGTGAGGTGGATGAGTTCCCAACAAATTAATATAATATAGTGGTACTAGTTATATAATTTTACATGATAGGAAGTGGATGCAGTGGGGTACAACACAATGCATCATTGGATTGGAAGATATAAGGATAAATTTGTATGCTATAACCAATAATATTGTCCTCTTATATAATATTTTTTTCAATAGAGGGATACATTTCAATGGTGGTTTAATAGGTTTCATGATTACATAATTATTAATATAGGTGATGAAAAATTGAAATTGATGGTACAGTTCAATGACTTATGACATGGGTTATGACAAGTCATTCGATTGGTGACAAAACATGATGTAAGCTGGTCCATTAGGCCTTAAATACATATTAAAGTCCCTTAGTCTACATTCCCATGTATTTTTTATTTTTTTAATTGTTTTTAAGGAAATAATATGTAATTGAATAGGTTTGGTGGTTGTGTATCCTTCCTTATGGAGAAGTATAAAAATTGAACAACTACGGTGCTTGAGTGTGTGTAATTTTATCGCTTTTAATCCTATTAGTCTATAATAATATTTCAACAAATATATTTAAAAATTTTATAATACTTTTAAATTAATTACATATTGTGATTAATAATATTTAAATAATTTATATAAATTTCAATACCATTTATAATTTGTTTTTGTTTTTTGCAATGTATTTCATACCATATAAATTTTTCTTGTCCATCATAAATTATTAACGTATTAGAAGTAAATATTTTATCATGTTTAATAATATATATTAGGTTTTTTCAATTATTAGTCAATTTTATATCAAAAAATTATTATTTTAATTAACATACTATCATTTGGTACTATTTTTTGTTAGTTTGGAGTCTACAAACATGTCTAATCTAATTTCAATGTCATCTTGATCTTCTTTACAATATCCAACAAATACTTATACTGAGTATCCACCTCATTCTTTCACATATGATCCACCTAATTTTATGGTCAATGGGAAGACTTATAAGGTTTGTATACTAGGTCATACATATTTACCTATATTATCAATATTTATTATAAGGACCAGATTATTCATATTGAATTTGATTGTAATGATAATCCTACTAAACCAAATGTGAAATAATATAAGAGTATCATTTATTTTAATGATTAGTAGAAATTATAATTTCACTTTTTGAGATGATAAGTATATTCCCTAATACATTTCATCAACTATAAGAGATTATAATGGTAAATTCAATGATTTTTCAAATATTAATCCTGAAGAGTATTAACCAATTCTAATATTCAATTTCATTTGTTCTCATTGTTATATGATATATAATTTACCTAATATATATTTAGTAATGAGGTGTATGTTTAAATTTTTTTAATGATATAGGGGGATTATAAAATAGATTTAACATTATATTTCATTTTTATGGAAATAATAAATGAAAATGTTGGATAAAATTTAATATTTTTTTATGAAGATATAGGGAAAACTTTTGGTGAATGAAAAGAATATAAATCAATTTCTGTTTGTGTAAAGTGAAATTTTTAAATCATATTTTTTAATAACTGTTATTAAATTTTATGAATGATTTATCTTTTCTTAAAAACCATTCACTAAGTATATCTCTTAATGAGAACCATGTGAACAATTTAAACATTCATACTTTATTAAAGGGGGCATCTATTTCTTCAAGAAAAAATTAATGTTGAAAATTTTGATAAATTATAAATCAATTAATTGGTTTTTGTAGAGAATTCCATTAATTCCCACATATATATCTATTAAAGATGAAAAATTTAAGGATGCTAAAAATGGGTAAATATCTTATAAAAAAGTTGAAATATATAACAGATATGATTATAAGGATAAATTTATATTTTAATTTTTAGTTGTTAAAATATTACAATAGAAATATATTTTATAATTATTCATTATTTGATTCCATTCAGAATTATATCACATAAAGGATTATTAAAATATATGGTAGAAATAAAATTTTATTGGTTTTTTAAGGAAAAGAAGATCATATAAGCCACATAAAAGGATATTATTTCGGTTTATCATTCAAAACAATGTAATGTTATCATTGTAATTCTTCGAGGGGGCAGTTATGTAGTGTAGAATGATTTTTTATTTAAATTTTTTCAATATTTACTTAATTTGATTGATTATATGATTAAATCATTTGACATTTAAATGTTTTCCACCACTGAGTGACGTTTACAACCTTCATATCTCACTCTTACTCGTCTTATATCATTGAATGTGTTCTATGATTAATATATTGGGGATTCTCATTGTCATAATTTATATATTAGAATCATAAAATATATTTGGGATACCGGACATCATCTGATTATTTATTCAGATCTTCTAAGGTTGATTGTATATAAGATAGACCAAGATGTCATCATCGCATATTTACATGATTTAAATAAAATATTTTATTACAACACAAAAATATAATCTATGAGGTTTATAGTTTTATAGAATTAGGACCAAAAATTATCTAAAAACTCATTTATTTTTCAACTAATAAAAAAATTACCACTATATATGAAACTCATTAACCCATAAAAAATATTCACCATCTCACAGAAATTTACACGACATGATAATCTTCTAGTAATACAATAGATATTAAATTTATTCATTATATGGGGAAATGTAAAGATTACAAAGGATGATTTTATATTCTCAGTAAGAGTAAGAATAACTCATAACAATCATAGATCCTAATTGAGAATAATAATACATAAAATACTTAAACCAAAAAAATAATAGATCCTAAATCATGGATTGATGCATGGAATAAAATAATAATATATCATCTAATTTAGTCATATCATCAAGTCACAAAAATAAATATATATCTTAGAAGAAATAAATACTAAATTAGTAGATAATTGTAGAAAATTATATAAAATATGTATAAGAATAGAATGTTTCATTTCTTGAAGATAAAATAGGCATATAAATGTTGAACAAACATAACAATATGTGACCTTGAGACTCATTACGTGAATTAAATTTTGAAAATTCTCATTATTTACCTGCATCAAAATGATGGAAAACTCATTTTTTTCAAAACCATTGTGAACAAACTTGTTATTTCTGCACCTTTCTATATAATTTGATATCTAACTTATCCAATTCATTAGAGATTGATACAGGACCCCACCCATTATCATAAATACATATGTGTATCATATAAAAAAACTACCATCATATAATAAAGAATCCATGGAAATAAAATGTGTTTTATATCCCTATATAATATAAATATATAAGGATAACAAACATGATAACATTAATAAATCCGATAAACCCATGGAATATAAATTTTTATCAAATTAATCTAAAAACATTTTGGTTATAAATAATTCAATGATGTATATGTTATTTAAACTATATAGTTATTATGTATGCATTTTAGTTAATAATTACTCCAATTAATAATTTTTTGTAATCTAGGTGGACACCCTTCAATAAAAAACTAGATAATGGGGTATTAATAGAGGAATTTAAAGGTAATAATAATTATTCATAACCACATATGATCGTCAGGGAAGACAGAAGTAGTGATGAATCACTCTTTTAAAAAATTACCATTATATAACAAAAAAAAATAAAAAAAAACCTATATGGTAATATTTGAAAAATATCCTCTATCAAGCATAAAATATGTCAAGAGTTGTTGACATAGGTTTAAAGTAATTTTTAGGATAATTATAAAAACACTTTTGAAACTAGGATGGTCCATTAAAACTAAGAATATTTATTATTTAAAAAAAATATAAAACCAATAGTAATATATTATTTTAGAAACCAATAAATTATATAAGGGATATTCTGTAGACAAATACAAAATGGTGGAAATATTTATTCACATACAATACGTTAAAAAGAAATTCCATACAAGATTTGATTAAAAGGAACCATATATAAAATGTTAAGTATTTATTTATAACACTCTATTTAAATTTAAAGCAGTGAAAAATTACCTTAATCAATTATTGATCCATAAATAAGGGAATTATAAAAGGAATCTAATGATTTCTAACATAGAAAATGGTGTTCCCTTTCGTAAAAGAAGATATGTGGTCTATTTCACTTTCAATAAAAAGTTTGGGTAAAGTATGAGTCAAAGGGAAATGGAATTTTTAGGGGACCAGAAAAAACACATGAATGAAATAAATTGTGGGTGTTTATAGAAATAATATAGTTTTTACATGTGGATTATTTTTTAGTAATAATCATCATTTGAATATAAGATTTAGAATAAAACCCCAGTAGTTAGAGTAATATATTAATCAAACCCCTTTAAATCGGGACCTTGAAATTGAACTCAAACAAACATTATTTTCATATAATTAATTATGTAACATATAAAATTCATAGGCTATAAAAAATATCTAGATATATTATATAATGTAAAAAATGTCTCATGAATTTTAAAATGAGATAGAGAAACTCTCAAAACCATAATATCTGATTAATAGAATTTTATTTAATGATAAAACATTATACGGATCTTAAAAACCCATTAATTATATTATTATGGTAAAATATTTTAATTTGGTTTTAGTGAAAATATATTCATGATATCATGGTGCATAATATGATATATTTCTCAACATATTAAATTTGAGATAATAAACACATTTTTTAGTTTACATGCTCTGTTGAATGCACTATAACCTCCTGAAAAAATAACTATTGTAATATTATATATAATAACCTTAATAATATAAATTAACTCTTATATAATTAATTTATTAATTTTTTATGAATATACGAGTTTGTTATAACTTGTTTTTACCATCAGGCGTTAGTAACTTAAATGGGTTCATATGTGCACAATGATGTCGATATTGGTAGTCATTCCTTGATTACAATATCAAAATTACCAGATCAATTAAATTACTATAATAGAAAATGTTTATTTATTTATAAATATTTTATCTCATTCCATAAGTGTTTTAGTTATGTTTCCTGAAAATGGAATTGGCTTCTCCTTTTTTGGTAATTTTTTAAACTGAAGGTGATAGTTTAATAATAAGATAGCTACATAATATGAACATTAAAGAACCATAAAAATCATACTTTAATTATTTAATTAATATAATATTATAATTTTAATTCTCCTTTTAATCAATGAGAGTGTTTTAAGGCAACTTTTGTGTAGGTGTTTTAACAGACCAAAAAACGAAAAAGTTATATCATGATAGTTGAGTATGGTTAAATAAGTATAGAAAATTATTATAATAGAAATATAATTATATTCTTTATATTTTTTTTATGTTTTTAAAATATGTTTTAATTTTTTTGGATTAATAAATAAAATCAATTAAAATAGTTAAAAATGTTACTTCATAGTGGTGGTAGTCTGTACGTACACATGATTGAAATTTTTTGTATTCTATATTGATATTAAGAAATAAACAATGTTTTTTTGTTAATATAACAAAATTTAAGTGTAATATTGATAATAAAGTAATTATTTTTCTATGGTTGTGATTGTTTAGGAAGATAAATAATATGAAAAAATATTGACGATTAAGTAATACAAATGTTGGGACCTTGAACTTTTACTAGTCCCTCTCCTGGAAAATGAAATGTGTAGGATAACATCAAGTGTCCAATGAATTAAATATGTATAAAGATATTATAGGAGAGAAAAAAATTTAGGTTTAGGTAAATTTTTATGAGAAATATGATCAATATAAAAGTATAATTGATCCCCTTTAATATGTGGAGAAAATGGTAATTCAGAAAATATGCATTATTTTTAAACTAAACATGAAATTGTAAAATGCTAAAAGGTTCCATAGTTAACCTTAATTGAGTAGAGATAGTTATTCGGCCTATACTCTAATCAACCACTAATTTTGTGGTTTTATTTTACATATTTATTTTCTTCATTTTACTTTTTAATCATTACCTAAATTAACTCAAAACATTGTAACTAATTTATAACCATAATGATTATTTTAATAACATAAAAAAATTTCATATTAGTTGTGTTGTACATGATGACTTAAAATATGAAAATAATTTTTTCAAATTAAATTTTTCTAGGTGAGAAAATAAAATTTTAAAATTAATGCACATAACAAAATAAATTGTTTTTAAAAAATTGATTTGATGAAAAATGTGTATTTGAATAATGAAATTATAAATTTTATTAAACATCATGATGTAAATTGGTTTATAATAAAATGAAAATTTATAAATGATATCTTAAATTGGATTTCTAGATAATCATATTAATTTAAATGAACAGATCCAAAATTGTTTCAATTAGAGAAAAAATTTATATATGTTCTAAAATATTGGACATTGGTTTTTTATGTGTTAACATAATATTTAAAATGAATTAATTTACACCTCAAAAAAATATTTGATCTATTCAAAATTTTAATAAATGTTTTTTTCCTATACCATTCTAAGGATATTATAAATTTTATAGTTTTGAAAAAAAACTATATTTCACACTATCCACCTAAAAATAAATTATTTCATAAAAATTCCAATAATTAATATGAAGATAATTTTAAAATTTTAAAAATTTATATATATCTTATCTATATATAATTTTAAAATGATATATTTATCATTATTAATAGAATAAATATAAATATTAAATAATTTTATTGAAAATGGGATTTTTTACACATTAAACATTCTTAATATTATTTCCTACAAATTTATAATTTACTGAATTTTAATATATTATAAATTTCATAATAATATTTATTAATTTAATTTCTTTAGTTAAAATTCATACCACTTCTTAATAATATCTATCTAATATTTTGTGGCTCATTATATGTTCAGTGTTTTTTAGAATTCAACATATTGAACATAATATTAATTTTAAAGAAAAATAAATCCAAAATATATAAGTGTTACAATATATGATATTGTTGATTAATTTGATTGATTATAGATATATACAAATGATGTGAATATTTTTAGAGAGAGTGGTGGTAATTTATTATTTTTTCCTATTAAACTTGTACATCAACTGACCATTGATATATGTGTAGATTCTCTTTTCCATTTAATATTGTTTTAAATTTATAACCGTATTTTCATATACATATATATATTTTTTATATACATGAATGAAACGTTTACATGATGTATAGTAAAAAACTATACGTGGTTGAGTTTTTATATAAACATTTCCATGTATATTTTAGAGTATATAAATTATCCTTGAATACATTTATGTTGGAAAAATATTATTAGCTACCAATGTATTTTAACATTATTAGATGTAATTATTTATTAAAAAAATTATGAAAGATATAATTTATCATATAGTGGCAGATATACTTTGTATTATAGTGATTTGGTCCTTTTTAATTTATACATATTTCCCAATATATTTCAATCACATTAATTAATCACATCTTACAACCTATTGTTGTTTTTTGTTAAACAATAATCTTCATAAAGTTTACATTCAATATGACATGGAGTCTGTGTAGTGACACATGGACCAGAAATTTATTTCACTAATAGTAAAGAATTTGGTGGAAGTTTAGTGAATAAAAAAATTGGAATATTTTAGAATGAAGTAATTATCTATTAGAATTTTCATTTTGTAGAGAGGTATGAAAAAAATTCATTATAGTGTTCTAATTAATTATATTTCCAATTATATAATCACACACATTGGAATTTTTTCTATTTTTGTACCCATTGGATGTTTTGTGATTTACATTGATAAAAAAACACTACATATTGGTTATTTTCAATATATATTTTCATGTAAGAAGTGTTTAAAAGATTATATGACTTATAATTTTTAATATTTTAAAAATAATATATTATTATAAATTTTCATTACATTTAATACATTTTTTTATATTTAGAATTTTAATCGATGCACTGCCATAGGTTATAATGAACAATGGAAAGTAAAATAAAATATATTTGTATTTAGGTGACTTATTTTGTTTTTAATTTATTGTAACTACATTGAATATTTAAAAATTTTAAAACCTATTTTGAAACTACTATGTCATCCAAAAAATATAAATTTTGAATGTGGGTATTATTTTTTAACATTATTATGTTACATAATTAATACTGGAATGAGTAAAAATCTTCTTAAGGTTAGTATTTATCAAATGTACCCCATTTATTTATGGTAACATTATATTAAAATTAAATTTTAAATATTGTCTTTATATTTTATAGATTTTGAGGATTCAAAATCATATAGTACAAATGAGATGAATCATTTATGGGGAAATAGATTTATTATTTTATAATCTTAATTGAATTATGTTTATTTTAAAATATTTTATGTATATTTGTGATTTTAATTATTCTATTTTATTGTATATTTATATAAATGTTATGATATAAATTGGTAATATTTGATTGTACTATGAAATATAACTTTTTCCTATTTTTTATATTTTCTATATTCTATAACTATTTCTTCATTGGGGTTTTTATAACACCACAACTCTAGATACCCCTAGTAATCATCTACTTTATGTCATTAGAAATATATATTAGGGTTCCCATAAAAAAGGATTGATCAATTTTGTTCTCTAAATGAACCAAATATATACATTCTTGCCTTATTACATATGAAATAAAATATAAAGAATTCCAAAAGAAAATGTTATGCCTCCTTGAAACTAATTCCAATATTTCATCTTTATAACCCAATCAAATGAAAAATTTAATGGTTAGATAGAATTCTTATTAAGGGTTACATACAATATTAGATAATTTTTTAAAATAAGGCAGAAACAATATATAATGGTAAATAATCTTAAAACTAATTATTTAATCAAAAAAATCTAAGTAAAATTCATCCATTGATAATATCAATTCAAAAATCATGTGGATAATAATAATTGAATTCTCAATTAGGGTAATTCATAACATTGGATGTAATTATCTCAATAATCATGATATCTTTAACATAAAATGTGTGTACCATGATAGTTTAATTGATGGGTAAGTATAATTCAGAAACCCATTTAGTTTAGTCAATTGATTTGGTTCAAGAGCCACATTGATGCCTCACATGACTATAAAATTTAGAGACCCACCCATCACAACATGTCCAATGCCTTCCCCGTATATTGAATGAAAAACATCATTTATAAACAATATGTATTATCTATAAATGTATGGTTTGAATAGATAATAAGGATTATGTAATATCAATACATCATCATTGTTTCCAACACTTTCGACGGGGTGCGTGCATCCATCACGTAGAGGACGTGCAGCTGTTACCCAACATTCCCGCTTTCCAAATGCTGGTGGAATCCACTCCTTATTCAAAGATGTCTCTCTTTGATCGAAATGGGATGATGGGATGTCGGTTTTCCTTCCATGGATTCCTCCTCGGATCTTGTCAACTAGTCTGGGTCTCCCTCATAGACTTAAGACATTGTTCGTGAAATTCTTCCTAGCACTATTTCTTCATGGAAACTAGTTAGTTACACTTCTTCTGTCAGGACATTCCAAGGGGTCTGGTCAGGGAAGCAACCTTCCTTTAGTGGATTAGTCACGTTGGGCATCACGGGCGTGTCTGGACACTGGGGGATTGGCGTGTCTATCTTTTGTCCCTTATTATAGGGCTTCTCGAGGGCGCGGAAGCCTGAGGCATCCCACATCGAACGTGGGGAATAGTATGCCATTGGAATGTATCTGAGGTTTTCCTCAGCCCATGTTTAACACAGGGTATGCCGCAAGTTTAACATCTATCGGATATGGATCGAATGATCGGAATAATGATTAGAGTGGAACAAATGGAGGAACCCCGGGAGGGAACACCGATACTGGGGCCATCATGTGGGTGGCTTCCCGAATGTTGTATGATGGAATGGGGAGTGGGGTGGCATGATCCCACCGGGATGTGGCAGCCCGGGTGAGGATCATGATGTGTGATGAAGTGAAAGAGGATGAAATATGGCCATCATAAGAGCGATGGTGAAGTGGGGCTTGAGCCTCGCAGAGACCTCTTACGTATCCATGTGGTAGGTAATAAAAGTCTGAGTAGTTCTATGAGACGATGGGATGCCTGAGGAGATGACCCGTGAGAATGGATGCATGGATGGGACCTAGAAGAAGTGGAACCTCCGGGTTGGGGCATGAGCTTCCTGAGACACATAGGCTCGAGGGAGAGACCAAGATGAGACATGAATGATTTTCTTGAACCTCATTGAGGCTTCATGCGTACCATGCCTCAACATGGATTAAAGTCCTCATATTTCGGGAATGGGTTGGAGTCGGTGAACCGATGTGAATAGGGACCGGGGGTACAAGTGGATGGTGTGGTTGAACCTCATGGAGGCTTTATATGTACCTTTCCTTGGCATGGATCAAAGTCCTTGTAGTTCATGTGTAAAGGGGCTTGGCACACCGACACGGAGACGGTCGGGGCCAATGGTTGGTGGGATTGAACCTCGTGGAGATTTCCTACGTTCTATGCCTTGACATAGATCAAAGTCCTCGTAGTTTGGGATGCTTTTTGGGGATTACACTCTGAGGCGTCCTAGGTGGAGCGTTGTTGGACTTGAACCACATTGAGGCTTCCTACATACCATTCCTTTACATGGATCAAAGTTTTCATTGTTTGGGATGGTTTTTGGGGCATACACACTGAGGCGGCCCAAGTGGTGGGTTATTGGTCTTGAACCTCAGGGAGGATTCCTACGTACCATGCCTTGACATGGATGAATGTCCTCATAGTTGATGAAGATTTTTGGGGCTTACACTCTGAGGCGGCCTAGGTGGTGGATTATTGGGCTTGAACCTCATGGAGGTTTCCTACGTACCATGCCATAACATGGATCAAATTCCTTGTATTTTGGGATAGTTTTGGGGCGTACACTCTAAGGTGTCCCAAGTGGTGGATTTTTGGGCTGGAACCTCGTGGAGGCTTCCTACGTACCATTCCGTGACATGGATCAAATTCTTCGATGTTCGGGACGGTGTTTGGGGCTTACACTCTAAGGTGTCCTAGGTGTTGTATTGTTGGGATTGAACCTCATAGAGGCTTCCTACGTACCCTACCAAGACATGGATCAAAGTCCTCATAGTTCAAGATGGTATTTGGGGCTTACACTCTTAGATGGACTAGGTGGTTGATTGTTGTGGTTGACCCTCATGAAGGCTTCCTACGTACCATTCCTTGACATGGATCAAAGTCCTCATAGTCTGGGATGATGTTTGGGGATTACACTTTGAGGCAGCCTAGTTGGTGGATTTTTGGGCTTGAACCTCCTGGAAGCTTCCTACGTACCATGCCTTGACATGGATCAAAGTTGTCGTAGTTCAGGATGGTATTTGGGGCTTACACACCAAGGCAGCCCAAGTGTTGGGTGTCATAGTCGGTGCTCACTCTAAGCTCACGTGAGTAATGCTCGATGTGAGAGACAAGAGATTGTAGAGACCCGACGATCACTTCGTGAAAGGTGCGTCTGAGGGAAATGGAGTGGTTCTTACGCGTGATTAATAGCCCAAAGAGGAAATGGGGTCTTACGTGTGGTTAGAAGACCAAAGGGGTTGGGACTTACTCTAGGATGGAGGCCCGATGGTGACAAACCACGGCGGGAGAGGGACTTGGGACCGAAGAAAATAGGAGAAATGTTCCCATCATGCCATTTGCTGGCCCTGGGGGCCGAAGATGAAAGGTGGAGAAGGGATGCAGCCTCCTTCAAGGAAACTATGGGATTACACCAAGGTGGCTTCCCTTTCCCGGAAGACAAACACCACTCCAATAATGAGGATATCATCCCCTGTGAGGGGTGATCCCATCCCTGTGGAGACGAGTGGGCATGGAGAATATCCAAGGTGGGGGTCCGTGAAGACGATCTCCCTTGATACAACATCACCAACAACGATCATCCTGCCAGGGAAACCAGAAATATTGATGTTTATTTCCTGAATCCCAGGACTAGGACCATTTCATGTAGTGAACCTGTTGCGGAGAGAACCCTGGCCCTCTATGAAAACAACTTCCGTCAGAGGATCATAGATGAGGATAAAGGCTGGTTGTAGGACCGGGACCTGCGGTCTGGAGGCAACTTCACCAGTAAATGGCCCTATTCATACTTGGTTAGCCATACATGTGACCAATTTGGGGTGAGATATGGCATATTGGCTTATTCGAAGCAGTGTGGACGTCGCAATTTCACTTCTACCGCCAGCATGAGCTCGGGCTAGAGAAGTTCACTTGGTGGTCCCCCGATACCAATAACTTCCATCTTCATCATGGGGATGTTGGTATCAGTATTTGGAACATTCACTATATCAGGGGTATTCCTTTGGAAGGCCACCAATATGATAAATTCCTTCTGCCAATGAGCACCTGGGGAGACCGATCAAGAACCCCCATTCTGACATGGCACTTATTGGAGTTGGCTAAGGAGAGGCTAGGGGTCAAGGATTTCATATAGGACATCACTTATAAGGATTCATTTATCCTGTTCTTGGAAAGGGATCTGGTAGCCAAGATTCCAGTGCGAGGGAGATGGTGTCCTACCATGGCATATAGGAGTAAGAGCGGATCGTACTGGAGGATCCTAGAGGTGGTGAACTACCATTAATAGGGCTATATAATAAACAAGAGTCAGGACCTGAATTTTTGGTACTCCAAATTCCTCACCACATTCTTGAGTGGGTCCCTCTTATCAGTAAGGGAAAAAAGGATGGGAGTCTATCCAATGACCCTAGTGATGGTTGGCATCATGGCTTCCATCAAATGATTCAATCTGGGGGTCCCCATGATGGCTTGTCTGTACTCCATTTTGGGACGCATCTCGAGTGGGGGGTCACCTAGGAGAATTTTTGGCCCCTTCCATATCTTCTACGGCTAGCTTGCAGCTCATTGTGGTGGATATACCTTCCCGAATGCCATACGTCCGCTAGTTAATGGCATGTGACCTTCCCTACTGAACATTTACAGGGTCAATCCACTGACGCTCAATGAGGAGGGAGTAAAGATCAAAATTGGTAACCATCCAACTTTGTCTTCATCCCATTCCCACCCCGACTGGACAGATGATAGACAATGGGAAAGGCTCACTAGATCAGAGGGAGTACTTCCAAAGAATTAAAGGTGGGGTGATTGTGGCTCGGATAGATGGAAAGATCTTCTACGAGCCTTATGTTCCATCCAGACTCTCCATGCAGTTTGGGAGCCTTCAGCGGAGGCCGAAAGAAGTATATACATATGTCTAGGAATAAATTCATCCATGTGTTCTTCGTCAATTGTGGCTGATGTTCACGATGTATGGCTCCGGCGACGTCATCACCATTCCTCCTTCCGGAGATGACACTGGCTTCTCAACCGAGTATGCTGAACACTAGGCCATAGCATACCGTGAGGGGATTTTGTGGATGTGAGTTCGGAAAATCAAGGTCGCCAGTGTGGAACCCGGGTGGCGAGAGAGCAGGAAGAGTACCGTTAGAGGGGGAAGACCAAAAGCACGTCGGACAACAGGGCCCGTACAGGCCGGGACCTCAACAGCAGGGACGTCACATGGAATGGTCATTCCCTCGTCGCCTAGAGTAGGAGGGTCCCATGGAGTGGCCAGAGAACTTCCCAGGAAGAAAATAAGATATCTGATTCAACCCTCTCACGACACAATCTTCTCGGTGGTATGGTCAGCCTGGCTAACCCTACGATAGTAGCTGAGTACTGAAGCCCTCTGGCCGAAGATAGTGTGATATGGGATCCAGCTGCAAGTAGTCAGGCTTGTTCGGGTTATTGATAGAGTGAACTTTCATCATTGGAATGCGTTTCTGACAGCCATGGACAAGTACTCACGCCAACGATGTTGGCATGTGAAGACAAATTTCTTGGTGAAAGTGATGCTCAGCCAGGAGCATGATCTGGAAAAGATGCCATCGGAAGATGATGGTAGCAATGATGAGTCGGAGGATGGTGAGATGAAGAGGAGGAGGCAGAAGGAGAAGGTTAAGGAGAAGGTGAATGTGAAGAGGAGCCTAAAGCTAAAGGGTCTCAAGGGGTATCCCACCAAGGGAGTCTCCGGGAGAGTGGCAAGATCGTCGGCTCCGATATAGATATTACTGATCTACTCGAGGTATTCTTCAACACTTATCTATCCTTCTCCTTTTATCCACTATCCTTTGTAATCCTTAATCCACCCTCCATATCTTACTCAGGAGCATATTGGTACTGATCAAGAGTCACCAGTCGAATTAGGGGGAAGAGCCAATGGAACAAGGTGGGGAACGGATGCCCATTATTGTACTGACAATCACAAAGGGATCTTCCACTATGACAGCGCCTGTAGCATCCCAAACACTGAAGGATGGTGCCATGTGTTCCGGTATGTTCCTTCCATTGATACTGGTACTTACCATCAGGAGACTCAATTTATTAGGGTGCTCCTTGTCTGTACAGTGATCATGGAATTGGAGGCTCGTCGTGCTATTGTTCTCGGGCCATCCACGAGGGAGCCAATGTCAAACATACAACCCTATCTAAGACATGCCCTTGATACTGAGATGGCCCCGATAATTGGTGAGCAGAGAGTAGTGGACATTAGTGGTGCTGCTGTCGGGGAAAGGCCGCTAGATGACGAAGGTTCCACTAGGGTCGAGGCGAGAGAGGAAGGTTTTCTTAGACACTAAAGAGCCCAAACCCCTGGAAGGAATATCTGAGGAAGACCCTATTGCTAGCTTGTTGGTTGTTTTCCAGTCAATCGGCCCACTGACACCCTAGAAATTGATGATTCAGAATCGGAAGCGGCCGAGGAGAACTTGATGATGCGACGCAACGGGTGTAAGTGCATCATGTGTTTTCTCAATAAGCCTCATATGGAATGACTGATGCGGATGGGATCACTCCACACCTGGATCTGTTTCCTATGTGCTGGAGGGGCAGATTCTCAACACCTTCACTTGACGGTTCGTGACTTCATGGATGAGAAGATGCACGAGAGCAGCCAGCACTCTGACATCACCCAGTGTCGGGAGGATTCGGGGAGTACCGGAACATTTCTGAAAGCAGAATATGGGGTCTGACGCCTCGAAGAATAGGTGAAAGAAATAGAGATATTCATTGCAAATTGTTCTGAGCTTATGGGACTGTTGAGGGCCCAGCTGGCAGACACCCAACAACAACTACTGGAAGTGAGTAACCAGATGCCAAAACATCAAACTGAATAAGTGCGGGCATGGGCTAGGGTCAGCGAACTGTGCTTTGTGGCCGCTGATGAAGAGAGGTTCCTCAGGGGGCACGAAGTAGTCTTGGAGGACCCTAGCCAAAAGGTAGAGGCGTTGGAAATATCCATCTTGGAAGTTGTCCCTGAAGGGACTTGTTTTGGCCGAACCCATAAACTTATTTCCCCTTTCTACTTCTTATTTTTAGCTGTATGCATGGACAAATTTATTTACTTGTCCCCTTGCTTTAACACACTCAACCATAATCATGAAATACATAGAAATCCATTCCTAAGATCACGTGTTCTGTACTCGATTGGAGAAACAAGGGATGCTCATACTATCACTTTGTATGATCGTGGGAGCATCAACCAAGCTTCAGGAATTCAAGATTCAAATCTGGATTTCCAAGGAGAATAGGGGGGCTTGATCAACGGAAGAGGACCTCAGACCGATCGATTTATCATCTTATCAATCTGGTCTAGCGCATGAGTGGGACAATGTCAGGGGCATTAGAATCAGTCCAAACGTAGGGGAATGAAAAATGTGAATCACATTACCCCAAATTTAGAACACTATGGGAGGGGTGTGGAAATAAAAGAAAACTGTTGACCATGTTCAAAACACAGCATCCCTATTGCGTTATCCAGAAATGGGGACCACAAATGAGGGTCGACCTCTAAAAATGTTCAAAACACAGGACCTAACTCAAAAATATTGTCCATCAATCTTCCCGAATGTTGGCCCAGGATAGTAGGCAGACCATAAGTCAAGCATCCATACTATTAGGGGGTCACTTCAGACATGAAAGAGGATGAGGGTCTGAATAAAGTGGGAACTCAAGTCGTGGAAGGTATAGTGGTGGTTTTTTCGAACAAAATCTAACAATGTTTAAATTACGCCACCGTGGTGGAAGCACATTAGGCGGGTGCATCAATCTTATCATGGATCATTCATACTTTTAGACATGACCTCTCTGGTGAGGGAGCTATCACTTCCCAATGTCATTATGGGGTATCCCGAACTTGTTTAGGGTAAATGCTGCAGTTACACAACTCCACAAGGGCTCAGGCCAAGGGGCCAACGGTGATAAAGGACGGGATTTGTGATTCACGGGGCTAGACCAAAGACGAAATGTTTGGTCATTCCTACGTATCCCATAAGGATGGGAATAAAGCCATATGTTGTTCTGGAAAGGGTCTTAGTTTAAGGTCCTTGAACTCAAACCAGGGATCGATAAAGAATGCAGGGGACACATGGTAAGGTGGTTAGAAAACCCGACGTGAATGAGGACATAAGTCCAGATTACAATGTGTTCTTTGGGGAAGTGTTTAGGTCAATGGGCCAAACACGAAAGTTAGGATGGATATGTGGGGCAGTGCCTAGGCATTCTTATGTATCTCATGAGAGTGAGAATCAAGCCATACATAGTTATGGAAAGTGGCCTTAGTTTAATGTCTTAAAACTAGATCCAGGGATCGGTAAGGAATGCAGGGTACACATGGTAGGGTGATTATGAAACCCGACGTGAATGAGGACATAAGTCGATATTACCCTATGTTCCTTGGGGATGTGTTTAGGTCGAGGGACCAAACACGAATGTTAGGCTGGGCCTGTGGGGCAGTTTTTGGGCGTTCCTACGTATCTCATGAGTATTAGAATCTAGCTATACGTAGTTTTGGAATGGGGTGTCATGGTATGGTACCAATGTAAATGATGAAAGGGGTGTGCGGGTCTGGCCCTCACACCAAAAGAAGTGGTATTTGATGTATCTGGTTTGTCATTTAATGTGAATGGTTTTTTAAGCGACATGCCTAGGGTATAAATTCCTGGCATTGCCACAATAATCAAGCCATATACATGTGTTGAAAAATGCTATGGTGGATGACTGATACCCAACGTGATGTCCCGTTGGATGCGGTCAACACAATGCAGTGCCATTTTTCATCATGCATCTGGGACGATATCATCATAGTTTAGGGTCATGTGATAGGACTAGATAGCGTAGTTTAAAGTCATATGAATTGGACATGAAGGAATATTCATGACACAATAATGAATACCCAACGTGAATGAGGAAGAGATCCACATCATCACCATGTGAAACACTGGGAAAGGAGCCTCGGGCCAAGAGGCCAGTAAGGGTCAGAGGACAAGGAGCAGGAGAAGCTATCTTCCAATTGATATGGGCCCGGAAACACAATGTCTAGATGATCCCACCTATCCCGTGAGGATGAGGATCATGCCGCACATAGCTCTTAGAGAATATCTCAATTTATGGTCTTAGATATCGGACCGTGGGAGCCCTGAAGGACACTGTATTGCAGCTTTTACCCCTGACATGCATAGGTGCACTGAGGGATAGTTCCAAGAGTACCGAAATTCTACCTAGACATGATGGGGTGGAACATAATGGGAATCATGTAAACAACATTGAATGACTTAAGGGGCCGGAGTGGCGATGGAGGATTACTGCTGACCATTTTTGCAACATAACATCCATGTCGTGTTATCCTGAAATGGGGACAAACAAATGAGTGTCGACCACTGACCATATCTACAACGTGGTAATTCTATCAATTTGTTCTCAGAAATCCTCGGGGACGTTGGACGGTAATGGTAGGATATCCCTTAGGCCTAGAATCCATGTCGTTTTGTGGGTCCCTTCAGGTGTTAAAGATAATGGAAGCCCAAAAGAAGGGGAACACGAAGCCTGACAAGTGAATGGAACTTGCCTAAGTTGAATCTGACACACCATGTCCTAGAGCAGAGTACTCTCAGACACATCGGTGAACCACTTCAAACGGTCGAGGGGATCAACTATAGTGCGGTGAATTCACACAGAAGAGTATAGAACAAAGAGATGGTGATCTCCCATGAGAAAGGGGGCACGACATGATTTCCACAAACCCAACGTGAAGGAGGGCATAACCTTATACCACACCTATATATCCCTCTCAAAAAAGGGAATAGGCCAAGGGGCCTAGGTGACCGGGAGATATATAAGAGATGGGGATGGAACTGAAATTTAAATGTTTGGGTGGTCCTACGTATCTCATAAAGATGGGAATCAAGCCACATGTAGTTATTGAAGGTGCAGTTTAGCGTCATGTGGGACTAGCGTGCAATTTAGGGTCATGTAGGACCAGCATACAGTTTAGGGTCATGCAGGACCATCCAGTTTAAGGTCATGCATGACCATACGGCTTAGGAAAATTATTTCTCCAGGAACTTGGCATTGGTGGGAGGGGTTATACTGTCACCATCCATGGTCACCTGGGAGTATGATGCATTGGGGCTAACCTTATGAACAATGAATGGTCCTTCTCATTTGGGCTCCAAAATGGGCGGTTTTCTACCAGGTATCATTGGTGTTCTCAGATCCATCACCAAGTTTCCTTACAGGAAAGAGCAGAGGCAAACCTTCTTGTTGAAGGATCGAGACATCCTGCTCTGATGCCTTTCTAGATTGTGAAGGGCACGAAGACTATTCACGTCAAGTGCTTCCAATTCACCTAGACGGATTTCATCCACTCTATCCAGAGCTTGCAGGTCATAGACTACTATTCAAAATGAAGGAAACTGAATCCCAATGGGCAGTATGGCCTCAGTTCCGCACACTAGGTAATGTGGGGTCACATGGGTGGAATTACGAGACGTTGTCCGATAAGCCCAGAGGGAATTGGGGAGCTTATCCGGCAAACTATTCTTGTTCTGACCAACCATTTTCTACAGGATGTTAGAGAAGGTTTTATTGAAAACCTCAATCTCCCCATTTTCTTGCGTGTGATAGTGGGAGGTATTGTTAGGGTTAATGTTGAACTTGGAATACAAATTTTTTAACTCGACTGCTGGGAAGTTAGTGTCATTATCGGTGAGAACAGCGCGAGGAACTCCAAACCGATGGATGATATTGGTACTCACAAAGTCAATGATAGAACCGGCCTTGACTTCCTTGAGCATAACTTCCTCAGCTCACATGAAAAATAAATCCACATCGGTCAGAATGAACCGGTATTTGCGATCCGTTGCCAGTGGATATGGTCTGATGATATCTAATCCACAAACTGTGAAGGTCCAATAGTACTTGGTAGTGTGGAGAGGCTCCAATGGCCGATGCACAATGTTCACAAGAACATGGCATGAATGGAACCTTTTAATGAACTCGATGTAGTCGTGGATCATAGACGTCCAAAAATACCCTAATCTTTGGATCTGGTGAGACATTTTTGGCCCAGCCTGATGGGCACTGCAGGAACCGGCGTGAACCTCTTGCATGACCTGCAAAATCTCAACCCCCTGAATGCAATAGAGGAGAACACCATAAAACCCATGATTATAGATGATTGGCTCAAGACTGAGACCACACTAGTGGATAAACTATAGAGCACAACATCATATTCACTCGTGCTCATCCTGGTCTGATGGGGGATTACCGTGTTGGAGGTATTCAACCAAGGGTGTCCTCCAATTAGAAATCATTTCGATCACTACATCCGGACGACCCGGGGGTCCTGACGTAGAGGCATCAATGGTAAGATGGATTAACTGTGCGCCTTTATCACCATCCGGGGTAACATGAGTTGTGACTCTCTGATGTGCCATGTGGATAATCAGATCATCCAATTCAGGTTGTGCAATTGATGCAGCTATGCTAGCCAGAGCATCTGCTCGACCATTGTATGTCCGAGGGACATGAGTAACCTCTGGACGACAAGATAACTAGGCCATTTGCTGGAGAGTGTGTTCTAACAATGGTATGAGCTTTGTCTTCCTAACAACATAGTCATCGTTGACCTTTTTAATAACTAGATCGAAGTCCCCTTTAATATGCAAATGGGGCGTGTCGATCTCGAGGGCCAGCTCGAGGCCAGTAATGAGGGCCAGAAACTCCACCTCATTGTTCGTACAGTCTTCCAACTGCAGGACTGAATATGGCAGAATGGCTTGCATCAGGGTAATAAAAATGATACCCATGCCTACACTGTTGAGTCGAGGATCATTGAGCCTCCTACCCGTGGGGCTCTGGGAGGCCCCATCAAACTGAATTTTCCAACACGGAATGGCTTGACTGACTGAGAGGATTGCCTCATCAAGAAAATCCAAGTCCAAGGATCGGTCAGCGGGGGTTGGATGCGCAGCATGGAAATCGGCCAGCACCTATCCCTTAAGAGCCATCTGAGGCACGAACCTAATGTCAAACTGCTGGAGGATTACAACCCACCACACTAGTTGGCCAATCAACATGGGCCGACATAGGATCCACTTCAACGGGTCTACTCGAGACACTTGCTGTAACACAAGGTGTTTTAGGTAATGTCGCAATTTCTGTAAGGTAAACATGAGCGCAAGGGAACTCTTCTCGATGGGGGGTATTTGATCTTCATATCGAGGAGCATGCGATTGAGGTAGTAGAGGTTGTTCTCTTTCCCCTCATTGTTCTTCTGGGTGAGAAGGGTGTCGAGGGACCATTCCAGGGCAATGAAATAGAGGACCAGTAGCTTCCCAAAGACAGGTTTCATCAAGACCAAAGGCTGGAGAAAATAGTACATGATTTCCTCAAAGGCGGTCTTCATGAACAAAGAAACAGTCTTACACCTTCCAGCCATATTCGCAATGAATCGGAGTATGTAGGAAAAGTGGCATTGGAAACCTCGATGCTTCTGAATATTACTCGGGGGAGGCATCGGTCTAATGGCCTTGAACATTTCCCGGTTTATCTAGATGCCCCGATACTTGACAAAAAATCTACGGAACGTTCCATAGGTGACCCCAAAAGCACACATCAATGGGTTTGACTTCAGGTGGAAGGAACAGAGAAGCCAGACTCTTTCTCGAGATCCTAGTGATGGTAATGGGACTGGTGATTTTTGACCACCGGATCATCCACATAGAACACCACCAATGTCATGAGGATTGGATTGAATATGCGATGCATGGCCGGATGATAGGTGGAACTTGCATTCTTCAGGCTGAAGGGCAGAACCTGGTAATATAAAGTACCTTGGGAAGCTCTGAAAGTTGTGGACTCGTCGACCTCTGGGGACATACGGATCTGATTGTATCCAGAGTAACCATCCATGAAGGAAAGGGCTTGGAGCCCAGATGTAGTGTCGATCAACAATTCTATCGCTGGAAGGGGAAATCATCCTTCAAAAAATGGCAGTTGAGATCTCGGAAGACATTACAGACTCTGATCTGTCTGTTGTTCTTCATTACTGGTATAATGTTGGCCTTCCATTTGGGGTACTGGACCTCCTTAAATAAGTGGGTCCAAAGGAGTTTTCATCTTTAGCCTCAACCATGGCACCGTGGGAAGGGTGCATCTTTCAGGGAGGTTGTTTGAACCCGCAAAGATTTGCCGGAAGATTGAGGCGGTGCACGACCACCTGAGGATCTAGTCCTAGAATCTCATCATAACTCCATGAAAACACAACATGTTCCTTTTTAAGGAAGCTTATGTATGGTTGCTGCTCCTTGAGGGGCATGGTGGCTCTTATCATTGTGGGTCTTTGGTCTGCCCCACTTTCGTGGTTCACCTGTACAAACTCGTCGACCATGGCGGAGATGCCTTCCTCAAAGGCAGGGGGCCTCCTCTATATCATATTCTTCACTTATGGAGGGATCATCCATGGGGGAAGTTTCTCCTGAGTTACCATACCCCAATGGAAGGCTGGTACCAACTTGAGTGGTAGTGGCTATTGCATCGGGGAACTTCGGCGATGTCGAGACCATAACAACGAAGGTTGTCGACCCGATCCCATCTGGTCTCCGGCCTAAGGGGAAACGCTTGATAATATCAAAGTAGTGTTGGTGTGTCTTCCAGAGCCGTAATATTCTATCCTCACGAAATAGAAAAGTGTGATGTACTGCCATTGCCATGAGTCGGACACCCTGGTACCTGACGAGAGTGTGAGGTTGTGGGATGACTGAGGCCTGATTTGTATAAGAATACGAAGTGATCTTCCGACGCTGCCAGGATTTGAGATCATGGTTCCCCCTTGTCCCGAAAATGACAAAAACATTGCCCCTATATCGTGGGTGATGGACTCCAACTAATGGATCGGGAAGACGTAGGCACCATTCAGGCCTACCCAAGGTTCGGGTGTAGTAGTGACCAGAACAACATCACTTGTCTGGACTTGTTTATCCATGCTCATGCAATATTCAGCGTCCAGGTAGAGGGCTTCACAAGAGGCAAAAAGAGACGCATCACCTTGGAGTATGCCCACTCTACCATTATGGTATTACTTGAGGAATTGGTGATACAATGAAGGGACCGTCTCGTTCAGGTGGAGCCATGGCCTTCCCATCAATGCATTATAGGTTGTCTCCTGGGAGACAACCATGAACTCAATGCTGGAAACTAGGCCGCCGAACATGGTATTCAAAAGGATATTGCCGATCGGGGTCTATTATGTCATGCCGTATCCCTAGATTCTTAAATCAGTGGGAGTCCAGTCATCTTCAGATAACCATTGCTTTGACAACGTCTGTGTTCGGATAAGGTTAATCCCGGAGCCGGTGTCAACGAGATAGCGGTGATCCTCCACGCCGTTAAATTGGACGGTGATGTACAGTGGGCGGATGTGACCCTATATGGGGGAGTCTTCATCCTCTCTAGAGAATGAAATAATGGCCTGGAAATTGGCGTTCTCAAATACTTCAGCGTGGAAAGCCTCTGCAGCTGCAACCTCTCCCTTAAACTGGAGGGGGCTTCTTAAAGCCTCGGCGAGCGATTCACGCATATTTGGATATAGGCAAAGGTCTTCTTGGATGGAAAGCCTCATTGGGATGCCAATAAGGTGCTTGAGAACATTATAAGTCCATGCCAGGGGCGAAATTCTGCTTAGAGGAGGTCGCTCTATGATTTGAGGCATTGCTGGCCCCGCCGGCCGAACTGATGGCTGACTGGTACTAGGTATATCCCGCTGCTCACTAGTCGAAGGCCATAGAGTAGATGCCAGATGAGGACAGCACGACTGAGATCGGACTGAAACCAGGTGAATATGGTCATGGAATAATCGATGTGGTTTTGCCTGATCTAGTAGCACAAATGGTGGTGTAGTCAAGCATAATGACACTAGATGAAGAGGCCGCACGTCCTGAGTTCTACGCTAGGCCTGCTATCGGGTCTCAGTGGCATGCACGAACTAGATGGATGTGCAAACTAAATTGCACCGACGAACCAAATAGATGCGGCTTCACCGATGTTGGCATCAGCTGGGGATGATGGGGAGGTTCACCTGGTGCTCCCCATGTACGAGAGTCATATAGAGGTTTACCAACTCCACAGCATTAACCCAAGCGTACCCGTGACTATCACTAGAAGTGTCATCCATCACTGGGCAGATTCTGTGATGGATCCCCATTTCTGGGGGCATAATTTTTCCGAGTGTACAGGACGATGATGGCATTGGTGGGGCATCTTTATTTTTCTTGTGTCGCTGATGCTTGATCTTCTGGGAAGAGGCTGGTTGAGATGATGTTACAGAAGTGGTGGTCGGAGCTTCTAAGGGCTCCGACTGATTCAGGCATGCATAGATAATACCATGGGTGCGGGCGACCATCTTGCGAGCCATCCAATTGTCATACTTCTGGGACCCATGGTCAGAGACCTACTTCCACTCACCTTTGTCGTCGCTATTGGTGTATGGCCTTAAAAAGACACCCTCCACTTGTGCCGGTGCCAGGCCCAACCTGACTATGTTGTTGTCAATATGGTCATAGAGCGTGTCCTTGAACACATAGCATTGCTTGAGGGTGTACCCCATGATCCAGTGATAAGGGCAGTAGTTGGGGTGATCAATAAGTTTTGCCTCTTCTAGATTTCTTCACTGAGGCAGTCGCACAATTCCTTTCTCTAAGGCGTTGTGGAAGTAACCAAGAACCTGAGCCTTTCTTAATGAGTAGGTATGCTTTCTTCTATCAAAAAATGGGGATCTAGGCGCCTGAACCTTAGGAGGAGGCGGATCTTGATTATATCACCTTGGTGGTGGCAGCGCGTTATGTGGAGGCATCTGCCAATTTGGAGGCGGTCGCTGCTGGGTTGGATGTTATGCCCGTGGTGGAGGAATTCTACGGGGCTGTGGAGCTAGCTCCACTGGTAGCAATTCTAGCTTCCTAGGGGCCTCTATCTTGGCCACTGTAGCGGGCTAGGCTCTGACGGCCCTCCTCACTGGGATTACAATGGGCAATGGGCATGCATCGCTGCCCTATTACAGGGCTTTTTCAAGGTGTTGGGACTTATATGAAAAATCTAAGAACCCTCCAGGATGGTTCGGAGTGACCAGGGAGCGAACCAGCTCCGTCTTGACGTTCCCTATGCACATCGTCAATAATTGATCCTAAGTCAATGGCTTGTCAAGGGGGTTTGTAAGCCCCTTTCACCGGGTGATAATGTCCGAAACATGCTTATCAGGCCCTTGTTTGCACTTGAAGAGGTATGTGATGCTTGTTTTCTGGGTAGTGGAACTGAATTGGTAAAGGAATTTCCTGCAAAGGTCCTCCCCGCTGGTCACAGATCCGATGGGGAGCTAGATGTACAAGACCAATGTCGGCCCCTTCGGTGTCTGAACAAAACTGCAGAGCTTGGCGGCCTCCTGCTGTGATGGAGACTCTAACATAGACCCACACCTTGAGTTGATGTGGACTAGGTTCTACGGCTTGTCCCCCATCCCATTAAAGAGGGGAGAATGTGAGGTTTCCGAATCCAGAGGGTGCTGGCATATCATCCACCCATGCCGGATATGGCTTGCCATCTAGTGGGATGGCCACCTATCACATTTCCAATGCCTCTAGGTGGTCATTTATTGCCGCCATTGGATCCTCGGAATGGGGTTCCATGCCATGATGGGGGTCCCTAACCATGAGCACATTGTCGGGTTCTTCAATGTGGTAGACAAGATCAACGGCTTGTGCAGTGGCGAGTGGAGCGACCCTTGGGGTGGCTGGGGGAGCCCGAGCGGGGTTTCATGAATTGTCATGCTGTTCGGGAGGGTTTGGAGAGACATACCATGCCCTATTTCCGTGATCTCCTGCTTCCTCCCTATCTACATGGGTGGCGTTATCAGGTTTCCCTGGGGGAAGCTCACCAAGGGGAAGTTGTTCCTTCCCCCGGTGCCCTGGCCTAGGATCACCGTAGTCCGGTTGTCGCTATGCAATGAATTCAGACAAGAGTTCATCGAACAACTTCCTCTTCACAGTAAGCTATTAGCGCAATGTATCCTTCTAAGGGTCCTCCTCTGTCTTCTGTACTAAAGCTGACGGGTCGGAGTACTTGATAGCTCTGACATGATCTTTTCCCTTACCGGAATTCCGGCTGAGTACCAATGCCTTGGTGGGTGCAGGGAGACCAAGTAGGTTACTCTGCTGATGATTAATCCTCCCTGATGGGTCCATTAGTGGTGGAACGTCCTCAGGGAGGATGTTCCCATCAAGGAGTTCCATCTTGTTTTACCCTCCTGACAGATCATTCATGTTGACCGCAACTATTCTCGGGGGCATGTCCTCAATGTCTCCTAGAGAATCGGGCTTCCAGCAAATATAACTAAAGAGGAGGGAGGTGTACTACCCCTAGACATAGACTTTCATGTGGGGGGTATCCTCCGTAATAACCCTATGGAGTACTTGGAAATGTTGAACGCATTGTTGTTGGAGGGCCCTGTGGTGACCAGGTGACATGGGGTGTTGAACCACGGTGAGTGTGGCTAGGTCAACCAGTCGGAATTGTTCACCTATGTCTTCAAAGTGAACTTGGATCCTGGGATAAGACACTCACTGGTGGTGAAGATGGAAGTGAGTCTCCCAGAGGGTCTGGCGGAAACATTGAATCTCCTCTGAGGTGAGAGATTCTGGTAAACAAATATTTGGTCATGCGCCCAGTGAAAACTTCACGGGGAAGTGGTCTGCTCCCAGGATAGTCTAGAAGCTCCTCGGCTGAGATTCAGGGTCTAACCCTTGATTTCCACACTCATCAACAGGGGTTGGCTGGGGAAATTGGATTGGCACCGAGGTAGACCCCTTGGACGATGGGCTGGCTGGGGGAGAATATGGCGAGCGGGCTGACTGGCCACCGAATCTTCGGTTGTCCTCTGAGGACTATAGCAACATGGCCGCTATATCACGATAGGATAGACAGATGACCAAATCTCATGACACAGCATCAGCATCTACCATGGGTGACCAATGTCGCGGCTCTTCCACCATTGACCCCCAAAATATAACTCTGTAGTCTTTAGGTGAGGAAGAGGGAACTTCTGGAGATGACGGTGGAGACTACATGGTTGGTCTCTGGGGACATGCCAGGTTCACTTCCTCCTGGATATACCATCAGAGGGGTACAGGGATCCTATGGACCTCTCATTCTGGGAGTAAGAGGATAATGCGCCTCATCCCTGCCCTAGCCCATCACTCGGAGGACTGAGGGGATGGATTTCATGTTGGAAAGTGACCGGACGTGCAATATCTCCATACCTGCGGTCTACGGCATGTGGAGTTACCCCGTACCCATTTTAGAGAGCATGGGAGATACCCCCATATAGATTTTTACTATCATGGGGGAGACCCTTTCTTGGGTTGAAGGTGGCACAGGGCAGAACTCCATGTCGAGGTAGGAAGCAGGGAGGACCCGAACCTTCCTTAGTGGCGGTACGGAGTGGGCCACTGCACCAGGTGGCATTGCTGCTGATTGGTCCGTAGTAGCCATCGCCTATGCCGGTGATCGAGAGAGTCGACCTAGCCTGCCCATGGGAAGTTGGGGCCTCAATCCAGGTCGGGCGTATAACTTCCCCTATCAACGCATGCCGAGAGTTGGGAATATGAGGCAGAAGTGGCTCGGGCCACAGTTGTTGTTGATGTTGATGCCCCACGTCAGGCACCCTCTCCCATTTGTGCCAAGTGCTGGCGCCAGGTCAGATAACTAGAGCCTATGCTGTAGGTGCGTGGCTTACCTATGCATCGGCATGGGGAACCTGGCGGTGGCGCTAACACAGCCTGGTTAGAGCCCTCGCCGAGAGCCCTTGGACATGGACTCCAATCGGGCCGACCCAGACATCCCCTGCCTCATTGGCATAGGGAGGGGAGTTTTCAAGGCGTACTAGGGACAAGCTCCAGAAACAATTGAATGTTGGGGTGGGGAGAAGTGTCTCTTTGCACAGCCCTCGGGGGCGGTGTTGACAATGAGGTGCATCCACCTCTAGATCTAGGTGGTCTATATCCCTAGTGGGGATGATCCCCTCCTCCTTGTACCTGCGTACAAGTTCATTAATTACCCTTCACTATATAATTTCAGATTGGTAGAGGGGGTGTGGACATCTTGTAGTCGTGGCGGCTGAGGTCGTCTAGGAATAGGTGGAACCGCCTGGGGTGGCAGCATCAATATTTCCCCTGCCCCTGCGTCGGTGGGCAGGTGGTGAGCGAGTTCTGGATGCAACAACATGGTTCCTAAAAGAAGGTATATGAACTCATTAATACTGATAGGAAAATAAATTGACAACCAGTGCCCTAGCTCCATTCTGTATTCTGTGGCCGGAAAGAGGGATCCACACTGACAATGTCACAGAATTGAATGGTCAACCTCCTTACTGTGTCAACTTCTGGTGAGGTTCACGTCAGGCCAGCTACAAGCATGGTGGGACCTGGTTCCGGATGATGGGGTCTGATGACATGATAATCCATTAAGTCCTCAAACACTTCTAGTCTCCCTATTGAGGAGAAGATCTTAAAGTCGGGTTCACCATTTCTGTTTTCGACACTTTCATCAGGGCGTGCACATCTGTCACGTAGAAGATGCACAACTGTTACCCCACATTCCCGCTTCCAAATGTCTGGTGGCATCCACTCCTTATTTAGGGACATATGTTCCTTGATCAAAAGGGGATTATGTGATGTCGGTTCTTCCTTTCGTGGATTCCTCCTTGAAGGTCGTCACCTAGTCTGAGTCTCCCTCATAGACTAAATACGTTGTTCGTGAAACTCTTCCCAGTTCCATATCTTCATGTACAGTAGTTAATTACACTGCTTCTGTCAGGACATTCCAAGGGGTTCGGTCAGGGTAGCAACCTTCGGTTAGGGGATTAGTCATGTTGGGAATCACTGGCATGTCTGGATGTTGGGGGATTGGCATGTCTGTCATCTGTCCCTTATTATAGGGCTTCTTGAGGGCACGGAAGCCTGAGGAATCCCCCATATAACACGGGGAATCATATTCCATGGGCATGTATATGAGGTTTTCCACAGCTTCCCATGTTTAACACATGGTGTGTTGCGAGTTTAAAATCCAGTGGACATAGATCAGACTGATCAAAACACTGATTAGAGTGGATCAGATAGAGAAACCACTGAGAGGGAACACTGATACTAAGGCCATCATGTGGGTGGCTTCCTGAATGTTGTTTGATGGAAAGGGTAATGGGGTGGCATGATCCCACCAGGATGTGGCAGCCCGAGTTAGGACCAGGATGGGTGATAAAGTGAAGGGGGATGAAATATGGCCTTCGCAAGAGTGACGGTGAAGTTGGGCTTGAGCCTCACATAGGCCTCCAATGTATCCCCGTGGCAGGGAATCAAAGCCTGTGTAGTTATATGAGATGATGGGACACCTAACGAGGTGTCCCATGACAAGAGACGAATGGATGTGACACAGAAGAAGTGGAGCCTCCGGGTTGTGGAATGAGCTTCCTGAGACACATAGGCTCAAGGGAGAGATCAGGATGAGATAGGAGTGATGGGATCTAACTTCATGGAGGTTTCCTACGTACCATGCCATGACATGGATCAAAGTCCTCATAGTTCGAGAATAGGTTGAAGTCAGTGAATTGACATGAATAGGGACATGGGATCCAGGTGGATGGTGGTCTTGAACCATGTGTAGGCTTCCTACGTACCATGCCGTGGAAGGGATCAAAGTCCTCGTAGTTCATGTGGAAAGGGGCTTGACACACCAACAATGAGACGTTCGGGGCTAATGGATGGTGGGCTTGAACCTCATGGAGGCTTTGTATGTACCATGCCATGAAATTGATCAATGTCCTCAATGTTCGGGATGATTTTTTGGGCCTACACATTGAGGCGGCCTAGGTGGAGGGTAGTTGGGCATGAACCTCATGGGGGATTTCTACAAACCAATCCTTGACATGGATCAAATTCCTTGTAGTTCGGGATGATGTTTGGGGCCTACACTCTAAGGCTGCCCAAGTGGTGGGTTGTTGGGCATGAACCTCAGGGAGGCTTCCTACGTACCATGCCTTGACATGGATCAAAGTCCTCGTAGTTCAGGACGATGTTTGGGGATTACACTCTGAGGTGGCCCATTTGGTGGATTGTTGGGCTTTAACCTCGTGGAGGATTCATATATACCATTCCTTGACATGGATCAAAGTCCTCATAGTTCGGGATGGTGTTTTGGTATTACACTCAATGGAGGCCCACATGGTGGATTTTTGGGCTTGAACATTGTGGAGTCTTCCTACATACCATGCCTTGACATGGTTCAAATTCCTCATTGTTCAGGATAGTTTTTTGGGCATACACTCTAAGGTGGTCCATGTGGTGGATTGTTGGGATTGAACCTCATTGAAGCTCCCTACATACCATACCTTGACATGGTTCAACATCCTCATAGTTCGGGACGGTGTTTGGGGATTACACTCTGAGCTGACCTTGGTGGTAGATTTTTGGGCATGAACCTCATGGAGGTTTCCTACGTACCATGCCTTGACATGTATCAATGTACTCATAGTTCGGGATGATGTTTGGGGATAACACTCTGAGGCAGACCAGGTGGTGGATTGTTGGTCTTGAACCTCGTGGAGGCTTCCTACATACCATGCATAGACATGGATCGAAGTCCTAATCATTTGGAGGGTGTTTGGGTCATTCACTATGAGGTGGCCCAAGTGGTGGCTGTCATGGTCGGTGCTCACTCTAAGCTCACGTGAGTAATGCTCAGTGTGATAAACAAGAGATAGAAGAGACCTGACGATCACATTTTGAAAGGTGCATCCATGGGAAATGGAGTGGGGTTTATGTGTGATTAATGGCCCAAAGAGGAAACATGGGATTATGCGTGGTTAGCGGTCCCAATGGGTTGGGACTTACTCTAGGATGGAGGCTCGATGGAGACAAAGCACAGCAGGAGAGGGACTTGGGACTGAACAAAGGAGGATCACAGTTCCCCATCACGCTGCTGCCCCTTAGGACTGAAGATGGAAGGAGGAGTAGGGATGTTGCCTCTTGTAAGGAAAGAAAGTGGCTTACACCAAGGTGGATGCTCCTTCCCCCTAGAAAAATGCCACTCCAATAAGGAGGATATCATCCCCTATGATGAGTGACCCCATACTCGTGGAGACAAGTGGGCATGGAGAATGACCAGGGGTGCACCCCACATGCGAAGCACGGGGAAAGGTCACAGCTTAAAGTCATATACTGAGGATGACAGTGCTTGGTAGTTTAACGTCCTGTAGCTCTAAGGAGATGGGTTCACTCGGCACCCCTAGGACATAGATAACTAGTACCCTATACTCCTTGGTTGAGAGAGGGGATAGACAAATCCATGGAGAGGGGGTGTCATGGAGCGAACCATCGAGGGGTCCATGTTAGCATGGCTATGTGAAGAAGCAATAGCCATTAGTGTGCCTATGGGAAGAAGCATGAGGTAAAGCAACACAATGGGAAGAATCATCCAAGGGAATTTGAAGTTACTTCTTATGATCCTAGAAGTTCATACGGAAAAGTGGTGTATGATATCAATGCCCGAGGCTTGAGAGACACCCACGAATGGCATCCATTAGAAGAGCATCAGGCACTCAATTAAGGGCATTCCCAAGGAGTACGTGGAACGAAAGTGAAGAGGTGGTCAGGGAGCACCGAAGTGAGGGGTCCCATAGAGTTACGTGCAACCTTTGAGGCTTGCACGTGATATAAGTGGACCTATACGAAGAACACTGGGTTAGCGTGAAATCAGTGAGGATTGCATGAAAATGGATCTGAGGCTTTACACACAACTAGAAAGGATTAAACGCAAGGAGTACAAATTGCGCGCAATTGGGAGGTGAGGCATGCAATGATTTGGGTGGGCGCAATTGAAGGGGATTTCACACAATTGGTTGGGGTGCGTGTAATTGAAAGGTATTTCTTGCAAGGGGCAGACCCCAAAGGGATTGGAATTCAGTCTAAACAAAGGGGATCTTGCGCGAAGGCGGATCACGGGGCGAGTCAGCACAAAAAGATATGTACCTGAATGCTATCTTTGCACGCACGAAAGGCGAATTTCACGCACAAAAGTCAGTTCAGATTCTTCAGCCCAAAAGTTGAAGGGGACAAATTCAATTTATAGGCATTCAGGGGAGTGGTAAATAGGTTAGTGAGAATTAATTGTGCACCAAGGTTGCCGGCATGAAATGTCAATCATGTGGGGTGGGGGCACAAAATATTTCACGCCCACGCTGAAGAACTCTCACGAATCCCAGAGCTTTCCCCACATGGAATATTTTTTCATGCACTTATGAATTTTTTTCATGAGACTCTTGTGGGAACCCTAGACTAGGTTGTCGAATCTGAATATGACTTCACTTTGTCATTTTGAATCCTTCTTCAGCCCTTGATCATTTTTTGGCATCTACACACATCAATCAGATAACATTGAAAGTAAAACACCTAATGTAGGAATGGTATATGGTTCTAGATATAATCATATCCAGGTTATAGATAATATGTATATTTATAAGAAATATAATGTCCACTGATCACAATAAAGTTAATTTAACTAGGAATTGTTTCTGTATAAAATGTAATATGTAAAAAAATATGTCAAAAATCCAGTTTAAATATAGGTTTGGTAATAAATTCATGTATTCTAGTGAATACAATAAAAATTAAGTAATACAATAAAATAACATTTCATTTAAGATTATTTATCTTAAAAAACATATACAACATATTAATGAAACTATATACTTAAAAATAGTTATGATAGTGGGAAATTCTATTAACATCGTACATGTGGAAAAGAAACCATCCTTTGTAATTTTTCTAAAAAATGGAGAAAATTAAAATTTAGGAAAATAAAAATAAAGATTCCTTTAAATATTAATGAAATGTAAAGAATAAAAAAATTATCAAAAAATAAATCATTTCAGAAATAAATTATGTTTTTTAAAAAAATAAAAAAAAATATGGAAATAGAATAAATATATACTTATTCAAATGATTAATAAGACGGGATTTTATTTTAGACGATAACATTCAAGATTCAATTATCAATGATGGGATAGTTTTGATGAAATTATGGGAACACTATAAATACCTTGAGGGTTATAAAATATATTTAGTTTATAAATGATATATGATATTATTATTTTAGTGAATATTAGAGAAATCCCAAAAAAATATTGTAAAATAAATACTTATACATTCGGTTACATTCAAATTATTACACCTTGAAAGAGTATACTAGAAAAAAAAAATCATTATTAAAAAAATATTCATGTTAAAATAAAAATATATGTATTATATATTCCACATAAAATTAAATGGGTTCATACTACCAAATATGTTTCAATGGAGTGGAAATTGTGATTAAAACCATAACTCTCACATTCCTTTAGTTGATATTTTTTTAACCTCATTTATACTTGTTTTAAACATGTTTTTAATATATTCCATAACCATATTTATATTTATTATACCATATATGATCTTATTATCACATATTGTCACCCATTCGATAATTATATTTCATTATAAACATTTTTTGGTTTACAAACATCATTTTCTCATTAATATTTTTTCTCAGATGTGTTGAATTTTATTTATAGGTTAATGGTCAATCATATCAATAATTACATTAATTTTATAAATATAATATTTATCCTATAAATACATTTGTATAATCAATATTTGAATTGGTCTTTGAAAATGAATTACATCGCTTCATTGATATGATGGGTTGTGCATACGCATGATAAAAGTTATAATTTCATTAAAAGAGAAAAGCTTAAATAAATAGATGATATATTAAATTTATAGAATTTTTATTATTCCATAAGTACAATATATATTTATTAGTTCAATTATATGAATTTCCTTGTGAGTCATTGATGGAAAAAATTCATCGATTTGTGGGGCTGAAATCTATTGTACACACGAGTGATGGATTTGTTTTCTACTTTGATAGTAAAGTATATGGATAATTATTATTCCATAAACATAACAACATATCATTATATGTGATATACTATTACTTTTATATATTAATATTTTTTAAAAATTGAACCTTGCAAAAGAATATTTAATATAGAAAGACCTTTGTGAGGAAAACTATATTCACTTTGAAAATCCTCTTTTGAATCCCTTATCAAGGATAATTCATGTTGTCTTTTTATAATACTACAACCTATTGAACATGGATAGATATTATGGGGATATATTTTTTTATGTTTATTCTGATCTAAATGGATCATGAAGTGTTAATAAGTGTAGGGAGGAGGCTCACTTTAATAATTGAGGTGACTGGCACCCTTGTAAATTTTCTATGTTTTAAAATAATATTAATTTAAATTCATTTAAAATAGTTTCAAAATGATTCATTATATATTTTTATAGGTATAATATCAAAATAATATGTCTAATTATGATTAATAATGTTTTTACATCATTCTAACTATTGTTTTTTAGATTAACCCCTATGTAAAGACGTTTTAACATTAACTCATGTAATTAATTTTTACTATTTCCCTATTCATTATGGATGAACATTATGTTGACATTATTACACTATATTAATTATTATGATTAAAAATATTTAGTCTGCATTATCAAATTCCATTCACAATAGTTTAATAGATTAATTTAAAAATAATCATGCAAAATGTGGTAAAAAAATTATCAATAATTGCATTTTCAAAAATTGGAAGACCTTTGGTTTACTATATAACAAATAAAGATAATTATATGGATTTAAATTCAAAAAATGATATATAAAATCAATAAATATTATTTAAATCCTTCATAATTAAATATTATTTTTATTAATAAAAATGTAAAGAAATAGTTCTTTTAAGAATAGTTTTCTAAACAATATCCCCTCTACCTCCAAGTGATATTATTTTATTTCTATAAAATTGGTAGTCAGTACGAGTTTAATTCAAGATATTATACATATAATATCTAATAGTTAAATACTATCTTTTTTTAATCATGAAATATTATTTCAAATTTAATGTTTCAAAACTCATTCTAGGATTATTTTTACCTAGTAATTTAAAAGTAAATATTCATCTTATCAAATTACAAAAATATGAAATGATATATTAAATTTCTCATTTAATTATGGTTATTCAAAAATAATATATTAACTTACAATAATGAAATATTGGGATTTTTATTTTTCAATCCTTTAAAAATATCATCCCTAGAATATCGAGTTCCTTACTCTATTTTATGATTTCTCAAATGTTAATTTACAAGTATAATTATCTAATTTCCCAATAATTATTCTATATTGTTAAAAATAAGGATAGTATATTTATAGTAAGATATATCTGGTTATATTTAAATTTCTTCATCGAAGATCACACACATAGGGTCTGGCATGTAATTCCTTGAAAATTGCAGGTAGAAAACCTCATGTAATTTAGCGTGTCTTGGTGACATTTCTAAATAGTAATTCAAAACCCCAACTAATTATAGAAATTTATATTGTTTAATATTTCTAGATTTCATTTTCCCATTCAAACAATCCATATAAAACCCTTCAATAAATATAATTTTAGGAAAACATAATCTCCCACATGAAATTCAAAATGATTCATTAATTTATCAGCATAACTCCCTTTCCAAATTTAATATTATATAATATGATTTTGAATAGTATTTACCGTTGACGATGTATTTTACAAAATTTCTTAAGAAATAAGAATCATTTCACCATGTTCATCCCAAAAAGCTAGAGTATGACATATATTTCCATACATTTCTTTATATGGAATCATTTATATACATTAAGCGAATATATTGTTATATGAAAACTCTACCAATAGTAAAACTAATCACGTATACCAAAAAATTATAGTGATCATGAACTCAACATTTCTTCAAAAGTGTTAATAGTCTTTTTTACATTTTTATTCAGTTCGATAAAGGCTGGTTTTACTCAGAAGAAGATCAGTATCACGATCTGATTAAAGAGATTTCTATAATTTAAATAAAAATCATGGATATTCATTATGTAATATTGAAAGAAGTTTTCCATTAATTCTTAAAAATATATTAATGTTGAGTTATCTAAGGTTTTAAAGAGTAAAATATCTCTTATAAAAGAAAAAGATGAATATTAAGTAAGGTGATAAAAAATAACATATATTACATCATTATTTATTGGATTATTTGGTAATATAGAGAAAAATTCCATATTTATGTCATCCCATTTATGTATAGGAATAGTTAAGGGTTGAATTAATCCTATAGGATAAAGTATAATATCATTCACTAGTTTTCCAATGATGAATTTTGATACATAATTCGAATTGTTTTTGGGTATTATGATCCAATGAAAAAAGATCCTATAAACCATATACATATTAATTCCACCATGGTGTATTAATAAATTAATGATATGAGAATCATATATAAATTAAATTTTAATCTCAATAATATATAGCACACATATCCTCTTTCCAAATTTAGGAATTTCAGCTGAATATATGAAGTCTTCCAATTTTCGATTATACACATCCTAATTTTTTTAAAAATATCATCATGAGGTTGATAAATTTTAATATTTTTCAATAGAGATAGTTTTTAAATCATTGTAAAAAATAAGTTATTTCACTCAATACTTAATAATTTTTATATATATTTACTAGATCCAGGAACAAAGGATCTTTTTCAAATGACAATTTCATTGAAAATCCATGATCTTTTCTATTTAATACATCTGCTACCATGTTTTCCTTCCATGGGGTAGAGTATTGAGAAATCATATTCCTTGAGTAGAGAGACTCATTTCCTTCACAATATATTGAAATTATTATATGAAAATATGTATTTTGGCCTCTTAAGATCTATGTATATCCCACATATTCCTCTAAATATCTAATGTATCCATATCTTCATAGCAATGATTATAGTTGTTAAAAAAATATCATGGGTTTGATAGTTTTATTCATAGTTCATTAACTACATTGATGCATGTAAAATATTTTTTTCATTAGTCTTAAGTACAAATCCAAATATATTTATTTATTAATCATTATATATCACAAATCCATCATTTCATGTTGGTAAATTCATAATCAGAGCATTGATCAATCTTCTATTCAATTCTTAAAAACATTTATTACATTTATTTATGAATGTTTAAAAAAACCCCTTTATTATTCTCAATATTTATATGTATGTGATTATGAAGATCATCATATGTTTTAAATCACATAAATACATCACAAATAAATACGATAAAAATATCTAGATATTTCTTGAATACTATATTTAATATATCCATTAAAAAGAGGGATTATTTTTCAGTCCATGTGGAATTATTATAATATTGTATTGTTCATACCTCATATGAAATTTTATCTTCATAATATGATTTTTATCTACTTGTAATTTATTATACCCATTATGATGTTCAATCTTTGAAAAATATTGATCTCCTTGAATATAATCAAAAAAGTACTCGATATGTGGTATAAGATACTTTTTCATTATCATAGTATCACTAATTTAACTTTAATTTATTCACAACATACAGGGTCTATATTTCTTATTATCAATAATAAATGGGGATCCCCAATGTGAGACACATGGGTATATAAATCCATTATTTCCCAACATCTATATTTTTTTCATCAACTACACCAATTAAAAAATGGTTAGCCTAAGGAACTCTTTAATAGTGGTCTTGAATTTGTGATTAAATAAATAGAAAAAACTACATAATGATCTTTTGTATTTCTATTTAATTCTTCAAAAAATACATCAATTAATTCCTAAACAATATGTGGATCCCCAATTTCAATTTTACCTTTTCTATTCGTAGGTTGTGACTTCTCTTCATCCCCAAGAATATCAATTATAAAATTATTATCGATGGATCTAGATGTGACTCGGATGATGAAGAATCCCATATAAACTTATCAAATTAAATATTTTCAACATGAATCATATCTTTAATCACATTTCAATAATATTTTTCTTCAAATTTTGAAATCCAGACCATATTTAGAATTATATCATAGTCAACCATTTGTATTATAATAAAGTATGTGAATATGGGCTACCACCCAAGATTAGATTAAAATAAGAAAAAAAATTATTTAAATAAAACTATAATAAAATTTTATTTTTAATATTTCATGGGAAAAAAATTTATTTTATGGCATCAATGTCAATATTTATCTTTCCTCATAAAATTTTTACTCCAATGATTTTTTGAAATCTTCACTTAGAAAAAAGAGCTTATGAATAATTGAATATTTAATTTTTATCTATACGTTAAATATTTTCATAAAATATTTTCTTATATCTATAATTAATCATGCGTTGAATATAAATTTTGTATAAATAGATATAATATCATTGGATGGTAAAAAAGGGAATTTTTTTATAAAACTAATTTTTACAAACATAACTTATTTCAAATTTAAATAATTAAATAAATTTGTAATGATGAAGTATATATGTTAAGTTCATATATTACATACCTAAATATGTTAATTTAAACAAATATAATAATTATTATTATTCATATATTTAATTTTAGTTCATTTAATGCATGAAAAATGCATTTCTTGAAATAATATTTTTCGACACATTTTGTGGGTTTATTTTGATATTATGTTCAATAAATTATATGAATTTCATTTTATAAAATAGATTCAATTTTTTAAATATTAAAAAAAATATTATGTAATAACATCAACTAAATTTTGTTCTTATGAATAGTAAACAAATCAAAAAAAAAATTAACTGGGGTTAAAGTTAAAACAATTTTACCAATGGATAACATAAAAATATATGTTGTAAAATTACATAAAAACATTCTAAAACCTAATTGGATGGTTATATTTAAATATTTATGATATAAAATTTTAATGTTTTCCATTTTCTATCCCTATCTCTATGAATATGAGTTGACATTATCATAAAACCTTAAAAAATTACAAGTTTGTCACTCACCTAATTTATAAAGGGAAATAGTTCCCCTAACTTATTAAAAAATATCAAGCCATTATCTAAAAAAATTAAAAATATATCTCTCCAAGAAAATCCTTATATATTTTTTGGAGTTTTTGTTTCCCAATATGCCATCCTTAGGTTCTTGAAGTAGAGTTTCAAATGAGGGTTTTCTAAGTAAAGGTAATAACATTCACTAAGCTCTTTATTTTTACCTATTATTTTAACACTTTCAATTATTTCATAATAAATAAATTATATTAACACTATTATATATAATATTATATAATTATATTATATTAATGTCATAATATGCATCCATATTCTTCTCTATCAAATGAGAAACAAGGCTATCAGTTGTGTGTACGATAACTACTGCCTTACAAACCAATGTAAATTGTTTTCTATCACTAACTTAAATGGATAGTGATAATCATATTAATAATTAATATATATGATAAATATGAAAATATATTGTTTTTATATATTAAATATTTCATCCTTATCCTTACCCTTTTACCCATTAGGGAAAAGATATCATCATTTGTGCGTATTTATGACCTTTCACCTTCATAAAGTGAGGCGATTCATTTTCCATGTATTGAATTCTAGAATGATTCTAAAAATGTATCTATAAATATTATATTTATAACAATAATATTATTCTGTAAATAATGGTAATATTTCTTATATATAGTAAATGAAACCTCTATGAAAAATCTACTATGAAAAAATTATGTATTTAACACCTAAAATAATACTAATAATGAAATAACATTAAAAAACAAGTGATAAGATGTTATAAAGAATAATATATTACATTAAGAATATGAATATGTTCATTATATAAATAAATAACGCGTATTTAACCATTATAAATTATTTTATTGAACTTTCAACTATATGGTTGTGTGAGGGAACAGACTTTGTCTCAATTTCTATTATATTGAGTTATATTCAACATTATGCACCTATTTACTTTCATGTGTTGTATATAAGACCCTTATGATGTATTAAACAGGAATAACAATTTTTTAATTAATATTAGTGTTTCAATACAATTGTTTTATTTCAATGGGTTACTATTTTAATGTTTCCAATTTGGTACACACTTATTTTACGAACTATTTTTTTTGAGTTTTCCATAGTTTTCAATGAAGGATGAAACAATACTTAATTATATGTATTTTTATCCGATTAATATTTAAAGTGTTTTCTCTATTTTCATCATAAATTTCCTATGTTTTTAATTTTTTCATGAATATAAATTTTTTAAATAAATACCCATTTTATTTCTCTTTTAGTCAGATATATTTTCCTTCCATGTCCATATTTGAATTAACAGGCTTCTTGAAAAAAACTAGTTGGCCAAATTAAATTGGATTTTGTGTATAACGAACAATCAATTAAACTTATTTTGTGAAGTGTCTTGATGGTATATACATCATGATGTATGATATCATGATGTAAAATGTTATGCATTTACCTCATTGGGTATTTAGTTCAAAATATATGTGAGATGATTGCATTGAAAATATAAAATGATTTATCTTGAACTCATTGTATTGAAAATATAGATATAATTTTGAATTTACATTATTGAGAATTTAATTTTTACTTCTATGGTGTTTTATATTTTATTTAAATTGTAAAATGGGTATCATGTATACAACTATCTATTTAAAACTACTAAAATGATTGGTACCGTGGAATTAGATCCCTTGTATATATTCAAAATTTAGTAATGTGGCCACCATCTCTGGGATACTAGATTTGGGGTCTTACAGTTGGTATCCTATAATTTTTAGAGGAAACATTGGGAACTAGATTTAAGAAAACATTAACTAGAAAACATAGCCTTGAGATGGACTTTGAGGATTTTTATAAATGTGGAATAATATCATATAAGATTCATTAAGGAAGATATTACATGTTCTCCCATGTAATAAATTCTTGTATTGATTCTAGAAGTGGGATTGGTTTTAGGAGAGATTCATATAGTGGTAATAACCCCAAAATTGATTGGTTGATTATATCTAGGTCATCATTATAATGAACGATGAATGGTCACTTACTATAAACCCCGTTTAGAAATATTAGGTGTTATTATTAGGGTAAATAAAATTTTCTTTCCAAGCCATTATGAAATATTTGAATATATTTTTCTTGATATAAAAATATTCCAAAAGAAAACAAGATTATAATTATGTGGTTAACAACACAATAATTTTCAATTTATGGTAAGTTTGACATAATATTGGTGAGTTATATATTATGATTTAAATTATTTTATTTTATAATATAATCTAGAATATTTAATTTTTTATAAATATATATTTGTTGAAATATGGGAATCAAAACTCATATCTAATATAGAGATTTCCCTATTGACCAAGACAGTATTTCTAGTATTGGAATTGGGTGTATTTTGGTTATATTAGAGAATCTTAATCATGTTATAATGAGTAAAATCCCACGAATGATGTGTCATTTTGTTCCATAGTGGGATTACCCTATTTTTAATCTCTTAACACAATGGAATTTTTCATCATTTAGATGGACTTGTAATTGATTGGTAGCTAAGTGAGAGATTAAGTCCCTTGAAGAGATATTTTTGGGCATGGGATGTGATAGAATGGAAAAGGTTATACTGGTAGTATATCATCTCAATGGTGATGTTGGTCAATGAAGTTTTTTTAGAATAATAAATAGGATGAATGAAATAGAAGACATGTAATAGAAAATATTTTATGTCACATTATTTAAAAAATATTTTCGTCATTATCAAAAAAAATAAGATGAGAATCTTCATCAGCTTAATTAAAAATGATGAATAAACTATTCAAGTGTATGATTATATCTTTAAAAAACTTTATAGGTTTGACACATATTATATCTACAATATATAATATAATGTTAAACATTTCATTAAAGGTGTTAGTCCATGTATATGAAAGATGTTGGTTTCTCAAAAAATATCATTATATGATGAAATGGTTTTATGAACCACAAAATTAAAGAAGTAATTTTAAATATCTAATATATTAAAAGAAAATCAATAGAATTTTTTTTAGTTTAACACCATTTAAATGATACCACATCAATGAAGAAGAAGAAAATGTAATAGTTTTAATATGGTGAAATCTGTGGAAAGAAACATCCTGCAGACTACTTGAAGGCCATGTGAGTTTTTTACATGTGCAGAGTTATGGATCATCTAGCTAATGAATATAAGGGAAAGATATGTTCCACTCCTTTTATGTTATTAAACTACAATTAAATGGGGAAATATTTAAAGAAATGACAATAATGCCAATGGAATCGATCGTAGAATACTCCTAGGTGATATGGTCATGATTACGTGATCACTACAACTGAGGTTTATGTTTCAAAATATATGGGGGTATGTACATTAATAATATATTACGATTTAGATAATTTTTTATTGGATTATAAATACATCCATTATTTTATATTCTCCATGATTCTAAAAAAATTAGGTATTTACCTAGTACTATTAGAAGTGATTTTTCAGTAAAAACTACTTGTGAAAATATGAATCCAATAAGGATGTTTATTGAAGTTCCAATTATTACATAAAAAATCCCAATTTTATAACTATATTATTATACATATTTTTACTTTGATATAATACTTAGTATGCATTGGATTTCAAATTTTGATTCAAAAATTTATTACAAAGAGAATGAAATTATGATTCATGAGGGCGATGGTTAATTCCTTATCATTAGAGTGGATAATTTATTAACAGAGACATTTCTAGACCCAAAATCATTGGTTATTCTGGGGATGAATAGTAGACATAATATACGGATTGAAAAGGTAATAATAAAATTGAGGATGATCCAGTTGTATAGGAATATATTGACGTATTTCATTACAAATTACTTGGACATCCACCAGATCATGATGTTAAGTTTTACGTTCATTTACTTTATGATTCAAGACCTATATCAAAGACTTTACATTTAGTGGACACATTGGACTTACTTAAATTGAATATAAAAATAGTGTACTTATGTAAAAATGTATTTATACACACTAATGTTTCAGCACCAGAATCCCATGTTATTTTCATCGTGAATAATGATAATTCTATGAGGTTTTGCATTAATTGTAAAAGAATTTATACTATTTTGAGAAATAATATGTATTTTATGTATCATATTGATGACTTATTTGATATACTTCAAGAAGATATATATTTTTCAAAGATTGACCTTTGTTCTAGGGATCATCAATTGTTAGTAATGCAAGAATATATTCTAAATATGAAATATCAAACAAGGTAAATCCATTGTGTTTATAATAATGCCATGAAAATTGAATAATATGCTATATTTTTTAAGGGATCTAATGAATATATTATTAAAGGAAAATGATTATGATTTTATAGTATAACTTATTTATGATATCTTGGGGTATTCAAAAAAATTATTGGGACTGTGAGAATCACTTTCAGGCCATTATTGTGACTATTAGAGGAAAAGAGTTATATTATAAATTTAGAAAGAATAAATTATAGCTTAAAAATATATTATTCCATGTCTATATTGTCTTTAAGGATGGAATATTCTTTTTTCGTGTAATGAAAAATGTAGTCAATGAATTTCCTACACCAACAAACATAACTAATGTATGTAGTTTCACTGGTTTCTTTGGTTACAATCGGTGAATTATTTAAAAAAAATCAAAAATGGGTAACTCTTTAGAAAATATTACATGTAAAAAGTGTTATGTTTATATGGACTGAGTAATGTGATGATTTTTTTTTAAAAAATTAAGATATGATTAGTCAATGCTCTTATTTTGACTCTACCATTAGAAAATCTTGGATTATATATATATAGTGATACACTGAAGAAGGGACTCAGTCCTGTACTTATTCTAAATGATAAGGTAATTGGATATCCATCATGGAATTTACGGACTCGTTGATAGAAATAATTTAATCTTGATCCAAATATCTGGGTCTAATAATTTCTTTGATGATATATTGGTGTTATCTCTATGGTGAATGATATGAGAAATATATAGACCATAAGATCCAAAAATACATCATTTAATAGAAAGTGATCAAGATGAGGAAAATAATGTGGAAAGATCTACTCAAGGATCAAAATTACTCAATACACAACCACCATGTGAAGGAAAATAAGGAATTATATGATTAGGTAGGAATGATCTAGGATTTTGAAAAAAATTAGGATTGATAAGGATACTATATTTATAGATATTGTAAATATGGCTATAGAAATTATTGAGGAAGGGGATACATGGATCATTTTTTAATTTATTTCTAAACCATATTTAAATAAATTGATATAAACTTATCAGCCTGATGAAGATTATATTGAAAAGAAATTTAATGTAGTGCATGACAGCAAATTTGAATACTTCATTTTGAATGATGACATCCTGAAATTTGAAAAAATAATATATGTTCTATTTATAATTGAGCTAAAAATTGAAATATTATTTGATTATCAACACTCAAATTTATCTGTACACCACAGAAGCACTAATATGTATAGGGACATGAAGGAACATTTTTTTTAAATAATATTATGTGGGAAATTTCAGGTTTTGTGTAAGGGTGCATAGTATTTATTAGGCTGATTCTAAGAGACAACTTTTATTAGGATTCATGAAACTGATACCTATTACATTGTGGAAATGGGATGAAATTACTATTGAAATTATATCATGATTACAAAATTCTTCTATAAAGAATGATTCATTATGTGTTAGTGATGATCACGTAAAACAACTGCCCATTTCCTTACTATAAGATAGGATATCCTCTTGAGTACCTTGAAAAAATATATATTAATGATGTTTTAGACATCATTGTACTCCTCTTTCAATTAATTCGGATCATGATCACTAATTTACATCAATATTATATAAAATTATTTAAAATATGGTTGTATCTAATCTTTATTCCAGCATCTCCTTCCATCCTCAAACTGATGGATAATATAAAAGTGCTATCTAAATATTAAAAGATATATTGAGGTTTTATAACATGTGTTTCACGGTTTTTGGGATCGGTATTTACCTTTTATGAGTTTTACAATAATAATTGTTTCCCTTCATGTATTAAAATATTTTCTATATATAAAATTATATGAAAATAGATGTCATACTCCAACGTATTGGCATGAAGTCGATGAAAGATAGATTGTACCCCATGAAGTCAAGTAATGAATGAGATTTATTCTAATAACCAGAGTTAGGATTTGGAATTTAATGTGGGGGATATTTTTTTATTCAATGAATCTCTATGTAACTATGTTAAATTATTTGGTATTAAAGGGGAACATCGCCCAAAGTATATAAAACATTTTTAAATTTTTGTAGCAATTTAAATATAGATTATTTATTTGAAATTCCACCAAGATTCTATAATTTACATTATGTTTCACATATCTAATTTTTAAGGAATTATATTCCATACCCAACACATGTACACTCCTCTAAATAAATATAATTGGAACATGGTCTATCTTAATAAGATGATTCCATCTAAATTTTTAGCACTAGATAGAAAAAAATGTGGAATGATATGAATCAACATTTAAATTTACATTAGAGAAATTCTAAAATATATGAAGAAATATGGTATCCTAAGGTTGTGATAAATAAGAACATCCCAAATTTGATTTGAAATTAAAATCCATGAAAATTTCTAGGAGAATGTTTTTTGTAGGAAGGAAGAATATAGAACCTGATATTCAATTATTATAAGTTCTCATTTTATATTTATAAAACAATAATACTACTCACAGCTTAATGTTTCATGGAATTTAAATTATAATTTCTTAGGATGAATATATATTATAAACATACCTTTTCAGGATAATCATATAATTATTTTTTAAATTTTCCCTATGAATAATATTTTATTCCTGAAGGGCCCAAAGGCCTTCATTTTTATTAATTTTTTATAATCCACCATTCAAGGTGTGAGATGGGCCCCCTACAATGCCTGGAGGATTAAGAGATTACATGACCCGTAGTATTTAAATATTCCTCATTTTTTATAATAATATGTTATAATACACAAAATTATCTAGTATTCATTATCAATTTGATTGAAATAAATATATTATCATTTCAAGGTAAAATGGAATATTTTTTAGAAATGTATTTTTTTTAAAATGAGTAATGAAATTTCATTTTAATTAATTAAAATTATTACTAGTGATGGATGATTTAAATTAAATTTATATTATATATATATATAAATATATGAATTTTAAATCAGATAATTATGATTACTAGTCATATAGTTAATGTATGGTCATCTTATTCTGGAAAAACTACTTTCCTAAAAATAATTTTTTGACACATTTTAGGGATTATTTTTATATGAAATTATTACACTTTTAAGAATTTAATTTCATAATATAGAATCAATATTTGGAATATAAATATTTAAAATTATGTGATATATTCAACTTATGTTTTTCTCATATGACTAGTAGAGACAGTAAAATATTACTTCCCATAGTTAAGGTTAAAACAATATTATCTCGTGTTATCCTAAAATGATTAGGGTTAAAATGTCCTTAAAACGTTATGAAACATCATTGGGGGTTAGATTTATACTTCAAACTTATAAACTTCAAATAGGTTCCATTATTGATCCACATTCAAAATAATTGTACTTGAAATTGTTGTAAAACTTTGAAAAATTACTTGTGTTCCACTCACCTTAATTTTAAAAGGGAACCTCATCCCCTCACATAATGAAACCTATAAAGACCATTAAAATTACTAAAAATAACGAAAGTATCTCACTATAATCATTATACATATTTTATTGGTGCTTTGACTCCCAAAATACAAACACAATGGTCCTTAATAACATATCCAAGTGAGGTCATTCTAAGCGATGATAATCCCCTTCACCATGCTCTTTCATTATTACTGCATTTTTACTATCATAAATTATGTTTTAAAAATTAAAATATAATAAAACTGGAATATATATTTTAATAATTTGTTATTATATTTATGTAATAATTTTTATCCATCTTCTTCCCCATTAAATGGAAAAAAACAGACGCTCGTGTGTATAGAAGACTACATCCTCTAGAACCGATGTAATTTTGTTACATCGCAAAAATATCATGTATAGTAATAATGGTTATAATAATTAATATATATGATACATATGAAATGAATATTATTATTTAAAATCAATATATCATCGACTTTCTTAAACATTCACCCATTAAGTAAATTATATTCTCACTCGTGTGTATGGACGACTTAACATAACCACGAAGCGGTGAGATTAATATTTCATTTCCAACTTTAATGAATGATTATAAAATGTATATAATTAGTAACTATAACATTAATAAATTTAATGTCATTATGTATATTTTTTAACTATATCCTAGATATAATATTTATAACTTCTATCATAGATCATGCATGAGAAAATAAATATCTTAACACCCAAAATAACGATAATAATGAAATATTATTAACGAATAGGTGATCTAATGATATAGGAGGGTAATATATGGTATTATAAATATTAATATGGTTATAATATAAATTAATAAAATATATAAAATCATTATACATGAGTTTAAATTAGGTTAAACTAAATGGAAGCATGAGATAATGGATTTCATCTCATTTTCCATTCGATTGAGAAAAATTTGATATGATGCACCTATTCACTTTTTTAGTGTTGATACTACCCATTTTATATATTATAAATGAATAAATATTTAATTGGTATTATAATTGTTTCAATTCATGTTTATTATTTAAAAGGGTTTAAATTTTACCGATACCAAAGTCGAAAGGAAATATGTTATAATCTCACATTTTTTGGATTGCCTTAAATTTTATCGAAGGAGTATTATAATTAACCCATCATAAATACATTTATTTTATTATCAACTAGATATTTAAGGAGTTTATATATTTTATTCCAAATTTTATTCTCTTTTTATAATTAATACATAAAATAAAATGCTAAAAAACTGAATTTATTTCCCTTTTAATCATATATTTTATTTCTACCATGTCTATATTTTTTAAAATTATTTTTCAAAAGAATTTTTTATTAATAAAATTTTATGTTATCAAAATTTAATGTTATCCTTGACTTTCTAAAATTTGGGAAAGGAATATCTTAAGTGATTTACTAAATTTATGCATTTAACATTTATTATTAAAAGCTAAAATGAATTCTTTTTCACGTATCAGTGTTAATTTACTTCTCCACAATAGAAACTATTTTAAAATATCAAGATATTCATACATGTTTTATATTATTTTAAAAATCAAAAAAAATTAAAAAAATTATTTTAAAATTTTATTTCAATTTTAATTTATTGTCTCAATAAATTGACTTTAATTTAAAACCTATATATCTAATAAATTTCCTTTCATCGTTAATTTATTATTAATTTTTGGTCATCAACATTTTCTTGAAATGTTCATTTTATTATTATCACTATATAATTAATCATGATTAAACATACATATACATATTATCATGGATATGATCACTATCTAAAACATATACTAACTCCACATATCATGTTTTATATTCAATGTTATTTTATTGACTGGTGAAATATTGAAATTGTAACACCCTGACCCAAATTACACAGATTCTATTCATTATTACATAACATTGGCATGATACAAAGAATCATGTCCCGAAAGACCGATCAATTTAGTTTCCTTTGAAGTACTAGATACATTCATAAGTTTTACATTACATCATGAAATGAAGACATCAACAGCAGTTTTCCCCCTTTTGAACACACATATATGCTTAGCTTAGCCCTGCAGGTCAACTATAAAATACTTATTCACATACTGGGAAAAATAAAACATAGAAAGGGGTGAGTTTAGATGCTCAGCAAGGAAAAAAATATAGCAGAAACTTTCGTAAATAAGGATAAACATTTAAGAAAATGTATAAGACTAAAACAAAATCTTTTTAAACATAAACATGAGCATAATATGGAAAAGATAAAATCAACTGATTCCATTTACTTATTTACATGGATATTCTACTAGTTGAATAATCACATGCAATATCAATAGCCACTTTCACAATGATAGAATGAATAATGCCAGACTTCATGATCACATAGTCAAGGGCATGTGCCAAGACTATAAATAATATTTTCTCATGGATTTTTTCTAATACAATAGTTTTCATCATGAGACCTACCAATGCAATGAGGAGAAATAGCAGGCTCCACCCATCACTTACTAAGTCCAATGCATTTCTCATATGAAAAGGTTTAAACATAACATAAACATTCATATTAAAACTAGCTTATGAAAGGTCAATAAATTATCCATAAACCATGAATGGTGTTAAAATAACACATCCACAGTCTAACATATCACAATACCTTAAACACAATATGATGGATTTTTACCATAATAAATCAACTTCAAATATTATTAAAATCAATCAAATGATGTTGACATAGATGATATCAAAACTTGTTTAGTGAAATATATCTTTCTATTTTGAAATCATTTAAAAAGACATATAATTATAAAAGAAAACATTTATTTTGAAAAATTTCTTATAAGGTTGTAAGGGAATCTTCGATGAAGTTATGAAGGAGGAAAATATTCGCACCCGTCATATAAGATAAGAAAATATTCTTACCTTATTTTTGTTGAAAAGCTCATAGAGTACCTTGTTTAGAATATGATAGAATGATTCGTTTCAAACCATTTTTTAAAAAGTCAAATAATAGTATAAATGAAATTAACCCATAGTCTAGTAAATAGAAAAAATGTTTTGGAATACATTTTAAGAAACATGGTTGTGGATGATAAAGATGTCCCAATAGATACATATGTAAAAACAATCTCGAATAATAAAGAGATTGTAAAATCAACCCTTACATTGTACTTTTCCTTAGTCGATGGTATGTAAACCTCTAGTATAATAGTTAAAACATTTTTATTAAATTATAAAAGAACTATATACATAAATATGATATCATATATGATCATATAATATTGCAGTGTTAATAATATTTTTGTAGTATCATAGTTTCAGGTGTTACCTGATTCATTTTTGTTTATATACATGGTTATATAAGACATGTTTGTTATGTGTAAGATGTATTTTATTCAAATACAGAATGATATTATGTTATTAAAAATTAGTTTTAATCATTAAATGAAAATTATTCTTGAATGATTATGATGGGGAGTGAATCTCATCGCGTTCATGGCGACGGTAATCCGTACGTACGCATGAGCGACCATATCATTATATTGATGACGAAATCGTATGTAATTGGATGGTATATCATGTACAAAAAATCTTTAACATGTTATATTTATTATTTACATTAGTTATACTCATTATTATACCCATACAGATAATAAAGTGTTTGAGTAAAAAACTACACCATGACCTGAAGATGGTAATCCGTATGTACGCACATATGGTGAATTTGTCATTTATAGGAAGAATAGAATAATGAATATGGTTGTATCATTTTTTTATAACATCATGGTATATAGAAGATTTTGGATTTATTATTTTATAATGGAATAAACAAAGAAATAGGAAGTGGAAAAAGAAAAGAACTTGAAATAGGTGATGAAATATTTACCTCTTCTTCGGGTTCTTCCTTTTGATTGGATCAAAATGGCTCATTAGGTTGGCTTTCTGACTAAAATAAGGCCACTATAATGAATGGTGGAAATTTGGGATGATATTTGTTGAGGGGTTGGCCGATCCAAAAGGCTTTGGAGGTGTGAATGTGGGATAATGGTAAGTGCCATTTCATAAGAGGGGTGAGGGGCACCTTAGGAAAAGATTGAAATATTATTTTATAATAAAATCATTTTTGGTTTCTAATTTCTCCAAAATGATTTATTTCGATGATAAAATGGGGATAGGTCAAACACCACTCAACCAATAGTTTTTAAACTTGTTTGGGTCAACATATTAACCTTATGCTTTATATTTAACTCTTAGTTAAATAGTTTGACATTTACCATGTCTCTTTTATTTTTACATAATATGGTTAATAAACTTACTATAAACTACCAAGAAAACTAAAATAGGTTCATTAATTACATTTATAATATTATTAAGGCCCTTTTTTCCGAACCTTATATTTTTGGAATATTATATCAACCAATAATATAGTATTTGTTTTAAAAACTCTACTATGTCAATTTTGACATTATTTAATAAATAATTTTTGTTAAAGTCCTAAAAACATTATTACTTAGAACTAAATTTATATGTTCAATCCTAACATGTCATATTAACCTATAAAAGTTTTGTAAATCATAAGAAGTCTAAAATTACATTTATTTGGATATTTATAATATCAATTATTTTAATATTTCATTATGAAGGTAATTACTCCGTCATAATTGTGTCATAAATATATTGCATTATATAATGTATAAAAATTATAAATAAAATATTATTATATAGGAAATCCTTTTATCTTTCTAATTAAAATTTATAGTCTAATTTATATTATATATAACCCTATATTAAAAATGGTTTTGTTATTAAAATTTCAATTTAACACTTTTAACTCTTCTTTGAATAAAATCATAATAAATGACTTAATCTAATCCATGTGGACCTAAATGATCATATTTTATTCATAAGGTTGTTTTTGGTAAAATTACACTTATCCAATATAATTATTACATGTGTTAGGGTAATAATAATATCATTTTTACCCTTAACTACCCTATTTACTTTTAAACGTGGAAAAAAAATTAAAAAGTTACTATTAAAAAAATTATTTTCATCTTATTAAACCAAATTTTACTTACAGATATAAACTGTGTCTCTCATATTTTTGAAATTCAACTCATAGAAGAGGTTAAATAATGTTTTGTGGGAATTTTCAAATGCTCCTTGGAGACGGTAAAAAGTTCAATAAAATTTTATATATCTAAAATTATTACAAAATGACTCCAATGTATTACATTGAACATATATAGGTATTATGTATCTCTTTTTACCTAAAATAAACATAAATAAAATAAATAATTATTTAATTAAAAATTTAGATTTAAATAATTACCCCATGTTTTTACTATTCATCAAAATTTGAATGTTTTCAGAAAGATACCAAAAATTAAACCTATGCTAATTTCGATATTCAAAATCCAAAAATGCATTCCATTTTGAAAGAAAAAATTTATAAAATATCAAAAAGTGGGTATTACTATTCATAAGGGCTAGTTTGATTTGTTGGGGTGTGGTTGAACTCGAAGTTGCGTACAAAACAAGCTATTGTATTATTCAAAGGGATACATATCGTGGAAGCTTGGGGTGTTACATTATCCCATTAATAAAATAATTTTTTCCCTCCAAATTTCTAGAATATTACTGCATAAAAAGATTCGGGTGGTTATTTTTCACAAGTTACTTGGGTTCCCACATTGCCTCTTCCATATTATGGTTTCTCCATTGGACTTTCACAAGACGAGTTGTCTGGTTTCTCAACACTTGTTCTATGGTATCACGAATCATGATTGGATCTTCACAATAAGACAGATCATGTTCCAGTTCAATTTCCTCATAGGCGAGTACATATGTTGGGTCAGGCATGTATTTTCTCAATAGTGATATGTGGAACACATCATGAACTTTGGAGATACTTCGAGTCATTTCCAAAAGATAAGCTATAATTCCAATTTGTTCAAGAATTTCGAAAGTTCTGATGTACTTGGGACTCAATTTACCCTTCTTACCGAAACATATAACACCCTTCCATGGAGATACCTTCATGAAAACATGTTCTCCTACTTGAAATTCCAAATCCTTCTTTCGGTTATCAGCATAGCTCTTTTTCCTGAATTGGGCTACTTTGATGTGGGTTTGGATAACCTTCACCTCCTGCATTGCTTCCTAAACAAGTTCTAGCCTATGAGTTTTATTTCACCAACATCATCCCTACAAGGTGGTGTGCAACATCTCATGCTATATAATTATTCTTATGCTGCCATTTGAATACTTGAATGGAAGCTATTGTTATAGGAAAATTCTACCACAGGTAAATATTGATCCCACATACCTTGAAAGTAATGTGAGAAGGATGTCAACATGTCTTCTTATGATTGAATAGTTCGTTCTAATTGTCCATCAGTTTGAGGGTGGTAGGATGTGCTCAAACGAATTTTAGTATCTGGGGATTTCTGATGACTTTTCTATAATCTTGATGCAAAATATGGATAATGATCAGAAATAATCTATAACGGTAATCCGTGATGTCTTACTACTTCATTCATATATAGGCGTGCTAGACGTTCAAGTGGTAAATATTATCTTATAGCAAGAAAATATGGTGACAATGTAAGATGATCAACAATGACCCATATTTCATTTTTTCTTCTAAGAGTCTTTGGTAGCCCTGTGACAAAGTACATCATAATATTATCCTATTTCCACTCAGGTAAGGGTATAGGTAGCATGACTCCTCCAGGATGTTGCCTTCCGGCTTTCACGTGTTGAAAAACCATACATATTGACAAAAAATCAGTAATCTCCCTCCTCATGTTGTCACACCAAAAATGTTCATTCAAATAACTATACATTTTTGTGCTAACATGGTGTATAGAGAAATTGGAATTGTGATCATCATCCATCAATTTCTTTTTTAGATCAGGTATATTAGGAACACAAAGTCTCATCCCAAATTTCAAAATTCCATCTTCATATATGAAGTCACTCAATCTCTCATCATTCATAGCATTAATATTCTTTTAAAACTCTTCATCATCAGTCTTGGGACATTTTATCCTTTCTATTAATGATGGTTTGGAAACCATTTGAAAAAGTATTGACTTTTGACCTTCCATGATTATTCCCATATAATGTTTCACTAGATCCATGAAAATACGATCCGTTTTCAACTCTCATCTTCTCCAAAACTCCATCATCCATTATACTCAAAGCATATTCCACCTTATTTTCCTTTCTCTGGTGGTAGTGTATTGTGCTATCATAATACTTGTGTAGTTCAAGCCATATCCATTGCCCCATGTTGAGTTCTTTCTGTGAGGAAAAATATACTTAAAACTCTTGTGATCTGTATATATCTCACATTTTTCACCATAGAGATAATGTCTCCATATTTTCAAAGAAAATACTACAGTTTCTAACTCAATATCATGAGTGGGATATTTTATTTCATTAATTTTTAGCTTCCATGATGCATAGGTGATAACTCAATCATTCTGCACAAGGACACAACCAAGTCCTTTCTTTGACGGATCACTATAAATAACAAACCCATCATTCCACAATGGTAGAGTCAAGATATGAAAATAGACTAATCTTATCATATATTCCTCAAAACATTCTTCACAATATTTTGTCCAAACAAATTTAACTCCTTTATATGTGAGCTTGGTTAATGGGTTATCCAATCGGGAAAAATTATGGATGAAACGCTGATAATAACCTGTTAAACAAATACAACTATGTACCTTAGTTATACTCACCGATGTTGGCCATTCTGGGATTGCTATTTTCTTTTAAGGATAAAAATATATTCAATCTTTAGAGTAAATATAGCCAATAAAATAATACACATGAAGCCAGAATTCACACTTTCTAAACATCCCGTATAATTCATTTCTTTTGAGGGCTTTCGGAATGGTGCGCAAGTGATTTTCATGATCTTCATAGATTTTAGAGTATATCAGGTTATCATCAATAAATACCACTACAAATTCATCAATATATTCTTTGAAAACTCTATTCATTAGATTCAAAAAAATAAAGGGTACATTAGTAAACTCAAAAGGCATTACTGTAAACACGTAATGCCCGTACCTGGTTCGAAATGATTTTTTTGGAATTTCTTCCTTCTTCACACAAAACTAATGATAGCCAGATTGAAGGTAAATCATTGGAAAATATTTAGCTCTATAAAGTTGGTTGAATAAATCATAAATGCGAGGTAGGGTATACTTGTTCATTATTGTTATAGCATTGATCTCTCTGTACTCAATGTAGAACCTCATAGATCCATCTTTCTTCTTAACAAAAAGAATAGGGGCTCCCCATGGAGAAACATTAGGGAGCATAAATCCCTTATTACTCAATTCCTCTAGTTGATTCTTTTGTTTCACTAATTCCACAGTGGCCATTAAATAAGGGGTCTTCGATATGGGCCTTGAACCAGGAATTAAGTCAATGGAAAACTCAATTTCTCGTTCTGGATGATATCAAGGTAAATCTTCTGGAAACACATCAACAAATTCTTGCACAATAGGTATGTCTCTCTATGAACATTCCACAGTTATTTCATTCTCTTATAACCCAATAATTGAATTTAGTTGAGCTACTGGGGATGGATCTAGATAAGAATCAGATGCTGACGTTTCTACTCAAAAGATAAGGTACTCCTTATCATCCTCGAAAATTGTAACCTCTTTCTTCTTACAATAAATTTTTTCATCATGGTCCAAAAGCCAATCCATACTGAGGATTATATCAAATTGAATCATGGGTATGATGATAAGATTAGCTGATAAATAACATTCATATTCTTTAATGGGAACCGATTCACAAAATATTGCTGTAATGATACTTCCCCTACATGTTTTGACTAAAAACTCCCCTGTTAAATCAAATTGGGAAAATCTAATATTCTTAGCAAACCGGAAATATATGAAACAATACAACGATCCAGAATCAAATAATACATTGGATAAACTTGAGGAAACCATTAAATTACCTTCAACCACATCTTTCAGAGCTTCAACATCAGTAGTAGTGATCACATAAGCTTGGCCTTGCTCCCTTGGTAGTTTCTGGCGTATGATTTTTTTTCTTAGGACATTCATTTTCATAATTCCACTTTTTCTCTACAATTTTATCATTCAACATTGACAAACTCTTTCTTCCCCTTGCAATGACGAGCTTGGTGGCATTTTTCACCACACTTGTAACAGAATCTAATTCCTATCAGGCAAGTACCAGGGTGTTTCTTCCCACATATACTGCAGGATGGATATACATTTTTCCCTTCATCAACTTATTTCCATTTCAAAATTGTTCAGTAGATCTCTTCTTCTCTAGTTTTTCTTTAATTTCATAAAATGTAGGGAATTCATTTTCTGTCTTGATAGTACATGAGACAAAATCTTCATACAACAAGAAGGATTGTGAGACTAATCCTCGATGGAGAAATAGTTTTAACCCATCAAAGAAATGATCAATCTAACTTATTGGGTTTTTTATATAACTTCCCTCATGCCATGCTAACCTTGTAAAGTTAGCCTAATATATTACGACATTCTTATCCTCTTTTTTCCTTAGACTCAGAAATTGTCTTTCCATATCCACTCGATGGTCATGATTAATATATTTTTCAATGGATTTTTTTTAAGCACCCTTCATTTTATGTTCAATACTTCTTCATCCTCATTTGTGTTTTGGATTAATGATCTCCATTGATCTACATCTCCCATGAGGCAAAAAACTACCATTACAACTTTTTCCATTTCGCCACTCCCCAAAGCATGAATTATTTTCTCTAATGAATTTATCCATTTCTCAGCTACTAATAGATTTTTACTCCCCTTGAATTTCTGTGTTTGTTTCCTCATGAAGCAGTCTAACATTGATCATAGTGATTTGGATGAGGGTGCTCCATATGGGTAAGGTTATTATTCATAACCTGAGTGAGTTGTCCAAGTATGGTGATACGCTAATCAGCATCAGTTGCTTCACTAGCCCCACTATAAGAATATTGAGTAGGAGGGAAATCCCTACATGGATTACGTGCATCGATACAGTTTCCATTTCTTCCACAGGGCACCATTTCTAAATAATGGCTTACACTAGATTAGTTTATGAACCGAAAGACATAATTTGAAACTTGTAAAACACTTACCATGAATTGAATAATTTATGACTATAATCCATAATCATATGAATGTTTACCTTGAGAACGTATATACTCATAATCACTTCATAATGGTTTGTAATGAAAATTAAAATTATCCTAAGCATATCTCCTAAGAGTGTCATAACCAAGAGTGCAGCAAGGCCAGTTGTCATGCACCAATTCCCATTCGAGTCTAGCTCAATGCAGTGTTTTTGGGTTTTACCCCTAGGTACATCTATTCCAGAGCCACCTCTACCTGATCATATCCATCCATGGATGTATTACTTGGAATACTCAGAAAGTCTCTACAATACCAAAATTATAGGATGTTCGTTAATACTAATCCTCAAAGTCTATCTTAGGGTAATCTTCTCTAATCATAATTTTTAGAAATCTAGCTTCATGGTTTTTACTAAACATCATCTAATAGAAAATATAATTCCCCAATCCCAGTTATCCAGAGTCAGTGCATTATTACATAACATTGGCATGATACAATGAATCATTTCCCAAAATACCGATTAGTTTAATAGCCTTGGAAGTACTAGATATATTCATAAGTATTACATTACATCATGAAATAAAAACATCAAAAACATTTATCCCCTTTTTAACACACTTATATCCTTATCCTATCCTTGTAGTTCAACCATAAAATACTTCTTCACATCCTAGTAAAAATAAAACATAGAAAGGAGTGAGCTTAGATTCTCAGTGAGGATAACAATATAGCGGAAACTTTCATAAATAAGCATAAACATTTAAGGCAATGTATAAGACTAAAACAAAATCATTTTTAACATAAACTTAAAAATGATATGGTAAAGTTAAAATACAATAATTCCATTTAATTATTCACATGGATATTCTACTAGTCGAATAATCACATGCAATATGAATAGCCACTTTCGTAATAATTGAATGCATAATTCCAAACTTAATAACCACGTAGTCAAGTCCTTGTGCCAAGAAAACAGATAATATTTTTTCAAGGCCTTGTTCCAAGACACTATTTTGACTAATGAGACCAACCGATGCATCAAGGAGCTATTTTAGGCTCCACCCATAACTTACTAAATCCAATGCATTCCTCATTTGAAAATGATTAAACATAACATAAACATTTGTATTAAAACTAGCATATGAAATGTAAATTAATTATCCAAAAACCATGAATGGTGTAAACATAACACATCCACATAAAAACATATCACAATGCGTTCAATACACTATGGAATTTTTGTATGATAATAAATCATCTTCAAATAAGCTTAAAATCCCTCAAAGGATGTTGACATAGATGAAATCAAAACTTTTTTTAGAGAAATGTCTCTTTCTATTTTGAAATCATTTAAAAGTGATATGATTATAAAAGAAAAATATTATTTTGAAAATATTCTTATAAGCTTGTAAGAGAAGCTTCAACAATGTTATAAATGTAGAAAATAGATGCACCCGCCATATAAGTTAAAAAACATTCTTACCTAAATTTTGTCGAAAAGGTCAAATGTACCTTGTTTGGAAAACGACGGAATGATTCCTTTCAAACCATTTTATAAAATAAAAAACAAGGGTATAAATTACATTAAAGCATAGTCTAGTAAATATTAAAAATTCTTTGGAATACATTTAAAAAAATGGATATGGATGATAAAGATGTCCCAGTAGATACTTACGTAAAAACAACCTCGGTTAATAAAGACATTGTGAAATTAACCCTTACCTTGTACGTTTCTATAGTCGATGGTTTTTTATCCTCCTATATAATAGTTAAAACATTGTTATTAAATTATACATGAACAATATACATAAATATGATATCATTAATGATCTTATAATATTGCTTGGACAATAATATTTTTATAGTATCACCATAACGGGTGTAAACTGATTTGTTTTCCTTTATATGATTGGTTACATAAGACAAGTTTTTTAGGTATAGGAGTTATTTGATTCATATAATGAATGATATTATGTTCATAATCATTATTTTTAGTCATAAAATTAATATTATCCTTGAATTTTTACGATGGGAAATTTATCTCATCGTGTTCGAAGAGATAGTAATCCATTTGTACGCACGATCGACAATATCATTATATTGATGGATAAATAGTATGTAATTAGATGTTATATCGTATATAATGTATCATTAACATGTTATATTTATTATTTACATATGGTATACTCATTTTTATATCCATCAAAATAGTGAAGGGTTTGAATAACAAACTACACCACGACGTGGAGACGGTAATCTGTACTTACGCATGTATGGTAACTTTTTCATTTATAGGATGGATAGAATAATGAATACGGTTGTCCCATTTTTATAATAACATCAAAGTATATATAAGATATTGTACTTATTATTTTAAAATTGAATCATCAAATAAAGAGGAAGTGGAAAATGAAAAGAACTTGTAAGAGGTGATGAAGTATTTATCTCTTCTTCGGGTTCTTCCGTTTGATTTGATCAAAAGGGATCCCTAAGAAAGCTTTATGACTATAGTAAGGCCTCTAGGATGAAGGGATGAATGTTTGGAGTATATTTTCGGCAGGGTTTGGCAAATACAAATCGATTTGGTGGTGTGAAATTAAGATAATGGGAAGAGCCCTTTTATAAGAGGGGTGAGGGGCACCTTAGGAAAATATTGAGATATTATTTTATAATAAAATCCTTTACAGTTTCTGATAGATCCAAAATGATTTATTTCTAGGATAAGGTGCTGATAGGTTGAAAACCACTCAAAAATAGGTTTTAGACGGGTTTGGGTCACCATATTAACCTTATCATTTAGATTAAACTCTTAGTTAAATAGTTTGACATTTATCATGTCTCATTGTATTTTTCTATAATATGTTTAATAAGCATAATATAAACTGCTAAGGGAACCCCAATAGGTTAACTAATGTCATATATAATATTCATAAGGATATATTTAAGAACCTTATATTTTTATGAATATTATATCAACCAATAATATGGTATTTTTTTTAAAAACTCAATTATGTCAATTTTGACATTATTTAATAAATAATTTTGGTTAAAGTCCTAAGAATTTTATTACATAAAAAACTCATATGTTCAATCCTAAAATGTCATATTTACCTATAATAATAGTTTAATTAATAAAAAGTTCCAAATTATGTTTATTTGGATATTTATAATATCAATTATCTTAAAATTTCATTATTAAGATAATTACTGCGTTATCATTTTGTCATTAGTAAATTAAATTATTTCATGTATAAAAATTATAAATAAAATATAATTAAATAGGAAATTGTTTTATATTCCTAATGAATATTTATAGTCCAATTTATATTTTGTATAACCCTATATTAATAATGGTTTAGTTATTAATCATTGAATTTAAATCTTTTAACAATTCATTATATAAAATAATAATATGTGTCCTAATCTAATCTAAGTCGACCTAAATGATCATTTTTTATTCCTATGATTTCTTTTGATCAAATTAAACTTATCCAATATAATTAAGACATGTTTTAGGGTAATGAGAATATCATTTTTACCCTTAATTACTATATTTACTTTTATTCATGCTGAATAAATGTAAAAAGTTACTATTCAATGAAAAATATAATTTCATCTTATTAAACCTCATATAACATACTGATATCAACTTTGACTCTCATATTTTTAAAATTCATTCACATAAGAGGTAAAATTATGTTTTATGTTAATTTTCAAATGCTCCTAGGAGGTGGTCAAAAGAGGGTAAAAACCTCAATAAAATTTTATACATCTAATATTAATTCAAAATGACTACAATGAATTACATCGAACATATATATAGATTATTTATCTATTTTGAACTAAAATAAATTTAAATAAAATAATTATTTATTTAATTAAAAAGTCGGTTTTAAAACAATAACGCAGTGTTTTTCACTATTCATTTAAAATTGAAAGTTTTCAGAAAAATACCAAAAATTCACCATAAGCTAATTTCGATATTCAGAATCCAAAAATGAATTCCATTTTGAATGATAAGATTTATAAAATTTCAAAAAGTGGGTATTACTATTCATAAGGCTATTTTGAATGATAGTGGTGTGTTTGAACTTGATGTTGCGTACAACATAAGCGATTTTATTATTTAAAGGGAAACGTACCGTTGAAGCTTGGGGTGTTACAAAATTTTTTTTTCTTCAATAAATACAAACATTTATTGATATGGAATATTTTTTTCAATTCAATTGATAATTTATTATAATTGGAAAGAATTGGAAATGTAGTGATGGGTGGATCTTAGTTATAAATCACCCAACGATGCATCTTCAATTCTCATGATATAAATCATTTGGTCAAATTAAATGTTTTTTATACATACGCATAAAATAAATTATTTTAGTTCATGGTCTAGATAGAATATATATTATGATGTATATGATCATATATTCCAATATTATGCATTTCCTTTGTGATTTTTTTATATTTTCTGCGATGATATTATTTTATTCATATTATCCACGGGTTCAATTTTTACTCAAGTCATTAGTTAAATTACCTGTTTTTTCAATAATGTAACATTATATATTTATAATGTATTATTTCTTCATGATAGCTTCTACAGTACATAATAATTACTAGGAATTTGAGGCCACCTTATTTTCCCCCTTTCCCAAGGTTATTAATAAGATATCTTTTAATGATATCTTGTGTGCATTATTGTTATGTTTTTTAGGATTTATAATTTATTATGAATGTAAAATGACTATCATGTATGTATGTGGTACTCCAAGACAAATAAACTGATATATACCATGGGGTTGGATCCATAATTTCTATTCCAATGTAATAAATTATGTATCAGATCTTGGTTACTAGGGTTGGAGTGTTATATAGGGATTTTATTTTATCATAATGGTAACTTCTGTATACATCGTTATTTCATTGATAATTCCCCTCAGTTTTCAACTAAGAGCTCAATTCTTATAGTGTAAGAGAAATATAAAATATTTTTGGTAAAAAATAAAATAGAAAATTGTGTAAAGATAAAAAAATCAAATAAATAATTTGCTAAATATCAATATATTATTAAAGAACCTTGTATAATACATTTTGGAAATTCAACCTTAACAACAGTGATCGTATAATCCTTGTACTCCCTTCTTAGCCTCTCTAAGTTATTATCACTTAAATATAGGGATAATGGATTAAATAATATAAAATTTTTTTACATTTATTTCACTATATAATTATGGTCATTTTATTTACATTTTTTAAATTATGTAGATGACCCTAATCTCCATAATTATAGAAAAATCACATGACCTTCGTACATTTTCATGGATATTTCGATCAAATTTTTTAACATTATATAGATTACTACTTTTTCTACTTTATTGATGTATTCCCAATTCATGGTGTTAAAATATCCTCTTATTCCTATTATTTCAATTAAATATACAGGATATTGTAAATTATTTCTCTATTTTGAGGACAAATAAAAATATTTCATCATCTAATGAATGTTTTTCCAAAACTGCTGAAATTCAGAGAGTTAGAATAATCCATTCAATGAAATGGTCAATTTTCCTTTCCATATTACATATATAATCTATATAGTGCATATCTAGTATTTTAAAGATAGTCTCATACTCCACAATACTTTATTCCTCAACATTAATTATGATGAGGAACTTTCTCTTCATTTTATTCTATTACCCATGAATGAGATATTTTTAAAAAAATATTACATTAAAATCTCTCCATTCTATGTGTTATATTACTTTTTCATCATTAATATTAATAATTAATGACTACGATTAGACATAATTTTATTTTAGAGAATATATTTATAGTTTATCATCGTCCCTTACATCCCATACTAATTCCATAAATGTCTTTTCAAGGAAGATAATACATTTCTCAGCTGGCACTATATTAGAAGTTACATTAAATTATGGAGGTTTTGGTCACAAAAAATGATTCAATATATGTATATAATTACATATAACATCATGGATGTCCATATGTTAAAGTTTATTATTCATAACATGTGAAATATACCATAATATATCCTTTATCAACCCATATCCAACAACAATTATTTTGGATTTATCATCTCATAAATTTGTACATATTTCATGATTACTGAAGTCATGATTTATCCCAAAATCCAAATCTAAAAAAAGGAATATACTAAATCTGTTCATAAAATTATGAATTTTGAATCATAAAATATAATTTTTAATCTATAATAACCCATAACATAAATTTAAAATTTATCTATTGGTAATATCAAAATCATAAATATGGTTTCTTCGATTAGATCATTAAATCATAAAAATATTTTCAAATCCTTCTTAATGTTTTGTAATCATCATTTTACTTGTAACATCCCAAGTATTAATAGAATAACACTTTTTCACATCTATTAATATTTATGAATAAAATATTGATTTTTTATTAAATTGGACACCTTTTTCGTTAGCGTACACAATATGCAACAATGAGTTTCTTTGAAATCTTATGTTGCACAAAACATTGAGTTATAATGAAAAATAATATAATAACAATGTTTTTTTAAATGGTAGTTAATGCATAGTCTTTGTATTACTGGGAATTTATAAAACCAACTACATTATGATTACAAATTTTTTATAAATGTCTTTACATTTATCAAATAAATTTTAGAATCTTAAAATAAGAATGAATCTGATTTTATGCATGAAATACTCTAATATTATTTAAAAAGTCGATATACCATTATTTAATTGAAAACCTCCTTAAATATTGTATTTATTCACTATTATAAGTTCCATTTTACAAACAAACTTCTTCTTTGGAAGAGGGAATTCAAAATTTACTTAGGGTTAATTTTTGGAACATGTTTGATAAAATTCATTATTTTAATGAATAGTGAAAATGATGCATTTTAATTCAAAACTATCATTTCTTCTAATTGATTTTTTACAGTTAAATTGTTATTAAAATTGGTTTTAATGTTTAAAAAGAATATATTTTTATATTTTAATTCAATTTTGTTCATTTGAAGTAATTTCACATTGAAATTCTATATAAACACATGTCAATATTTTGTTGTTTTAACTTCTTAAAAACACACCTTTTGGTTTTGACAATGGAAATTAATTATAAATTAATTTCTACAAATTATGTGTTTTGAATTTTGAAAAATGGATTCCATATTTGGAATCAGTTGGTCCAAATTTTTTTAATAGGTAATTTTTTTTAGACATTAGGTATATTAACAGCAGTAAATATTTTATTTACCATGGTTAAAGGGTAAATCTATGAAATAAGGGTAAAAAATAATATTATAAAAATATAAAATTACTATAACACATGAACTAACACTATTTAATGAGATAATTCCGACCATGGATATCCTTTGGTCTATTTTAGGACCTCATGGATCTACTTGTGTGTGAAAATGACATTTAATTACTTCTAATTTTATGTTTTGGAGAATATAACCTAAACATGTGTCTTTTATTAAAAAAAAAATTTATATGGGGTTATATAAGTGTTATATTTTACTATAAATAGTAATTAAAAATCCAAAAATATATCCTAAATCATGGTATTTTATTTATAATTTTTATACATCAAATATATAAATGTATTTATGACACAATGGTGATGTAGTGATTACCTTATTAATTATAGATTTAAATAAATGAGATTATAAATATTAAAATAATTTTATATTGGAACTTTTTCTTCCATCCAAGAATTGTATGGATTCTTGTGACTTGTTATATTTTAAATAATGAAGTTTATTAGAATGAATAAAGTTGTGATGGATTTTTATAAAGTCATTATATGAATAGTTTAAACATTGACATTAATGAGTTTTTAAATCAATTATTTTTTTATTAAATGATATAATTAATCTAAAAATATAATTTTCATATAATGGACATATATTACGTTAATAATGATATTAATGATTTAGTTTTGGTCTCTATGCATTTTATAGTTGCTATAGTAACCATATATTATGAAAATACAAGAAGACGTGGTAAGAGTTAATTTATTTAACTAATGGTTAAGGCTAAAGGATAAGGTTAATTATATAACATAAACTTGTCTAAAAACAATTTAATGAGAGTATTTATAACCATAATCATATTAAAATTTAAATATATCACATTGGTTGTATTATAATTTTAAAATCAATTAATAATAAAACAATACTTTCAATCTTTCCTAAGGTTCCCCTCCTCCCTCTTATAAAAGAACACCACCCCTAAACCGTTATACACACCTATAAATCCTTTTGACTCATCCGAAATCTGACCCAATAATCTCCCAACATTATTATATTCCTTTTAGAAGCCTTACCCTTGGAATAATCCAATTCAATAAATCTCTTTGGCTCAAATCAAAAGAAGTTACTCGATTTGAGGTAATGTCTTCCAATATGTTCCTTTCCATTATTTTTTCTTCTCCACTGGCAATGAAATTATTTTTCTTTTTTTACATAACAAATCCAGTATTATAAATATAATAGTTTGTTTTTATGATAAGGATTCAAACAAAACTTACACACTCTTTGTTCTAATGGGTATAGAAAAAACTATTTCGGTGGATGACAAACTATTACCTCATGAAATGATGATTTCTCAATATTCTCTTACAACTTCTTATGGTGGCATATTATGATGGAACTGAAATTATATATGATATATATGATATTTAATTTATATCTATGCTTCATTAATTATAATCTAAAACATAACTTTATGTGTTTCATGTCGTATAAATATTGTAATTTAATTTGAGAAAGTGCAGACTACCGCCCCCTCAAATTGATATGAATCGTTTAGGATATACATGGAACGTATATATGATGGAATTAATGAACATATGAAACATATATAATAAATTTTATTATACTTGTATTATAATATACCTATGTAACATTATGTTTTATTTCCATTGAATATGAAATAGAAATGAAAGTAGCATTCATGTGTACGTACGGCTTACGGTCTCCATGAACGGTGCATTTCATTTCGTATCACTAAAAGTTATGGACTATTATAAATACATATATACTATATATACAATATTTATGATATATAAATCAGGAATATCAATCTTTAGATAATGAAATTTTGACCACATGGACAATTTGTAATTATAACAAGTTCATTTTTGACTTAGTTATATAAAATCGACAAAACATCTATATGAACATAAATAATTATGTAATTTTTATGACATTGTAGTAGGTGCTATAAAATGAATAATAAACATGAAAAATGTTTTTATGGAAGTTGAAATTAATTTATTTTTATTATTAATGAAATTAAAAAATGAACGAGTCAAGTCGGAAATTATATAAGGACATTGTCTCAATCTCCATTCATTGAGGCATGTTTAAATTTATTCATGAATTGATTTTATACAGTCTATATAAAAATTTTAATTTTAATTTCATTCAAAGGTAATCTTTTTCTATTTGTCATTTTATAAAATAAAAATTTTAATGTTTCTTTTTAACGTACATGGTTACAATAACCTTTCTTCCACCATGCACATTATTAGATATTTGGATTCTTTAACAAGCTATGATTTTTTTGACTGAAAATAAAAACCACATACCCTTTCTAAATATATTTTATTAAAAATTTTGTTTTGAATGTGGATATACTATATCAATATTTTTAAATTTCTTCTTCTGGTGGAAAATGAAATTTTTACGATTCAAATGTTGCAATTTAAAATCTTTTATGTGTGATGATTATATTATGGTACATGGACATTTTATGTGTGGATAATTGATAAACCAAATAATGGGTGCTTCTATGATAAACCAAGGATGAGTGGTTACATTAAAACCTCCATTTCATTTGGTATGGAAGTTTTTCGTACCGATATTCCATTTAGTGATATGTGTGAATGTAGACTGAATGGTTATTAAATTTCAGTATGATTATATCCCAAGTAATATTATTATTTTATATGGTTATTTATATTTTATTTAAGATAGTATTTAAACTAAAAAAAGGGTATTTAATGATCTTATATTCAGTGAGGTATTTTTGCTACTTCATAAAGGTGAAATATCTTACTTTATAATAATTTATTCATGGTTTACTTGTTATTTTGAAAAACTAATAGTTTTACATCTTTATGTATCATTTGATGAGAATTTTACGCTCATCCAATGTTTATTAAATGTTTTTCAAAGGACATAAAGTGTAATTGGTTCAAGGATGGTATCAAAGAATGTTCATTATGTTTAAAACATGCAATTAAAAATGTTTTTTTATTTTAAGTATTTTTATTTTATGAAAAAAAAATTGATACTATGTAGAAGTGTCTACATTTAATACTAAAGTTGTTATGTATATGTTATGGACTAATTACCTAAATTTATTAACCTAAAAATAACCTCAATGTGAATTATTTACAAAATGCATTATTATGAAATTTTAAGGCCAGGTCCTTATAGTTTGTATCCGAGGTTGGTTTAGATAACATTAGAGTAAATGGTGTTATTTAATAATAAGTGACATAACTATAATGGTTAGCATATTATGAAGAGTCATAATTAGATTAGATAAATTTAATGAGTTTAAGATAACATGAATAATTCTATCTTAGTTTTTACATTCTTATTAAGATAGTATACAATGATTTTAAAAATATACTCACGTTGACATTTATGGATTTAATGAATTGTTTGGCATAGCACGCACCAAAGTAAGAATGGATGTGGATGAAACATTAGTGGTTTTCTAAAAAATTAATTGAATAAAATGGGAGCTGCAATGAGAACTCTTGTGGTTATTCTAAACCAACCATCTGGAGTAATGATTGACTACTTGAACCTTGATGATTTCTCTAAGGAATCATATATGAAAGAAATGAATCCCAATGGAGGTTAAACTAATAATAATAAAGGTAAGTATATTAAAAAACCTATGTGTCAAGGTTGTGGAAAGAAACACCTAGAAAAATTCTTCAAATGGATGGGAATATGTTTCAGATGTGGTAATGAGGGTCATAATGAAATAAACTTCTATAGAAAAATGAATCGTCATATTGACTATAGGAAGGGGAAAAAGATATTTACAAGGGATCAATTGAATGAATTAAATTTGGTATTCATGTTCATTCTGAAAATACAGTTACTATGAATAAGGTTCATGAATAGGATCATCAATATCATACAAATATATTTTTACCAATACCAAATTCCATTCCATTTGAGGAATTAGAAACTAAAAATAACCAATATAAGTTATTTATTATTTCTTAGTTAATGAACAATGTTTAATGAGTAATAATTCTAAATATAATGGAATCAAGAGTTCTGGTAGATTTTAGGATGATGAAATGCTTAAAACTATTAAAGCCCTTTTGATGATGGGATTACTTTGGATGAATTTTTCAAGTATGTGTAACCCTAAATTTTGATATGTGAAAATTTTATTCAAGAAATAATTATCTTTTCTTGTGTGGACATATTGGATAACCTTAGGGGTTAATTTATTTCTTTAGTTTTTCTGTGATAAATGGTTATTACTTTTTCGGAAGAAAAATGAAAGTTACTAGATAACCTTTGGGGATAAAATAGGTTACAATTATTTTTTTGGAAGTTATCTTATTTTTTAGAATGTTATAAGAGTGATATGTTTTTAGAAAAAAATGACAAACCAAAGGATGGGTGACAACCCGTCGTGTCCGGCAAGGCCATGGGAATCAAACCCACAACCGAAGGGCGACAAGGGAATACCACCTACCACTAGAAAATGTGAAGTCCCTTGTTAGTATGACATATTTTTTAATTAAATGATTTTATTGATAAATAAAATGTTGATTTTGTATTTTTTTTATCATATGGATATCCTTAGTATAGGAAAATTATTTCAAGATTTAGTGATAAATGTTATTTAGGATGAAGTTTGCTCTATTGGAAGCACTATATTCCTAAGGAAAATAGAATACATTGGGATTTCAATTGAGGAATGATGGTGGAATTTTATTTTGGAAGGCTCTATGTTTTTATTGTGTACATATATAGATTTAGGTTATTTATGGAAATTATTTACTTATCATAGAGAATATGTTATTTGGTTAATTACTTTTATGTATTATATTTGTAGAGTAATCGACGTTATTAATGTTAACATTCACTATGGAAGACTAAGTGATTAAATTATTCTATGTTTTGGGTTTCAAACTTAGTTTGGATTTAATTTAACAATTTTAAGGACATTTGTGTATTTAATGGTCTTTGTTGAACATTGTGTACTATTTGTTGAATTTTTTGTTATTATGAGTAATATTTATTTTTAAAAAGGATTATTCTTTTTGGGATTATCTAATCTCGTAATCACCATTTTGGTTTTGGTTAATATGTATTTCATCATTTTGGATTATTTGATTCCTTAGAAGTTTATTCAAGTTCTTTTTATTTGAACAAGTCATCTTGAATACCCATCATTTGGAGAAAAGATTAGTTTGTGGTAGCAATTTAGTAAAGGATGAAAGTCTACATAACAAGTCAGGAAGATTCCATATGTTCATTGTCAATATCATAAATATATTCCTCAACATTATGAAAAGGAACATAAAAAAAACGTATTCTGTTTACTTTTCAAATTGGAGAATCAAAGACCGTTTAACCAATCACATGTTTGTGATTTTCGGGTGGCTAACTTTCTCCTAAAAAAGTTTTCTATCACTCTCCATCAGAACTTGATGGTTATTTTCTCTTCCATATCCTTGATTTCATTCATGGAATCTTAGTATGGGTTATCTCGGGTGACCTTTGTACTTATCTTTTTTTCATTTATAGATATAGTTTTATTGACTCTTTTTCTGGTGTGGGCCATTCAGTGTTGTTTTCAAGCCCAATTTTAAAAGTGCAAGGATGCAATTTCCAAAAGGGGGGAAAGCTGTAATGACCCATGTATTTATAGAATAATAATTTTTCATATATATTAATATTTATGAATAAGATATTAATTTTATGTTAAACAGGACACTTTGTTCTATAGCGTACTAAATACACAACAAAGGTTTCTTTGAAATCATCTGTTGCACACAACTTTGAATTATAACAAAACAAATATAATAATAATGTTATTTTCAATGGTATTTAATTCCTAGAAATCATATTGTTCAGAATGAAAATATATAACTACATTATTATTACAATTTTTTGTTAAATATCTTTACATTTATCAAAAATTAAGATGCTTAAAAAATAATGAATATGATTTTAAGCATGAAATACTCTAATATTATTTAAAATGTCGATTTACCACCTTTTGATAGAGAACCCTTTTTATAAATTGTTTTCATCTCTTTTATTTGTTCCACATGACAAAATAAACTTCTTATTTTGAATTGGGAGATCAAAATTTAAATTGGGTAAATTTTTTGTATTTTTTTGATAAAGTTCATTTTTAATGAATAGTGAAAAATACCGAATTTTAAGTCCAAACTATCTTTTCAACTAATTTATTAAAATAGTTATACTATTGTTTTAATAGGTTTTAAAGTGTAATTATATTATATTTTTATATATTAATCCAATTTTGTCCATTGGAAGTAATTTTATATTGAAATTGGACATAAACACATGTCAATCTTGTGAATGTTTTTACTTCTTAAAAACATGCCTTTCGGGTTTGACGATGGGAATTAATTTAAAATAAATTTTTGAAACTTATGTGTTTTTACTTTCAAAAAATTTGTTCCAAATTTGGAATCATGATGACCAAATTTTTTAAAGAGGTAACTTTTATTTTTATACATTATGAATAGTAACATGAATAAATATTTTATTTACAACGGTTAAATGGTAAATCTAGTAAATAATGGTAAAACATAATATTATAATAATATTAACTTCCCATAACACAGGTCCTAACCCTATTTAATGAGACATTTCTGACCATGGGCATCTTTGGGTCAATTTTAGAACCTCATGGAGCCACTTGTGTGTGAAAATGACATTTAATTACTTTTAGTTAAAAGTTATGGAAAATATAACCTAAACATGTGTCTTTTACTAAAAAAATTATATGGGGTTATAGAAGTGGTGTATTTTACTATAAATAGTAATTAAAAATCATAAAAGATCTAATACATCATGGTATTTTATTTATAACTTTTAGACATCATATAAATATATTTATTTATGACACAATGAAGATGTAGTGATTACCTTATTAATGAATTATTTAAATAAATGCTATTATAAATATTAAAATAAATTTATTTTGAAACTTTTTATAACATACAAGAATTTTATAGATTAAAATTACTTGTTCTCTTTGAATTAATTATGTTTTTATAATTAATAATGTTGTAATTAATTTTTTAAAGAGTCATGATATGAATAGAATAAAAATTGACATAAATGAGTTTTTAAATATATTAATATAGGATTAAATGATATAATAGTCCTAAAAATAAAATATTTGTTCAAATGACCTATATAGTGTTTCAAATATCATTAATGGTCCATTTTGGGTCGCATGAAATTTTATTGTAACTATATTAACCATGTATTTTGAATATAATAGAAGACATGGTAAGAGTTAATTTATTTAACTAAGGGTTAAAGCTAAAAGATAAGCTAACATTTATGACCTAAACTTGTCTAAACCCCATTTTATGAGAGGATTTAGAACCATCCTCATCGTATCTTTAAAATATATCACATTTTTGTTATTATAATTCAAAAATAAATTAATTATAAAATAATATTTTCAAACATTCATAAGGTGACCCTCTTCCATCTTATAAAAGGACACCACCTCTAACCCATTAACAACACCTATAAAGCCCCTTGGATCATCTGAATACTACTCCAATAATCTCCCAACATTCCTCCATTTCTCCTAGATGAATTCCTATAGGTATATGAAATTCAAGAAATCCCTTTGGCTTAATTCAAAAGAAGTTACCCGATTTGAGGTATTGTCCTCTCTAAAGTTCCTTTTGATTATTTTTCCTTCTCCACTACCTATGATATTCGTATTCATTGTATAAATATAAAAACCAGTATCCTCAATATACTATATTATTTTTATGAGATGTATTCTAAATACACTTACACACACCTTCTTCTAATGGGAATAGAACATACTGTTTCTGTGGACGGTGGACAGCTGCCTGATGAAACGATGATTGTTCAATCTTCTCCTACCCCCACTTATTGAGGCCATTATGATGAAATAGAAATTTTATATGATATATATTATATTTATTTTATCATTATTCTTCTGTAATTCTCATTTATAACATACCTATATTCTTTTAATGTAGTGTAAATATGATAATTTCATTTGAGGAAGTTCGGATTATCACCCCCTCAATGTTATATAACTCATTCATGATATTCATAGAACATATAAAATATGGAATTAATGAACTTTTGTAACATATATAAAAAGTTTATTATACTATAATTATAATGTACCTATGTATTTTTATTTTTTTATTCCTTTAAATATGAAATAGAAATGACATTTGCGTGTATGCATACATATGGCTTACCATCTCCATGAACGGTGCATTTCATTTAATATATCCAAATGTTGTGGAAAATTATAAATACATATACAATTTATTTACATGATATATATGAAATATAAATCATGAATATAATTTAAGAGGAAATGAACTTTTGACCACATTGATAATTTGTAATTATAAAAAGTTCATTTTTGTCTCAGGTACGAATATCAACAAAACGTTTGGTAAGAACATAAATATTTATGTAATTTTTATAACACGGTAATAAGTGATATAAAAAGAATAATAAACCTGAAAAACGTTTTGAAGAAAATATAAATTAATATATTTTTATTATTATAGAAATTAAAGAACGAATGAGTTAAGTCGAACACAAGGTATGTGACTTTGTCTCAAAATCCTTTCATTGAGGTATATTTTGATTTATACACAACATGCATTAATACGATGTATAAACCCATTTTAAATTTAATTTTATTGAAAGTAAATATTTTTATGAATATTGTTTTATCAACAACGGAGGGAATGATTCTTTTTAACATACGTGATGACAACGACATTTCCGCAATCATGAGCATTATTTGATATTTTTCGTCCTTAATGGGATGTGATATTTTTAAGTGAAAATAAATACCATATACCTATTTTACATATTTTGGTATTGAAAATGGTTTTGAAAGTGGATTTACTATTTCAATATATTTAATTATTTCTTGAGATTTCAAAATAATTTTTTATGATGGAAAATTTTGATATTTGTAAACTTTTATGTGTGATGATTATATAATTGTACATAGACATTTGACAGGTGGTTACGTGAAAAATAAAATGATGAGTGGTTCTGTGATAAAACATGGTTGGGTGGTTATGATATAACCTCCAGTTCATTGGGTATGGATGATGTCTGTATAGCTCTTCCATTTAGTGATATGTGTGGAAGAAGACTGTATGGTTATTCTATTTCAGTATATTTATGTCAAAAGATTCCTTAATATTATATATGTTTCTTTCTATGGGATTTGTGATAATATTTTGGATAAAAATGTTATGAAATAAGATTATATTTAGTGAAGTTTTTTTCTACTTCTTAATGGTGAAAGGTATTACTTTATTATAAAGCATTAATGGTTTACTTTTTGTTTTGACAAACTAACATATTTCCTTATTTATTTATCCTTTACTGAGATTTTTATGCTTATCACTTGTTTTTTGAAATATTTTTCACGAGACATATAGTGGAATAGTTGAAAGGATGGGATCAAGGAAAAGTCATTCTATTTAAAACATGAAACTAAACATGTTTTTTTCTTTTAAGAGTTTTTATTTTATGAAATTAATCGATACTGGGTAGAAGTGTCTAAATGTAATAGTCAAGTTGTTATATATAATTAATGACCTAATTATCTAAATCTATAAACTTAGAAAGATCCTGAATGTGAATTATTAACTTAATTAAAGATTATGATATGTTTAAGGTAGATGTCATACAATAATTCAAATAATAATATCTCATGGGGGTTTCAACCATGTTCACAGCAATTTCACACTCATCGTGCACTATAACGATTGCCAAGATACAATTGGTTAACTCTTTGTGGTGTTATTACCCCTATAGGCATCTATAACAAAACAAAATCCACTTATAGTATCCAAACATGGATATATTAAGATGAAAAACAAGTAATATCTACCTTAAAAATAATTATAATGTCATCCAATACATAGACATATCCTTAAATTCTGGTATGTAGTTACCTTCTCTAATCCATGAGTCTCTAAATCAAGATCACAATGATTCTATGAAATAACCACTAATACCAACTATAAGAACATAAACTATAGAAACCCATTTTTAGAGTGTAATGTAACATTTTGTAATAGGATATAAGGGGCCACATAACCAAATATCGATAAGTTTATTAGACATTAAAAATTAGATACATACATAATCCCATTATTACATTTGAAATAAAATATAAAACATAACAAAATTATATGTTATGAATCCTTGAAATTCATTCAATTATTTAATCTCCATAACCTGGGGAATAGAAAAAACTGTGGGTGAGATTAATCACCAAATAAATATAATGTATATTTGAATCTACCATTTTTAAATAATGATTTAAAAATATTCTATGTTAAATAATTAAAAAAAATTCCATTTATTCAATAACATTTTCAAAAACGCATTCCAGGATAATATCAATTAAGTAATCTTGTAGGTAAAAATAATTTAATTCTCAATGAATAAAATTAATAATATTTTATTTCATTTTATAAAACATCATTATATATTTACTATTAAATTCATATTTCAATATTGTTTAATATGTGGGTATTTATATAATAAAACCCCATTTAATATGGCCAACTGATTTGTCTCATGAGACCTATCGACGCCTCAAAGGGACATATAACTCTAGGCCTCACCATTCAACACATGTCCAATGAATTCCATTTCTATTTAATGAACAATATAATTTATATACAACATTCATAATCAATAAATGTATGCATTGGATAACAAATGCATAATATCAATATTTCCCTAGTTAATCAAAAAAATATGAAATTGAAACATAATATGTAAAAATGGTAAATGATTTTGGAAATTATCAAATGAATGAATAAAATAATATTTATATTTATGATAAATTTAATTTTTAATGATCATAAGAAATATAACTTTTCAAGAGACATATAATGACTATAAATAAATAAGATATAGAATATGGCCATTAATTTATTGGAAATGTTGGTTTGTAATTATTTCATTTTTTTAGATTAAATGAAAATATATGTAAAAATTATATAATAATACTAGGTTAAAGTGTTTATATTTGTAGAACTACAAAACACATGTATAAAAAAATCTTAAAATTATTTTGGCAGGGGAAAATTCTATTAATGTCGTATATGTTAAGAAGAAATATTCCTTTTCGATTTTTGTAAATAATTTTAAAATGTATCTTTTTGAAAAAAATTATAATTATTCATTTAAAAAAATTTATAAATTAATGGATAACATAATATTTTATTAATAAACTATTTTTTTAAATAAAAATTTCTTTTCTAAAATAATTTTAAAATATATGGACATAGGAGAAAAAAACCAATCAAATGGGATATATGATTTCTTTTCATTTAGATGTTTCATTACTTGATTCAAGTTCCAAATAGGGTAAAATTTTTAAGAAAAAAATTTAAAATCAATAAATATCCAATTTTTTTAAAAAAATGATAGAGTTTACGAAGGATATATTATAATATTCCTTTATTAGAAATTAGAGAAATACCAAATAAATAAAATTTTGAATAAAATATTTTCCCTTTGGAATCTATCCATTCATTGAACCGTAAAAGATTAAAAATTAATTAAAATTATTAATAATAATGAATAAATACTTATTCATGTTTAATAAATAATATTTCATATATATACTCCACATAAATGTAAATAGGTTCATTTTACCCAATATGTCATAATTGTGGGGAAATTGAGACAAAATCCTTACCACACACTTTCCTTATGTTGAACGTTCCTTAACAATAATAATAATGATTTTAAACAGATAATTTAATAATAATTTATATGTATTCACATTTATAATATCATACATGTTCATATTATAACATATTATGACTCATTTATTAATAAAATTTCTTTATTTCCCCTAATTCGGGTGATAATTTCTTTGTTTATTCATGCATATTTTTCCACAGAGGTTACAAATAATTTGTATAGGATATAGGTCCCTAATATATAGAAATATATTGATTTACTAAATTTGAAATATATTTATTAGATACATTTCAATAATCATTCATGAAATTTGTTCATGTCAAATGAGTCACATTGCTTCATAGAGAGGGTAGATCGTACATACGCACGAGCGAAATTAAAATGTCCTTAAGGGGTGAATGAGTTAAGAATTCTATTATATATTAAATTTAATGAATAATTAATTTTTCATAATTATAATATATATTTATTTTTTCCATGATCATGAATATCCAAGTGACTCATTGATGGAAAAACTTTTACGTTGTTTTGTTAGTTGGTTATCTTTTGTACACATGAGTGATGGTTTTGTGAACCGTTTATTGGAATATTATATAGATAAATACTTTTCCATCAATATAATAACATAAAATTATATGTTATATAATGGTGTTATTGTATAGAAATTTTTATCAAATAATTGATGTTTATAAAACAAGAAGTAAAAAAATAGTGAAAAAATTACCTTTTCTTAGAAAAAACACATTTTCGTTTCTTATTAAGGACAATAGAGAATGTATTTTTGGATGAGAGGGGAACCTATAATGTGTATAATTATTTTTTGATGTTATTGTCTGTGTTATTTTTCATAATAAATGGCGAAATATTGGTGAATAATTGAGGGGAAGATGTTCCCTTTTATAATTGAGGAGAGTGGTACAGTTGTAAATTTTAAAGGGTTTAAAATAATATTTAGTAGCTTTCATGAAAAAATGGTTCCAAAATGACTTATATTGGATGGTGTGAAGGGTAGGGTCTAAATAAACCTGACAAATTATATTTAATAAAAAAATTAGGTCATTTTTACCTTTTTTTTAGATTTACCACCATCCCAAATTGAATCATATTCACCGTAAACTATAGTACATAATGTTTACTATTTCATACTATTAATTATGAAAAAAAATTTATGTTAACAAAATTAAATAATATTAATTATAATAATTCTAAATATGGAAAATATTTTATAAAATTAAATTCATATTGGTGGTGTACATAAATTTAAAAATAAACCGGTATACCGTTTCCAAAGACGGTTTTTCCTAAAATAGATTTTTTAATAATTAAATGTAATTAAATTAACTATATAAATATTAATTATCATTATATGTAAATAAATTAGTACAGATATATATAATATATATATTTCATTTAAAATTTTCCACATTAGAGCTTATTTAAATTAATGAAAATGGAAGGACATTATGCTTTTAAAAAAATCAGAAAAATGTCAATTTTACCTCCAAATAAATTTATCATTATTCATATAAAATTCATAGTAATTAAATGAATAATAATAAATATTTTTATAAATTAACATAAATAAAATTAGTAATAATTAAATACTATATTTTCAATTATTTATAAAATAATATTCCAAATTAAGATTTTCTATAACTCATTCTATGCTTATTTTACCTAGTAAGATCAAAATCGATATTCATCCTAAAAATTTAGAATATCTGTTTTAAAAAATACTGATGTTCGAATTTAATTATTTTTATATCACAATATAATTCCCACTTAATACAATTGAATTTGAGAAGTTATATTTTTTGTATAGTGTATTTTTAAAAAAATTGTTTTCAAATATTTATTATATATGTTTTTTTAAATATAAAATAATTAATGATTATTATTAATATTTATCATTATTTTATTTAATATTTAAATAAAAATCAATATATAATGTCATTTTTAAATAGTTGATGTTATATTATAATGATAAATCGTCAGTTACTTTTTGATTATTGAAGAACATTCAATAAATTTTTTTTATATAATTGATGTTGGAAACAGTTTTACTTTTTGGTAATAATAAACAATGTATAATTATATTTATAAAATTATAAAAAATGAATTATTTTTATAACTAATTTTAAAATTTAATAATAGCTGACATCAAAACCCATTTTTAATCAAATTGACTATATCCCATTGATTATAATCTAGAATAATTATATACATACTCAAACTTCCAACAAAATTTGAAATATCAATTTTTTTACTAATAAAATAATACCAATAAATCTGAATAACCATTGTTAATTCTTTTTTGGAAACCTCCATGATAGTTTTTAGTAACATCTCGCTTCAAAAAGAATTTGGGGTTATAAACTATATTATAATTAAACAATTCAATTCTACCAAAACCATTTTCAATTCAATGAGATAGATTTATTAAAAAAGAACATTCAATAATAGTGATTTTAATTCCCAACATAACAATTTATTCACTAAATTATTTACTATCAAATTTTCATGATATATTAATTTTTTACTAATTTTATTTATTCCTTTTAATTGTAAAAAATAATATTGCATCTATATATAAACATATAACAAAACATGGCATATTATGGAAATTACTATAAACACATTCATCATATTCATTGATAAATAAGTAAGTTGACAAATATCTTCATTATATTTCACATGGAATTATTTTGAAACTTTTTTAAAATCATATAGGCATTATACTTATTTAAAAACATTATTTTCATTTCCATGTACTATGACTCCTTCTAGGTGTTCCAGGTATATTTCTACATCAACTATAGTTTTTAATAACAGTATAATAACTTCCATTTTTAGAATTTATAACTAATTTATGGAATCTATTGAATTAATAAATATAACAAAATCAATCCAAACTGTAGAATCTTGGTTATTAAAATTATTATTTCTTTTATTTTGTGTAATCTTGTAATATAAAAGTCTAGATTTTATTTTGCAATTAGAGCATCTATATTTATTCTTCGTTCTAAATAACCATTTTTATCCTAGCAATTTTTTTCCTTTTAGAAGATTATATAATATCATGGGAGTTTTCATGGAAAAGGATTATATCTCATCATTTATATCTTCTTCCAAATACATTTACAAGAATAAGAAATATCTTATGCTTATGTTTTAGGATTATACTCCAAAATAAGAAAATATTAATGCACTATAATAATAAAAACAACATTTCCATCCAAAAAGTATATATATGTCATAGTTATATGTTTTGGATATATTTGGATGTTTACATTTATGATGGTTAATAACCACATCTTCTTAAGAAAATAATTAGTTTATTCAGATTATTCAATTTATAATTTCATAGGTAAAAAATATAAAATTTGATTCATAAAATATATCATCTCTTTATTCATTATATATATTAATAACTACTAGATCATTAGATTATATAACCATGAATCTCCATGCTATAGAAATATCTGAATATCATGGAAATATTTATTGAATTATTTTAAACCCAACTTTTCAATGTTAGGTTTAGGTAGTCACACAACTGTGTTAAATCCCTATGACTTTAAATAATTTAGGTTTGATTTAATAGGATTCAATATTGTATATAGACTCATATACATCCCTTTTTAGGAATCCTTTCTTTTATATTAAATGATGTTAATAAATATTCTCTAAATAAGACTCACAAAATAACTGAGATAAACATCGTGGAATTAAAAACATATTTTAATATTCTATTATTTCTCTCAATTACATTGTTTTATTGAGGTGTATATAATGATATCACTTTTTCTATCAGATATTTAGATTTATAATATAATGGACTATAATTTTCCCCTCATCTAGTTTTCTATGTAATTTCATTATATTCCTACATTACCGATTAGCATTATTGATATAAATACTAAATTTATCAATGAATTTATATTTTGAATATACATTATAAACATAATAAAATCTATAATAATTATTAGTGAAAGTCACAAAATAATTCCCCTCATGTATGGTGGGTTTATCATTCAAATCACATTAAATGGTATATGTTAATTCTGTTAAATTAATTTTTTTATGCTTGGAAAATGCTTCTAAACTACTTTAGTTTGGATGGATGTAAAAAAGATTTGGTTTTTTCCCGAACTAGATAATAATTAAACATTTTCATGTCATGTATTTTTTTAAATTTATATTTTATTTAATATTATATAGTAAATAAACCAAATCAAATAAATATAAATTAGAAAACAATTAATTTAATTTTTAATAAACCACTATATAAATGTCTCGGTCTAATAATGGTCCCACCCTTGTACAAAAAAATATATTTTCCTCAAATGAAATATTAAATCCATTTTTATTAGAAAACCATATGAAATTACACATTCAAATAACCTCTTAATATATGGGAAAAATTATTTTAATTTAGATATTTCTAGTGGTAAACGTGAGATCATACAATCTCGTACAAAGAAAGTTTATAGTTATGGTGTTTCCTTTATCAAGGGATGTCTCATCATGGATATATTTGATAATCTTAAATAATGATTTATTTTTTCCCACATATAAAATTGTACTTAAATAAATCCATATAAAGATACATCATCAATAATTTTGTCTTATAATATTATCTCTATATAGTGTTCTATAAGTGTAAAATCCAGTCTAGGGTGATACTAACTAGTGCCTCGAGCGGGACCACCACATGACCTCCAATGCATCTCCTCGTATGTTAGATGAAACAACCAAAAGATTTATTGAGACTAATTTTTTTATCACTTCTATTTTATGCTACACAAATATAATATTATTCTATATGAGACCGGTTTATATTTCGGTATACGAAACACTATGCTTGTATTGTGTTACACACAATTTTTAGTTATTTTGAAAAAAAATCATTTTACGCAAGACTCGGTTTAAACGAGTTTATAAAATAATATAATTAATCTTGATGGATTTTATTAATGAAATATATAGGTGTAATATATTCAATATAATTTTTTAAATTCATCTTATATGATTTCTATAAATGACATAAAAAATACATTTTTTCTGATAAAAGAAGTATTTTTTTAAAAAATGGAATTTTCTCCCATTTTGATGGAACAACAAATTTAAATCTCATTTTATAAACATTAATATATGATATTTAATAATATAATTTTTTTTAATGAAGATATAAAAATTTACATTGGATGAATTTTTTATATTTTTTTGGTAACTTCAATGTTTTGATTTATAGTAAAAATATACAAAATTTTAATTGAAAATAACTTTTTTCATTAAAATATTTATATGGTCATATTATATTATTGAACGGTTTTAAAGTATAAATAGAATATATTTTTATCATTAAATATAATAAATGTCATTGTAGTTAATATTATATTTAATTTTTATGTAAAAAAATTTTAATCCTTTACAATGTTTTATCTTTTAAAACTTGTTTTTTATTTTCACAATAATAATAATTTGAATTTTATTAGTGGAATTATATATTTCAAATTTTGAAAAATGGATTTCATATTTTTAATAATTGGGTCCCAGTTATTTAAATTGGATCTTTTTATTTTTTTAAATTATAGGAATATTAACTTTGGTAGTTTTTATTTAATGTGGTTACTGTTAAATTAGTTAAATTAAGGTAAAAAATAATATGATAAGGAAAATGAAATTACCCTAAAACCTAATAAAAACTATTAGATGTATAATAGTATCCCCTTGGCATTTAAGGAACATAAGTGATTAATTTAATGGGATTTATTACCTGAAAATTATAAATATACATATATTATTAAATAAATAAATGGACTAAATGTGGCAGTCTTATTTCTTATAAGTAACATAATTTTAATCTAGCGATAAATATGAGATAGCATAAATAATAAAGAGTATCTATAAATCTAATTTATTTAACTAGGAAATTTATTTATAAATTTTAGAGATTAAATAATTTCCTCAAATATTTATACAATAATTATGGGGAAATTATTTAATTGTTGAAGATTTAATAAAACAAATTTATATAAAATGATAATAACCATTAAAATACCAAAACACATGAAAAAATATTATTTTTATATTAAATGTCGACCATAATCATCCAAGGGTCTATTTATTGATCACTTTGAGCCATATGAAAAATATTATGGCAGTTATAATGTTTTATTTAATGTGATGTTAAAGTTGTCTGATTCATATTTTAATAAATATAAAAAAAATTATGTAGGATTATAAAACAAATACATTAAACTATAAGTATTACTCATAAATATATATGTTTTATCTTCTTCATATTAGTTTATTTTTAATTTTTAGTCAAAAAAATAAATGTATTAAATAATTACAAAAAACTGATGTAATAATAATTTTAATAATGTAAATATCAAATTAATGAGATTTACAATATTAAAATAAATTTTATTACTAATAATTACTATATCCAATGTATTTTCAAGATTTCCTTGACCCTTTTGTATATAATAAAATTTTCAGTTTGAGGATATCATCTAATCTTCGTATTTTAAAAAATCCATGAAATGAATGGCGTTAAAATTGACATAATTGATTTTTTGTCGAAATATTTATTTATTAAATTATTTAATAATCATAAAAAAATTCAGAAAGTATAAAATATTTATTATATACTCTAAAATGTTTTAAATAGTTCATTTATTGTCTAATTGTTAGCAAATTAATAAAATTTCACTATTTTACTGTTGAAATATTTATTACATTAGTTAAACATAAAATAGAATTACTAATATTTAATTAAAAATAATAAGGTATAAATTGACAGAAAAACATGTCCATGCCTTATTTTGTAAGATATTACAACCTTATTTTCTTTATTATTTTAAAATATTACATTTTTGTGATTTTTGGATATGGTTTTATTTTATTATAAATTAATAATTTTGCAGATTCTAAATGTGCCCTTCACCTCAATTATAAAAGGGCACATTCTCCCTCAGAATTTCAATTCACATTGACCCTCCAATTCCATCTATACACTACCCATTTCCATTATATACTTCCTTAGTCACATTATAGTGTTGATATTTTTCAATAAAGACAAAATATTGTACCTTTAAGAGGAGATCTACAGGGAGCTCATCGAAGAAGAGGTAATCTCGTCTACCGATTATTTCAAATTATTTCTTTTTTTACTTCTTATTCACGAGTTTTTCTGATTATAAACTAATATATACAATATAAATTATATTTTCAGATGTTATTATTGACATGTAACAACTATATTCCTCCTTCTATCCATCATAGAAAAAACAAAATCCCCACGCGTGGGAGTGTATGGCTTATCGTCTCCACGTCGTGGTGTAATCTTTTTTTCACCGCCATATTACATGGATATATATAATAATGGAAATAATAACTAGATATGACTATTAAAAAATTATATGTGATCTAAAAAACATATATACCATCCAAATTCATTATATTTCATAATTAAAGATATTATATCATCGCTCATGTGTACGTGCATCCTACCATCTCCACGATGCGATGTGATTCATTCCAAATGATATCATTTTGCACATGACTATATAAATGAATATAATCAAAAAATGTGAAATATATTATGTTAATATAATTTTTAAATGATATAAGTATGAACTAAGAAGGATAATCATATTTTATTAAAAAACATTCATAAGAAAATGAAGAGTTAATTCCCGAATAACGAGTACTAATGTTATTAAAAAATTGATTATAATATTATCATATATGTAATATAAAAACTTCTATGAATATATAATAAGTCAATGAAATAATTTAAATCATAATTTATAAAATTTTGATACATTAAAAGGACATCAGACATAAGATAAGGGATTATTTGTCCTCAATATTACTTTTCTGGGACATATGATTTATACACCACCTATTTATTTTATGTGATGTTTATGTTTTGCATGAACATTTTTTTGATTCATATTATAATGGTTAAGGTATTTACATATTAATATAATTTTATTTATTTTATGAGGAATATGATTTGACTAATTATAAACTAGTAAGGTATAATTTCACAATCTCGTTATTATCTAAGATTTTCTATACGTAAGTATTAATTGCGGTATATTTGTAATCCACATCTATGTTTTCTAGAATTGTTTTTAGAAAATGTTTACTATTATCCTATGGTTGTCTAAAGTCATTTTGACCCATTTTTTGACATTTTACTACATGGTTTTAAAGGAATCATTCTTTTATTTTCCAAATGATGTACTTTTTCACTTTTTCGATAAATGTTCAAGAAGAATTTTTTATTGTAAGTTATATGAAATGAATGGATTTTTAAGATTTCATAATGATTTATTTCATTGATGCTTAATTTAAGATTTTTCATTATTATTTTTAAATAAATTATATTATTTTTAAATTGTGTTCCATTTTGATGAAATGAAAATGATTTTGAACATACAAGGATATTTTACTCAAGAATTAATTTCTAGTGTTTTATCAAAATTATATTCTTCTAATATTAAGGAAATTATTAAAGTATAATCTATCTATTATTCTTATGGTTATTTATGTTTATTATGTAATCCTATTTATGAAATTAATTAATTTTTCATGGATTATATTATGATGGAATGATGTTTAAGAAACCCATTTTATTCCTTGGGTAATCTTGTGATGAATGATTTAATTTTTTGCGGAACACAAATGTATTTTTTTTATTATTGATCGGTGGGACCCATGTCTCTTTCAAATAAATTACGTAAAGATTTATATCTCACGATATAGATAGGACTGTAATGACAATTAATTTTGGTTTAGTAATATTGTTATGTAACTAGATGTAAATCTGGTTCTATAATAGAGGGATAGAACGGAATGTAAATGTCGTTTGGTAATACAGTGCTGGAACAAGGAATGAACTATCATCATTAATAGACATTTTCAGTTATGATGATCTTTTTAATTATCCTTGACAAATATTTAATTTATTTTCTATGTTTATTTGTTTTCCACAATTCCATGCTTTATGAATTAGTTATTTTCTCATAGCTCAGGTTTTATTATGATTTATGTATTATGAACTTCCAATATTACTTTCAAGACTCATGAATTTGTTATTTTTTATACATTATATGATTTCCAAAAGTTATGCTCATGTTTTTACATTCTTATGTTCATGTTATATATTATATTTTCTTTCTTTTCCTTTACTGAGCGTCTAATCTCTCTATAACGACCCATACTTTACATACATTTTTAATACTTCAAAAATTGAAGCACACTTATTACAACATATGATAAAACCACAAAGGACCGTATAGGTATAGTGTCTTTAGAAACTGGGAAACATAAACAACTGGTTCATAAATCTTCTACAGTGTCTCCCATTTATTTCATCATATCTAAGGTCCCTTTTAGCATATTCTACTTAATATCCATCTTCCTGACCTGGGGAAAAGAAAACATAAAAGGGTGAGCTCAAATGCTCAGCAAGGGAAAATAAAGGAAATAAAAATCATATCATATCTTTTTGAAAATCAAAACCTACAAAAGAGATCATAATATCTTAACATGGAATAAATCATAGAAGTGAAAATGAGATCCCCATAATCATAACATAAAACTTGAAACTTTGTGGCATGCACACATAATCATGGAAAATCATTTCTTGTTAGTCATGACTCATTTCCAAGACTATCTTGGTGGACAAAGTCCCTTTCTGAACCGAGTTCACTCCTCGTTTCAGTCCTGTATCACTGAACCGAAATAACCTTCCGTTCCAGCCATGTCTATCTCATGAGATATAAAATCTTTACCCAATGCATTGGAGGGAGATATAGGTCCCACCCATCTTATAATGAATCCTTTCTTATGTGTGCCACATAATCATAAAACATACATCATAGCGTAACCCATGTAATAAAAATGGGATTCTTAAACAACATGGCATCATAAAACAATTCATATAAGATAAAGGAATTCATAAAAATGTTTCCATCACAACATAATCAAATCCATGTAATAATAGGGATAAAAACAGAACCCTTTTATTATCTTAGATGAAAAATAATTTTGATAAAATACTTGAACTCCATTCTTGAGGAAAATATCCTTTCTACTTTAAAAACATTTTTCCTTTCATAACATGTCACACGACATTAAAATAAAAGAATTTGATTAAAAATAAACTTGAAAACTTGTAAAGGAAGTTTCTTGGAAATAATGTTTTAAAAATCCATTCATGTCGTATAAGTTAAAAAAAACATTCTTCGTACTTTTGTCGGAAAAGTCAAAAAATACCTCGTACGGAAAACGACAAAAGATTCCTTTCATTTCCTTTACTAAAAACTCACCGAAGGGTAAAATTGGATTTAAAAAATTGTAGTTGGATGGAAATAATATTACATATTTATGAAACATGGATGTGGATGATAAAATACACCCCAGTAAATACTTAAGAATAAACAATCTCGGATAAAAATGAGATTGTGATATTTCCCTTACCTTAGGTCCGATTTGAATTGTACGTGTCCGAAGCTCCTGTATAATGGTTTAAATAATGTTATTGACTTATTCCAGAATCATACATATTGATATTATATCATATATGGTCATATTCTTAGCTTCTTGTTAGTAATATTTCATTGTTACCTGTTACTCGGGTCTTTATTGCCTTTTGTTCTTATGCGTGTTTTACCGAATACATTCTTATTCTTCTTTTAAGGTTATAGATTACTTATATCCAGAATGTTATTAGTGTAACATATATCATATTTATTCATTCAATTCATTTATATAATTACTATGTAATGATGATCATGTAGAACGAGTCGCATCACATCGTGGAGACGGTATTCCGTACGTACGCACGAGTGGTGATATCATTCCTATGATCGTGGAATTGTATTGGAGTATATGTATATTATTTCAGTATCAATATTAATTTATAATAATCATAAATAGTTACTCATTACACCATTATACCCATCCTTGTAAGGTGGTGGTGGAAAATAGATTACACCACGGCGTGGAGACGGTATTCCGTATGTACGCACGCGCGGTGATTTCATTTTTCCGTAGGATGGATAGAAGGTGAATTAGGGTTGTTTCATATTTATAATAACATATCAGTATGTAAGTAATACTGATGTTATTACTTTATCATGAAACAACTAAAGAAGAAGAAGTTGAAGAAGAATGAAATTGAAAAGATCGGTAATGGATATTACCTCTTCTTTGGAACGCTTCTTTGAATCCTCCACTTAGGGAACTAAGATTGGTCTTTAAAGAAGACCAGGACCTCTAGGATTATTCTAGGGAAGTGGATAAGAGAAAATGGCAGGGGTTGGCCGAGCTTGAGTGCTCAAATTGGTGTGAGGAGGAGGGGGAGGAGGTGCCCTTTTCTAAGGGAGGAGAGGGGCACCTTAGGAATATCTCAAAATATTATTTTATATTAAAGTCAAAATCAGTTTATAATGGTTCCAAAGGGTCTTATTTCGAAGCTAAAGTGGGGAAGGGTCGAAATCCTATCACCCAATAGGATTTAGACAAGTTTAGGGTATTATTTTAACCTTATCAATTAGATTTACTCTAAGTTAAATAATTTAACTTTTACCATGTCTTTTTGTTTTCTTTCACTATATGGTTAATACACTTACTATAACATGCCAAACGAACCTCAAATTGTTTATTATTAATATATATATACTTATATAAGTCATTTGTCCGAACCTTAGATTTTTAGGAATAAAAGAACAATTAATAATATAATATTTGATTTAAAAACTATTTTGTGTCAATTTTGACACTATTTGATATATGATTTTTGTGAAAGTCATAACAGAATTATATGTTCTAACCAAGTTGATTAAATCAACATTAATATATCATAGTAACCTAGAAAATTAGTGGAATTCATAAAAAGTCTCAAATTACATTTATTTTGTTGTTTATAACATCAATTATGTCAATATTTCATTAATAAGATAATTACTTCATCATCTTTGTGTCATAAATAAATTAAATTATTTGATGTCTAAAAATTAAAAATAAAATACCATCATGTAGGAAATCTTTTTAGATTTCTAATGAATATTTACAATTGAATTTATCTTATGTATAACCCCATATTAGAAATGATTTACTTATTAAACTTTGATTTTAACTATTTTAACCCTTCTTTAAATAAATTAATAATAAATGTCCTAATCTAATCCAAGTGGGCCTAAATGGTCATATTTTATTCCTAAGTTTGTTTTTGGTCGAATTACACTTGTCCAATAGAATTAGAACATGTGTTAGGGTAATATTGATATCATATTTACCCTTAGTTACCCTATTTACTATTAACCGCGTTAAAAATAGTAAAAAGTTACTATTCACCAAAAAATTATTTTTATCTCATTGAACCACATTTTACTTACTGATATCAACCGTGTCTGTAGGATTTTTGAAATTCCATTCACAGAAGCGGTAAAATTAAGTTTTATGCAAAATTCAGTTTTTAACCTACCACTTAGTGGTTTCACTATTCATCAAAAATTGAAAGTTTTCAGAAAAATACCAAAATTTCACCCTAGGCTAATTTCGATATTCTGAGTCCAAAAATGAAGTCCATTTTGAAAAATAAAATTTATAAAATTTCAAAAAGTGGTTATTACTATTCATAACGGCTAGTTTTAATAGCATATTGTTGTTTAGTGAAACTCGGTATTGCGCAAGCTATCGAGGAAGGTCGCGATTGCGTGTAAAGCAAGCCAAGAAAGTGTTGTGTAGAAAAAGATTCCTTTGATGATTTATATAACATAAAAGTCTCGGGTGTTACATTCTACCCCCCTTAAAAATAATTTCGCCCTCGGAATTCGTCACTTTGTAACAAACAGATGAGGATACTTCTCCCTCATCATATCCTCAAGCTCCCATGTAGCTTCTTCAAGTTGGTGGTTCCTCCATACAACTTTCACCAATCAAGTGGTCTGGTTTCGTAGGACTTTTTCGCTACGATCCAGAATCTCTATCGGCTGTTCTTCATAAGAGAGATCTTGCTCCAGCGGTACAACTTCTGAGCTGAGTACATGTGAAGGATCTGGTATGTACTTTCTCAGGAGAGATACATGGAACACATTGTGAACTTGAGAGAGATTCGGTGGAAGCGCCAATCGGTAAGCTACCTTCCCAACACGATCCAGTATTTCGAAAGGACCGATATATCTAGGGCTCAACTTCCCCTTCTTTCCAAATCTCATAACCCTCTTCCAGGGAGATATTCGTAAGAACACTTTATCACCCACTTCAAACTCTAGGTCTTTTCTTCGGTTGTCGGCATAACTTTTCTGTCGACTCTGAGCTGCGCTTATGTGTTGTTGAATAGATCTGACCTTTTCTGCCATTTCATCAACGAGATCAGGTCCTAATAGCTTTCTTTCCCCAACTTCATCCCAGAAAGTTGGAGTCCTGCATTTGTTTCCATAGAGAGCTTCATAAGGAGCCATCTGAATACTGGAGTGAAAGCTATTATTATAAGAAAATTCCACCAAAGGTAGGTGTTGATCCCAACCTCCTTTGAAATCAATAGAGCAAGCTCTCAACATATCTGCTAGGGTTTGAATTGTTCTCTCAGACTGACCGTCTGTCTGGGGATGATAAGAAGTGCTGAAACTCAACTCTGTATCTAGAGTATGCTGAAGACTTCGCCAGAACTTCGAGGTAAATCTCGGATCCCGATCAGATATAATAGAAAGTGGTACTCCATGCAATCTTACCACTTCCTTTACATATATCCTGGCAAGCTGATCTAGAGAGAAATACTCTCTAATAGGAATGAAGTGTGCAGACTTTGTAAGACGATCAACTATGACCCATATAGCATTATTGCCTTTGGATGTTTTAGGAAGTCCTGTGACAAAGTCCATAGTGACGTTTTCCCATTTCCATTCGGGTATGGGTAATGGTTGTAACATCCCCTTAGACTTTTGTCTCTCAGCTTTAACTTGTTGACAAACCAAGCATCGAGAGACATATTCAGCAACATCTCTTTTCATGCCATCCCACCAGAAGTACTCTTTCAGGTCCCTATACATCTTCGTGCTTTCAGGATGAATAGAGAATGAAGAACTATGAGCCTCATCCAGCAGCTCCTTCTTTAATTCGGGGATGGAAGGAACACAAACCCGATTCCGGAACTTTATTATCCCATCACAATCAAGGTTGAATTCAGGAACATTTCTCACCTTCTTTTGTAACTCAACATCTTCTTTCTGTGCCTCTTTAATCTTCACATGTATAGATGGTTGAACATTCATTTGAGAAAGATAAGATTTTTCCCCTTCCATTATAATTCCAAGATCCATCCTTTGTAAATCCATAAATATTGGATCTTTTGTGATCCTCATCATGGATAAACTAGCATGGTCTTGTCGACTTAATGCATCTGCCACCTTTTTTGCTTTCCCAGGGTGGTAATGGATTGAGCAGTCATAATACTTAATCAGCTCCAACCATCTTCTTTGACGCATATTCAGCTCCTTTTGAGTGAAAATATACTTTAAACTTTTATGATCAGTATAAATATCACACCTTTCACCATAAAGGTAATGCCTCCAAATCTTTAACGCAATGATTACCGCAGCCAACTCCAAATAATGTGTTGGGTAATTTTGCTCATGGATTTTCAACTGTCGTGAGGCATAAGCTATCACCATATCATTTTGCATAAGAACACACCCCAATCCCTTCTTGGATGCATCACTGTAGATCACAAACCTTTCTCCACTACAAGGCAGTGTGAGCACAGGTGCACTGGATAACCTTCTTTTCAACTCCTTGAAATTCTCTTCACATTCCTCTGTCCAGACAAACTTAACTCCTTTCCGAGTCAACTTGGTGAGTGGATTAGATAATCGTGAAAAAATCTTTTACAAAACGTCGATAATATCCATCCAAACCAAGAAAACTTTGGATCTCAGTTACTGTGGTTGGTCTCGACCATCTTTCGATAACTTCTGTTTTTGCTGGATCCACAGATATCCCCTCTTTTGAGATTATGTGAACCAAAAATGATACTTTTTGAAGCCAAAATTCACACTTGGTAAATTTGGCATAAAGCTTCTCCTTTCTCAGGGTCTTCAATATAATTATCAAGTAATCTTCATGCTCTTCATTGCTCTTTGAATAGACAAGAATATCGTCTATAAAGACTACCACAAATTGATCAAGATAGTCTCTAAAGACTCTATTCATTAGATCGATTAAGATTGCAGGGGCATTAGTAAGACCAAATGGCATCACTATAAATTCATAGTGTCCATACCTTGTACGGAAAGCCGTCTTTGGTATATCCTCCCTTTTGACCCTTAATTGATGATACCCTGAACGAAGATCAATCTTGGAAAAGTATTGAGCTCCGCGTAGTTGGTCAAATAAGTCATCAATGCGTGGGAGAGGATATTTGTTCTTGATAGTGATCTTGTTAAGTTCTCGGTAATCAATGCAGAGTCTCATTGATCCATCTTTCTTCTTAACAAATAGAACAGGTTCTCCCCAAGGTGACGCACTAGGGCGTATGAATCCCTTATCAAGATTCTCTTGGAGTTGCTTCTTCAATTCCTGCAACTCAATTGGGGCCATTCTATAAGGTGTCTTTGAGATAGGCAAAGCACCCGGTACGAGTTCTATTGAAAACTCAACTTCACGATTTGGTGGAAGACCTGGTAATTCCTCTGGAAAGACATCATCAAACTCCCGTACAATGGGCATATTCTTTATCGTGAGTTTCTCACCAACCATTTGAGATAAATAACCTTCATTTAGTGGAATCAATACCCATAAGATGGAAGAAATTTCCACTGGAAGGTTATGTTCATCCTTGCATTGATATACGATCGTAGATTGATCTGGAATATGAAATGTGACTTCCCTTCTTTGGAAATTGATATGATCTCCATGTAGAGAAAGCCAATCCATGCCAAGAATCACATCAAATTCCACTAAAGGAAGGATCACAGGATTTGCAGGAAGAACTTTCCCACAAACTTCGATCGGAGAAGAATTATAAACTTTTGATGCGACTGTTGTGCCATTAGGTGTTGTCACAGCTAACTCAACATCTAATTGTTGAGGTAATACGGTGATACCCTTAGAAAATTCTTTAGAAATAAAAGAGTGGGTGGATCCAGAATCAAATAAAACATTTGCTACTTTAGAGTGGACGGTAAGTGTACCTTTCACCACTTCGTTATCGTACTCCACATCGCTGATTGAAATTGCATGTGACTTTCCTTTGTATTTAGCCTTAAGATTTTGTTGACGTCGACCATCATCATCAACCCTTGGATTTGGGCATTGATTGGCATAATGCCCCATCTCCTTGCACTTGAAACATTGAAGTGTAGTAGGTTCATTCTGTGTATCCCTTCCTTTGTTTGCGTCATTAGATATCTTCTTCCCATTATCACGACATTCAAATGCCCGATGACCTTCCTTTCCACATTTAAAACATTTACTTGTCCCTTTAAGACAACTCCCTCCATGTTTCTTTCCACACTTTGAGCATAAGGAAAAGCTCATATTCTTTTCCGTGTGCTCTTTAGATTTTTCTTTGAATTCCATCTTCCTCTTCTTATCAAACCCATGCGACTGATGGGTTACTCCAATCTCCATCTCGACTTTGAGAGCACATCGAACGATTTCCTCGTAGCTATTGAAGTCCCTTATGGCTAACGCCCTTCGAAGACTTGGTTTTAAATCACTAAAGAATCGATCGATCTTACTCTCAGGTTGGATAATAATACCAGAAGCGTACCTTGCAAGTCTTGTAAAATTTGCTTCATAGGTACTAACAGATTCATCATCCCTTTGCTTCAGTTCAAGGAACTCTTTCTCCATCTTTGTTCGGAGAATACGAGGGAAGTACTTATTGAAAAATAAGTTCTTGAACTCATCCCATTCCATAGACTCAATTTCACCCCTTTGCCTCGTATTCTTAATAAGATTCCACCATTGATCAGCATCTCCTTCCAAACGATACACTGCTAGGATGACTTTATCATGTTCAGAACATTGAAGAACTGAAAATATCTTTTCAGTAGTACTAATCCATTGTTCAGCAACTAATGGATCAGTAGACCCGCTGAAAGAAGGTGGATGCTGCCTCATGAAGGATTCAACAGAATGTTTCTCCTTCCTTTGCTCGTTTGGAAGTCCTGCATGATTCATAGCTTGAGAAAGTTGTGTGAGCATGGCTACAAGATTTTGCATTCCAGCTCCCATATCGTTTGGTTGCTCAGGGGGACAATCATTGCATTGCCCATCGCATTCCGCATTAACACGGTTCCTTCGGGTTCCAGCCATTGACTAAAAACAAGAAGAATAGTGTGAGCAACACTAATTATAATAGGAAAACCACATATTTCAAGAATAAAATTTTCATGCTTAAGGTCTTATCCTAGGTTATTCAAGGCCATTTCGAAAACACTAAGATTGTGTTCTATGCTTAGACTTATCCTTAGGGTTCTTAGTAAGGCTTTCACATCCTAGTTTCCAAAGGTTGACTATACCTTTCCTCTGATACCAACTATAACGACCCATACATTACATACATTTTTAATACTTCAAAAATTGAAGCACACTTATTACAACATATGATAAAACCACAAAGGACCGTATAGGTATAGTGTCTTTAGAAACTGGGAAACATAAACAACTGGTTCATAAATCTTCTACAGTGTCTCCCATTTATTTCATCATATCTAAGGTCCCTTTTAGCATATTCTACTTAATATCCATCTTCCTGACCTGGGGAAAAGAAAACATAAAAGGGTGAGCTCAAATGCTCAGCAAGGGCAAATAAAGGAAATAAAAATCATATCATATCTTTTTGAAAATCAAAACCTGCAAAAGAGATCATAATATCTTAACATGGAATAAATCATAGAAGTGAAAATGAGATCCCCATAATCATAACATAAAACTTGAAACTTTGTGGCATGCACACATAATCATGGAAAATCATTTCTTGTTAGTCATGACTCATTACCAAGACTATCTTAGTGGACAAAGTCCCTTTCTGAACCGAGTTCACTCCTCGTTTCAGTCCTGTATCACTGTACCGAAATAACCTTCCGTTCCAGCCATGTCTATCTCATGAGATATAAAATCTTTACCCAATGCATTGGCGGGAGATATAGGTCCAACCCATCTTATAATGAATCCTTTCTTATGTGTGCCACATAATCATAAAACATACATCATAGCGTAACCCATGTAATAAAAATGGGATTCTTAAACAACATGACATCATAAAACAATTCATATAAGATAAAGGAATTCATAAAAATGTTTCCATCACAACATAATCAAATCCATGTAATAATAGGGATAAAAACAGAACCCTTTTATTATCTTAGATGGAAAATAATTTTGATAAAATACTTGAACTCCATTCTTGAGGAAAATATCCTATCTACTTTAAAAACATTTTTCCTTTCATAGCAAGTCACACGACTTTAAAATAAAATAAGTTGATTAAAAATAAACTTGAAAACTTGTAAAGGATGTTTCTTGGAAATAATGTTTTAAAAATCCATTCATGTCGTATAAGTTAAAAAAACATTCTTCGTACTTTTGTCGGAAAAGTCAAAAAATACCTCGTACGGAAAACGACAAAAGATTCCTTTCATTTCCTTTACTAAAAACTCACCGAAGGGTAAAATTGGATTTAAACAATTGTAGTTGGATGGAAATAATATTACATATTTATGAAACATGGATGTGGATGATAAAATACACCCCAGTAAATACTTACGAATAAACAATCTCGGATAAAAATGAGATTGTGATATTTCACTTACCTTAGGTCCGATTTGCTTTGTACGTGTCCGAAGCTCCTGTATAATGGTTTAAATAATGTTATTGACTTATTCCAGAATCATACATATTGATATTATATCATATATGGTCATATTCTTAGCTTCTTGTTAGTAATATTTCATTGTTACCTGTTACTCGGGTCTTTATTGCCTTTTGTTCTTATGCGTGTTTTACCGAATACATTCTTATTCTTGTTTTAAGGTTATAGATTCCTTATATCCAGAATGGTATTAGTGTAACATATATCATATTTATTCATTCAATTCATTTATATAATTACTATGTAATGATGATCATGTAGAATGAGTCGCATCACATCGTGGAGACGGTATTCCGTACGTACGCACGAGTGATGATATCATTCCTATGATCGTGGAATTGTATTGGAGTATTTGTATATTATTTAAGTATCAATATTACTTTATAATAATCATAAATAGTTACTCATTACACCATTATACCCATCCTTGTAAGGTGGTGCTGGAAAATAGATTACACCACGGCGTGGAGACGGTATTCCGTACGTACGCACACGCGGTGATTTCATTTTTCCATAGGATGGATAGAAGGTGAATTAGGGTTGTTTCATATTTATAATAACATATCAGTATGTAAGTAATACTGATGTTATTACATTATCATGAAACAACTAAAGAAGAAGAAGTTGAAGAAGAAAGAAATTGAAAAGATCGGTAATGGATATTACCTCTTCTTTGGAACGCTTCTTTGAATCCTCCACTTAGGGAACTAAGATTGGTCTTTGAAGAAGACCAGGACCTCTAGGATTATTCTAGGGAAGTGGAGAGTAGAAAATGGCAGGGTTTGGCCGAGCTTGAGTGCTCAAATTGGTGTGAGGAGGAGGGGGAGGAGGTGCCCTTTTATAAGGGAGGAGAGGGGCACCTTAGGAATATCTCAAAATATTATTTTATATTAAAGTCAAAATCTGTTTATAATGGTTCCAAAGGGTCTTATTTCGAAGCTAAAGTGGGGAAGGGTCGAAATCCTATCACCCAATAGGATTTAGACAAGTTTAGGGTATTATTGTAACCATATCAATTAGATTTAACTCTAAGTTAAATAATTTAACTTTTACCATGTCTTTTTGTTTTCTTTCACTATATGGTTAATACACTTACTATAACATGCCAAACGAACCCTAAATTGTTTATTATTAATATATATATCCTTATCTATGTCATTTGTCCGAACCTTAGATTTTTAGGAATAAATTAACAATTAATAATATAATATTTGATTTAAAAACTATTTTTTTTCAATTTTGACACTATTTGATATATGATTTTTGTGAAAGTCATAACAGAATTATATGTTCGAACCAAGTTGATTAAATCAACATTAATATATCATAGTAACCTATAAAATTAGTGGAATTTATAAAAAGTCAAAAATTACATTTATTTTGGTGTTTATAACATCAATTATGTCAATATTTCATTAATAAGATAATTACTGCATCATCTTTGTGTCATAAATAAATTAAATTATTTGATGACTAAAAATTACAAATAAAATACCATCATGTAGGAAATCGTTTTAGATTTCTAATTAATATTTACAATCGAATTTATCTTATGTATAACCCCATATTAGAAATGATTTACTTATTAAACTTTGATTTTAACTATTTTAACCCTTCTTTAAATAAATTAATAATAAATGTCCTAATCTAATCCAAGTGGGCCTAAATGGTCATATTTTATTCCTAAGTTTGTTTTTGGTCGAATTACACTTGTCCAATAGAATTAGGACATGTGTTAGGGTAATATTGATATCATATTTACCCTTAGTTAACCTATTTACTATTAACCGCGGTAAAAATAGTAAAAAGTTACTATTCACCAAAAAATTATTTTTATCTCATTGAACCACATTTTACTTACTGATATCAACCGTGTCTGTCGGATTTTTGAAATTTCATTCACAGAGGTGGTAAAATTATGTTTTATGCAAAATTCAGTTTTTAACCTACCACTTAGTGGTTTCACTATTCATCAAAAATTGAAAGTTTTCAGAAAAATACCAAAATTTCACCCTAGGTTAATTTCGATATTCTGAGTCCAAAAATGAAGTCCATTTTGAAAAATAAAATTTATAAAATTTTAAAAAGTGGTTATTACTATTCATAACGGCTAGTTTTAATAGCATATTGTTGTTTAGTGAAACTCGGTATTGCGCAAGCTATCGAGGAAGGTCGTGATTGCGTGTAAAGCAAGCCAAGCAAGTGTTGTGTAGAAAAAGATTCCTTTGATGATTTATATAACATAAAAGTCTCGGGTGTTACATTCTACCCCCCTTAAAAAGAATTTCGCCCTCGAAATTCGTCACTTTGTAACAAACAGATGAGGATACTTCTCCCTCATCATATCCTCAAGCTCCCATGTAGCTTTTTCAAGTTGGTGGTTCCTCCATACAACTTTCACCAATCGAGTGGTCTTGTTTCGTAGAACTTTTTCGCTACGATCCAGAATCTCTATCGGCTGTTCTTCATAAGAGAGATCTTGCTCCAGCGGTACAACTTCTGAGCTGAGTACATGTGAAGGATCTGGTATGTACTTTCTCAGGAGAGATACATGGAACACATCGTGAACTTGAGAGAGATTTGGTGGAAGCGCCAATCGGTAAGCTACCTTCCCAACACGATCCAGTATTTCGAAAGGACCGATATATCTAGGGCTCAACTTCCCCTTCTTTCCAAATCTCATAACCCTCTTCCAGGGAGATATTCGTAAGAACACTTTATCACCCACTTCAAACTCTAGGTCTTTTCTTCGGTTGTCGGCATAACTTTTCTGTCGACTCTGAGCTGCGCTTATGTGTTGTTGAATAGATCTGACCTTTTCTGCCATTTCATCAACGAGATCAGGTCCTAATAGCTTTCTTTCCCCAACTTCATCCCAGAAACTTGGAGTCTTGCATTTGTTTCCATAGAGAGCTTCATAAGGAGCCATCTGAATACTGGAGTGAAAGCTATTATTATAAGAAAATTCCACCAAAGGTAGGTGTTGATCCCAACCTCCTTTGAAATCAATAGAGCAAGCTCTCAACATATCTGCTAGGGTTTGAATTGTTCTCTCAGACTGACCGTCTGTCTGGGGATGATAAGCAGTGCTGAAACTCAACTCTGTATCCAGAGTATGCTGAAGACTTCGCCAGAACTTCGAGGTAAATCTCGGATCCCGATCAGATATAATAGAAAGTGGTACTCCATGCAATCTTACCACTTCCTTTACATATATCCCGGAAAGCTGATCTAGAGAGAAATCCTCTCTAATAGGAATGAAGTGTGCAGACTTTGTAAGACGATCAACTATGACCCAGATAGCATTATTGCCTTTGGATGTTTTAGGAAGTCCTGTGACAAAGTCCATAGTGATGTTTTCCCATTTCCATTCGGGTATGGGTAATGGTTGTAACATCCCCTTAGACTTTTGTCTCTCAGCTTTAACTTGTTGACAAACCAAGCATCGAGAGACATATTCAGCAACATCTCTTTTCATGCCATCCCACCAGAAGTACTCTTTCAGGTCCCTATACATCTTCGTGCTTCCAGGATGAATAGAGAATGAAGAACTATGAGCCTCATCCAGCAGCTCCTTCTTTAATTTGGGGATGGAAGGAACACAAACCCGATTCCTGAACTTTATTATCCCATCACAATCAAGGTTGAATTCAGGAACATTTCTCACCTTCTTTTGTAACTCAACATCTTCTTTCTATGCCTCTTTAATCTTCACATGTATAGATGGTTGAACATTCATTTGAGAAAGATAAGATTTTTCCCCTTCCATTATAATTCCAAGATCCATCCTTTGTAAATCCATAAATATTGGATCTTTTGTGATCCTCATCATAGATAAACTAGGATGGTCTTGTCGACTTAATGCATCTGCCACCTTGTTTGCTTTCCCAGGGTGGTAATGGATTGAGCAGTCATAATCCTTAATCAGCTCCAACCATCTTCTTTGACGCATATTCAGCTCCTTTTGTGTGAAAATATACTTTAAACTTTTATGATCAGTATAAATATCACACCTTTCACCATAAAGGTAATGCCTCCAAATCTTTAATGCAAAGATTACCGCAGCCAACTCCAAATCATGTGTTGGGTAATTTTGCTCATGGATTTTCAACTGTCGTGAGGCATAAGCTATCACCATATCATTTTCATAAGAACACACCACAATCCCTTCTTGGATGCATCACTGTAGATCACAATCCTTTCTCCACTACAAGGCAATGTGAGCACAGGTGCACTGGATAACCTTATTTTCAACTCCTTGAAATTCTCTTCACATTCCTCTGTCCAGACAAACTTAACTCCTTTCCGAGTAAACTTGGTGAGTGGATTAGATAATCGTGAAAAAATCTTTTACAAAACGTCGATAATATCCAGCCAAACCAAGAAAACTTTGGATCTCAGTTACTGTGGTTGGTCTCGACCATCTTTCGATAACTTCTGTTTTTGCTGGATCCACAGATATCCCCTCTTTTGAGATTATGTGACCCAAAAATGAAACTTTTTGAAGCCAAAATTCACACTTGGTAAATTTGGCATAAAGCTTCTCCTTTCTCAGGGTCTTCAATATAATTCTCAAGTAATCTTCATGCTCTTCATTGCTCTTTGAATAGACAAGAATATCTTCTATAAAGACTACCACAAATTGATCAAGATAGTCTCTAAAGACTCTATTCATTAGATCCATTAATATAGCAGGGGCATTAGTAAGACCAAATGGCATCACTATAAATTCATAGTGTCCATACCTTGTACGGAAAGCCGTATTTGGTATATCCTCCCTTTTGACCCTTAATTGATGATACCCTGAATGAAGATCAATCTTGGAAAAGTATTGAGCTCCGCGTAGTTGGTCAAATAAGTCATCAATGCGTGGGAGAGGATATTTTTTCTTGATAGTGATCTTGTTAAGTTCTCGGTAATCAATGCAGAGTCTCATTGATCCATCTTTCTTCTTAACAAATAGAACAGGTTCTCCCCAAGGTGACGCACTAGGGCGTATGAATCCCTTATCAAGATTCTCTTGGAGTTGCTTCTTCAATTCCTGCAACTCAATTGGGGCCATTCTATAAGGTGTCTTTGAGATAGGCAAAGCACCCGGTACGAGTTCTATTGAAAACTCATCTTCACGATTTGGTGGAAGACCTGGTAATTCCTCCGGAAAGACATCATCAAACTCCCGTACAATGGGCATATTCTTTATCGTGTGTTTCTCACCAACCATTTGAGATAAATAACCTTCATTTAGTGGAATCAATACCCATAAGATGGAAGAAATTTCCACTGGAAGGTTATGTTCATCCTTGCATTGATATACGATCGTAGATTGATCTGGAATATGAAATGTGACTTCCCTTCTTTGGCAATTGATATGATCTCCATGTAGAGAAAGCCAATCCATGCCAAGAATCACATCAAATTACACTAAAGGAAGGATCACAGGATTTGCAGGAAGAACTTTCCCACAAACTTCGATCGGAGAAGAATTATAAACTTTTGATGCGACTGTTGTGCCATTAGGTGTTGTCACAGCTAACACAACATCTAATTGTTGAGGTAATACGGTGATACCCTTAGAAAATTCTTTAGAAATAAAAGAGTGGGTGGATCCAGAATCAAATAAAACATTTTCTACTTTAGAGTGGACGGTAAGTGTACCTTTCACCACTTCGTTATCGTACTCCACATCGCTGATAGAAATTGCATGTGACTTTCCTTTTTTCTTTAGCCTTAAGATTTTGTTGACGTCGACCATCATCATCAACCCTTGGATTTGGGCATTGATTGGCATAATGCCCCATCTCCTTGCACTTGAAACATTGAAGTGTAGTAGGTTCATTCTGTGTATCCCTTCCTTTGTTTGCGTCATTAGATATCTTCTTCCCATTATCACGGCATTCAAATGCCCGATGACCTTCCTTTCCACATTTAAAACATTTACTTGTCCCTTTAAGACAACTCCCTCCATGTTTCTTTCCACACTTTGAGCATAAGGAAAAGCTCATATTCTTTTCCGTGTGCTCTTTAGATTTTTCTTTGAATTCCATCTTCCTCTTCTTATCAAACCCATGCGACTGATGGGTTACTCCAATCTCCATCTCGACTTTGAGAGCACATCGAACGATTTCCTCGTAGCTATTGAAGTCCCTTATGGATAACGCCCTTCGAAGACTTGGTTTTAAATCACTAAAGAATCGATCGATCTTACTCTCAGGTTGGATAATAATACCAGAAGCGTACCTTGCAAGTCTTGTAAAATTTGCTTCATAGGTACTAACAGATTCATCATCCCTTTGCTTCAGTTCAAGGAACTCTTTCTCCATCTTTGTTCGGAGAATACGAGGGAAGTACTTATTGAAAAATAAGTTCTTGAACTCATCCCATTCCATAGACTCAATTTCACCCCTTTGCCTCGTATTCTTAATAAGATTCCACCATTGATCAACATCTCCTTCCAAACGATACACTGCTAGGATGACTTTATCATGTTCAGAACATTGAAGAACTGAAAATATCTTTTCAGTAGTACTAATCCATTGTTCAGCAACTAATGGATCAGTAGACCCGCTGAAAGAAGGTGGATGCTGCCTCATGAAGGATTCAACAGAATGTTTCTCCTTCCTTTGCTCGTTTGGAAGTCCTGCATGATTCATAGCTTGAGAAAGTTGTGTGAGCATGGCTACAAGATTTTGCATTCCAGCTCCCATATCGTTTGGTTGCTCAGGGGGACAATCATTTCATTGCCCATCGCATTCCGCATTAACACGGTTCCTTCGGGTTCCAGCCATTGACTAAAACCAAGAAGAATAGTGTGAGCAACACTAATTATAATAGGAAAACCACATATTTCAAGAATAAAATTTTCATGCTTAAGGTCTTATCCTAGGTTATTCAAGGCCATTTCGAAAACACTAAGATTGTATTTTATGCTTAGACTTATCCTTAGGGTTCTTACTAAGGCTTTCACATCCTAGTTCCCAAAGGTTGACTATACCTTTCCTCTGATACCAACTATAACGACCCATACATTACATACATTTTTAATACTTCAAAAATTGAAGCACACTTATTACAACATATGATAAAACCACAAAGGACCGTATAGGTATAGTGTCTTTAGAAACTGGGAAACATAAACAACTGGTTCATAAATCTTCTACAGTGTCTCCCATTTATTTCATCATATCTAAGGTCCCTTTTAGCATATTCTACTTAATTTCCATCTTCCTGACCTGGGGAAAAGAAAACATAAAAGGGTGAGCTCAAATTCTCAGCAAGGGCAAATAAAGGAAATAAAAATCATATCATATCTTTTTGAAAATCAAAACCTGCAAAAGAGATCATAATATCTTAACATGGAATAAATCATAGAAGTGAAAATGAGATCCCCATAATCATAACATAAAACTTGAAACTTTGTGGCATGCACACATAATCATGGAAAATCATTTCTTGTTAGTCATGACTCATTTCCAAGACTATCTTAGTGGACAAAGTCCCTTTCTGAACCGAGTTCACTCCTCGTTTCAGTCCTGTATCACTGAACCGAAATAACCTTCCGTTCTAGCCATGTCTATCTCATGAGATATAAAATCTTTACCCAATGCATTGGAGGGAGATATAGGTCCCACCCATCTTATAATGAATCCTTTCTTATGTGTGCCACATAATCATAAAACATACATCATAGCGTAACCCATGTAATAAAAATGGGATTCTTAAACAACATGACATCATAAAACAATTCATATAAGATAAAGGAATTCATAAAAATGTTTCCATCACAACATAATCAAATCCATGTAATAATAGGGATAAAAACAGAACCCTTTTATTATCTTAGATGGAAAATAATTTTGATAAAATACTTGAACTCCATTCTTGAGGAAAATATCCTTTCTACTTTAAAAACATTTTTCCTTTCATAACATGTCACACGACTTTAAAATAAAAGAAGTTGATTAAAAATAAACTTGAAAACTTGTAAAGGATGTTTCTTGGAAATAATGTTTTAAAAATCCATTCATGTCGTATAAGTTAAAAAAACATTCTTCGTACTTTTGTCGGAAAAGTCAAAAAATACCTCGTACGGAAAACGACAAAAGATTCCTTTAATTTCCTTTACTAAAAACTCACCGAAGGGTAAAATTGGATTTAAACAATTGTAGTTGGATGGAAATAATATTACATATTTATGAAACATGGATGTGGATGATAAAATACACCCCAGTAAATACTTACGAATAAACAATCTCGGATAAAAATGAGATTGTGATATTTCCCTTACCTTAGGTCCGATTTGCTTTGTACGTGTCCGAAGCTCCTGTATAATGGTTTAAATAATGTTATTGACTTATTCCAGAATCATACATATTGATATTATATCATATATGGTCATATTCTTAGCTTCTTGTTAGTAATATTTCATTGTTACCTGTTACTCTGGTCTTTATTGCCTTTTGTTCTTATGCGTGTTTTACCGAATACATTCTTATTCTTCTTTTAAGGTTATATATTCCTTATATCCATAATGGTATTAGTGTAACATATATCATATTTATTCATTCAATTCATTTATATAATTACTATGTAATGATGATCATGTAGAACGAGTCGTATCACATCGTGGAGACGGTATTCCGTACGTACGCACGAGTGATGATATCATTCCTATGATCGTGGAATTGTATTGGAGTATATGTATATTATTTCAGTATCAATATTACTTTATAATAATCATAAATAGTTACTCATTACACCATTATACCCATCCTTGTAAGGTGGTGGTGGAAAATAGATTACACCACGGCGTGGAGACGGTATTCCGTACGTACGCACACGCGGTGATTTCATTTTTCCGTAGGATGGATAGAAGGTGAATTAGGGTTGTTTCATATTTATAATAACATATCAGTATGTAAGTAATACTGATGTTATTACTTTATCATGAAACAACTAAAGAAGAAGAAGTTGAAGAAGAAAGAAATTGAAAAGATCGGTAATGGATATTACCTCTTCTTTGGAACGCTTCTTTGAATCCTCCACTTAGGGAACTAAGATTGGTCTTTGAAGAAGACCAGGACCTCTAGGATTATTCTAGGGAAGTGGAGAGGAGAAAATGGCAGGGTTTGGCCGAGCATGAGTGCTCAAATTGGTGTGAGGAGGAGGGGGAGGAGGTGCCCTTTTATAAGGGAGAAGAGGGGCACCTTAGGAATATCTCAAAATATTATTTTATATTAAAGTCAAAATCGGTTTATAATGGTTCCAAAGGGTCTTATTTCGAAGCTAAAGTGGGGAAGGGTCGAAATCATATCAACCAATAGGATTTAGACAAGTTTAGGGTATTATTTTAACCTTATCAATTAGATTTAACTCTATGTTAAATAATTTAACTTTTACCATGTCTTTTTGTTTTCTTTCACTATATGGTTAATACACTTACTATAACATTCCAAACGAACCCCAAATTGTTTATTATTAATATATATATCCTTATCTAAGTCATTTGGCCGAACCTTAGATTTTTAGGAATAAAATAACAATTAATAATATAATATTTGATTTAAAAACGATTTTTTGTCAATTTTGACACTATTTGATATATGATTTTTGTGAAAGTCATAACAGAATTATATGTTCGAACCAAGTTGATTAAATCAACATTAATATATCATAGTAACCTATAAAATTAGTGTAATTCATAAAAAGTCTCAAATTACATTTATTTTGGTGTTTATAACATCAATTATGTCAATATTTCATTAATAAGATAATTACTGCATCATCTTTGTGTCATAAATAAATTAAATTATTTGATGTCTAAAAATTACAAATAAAATACCATCACGTAGTAAATCGTTTTAGCTTTCTAATTAATATTTACAATCGAATTTATCTTTTGTATAACCCCATATTAGAAATGATTTACTTATTAAACTTTGATTTTAACTATTTTAACCCTTCTTTAAATAAATTAATAATAAATGTCCTAATCCAATCCAAGTGGGCCTAAATGGTCATATTTTATTCCTAAGTTTGTTTTTGGTCGAATTACACTTGTCCAATAGAATTAGGACATGTGTTAGGGTAATATTGATATCATATTTACCCTTAGTTACCCTATTTACTATTAACCGCGGTAAAAATAGTAAAAAGTTACTATTCACCAAAAAATTATTTTTATCTCATTGAACCACATTTTACTTACTGATATCAACCGTGTCTGTCGGATTTTTGAAATTTCATTCACAGAAGCGGTAAAATTAAGTTTTATGCAAAATTCAGTTTTTAACCTACCACTTAGTGGTTTCACTATTCATCAAAAATTGAAAGTTTTCAGAAAAATTCCAAAATTTCACCCGAGGCTAATTTCGATATTCTGAGTCCAAAAATGAAGTCCATTTTGAAAAATAAAATTTATAAAATTTCCAAAAGTGGTTATTACTATTCATAACGGCTAGTTTTAATAGCATATTGTTGTTTAGTGAAACTCGGTATTGCGCAAGCTATCGAGGAAGGTCGCGATTGCGTGTAAAGCAAGCCAAGCAAGTGTTGTGTAGAAAAAGATTCCTTTGATGATTTATATAACATAAAAGTCTCGGGTGTTACACTCTCCCTTTTTATTTATTATTTTCCCTATGATATAAGGAAATGTTTTTGGGTGGAAAAATAATGGGGAAGATATTTATGGGTGATGTTGACGATATTTCACTATGTTAAGATAATGTGCTCCCAGTTTCTAATGACAGTAAACTAATATTGTCATTGGGTATCTATTTGTGTCTTGTTTTATATATTCTATAAATTTAATGTAATTTCCATTTATACCAATATTGGTTCTTGACACTAGAGTTTTTCAACTAGCAGCGAGTGTCTAATATCTTTCATGGGGAGAATATACCATATTTTTTCATTATTAGAGTAATACACTAGCATAAATAATAATGATAAAATATAAATAATATAACAGAGCCAAAATAATATTGATTCACAAGATAAAATGACTGCAAAGACAAATTCTAAACTGAATTGTAAATATTCCATGAAAAAGTACATATAATGTTTCCAAATGAAAACCCAAAATAAAAGACACAAACAATTACCTAGAGGGTCTCCAACCATGTTTGATTCTGTCATTGATGATCCATCCAAACTCATCCATGTAACATGGGGCCTTTTCCCTTAACCTGTCCTTCTAACATTATTTCTTTTTGAGTACCGATTAGGATTCCTAAGTAGGGTGTGAGTACAACTCAGTAGGCCACCACCAATAGCGTCTAAAAAAATATACAGACAATAACAATATATTCAGATGTATAAATAAATATGTACAATTCTTACTTAAATAGTTATCTCATTAACAATTAATATTCATTATTTTACCACATAAACCCCTAGGTTTAAGGGGAACCCAATACCCCAATACCTTCTTTGGCCCATTCTGGAGGGTAAACCATTTCACATTATCAATTTAAATTTGATTAAACCAATGGGATTTCATTATCCATTTAATTTCAATTTACAATATAAATAATTGGAACTATTGTCCAAATCCAATAATTTTGGTCCTAGTCATCATGCCTAGGATCCTATGGGATTGGAAAGTATTAGACCATGTCTCATACAAATTATTTAGTATGGGCCTCGGAAGCAGCATATCATGTCCCTCCAATGTTTATTCGAAAATTTATCAATACTAGCTTCAGAAGTAGAAAAACATGTCCTGGGCACATGGTCATTGGAAGTAAAAGACCATGTATCATGAATATTGATGAAATAATTTATCACTATGAGATTCAGAAGCAGTAGATCATGTCCCAAAAATGTTAGCTTTAGAATTAACATACCATTCCCCACACATATCTTCAAAAAAACTACAACAACAGGATTCAGAAGAAGGAGACCATGTCCTCCACACATTTATCACATCAGTCAAGGTTAATAAATATCATCCTTCTTATCAAATCTCCCAAACAAAAATCAAGTTAACTAATTAAAAAACTAATTAATTCATTTCATTCAATTTCGAAATCATAATACATTCCATTAATTAATCCAATAATTAATTAATCAACTAAAAATCTTATTTTTTCATGATTAATCCAATAATTAATTATTCAATTATTAATCTCAAAATCACATAATTGATTCGTCAATTCATTATTCAATTAGTAAAAAAATATACCATAATTAATTCAATAATTATTTATTCAATTGGAAATATTAATATCATATAATTAATTAAAAAATTAATTATTCTATTGCAAATCACATTATCCCATAATTAATTCATCAATAAATAATTCCTTCAATAATTGTAAAAACACAATAATCTACATTAATTTATCCAATAATTAATTAATCCCACCAAAGTCATTAATTAATTCAATAATTAATTATTATTGTCAAACTCTGTAATTAATTCAATAATTAACTAATCCTATCAACCTCACTAATTAATTAAAGAATTAATTAATCATGTCAATATAATTAATTAATTAAACAATTTATTAATAATTTCGATCTCATTAGTTAGTTCAACAATTAATTAATATTGGCAATCCTTTAAATAATTCTTTAATTAATTGGTCACGTCAATTCCATTAATTAATTCCACAATTATTTAATAAAATTCAATCCCATCCATTAGTTCAATGACTAATTATCCACATAAATTCCATTAATTAATTTGACAAATGAATTATGAAATTTAATCACTTCCATTAATTTACAAATTAATTATTCACATCAATTCCATTAATTAATCATAAAATTAACTAATCACATTCAATCCATCCAATTAATTCTCTAATTAAATGTTCACATCAATTCCATTATTTAAATCAACAATTAAATAATTACATTACTCTGATTAATTAAATTATCAATTAATTAGTCCCCCCAATTCCATTATTTAATTAAATATTCATATTACTTCCATTAATTAAATTATTTATTAATTAATCGCATTAATCCCATTATTTAATTAAATAATTAAATAATCACATTACTTCTATTAATTAATTCATCAATTAATTTATTCTATAAATACCATTATTTAATTCAATAATTAAATTATCATATTATTTCCATTAAATAAATCATCAATTAATTAATCTCATCAACCCATTATTTAATTCAAAAAATAAATAAGCACATTACTTCAATTAATTAATTCATCAATTAATTAATCTCATCAATCCCATTTTTTAATTTAATAACAAAATAATCACATTACTTCCATCAATTAATTAAACATCACAACTTTATTAATCAATTCAACTATCAATGAATCATCTCAATCAATTGATATTTGTCACAATTATCATTAATTAATTCAACAATTAATTAAGACCAAATTAAATAATCCAAATATATAAAAAATAATTCAATAATCAATTAACCCAATTCAACAAACCCTATAACAACAATTTTAATTCAAAAATTAACTATCCCAATTCAATAAATTCAATATCCTCATAATTAATTCAATAATTAATTATCCCAGTAAAACAGGTTAATATCTTTATATTTAATTCAAAAATTAATTATCTCAATAAAAAATCTAAATATCTTTATAATTAATTAAATAATTAATTATCCCATTAAAAAAATCAATATATCTATATGTAAGTCGAGAATTAATTATCTTAATTCAATCAACTAGAACTTGAAAATTAAATATTCAATTAATTATTCTAACATAATTTGATCAATATTCCTAATTAATTCATCAATTATTTATTGTTACTCGAACAATTCAAAATCCTAAATTGCAAAAATCTGAAAATTAATTAATTTACCCAATTAATTCATTCAGTATTGGAAAACATAGTAGCTAATCATAAAATATAAATTTTATAATTACACAAATGAATTTGAAATCAAAAATTGAGGATTTGAATTATAGACTTCCTACCTGAATTCATGGACGTGCCATCTCCCAATGGAAAACCCCAATTTCAAGTAGATCAATCAAGAATGTGATGAAGAACCTGGTCTAGATCTAAAACCTAAATCCTCTGTAAAAAGGAAAATGATCTCTAAAATCTGGATCTAAATCTAAAAATCTTATATATAGATTCAAAAAATATAGTTCAACATCAAAAATATGATGGTAACTACCCACCTAAATAATGGGAGAATAATATAAGTGAGACACGAAGTCAATCGATAAGAAACCACATATCTGGAAAGATGTATATCTATGAACCGAACATCGAATCTCCAATAATGGAGGTAAAGAGCCTTAAAACCCCTATGGGATGCTATGGATTAGTGAGAATCCAATTACGGTCAATCTCAGATCAATTTGCGAATAATATAAGGGATTCATGAATTTTAAAACAAAAATTTGAAACATTAATTTTCATTTGCATGATTTGTCAGGTCGAGACACGCAGTTAGTACTAACCTTGTTCCTTTACTATGAAAAACAATACACTTAGTTTGATGATGCTCAAACCATGCGACTTGGCTGCACACTTATTTTAACCATTCAAAACCATGTGCAAACCATGAAACTAGTTTCACAATTTGTTTGAACTTACGTATACCATAAGCAAACCATGAAACCCATTTCATGATTTTTTAACCATGCACAATCAATGTTCAAACTATGAAACCCCTTGAAAACTTTGTTTAACCATGGGAAAACCTTGTAAATACCTTGTGAAAACCATGAAAAGTCTTTCATGCATACAAAATTATCCAATGCTCTCCCAAATGATCCCACGTTAAGACCCTAACATCTTATACACAATACAAGGAAAAAGAATACCTCAGAATGAGCCTGAGAAATATCTAGAAAATTTTGATATCATATAATCACCTCACCTTATAATATCTTATCCTATAGATATACATTCAAGCATAACATAATATTTATAGTCAAAAAGGTCATTACACTGTGCCATCTTATCCGCTTCTCTCTCCCAAGTTGCCTCCTGAACCCATCCATGTATCTATAATATTTGAACTTACATCATAGACTTTACCTAAATCACATTCTCACTATGATCTAACACACATATTGGATGCTCCTCAAGGGGGTCATCTATCTCATTCTCATCTGCCACAACATACTCAACATATTTCCCAACTCACCATTTCCAACAACCATAAGAACACCATCCAACATTATCACTAATTTGTTCCATAAAAACCGCCTGGAAAGGATTTACATTAATCACCACTGACGCCCACCTAGCCTTTCCCCCGAGGAATTTAAACACTATATTTATATGTTTCACATTTCTAAACCATCGATGGCGTACACCCCTCCATCCAGCTCCACTTATATATCTTCATAAGTGAAGCCCTAATGGGGACCATATCCAATAAAAACACATTGAGGTATTTAGGCGTAAATCAAGATCATTTTCAGCATTCATGGGATGATTCCAAGGTGGAGGACATGGTTTTTACTAATTAAGACTATGATAAGAAGTCATTGGTGAAAACCATCAAAATTCCCTCATCACCGATGTTACCTCCCACTATAGAAACACCTTCACCTACCAAATGAATTTGGCTTCCCTTCCCACCAACATATCACTGTAAGATGCAAAACCAAATGGCCTCTCACACAACCTACAACTGATTTTAGAAACTAGGGCATTATCAGAACCCAAACCACTGGCATCAAGGGCCATGTAACCAAAAAAATTATTCTCATTTAACGAAATTAATATGGTTAACAATGGATATTTAAAAAAACCATAAAAATTCATTCTCTTTTTTCTTTTCACACAGTCAAAAAATGAGGCACCATCACTACCCTTAATCGTAATACACCTAGGTCATTATTAATAAGGGAATACTCAATCTAATTGTTCAATTTTTAAAATTAGACACCATTTGATCAAATTTTTCATCATTTTTTAATTCTAAAATACATATTAGGAAACATTTTTAGATAAATTTCTAATAAAAGGAAAAGTAGTTCATGTTCAACCACTTACCCCCAACCCTTCTTCCCATGCATTCCTAAAATGATACATGCCAAAATAATCTTGAGTTCCTAGTATAATGCATGAAAACCCAACTCGTATGACATACCAATCAATGATTAAAATATCATAAACAAAAACCACATCACTCAAAAAGTGTGTCACCTAATGTGAACTGATATTCAACTGTTACAAAAAATAGAAATAACAACAAACCCACAATAGGAACATGGTTTATCCCCCATACCTGGGTCAGATAATCCCATGCATGAGTTCATAAACATGGAATAACTCCTCTTGGTCTCATGTCAAACTATCTTGAAAAGTAAAAATAAAATAAAAATAAAATAAAATAAGTCTTTGATAACACTTTTTTTTGTCCCGACCCGAGTTTCACTCCCCGATGCCTCGAGTCAGACTACCACATGACCTCAAGTGTGCCTCCTGATACACTATAGGATCCCGACTAGGAGTAAGGGTTTAATATTAGTCAAGGGGAGACTAAACCCTATTTTTTTAATTTATTAGAGTAATAATCAAAAAAATATTAATGAAAAAATAGAAATAATATAAAATAAATAGAATAATATTGTATCACAAGATGACCATGACTGGAAAAACACATTCAAAAATGAATAGTATATATTCTAATCTAAAGTACATGATATGTGTCTAAATTCAATCCAAAAATTAAACACACTAAAAAACCCAAGTGGATCTCAAGACACATCTAGTTCCCACATCCATTCTCTATCACAGCTCATCCATCTAACATAGGGAATTTTCCCTTAACCTTTCCTACAAACATGAGGCCAATTCATGTATCGATCAAGTATCCTGAGTAGGGTGTGAGTATAACTCAATAGCTCACCACCAATAGAATGTAAAACAATATATAGTAAATAAAAGGGTAAAAGAAATTATAAATATATATGTAAAATCCATAAGTAAACATTTATCACATTATCAATTACTATTCATTATTTAACCACATAAACCCATGGGTTTTCGAGGAAACTCGAACTTCAATACTAGCTTTGTCTTGTCCTGGAGTTTGATCCATTTAACATTATCAATTCCAAATTCATTAAACTAATTGGAATTAATTTCCCATTTTTCTATTTAAAATATAAAAAAATAAAACATTAGTCTAAGGCCTGCAATTTGGGTCTAGGTCCTCATGACTAGGACCATGTGGGTTCGCGAAGCAGCATACAATGCCCTGCATATATTTATCCCTACGGTCTTTAGAAGCATAAGACTATGTCTCATGATCCTTTATTAAAAAATTTATCAATATGGGCTTCAGAAGTAACAGACCATGTCCCAAACATGTGGGATTTGGAAGAATCAGACTGTGTCCCACATATATTTATCAAACAAATTATCACTATGAGGGTCAAAAGCATTAACCCATGTCCAAAACAGATGGGGTTTGGAATCCGTAGAAAATGTCACAAAAATAATTATCAAAAAACTTATCACTATGAGTTATGAAGAATCAAAACATGTCCCGCACACATGGTCTTTCGAAGCATCATTCCATGTCCCACACATATTTATCAAAAAATTAATCACTACAGGCTTCAGAAGCAGCAAGCCATATCACACACATGTTTATCAAATCAATCAAGGTAAATCAACATTCTCCTTCTTATCAAATTTCATAATCAAAAATACAATTAATTATTTTGATTATTAATTATTTCATTTCAATATATTAAAAAAATCAAAATACATTCTATAAATCAGGATGACATTTAATTAATCAATTCAAAATCAAAATTTCCCATAATTAAATCAAAAAGTAATTATTAATTTTTGAAATCTCAATATATCATAATTAATTCATCAACTAATTATTAAATTTTCAATCTCATTATCCCATACCTAATTCAACAATTAATTATTTATTTGGAAATATCAGTACCCCATAATGTATTCAATAATTAATTATTCAATTAGAAATATCAATATCTAATAATTAATACATCGATTAATTATTCCGTAAATGACAGTATAAACAGAGTAATATACATTAATTAATATAATAATTAATTAATCTTTTTATTCTTGTTAATTAATTTAATAATAAATTATTCATATCGACCTTGTTAATTAATTAAAAAATTAATTAGTCTTATCAATCTCATTAATTTATTGAACAACTAATTAATAATGTTAGTAACATTCATTAATTCAAAAAATAATTATTCACGTAAATAATTTAATTAATTAACCACATAATTTCTCAATTTAATTCCCTTCATTAATTACACAATTAATTAATAAATTAAATCCCTTAAATAAATTAATCAATTAATAGTTTACATGAATTACATTAAATTATTACACAGTTAATTAATATAACTCAGTCCCTTCAATTATCTCAAAAAATAATTATTCACCTTAACTATATTAATTAAACCCACAATTAATTAATCACATTAAATCCCTTCAATTAATTCACCAATTAAATATTCCTATCATTTCCAATTTTTAATTCAACAATTAAATAATTACATTTCTCTCATCAATTAATAAATAAATTAATTGTTCTCGTCAATTCCATTATTTAATTCCACTAACAAATATTCACATTACTTATATTAATTAATTCATCAATTAATTCATACCATCAACCCAATTACTTAATTTAATAATTAATTAATCAAAATGCATCCACTACTTAATTCATAAATTAGTGAGTTCCATCAATCCCATTATTTAATTGAATAATTAAATAATGACATTACTTCCATTAATTAATTCATCAACTAATTATTCACATCCATCCCATTACTTAATTCAACAATTAAACAATCACATTAACTCAATTAATTAATTCATCATTTCATTAATCTCATCAATCCCATTATTTAATTTAATAATTAGATAATCACATTACATCCATTAACTAATTCATCAATTAATTAATCATTATACCCTATTAATAAATTCAAGAATAAATTTATCAACACAATAAAATCATATTCAAAATAATATTCATTAATTAATTAGCAAAATAAGTAATCCCAATTCCACAATACCAATACAATAATATTTAATTCCACAATCAATAATCCTAGTTTAATTATCCCAATAACCCCATAAATAATTCAAAATCTAATTATCTCAATTCAATCAATTCAATGTCCAAATATTTAATTCAAAGATTAATTTCCCTAGACAAACAATTCAATATCTCTTTAATTAATTAAATAATTAACTGTCTAAATCAAAATATTTAACAACTCTATAATTAATTCAATAATTAATTCCCCAAATCAAATGATTCAATATCTCTATAATTATTTCAAAAGTGAATTATCTCAATTTAATCAATTCAAGAATCCAAATCCATTCATCAACTAATTATTCTAACTTCATAAAATTCATATTCCCAATTAATTCATCAATTAATTATTTCAACTCAAAAAAATTCAATATCATAATTTCTTTAATCAATAAATTAATTAATCTGCCCATTTAATTAATTCATTTTAGGAAACCCAAATTTCTAATCATGTAAAATAAAATCTATAATTTTATATTCGTAATGTAAATCATGCCGTTAGGGTTTGAATTATAGACCACCATCCGCAATTCATTGATGAGCGGTCACCTGACGGAAAACCCCAATTTGAAGTGAATCAATCATGAATGTGATGAAGGTCACAGTATAGATCAAAAACATAAATCCATAGTTAAAAGGTAAAAATATAATAAATATAGATATAAATCCATCAATACAGGATCTATATGCAACAAATATAGATCAATATCTAAAAATTCAGAGGATAACTTCCCGCCAAAAGGATGGTAGAATAACTGATGTGAGAAAATAAATAAATCGGTCAGAAATCACATGCACAGAGAAATGATGATCTTAAAAAAAGTATTAGAATCTCCAATAATGGAGGTCTAGAGCCCTAGGAAACACAGTAAAAGATAATGGATTCAAGAGAGATCAATTATAGACAGTCTAGGGTTGATGTGGGTTTAATTTAAGGGTTTTTGAAATTTAAAAAATAAAATTCGGAACGTTAATTTTCACATGCACGGTTTTCTTTTCCAATTCACATGGTAAGTACTAACCATGCATCTGATAAATAAAACTTTTCACACATACATAAACCATGAAAAAACCATGCAACCAGGCTTCAAAATTACATAACCATGTGAAAATCATATAACAGGATACACAGTTTTTTTATTTTTATGGAAACCATGTGAAAAGAATGAAAATAATTGAAAACTTTGTTAACCATGTGAAAACCATGAAAATACAATGAACAAACCATGATATCCATTGTACGCATTATTTAACCTTGTGAAAACCATCTTTAGACTATATAAAACCTCTCCTCCATTTAATATTATCCAATTTTTACCCAAATGTGCTATATTTCAAACCCAAACAAGTTATACTCAAAACAACACAAAATCATACCTCAAAACGAGTCTCATAAATCTATAAAAATGTAGGGATCTTATACTAACTATATTGTCTCAATATTTCTTCTTATGCTAATAATATTCTCACTAGAAGTGTTCCAACATGTCATATAAGATACAATCCCATTTTTTATAGTGCAATTATGCCTTCCCTTTGGAATTTTCATTCATATTTTTATTCCACATATAAAATTTAGATAGGTAAACTCCCTCTCCCATGAATACCACAGTTTACTTTTTTATGTTATGAACTAAACAAACACCAAGACATGGTGGTTTGGGCAAAATTGGGGTCTACCATAGGATACACCATGTCATGGTTAGTTTCACCACATCATAGTGAAGTGAAAGTTCTTAAATTTTATAAAATAACCCAAAAAACTCATTCAAATTTATATCTAATGACGATAATACTTGTCTATTCAACCTGAGATAATGATTTTTGGGTGTTTCAAAATCCCATAAAAATGGTTAGGTGATTAAAATTAAAGTGCCAAAGGTTATAAGGTTTTATAAGATATAGATAATATATACAATATTTCATTTATTGGGTCAATCATTGAGATTCCATGGAGGTCGCATGGATTATTTTTATAAAAGGATGTTAATTTTTAGTTTGTGTGGGTGATTATAGAATTTAAATACTTTAACATTTATTATCTCTATCTCCCTTTCCATTCCCACCGTTGAAGAGGTTCTTGAAGACAATGTTTGTTAAAACCTAGATCTTTTTTTGAGGTATAGATATTTCCTTTTCAGTTTATACTTAAGAAAATTGGTGAAAAGTGGTCAAGGGCTAGCTGCATTCCTCATAAACGATGTAATTAGGGACTACACACCGTGTAACTTTTTTTAAACTCTGTGTATGGAGGGCTACATGACCTGTAATCCCAGTAAATATCCATGTGATGGTATGACCAGGAGTTGTACGGACATGATGTGTAGTCTCACGTACATGAAATTTATATTCTTTTAATTAATTAAATCAGGAAGTGTCAATGTTTTTTCAGACAAACAAAAAAACAAACCTTGTTTTACATGAAGCACACCCTGGAAAATTTGAATTTTATTTTTCTTACCATTTCATTGTCTGATCACTGATTTGAACACCACTGGATGTGTGGGATTCACATCGGTCAGATCTCAATTCCAGTTGATCATTTATTCCTTATTTCTTCTCTCGATCTAGTTATATATGGTTTAAATATTATTCCTATTTTGGAATTTTATCCTGATGCTATATGAGGAGAGTCATACAAGTATGACATTGTTGGTCTTGTGAATTTTGTTTATTGTCATGATGTTTATATATGTCGATTGATCATGTGCCCACTTTTAGGGTGTCATTTGATTGAACAATGAACCCTATTATTTCTTATTGATGATTATGTAATTAATTAGAGTATATGAAATCATATTTAGTCTTTTGAACCTTGATCTAGGGCCACCCCATAGGTGTGTTCCCCTTAGATGGTCATTTTGTTGAGAATTCCTATGAGGATTCACTTGAATTCCCATTCTTGTGTTATTGAAAAATGTATTTCTCATAATATGAGTTGACCACATGATATTCTTGTTGTGTTAAACATTTTAATTGTTTATATTTCCTAATAGGTTTATTATATATTTATCCCATGTGAGTTATCCGTGTATGACCATGTAACAGTTTAATTTACATGTGTTGGTTATTATATAAACTGAGCCCACGTGACTTGATTATGTTAAATCCATGGGATAGTTTAATTCACATGAATTTTTTTTGAGATGGAATGTACAATTGAATTAAATGATAATAAGAGGTAATTAGTAATGGGTGATCCACAATCTTGGTTAAAATACAAGGTTGGGGTCATGTGACTAATTGCATCTTATATACCTTGCGTGAAACATTTTCTTGGTTAAAAGATAATAGACATTCTCAAAAACATAATTATATAAAGGCCATATGCGATCCAAAGATTGGGTGTTCAGGATCATTGAGTCTTATTTAAAATGTCGAGATAACCTAGGATCTATTTAGGGATAAAAAGGTTGGGATCTATTGGAAAATGATTAAATGACTAGTATGTCATGAGTAGAAGGATACTTTTATATGGGGGTCATTGGGCCTAGGATATACCTAGATACTTTTATGTATAATCCAATGGAATTGAATAATGAAATAGAATGACTAATGAAACATCCTCTAAGTCAAAGTACAAGAATGGGTGTGGTCTTGACTTATACTTGATTATGTTGACTTTTAAGACATACGTTGCGATTACTTTTGAGTACATACTATTTACTAATTTCACTATTGTTGACTGCCTATCATATATATTCACTGACATATTAGAACAGACCATGGGTGGTTTCCTACTAGGATTTAGTATCACACCCAGTTTTAGTCATGCTTTTTGTCCCAAAAAAATTATATGATTGCAAGTGTTGATCCGGGAAAGCACCCTACTACAGGTATATGATGTGCTACTTATGATTCAGAGAGAAAGGTATCAATCCAATGATTTCAATGATTCCTAGTCTCTTTTTGTTTCATTTTTTCTTTTGAGACATATATTGTGTATTACTATAGTTTACTTTTTGGGTGTTTTCCTAGAAAATACAACATGCTACATCATCTTTTTTGTTTAATGATGCTTGATTATTTATCTTATCGTTATTCTACTATTTATTTCAGTCATGTGATGTTTACCGGTTCTGCTATTGTATATTATTAATCTAATATGGTACACTAAACCAATGAGGAAATAATTTCTCTACTATCAGACCCTAGGACATCACTGGTAGTTGATAGCCTCTGTAATTTAGGGAAATGTTCTTGAGGCCATGTGGCTAACCAGGCACGGGGAACTAGTTGACTGACATCAATATCTGAGACATTACAATGTGGTATCAAAAGATTTTGTTCCTGGTTTGATTTTTTTTTCTGATGATATAAATTAAATGGAATTTTCAATTTGCTATGCATGGGAGTAGCTACCCCATGTGTAGGGGAAATCCAAATTACATTAAATGACATTGATTTTTTTTGATTTTGAGCTATTATAGTTGATTATATTTCACCGTTGGGTCACATACTTGTTTTGGAAAATTACTAATGATATCATTGTGGTTTTATTTTGTTGAAACTAGATGAGATGAGGGTATTCCATCTCATGTATCATATAGGAACTTGTTATAAATCTCATTCCATGAATTCTTGCTATTCCCTTTGGAGATAATTACTAATTGTATATTGTTGTGAAAGATATCATGCTAGATATGCGTGTTTTTGTGATAGGTACCATGATATATATTGTTGTTGTTGTGATAGGTGTATTTTTATGTGTTACGGTTTGATTTTATGTATGTCAATCATTGGTCCCTAAAGAGTATGGGCCATCCTGGATTGAAATATGGTGGATCACATTTCATCCATGGGTTATAAATTGTGTTGTTATGTGCTATATGTGGATAACAATACAAGATTAGCTGAGAGTATGGGCCCACGTATATCTGAATTTTGAACATTGTTGATTTATATTGAAAAAAATAGGGGGTTATAGGGAAGTTTTTTAGGCGTATTTTTATAGAACCCAGAAAACATGGCATGTGGTCCTATGAACACATGACATGTGTTCTTCTATTCGTGAAGAAAAACTCTTTTTTAAGTATACACCATGTACATTGTGTACACACTGTGTGGTTTTTGACCATGTGTTCCTCTATGTGAGAGAGAACATAGGTTATTGGGTTTTGATCAGAACAGGTCATGTACCTTATGTTCTCCCCATTTAGATTTTCATAAGAATACTTTTCTGTCTTTGGCCATGTAAAAGTACAATTCCATGAAGGAAGACTTGTGTACACACCATGTACCAGAATAACATGCCTTGTATCGGGGGTGTTTACACACCCAGGATAGTGGGTGTACATGACCATTGTATAGCATAAGTATACATGTCATGTATACTTATTACACACTTTGTACATAATATGTTTACATGCCTAGGCCGGCAGAAGTACACACCTATGTGAGAGTTTAAGGGGACACACCATGTTTAGTTTATACACGTTGTGTTCCCAACTTTTGTGATCTTTATAGGATTTCCTTCTCTTGTTTAGTTCTTGCGCTCTTAAAATTAATACCTTAATGAATGACATATAATTAGGTTTATGTGTTGGGAATTATAGTGAAATGACTCACGATGACCTCTAGTTATATTCCATGATAGAATTGATGATCATTCCCTTGATGTGGTAGGCCATGGGCAACCAGGGGACCCTCCAGTCATGCCAGTTGTGGCAGTAGTTGTTATACCAGATGCAGGTACTGATTCACATTTCTGTGAGGATTTTATGTGGTTTATGCAAACCATTCAAGGAGAACAATAGCCTGCCACATCTATGGAATAACTTACGTGAGTGTTTCGACTGCAGCATCCACCAATGTTTTCTAGGTAAGGTGGGCCACATGTTCTAGAGTCATATCTAGAGGCCATGTTATCAATATTTAAGCATCTTGAGATGCCCCCAGGGTGGATTTTCAAGATCAAGACTTATATGTTGTGTAATTCTACGAAGAGGTGGTGGGATGTTACCTCACAGACAGAGCATCCATGGGACATCGCATGGGGAAATTTTCAGATTGTGTTCTACGACTAATTTTATCTCAATACGCTGAGGGCTGAAGATGGTCTCAAGTACGGCATCCACTCGCATGTGAGTATCTTATGTCTGGCTAAATTACCTATTTTAGTGAAATTGGTATTGATTACTGAGAAGGATTAGGGGGAATATAGAGGTGTGATCCTGGGTGGTTAGCTACCAAGATCTATTATTGTTTTGACCAATAGTAGGAACCATCATCTGGATCTTACATATGGTTAATCTAGTACTCAGAACTTATCTTCCAGCAGCCAGGTGAGGTTCTCCCTGTCCAAAATAATTGGGTATAGTAGACTGCAGTGCCCAATGGACCCAGTATGGTGTCTATATTATAGAAATATCTTCCATATACATCGTTTCTGAAGGACATTTCCACCAGCATCTAGTGACAGAGGGTCTTCACCAACTCCACGTTTTGGAGCAGGGTCTGCAGCTTCTCACAAGTCATGGAATTTAGATGTGTTAGGATGTTCAATCCGAGTTAGTAGTCAAGGTCATGGTAGACATAACCTAGTATCTTAGAAGCATCTAGTCGGGTCAGCTCACGGTAGCACGAATGTGTCTCAAGGACACAGTACATGCCAAACATATGCAGTGCAACAGACCCAGTAAGAGCAGGATCCTGAACCATCTACTATCAAAGGTATTATTCTATTCTACACTTTTTTATATCTTATGCAATATTTGATATAGGGTCTTTAAATAGTTTAATATTTGTGCCCATTGTGGAGAGCCTAGGACTCCATGTGTTTACTTCTAAAGATGTTACGAAACTAGACACTATTTTTGGGATTATAATTTCAGTTGTGCAATAGTGTAAGGAGTTCCGCCTATAAATTGGTGGGTGTCACATAGTTTTGGATCTATATGTCATAGATATGATAGTATTTGATGTCATACTCAGAATGGATTGGTTTATCTCCTTTCAATCCATCGTTGATTGCTATCGCTGCAGGGTGAGTTTTATGTAACCAGAAGGTGGATCGTTTCTACACAAGAGAGTGTATGATGTCCAAGAAAGATGATCTAGACCCAAGAATCATGGGTTGAGTTGGATGACAGAAAAAATGTCATGTATATATCTGGACAACTAGGGAATACATGATATGGATTTCTCTCCCACAGTTGATCGTTTTTCGGGACATCTTCTGGGATGACTTTTCATGCTTCCCTCCTATAAGATAGGAGGAGATATCTATCCAGATAGCACTTGGAGTTGCACTGGTATCTACTACTTCATATAGGATGGCTATGACAGAGTGGAAAGATAACAAGATGAAGCTATAGGATATCAGGGAAAAGGGGTTTATCTTACCCAGTACTTCTTCTAGGGGTTTAGCTATCATTTTTGAAAAACAATTACCCTCAGGCTATGTGTGGATTATCTGAAATAGAACCAGTTAACAGTAAAGAAATGGTATCCTCTTTTATGAATACATTATCTCTCTTATTAGCTCTGAGGAGGTCAATTATTCTATAAGATGTATCGAATATCTGTTTATCATCAAGTGCTTGTTAGATCACTAGACATACCTAACACATCTTTATGAAGAAGAAGATGTGGTCTGTATGAGTATGTAATTATGTTGTTCAGTATCATGAACACTCCATAGGTCATCATGGAACTGAGGAACCAATTGTTCCATCCCTATCTTTGTTATTTTATTGTGGTTTTCATGGATGATATCTTGGTATATTCTCATAACCGACACAACCATGCAACACATCATGAGATCATTTTGAGTACATTAAAAGAGTATTAGTTATATGTTGATCTCTCAATGTTCCAATTCTAGATGGATCATATTCACTTCATGGGTCACATCATCTAAGATAAAATAAAATTAGTGGAACCAAAAAAGGTTGGAGAAATTCTAACCTAGGAGGACCCCAAGAACATATTTGAGGTGCCGAGATTTATAGGGTTTGATTTTTTACTATAGGTGTTTCATAAAACACTTCACATGTTTAGAAGTGCTGATGGTGTTCTTGACCAAAAGTAGTCTGAAGTATGTATGGTCAGATTCTTGCAATATGACCTTTTCGGAGCTAAAAGGTAGATTAACGTTAGCAGATATACTGATATTTCAAGAATCGGAAAGGAGTTATACAGTGTACTGTTATGCATCAGGAATCGAGCTGGGATCAATTCTTATGTAGGGGGATCAATTCATTGCATACGGGTCTCAGCATATAAGGACATACAAGAGGAACTATTTGACACATGATCTCTGGTTAGCCATGATTGTTCATGCCTTATGATGATGTATGCATTACTTATTTGGAGAGATTTTTGTGGTGTACACAGACCACAAAAGTCACAATTACATCTTTACTCGGTGTGATCTGAATTTGAGGCAGCGAAGGTGGGTGGAATACCTTTAGTATTTCGACATCAGGATTTCCTAAACACCTAGGAATGTCATTTTATTGGGAGATGCACTAACCATGTTGACTTAGATATAGGCGGTGAAGTATGCCAGTAGCGAGGGTCGCCTGATGGCATTGTTCTCTGAGATGCATCTAGAGATGCATGATAAGAATGGGTTGGAATTTATTAAATTCTTATTTGTTACATTTAAATTACTGAAAAGTGTGAAGATGAGGAATCTATAAGATTCTGAATGCCTAGTTCCATGGGAGAGTATGTCAGGAGAGGACCCTTTTCCTAGTTGGGATATAGGTAAGCACGAGGTTCTGCGATTACAGGGTCATGTATGTGTGTCTGAAGACATGCATGAGGAATGGATACGGGATTTTCATGATTTAGATTGGGAAATTTATATAGGTGTCACCATGATGTATCTGTATTTACATCGTCTATATTTGTGTCCAGGTATGATGGCAGACATAGCTAGTTTTTTCCTAAAATGTTCCACCAGTCAGCAGGTGAAGGCGGAACACCAAAGACCAGAAATACATTTGTAGCAGCTACCCATTCTTGTGTGGAAATGGAATGATGTGGTAATGGATTTTGTATTTGTTTTACTGAGGTCACCACAAGATAATGATGTAGTATGGGTTGTGTTTTACTAGATTATGAAGGTTACATATTTTCTGTCGATTAAGGAAATCATCAATGTTGATAAGCTTGAGAGGTTGTACAATCATGAGATTGTACGATTACATGGGGTTATTTATTCTATCATTTCATATAGGGATTCTAGTTTTACATATAATTTTTGGAAAAGGATACAGTGTTCTTTGGGTACATAGATACTCTTTAGCATAGCTTACCTCCCCCAGACAGATGGCCAGTCAGATTGCATGATTTAGGTGTTGAAGTACATTCTTCTGGAATGCATATGGTATTTTAGGGGAACCTGAGATACACACACACACACCCCATGTTCAGTTCCCCTACAAAAATATAATCCAATATATTATTCATATGGCACCATATTAGTTATTGAATGGTAGTCCATTTCAATCACCCATATGCTGGATACAGACCGGAGAGGAAGTGATTTTGGGACCTCATCTTGTCCAGGAGAACACTGAGCAGGTTCATTTGATTCGGAAGAAGATGGCTACATTAATGTCTTGTCATAAATCATATACTGATCATCGCAGACATCCTTTCATGTTTGAGGTTAGGGATCATGTTTTTCTACATGTTGCACCAATGTTGGGACACAAGAGAATCAGGAGACAGGATAAGATTTCACAAAGATGCGTCAGTATATTTGAGATTCTGGAGAGGGTCGGCCCAGTTTTCTATCGATTGAAGTTACCTCAGAGGTACAACACTTTTCATGAAATCTTCAACATTTCATAGTTGTAATGTTACATTTCAGACCCTTCTCACACCGTTCACCCTTAGGAAGTGGAGTTTCATGAAGATGTATCCTTTGAGGATAATCTCATTCGTATTATGGTTCGTAGCACGAAGGTTCTCCGTGGATGGTCTCTTCCTTTGGTACGAGTGATACGGAAGCATAGCTGAGTATAGGAAAATAATTGTAAGAGGGAGGCCGATGTATGATCCTAGTGGCCAGAGTTGTTCTCAGATATTTCATCATCACCCTTGAAAGAAAAATTTGGGGATGAATTGCTTTAATTTGGAAAATTTGTAATAACCCGGTTCTTCCTTTGAGTTTAGGATCATTCCTTTTCAGTTTATACTTAATAAAATTGGGGGAGATGGGATCAAGGGTTGGCGGTAGGCGATATTCCAATTATATGATGTGAATAGGGAATACCAGCCATGTACTTTTTTGTACACACCATATATGGAGGGGTACATGCCATGTAATCCCTGTACATCGTCATTTGATGGTTTTTCCAAGAATTGTATGGAAACTACATGTAGTCGAAATTACATGTTTTATACCTTTTTAAATTTGACTTAATTGGGTAATATTGTAATTTTTTCCACAAGGAAAAAAACTAACCATTTTCGGCATGCAGCACACCTATGAAAATCTGAATGGGATTTTGCCTTATGTTTAATTATATGATCTGTAATTCAAACACAGTCGAATGCGTTGGATTCCACTTAGAAATCTCTCAATTACACTTTATCATTTATTCCTAATTTATTCCATCAATCAAGTTATTTATGGTCATGAATTTATACCTATTTTTTAGACCTACTAGGTTATATGTCGAAATATAGCCCGACACTAGATGAGGAGAGTCGTATGATTATGAGGTAGGTGTTATTGTGCTTTTCAGGAATTGTCATGATGTTCATATATGTCAGAGTCAATTGAGCCCACTCTTATGGTGTCGTTTGAATGAATAATGGAACTTGTTATTGCCTATTCATGATTAATTTATAAATTAGATGATTAGAAATCATTTTTAGGTTTATGAACCTTTCTCTAGGTCCTCCCCATGGGTGTGTTCCCCTTGGATGTCTGTTTTTCCAATAATGCCTATGAGGCTTGACTTGAATTCCCATTCATGGGTTCTTAAAAGTGTATTACTCACTATATGAATTTACCACATGAGATACATTTTGTGATAGAATTTTTAATTTTTTAAATTGTATAATAGACTTGTTATATATTTTACCCATGTGAGTTATCCTTGTTTGACCCTGTAATAGTTTAATTTATAGGTGTTGGTTATTATATAAATGGATCCCACATATGTTGTTTATGTTAAACCATGTGATAGTTTAATTCACATGTATTTATTTTCAGATGGAATTTTCAATTGAATTAATTGATTAAAATATATAAATAGAAATGGGTGAGCCACAATCTCGGTTAAAAACAAGGTTAGGATCATGTGACTAATTGCATCTTATATACCTTGGGTGAACCATTTTTTCCGTTAAAGGATAATGGATAGGATCAATTTGTGGATTTTGTAAAGGCCTTTTGTGAGTCGTGGATAGGGTGGTCGGGCACATTGTGACTTATTTAAAATGCCGAGAAAACCATGGATATATTGAGGGATACCCAGACCATGATGTATTGGAAAATGATTAAATGATAAGTATATCACGAGTTGAAAATTACTTTTATAAGGGGAATATTCGGGCCAAGGATGTCCCTTGATACTTTTATGTATAATCCAATAGAATTTAATAATAAAATAGAATGACTAATGATGTGTATTCTCAGATAAAGCACAAGCATGGATTCAGTCTTCACCTATACATGGTTACATTTTATTCTGAGACATATGTTGTGCTTACTTTTGAGTAACTGCAGTTTATTGCATTTACTATTGTACAGTGCCTATTATATTTACTCAATAATATATTAGAATATCCCATCTATGTTTACCTACAAGTATTTATTATCACACCCTATTTGGAACATTTATTGGGCTCAAAAAGATTACATGATTGTAGGTATTGATCAAAACATGTTCCCTCCTACAGGTACATGATGTGCTGCTTAGGATTTGGATATCATGAGACCTAGTTGAGGATTGTGATGCTTCCTAGTCTATTTTTTTTCTTTTGTTCTTTTGAGAAATATATTGTGTATTACTAAAGTGTACTTGTTTGGTTGTTTTCCTAAAACATGTGACATGTTGAATTATCATTGGTATTGAATGATGCTTGGTTATTTATCTTATCAGTCAACTACTATTTATTTCAGTGGTTTTCAATTTACTGCTTTAGCTATTGTATATTTTTATTTAACTTTGTTACACTCTAATAATAAGGGCATAGTTTCCCCACTATCACACAGTAGATACTCACTTCTAGTCGAAAGCCTATAGAGTTTGGGTGAATAAGTTTTAGGCTGTGAGGAAAACTAGTTATGGGGAACCATTAGATTAGAATTTGGATCAAGGACATTACAATGTTGTTGATATAGGTCCTTCTTGAGCATCATATGATTCCAATGTTCCATGGATACCTATGGTGGAATATTCTTTTAGGTCCATCTTTGTTATCAAGATCAATTGTACCTGAAATGCTTCAATAAGTTATATCAACTGGTGTACGGTATTCCATTATTTTTATTTATTTACATTCATTTTGAACATATTAATAGAATTTTTGATTAATATGTTTTTTTGGTTTATTACCACTTTGTTTAAGATTCTAGACCTCCCTGTAATATCCTTTAGTTATATCAAAGCCAATATATCATATATATTAAAAATTTATTTATTAAAAAAGATACTATAAAAAATTATTCTCTATGAACTATGGTGAAACCTACTTAAAAATTGTTCGTTTGGTTATTTATGTCAAAGTACAATGACATAAATGTTATCCAAAATGGGAAAGGTTCTTATAGCTGTTATAAGAAAATGATAAAATAAAAGAAAAAATCACATATTTGTTATCGATGAAAATTCATGGAAAATGCATCATCATAAGAAGATACTCTATGCCATAGTGATCTAATACATTCATCATGATGGCCTTTTAAATGTGGACTACCCATGTCATGGGCTAAACCATTTCAGACATATGATTTCCTTCCCAAACTACAGCATCCCCATAGAATATGGGAAAATGGTGAAGAGAAAAACATCATGAACCTGAAACATCCAGAAAACTATTTATTACTTATGGAGTTTTTAGAGGAGGAAAATGATGTCAATTTTGTTATAGTATAACCCATTTTAGATATAATTCTATAGAATATTATATATTTTAAATAAATATCAAAACCATTAATCAATGTTTGGATTATGGGCCTCTAATAAATTTTTGGGGGGGTTAAACTGTACCAATAACGTTATTTTATATATGATCATATTTTAATGTGGATTTACATGATAAATAACAACAAAAATTATAAATCAAATAAATAAATAAAATATAACTGTGTATATATTTATTTTTAAATTATTCATAAATGTGAATATAATTTTTATATAAAGGATTTACATGTAAATATTATTTAATGAATTCCAAATGGATTTTTAGATATTTATACGATCAATATAATTAATAAAATCCAACATAAGAATTAAAATTATTTTAATTTCTAATATAAATATGAATTGTTTATTATTCAATAAAAAAATATCTATATATTATCTCATATTTTAAATACAAATAATTTCATATTAAAATCATGTAAATGATAAAATTAATTATTTATATTACATAGAAGTTAATTTTTTAGTGGATCTTAGCCCAAATTAATAATTGTTTATAATTTAACTAGGATTTTTTTTAAATAGTTTATCTTATTTTTAAATATAAGTATTAATGATTTGTATATTAATTCCCTTCTTTTTATATATATATAAACTATAATATTATGTATTTTAATTTATCCATTACTCTAAAGTGTTAAACTGGATGAATATTTTCACACATTCATCGAAGGTGTTACATGATTGGTATGATAAGTGATTCAGTTTTCTTTTACCATGAAATCACCTTTTTATAGGTTATGAACATGAATTTTTATCTTTATTATAGTGTATAAATATTTAGTGTTAGAATTAAGAGGGAATAGTGTGGGACCCTACAAAACCCTAAGAAGGGTTGAATTATGATGTAAGAATTTTATTTCAATGAGACTAATCGTGTCCCCACATTGGAAGGAACAAGGTAAACTAGTATGAGGGATTCATGTAATTATAAAACACCCAGATGCATAAATAGAAATAAACCACGAAATGTTTTACTTATTCCACCACTAATGGATAATCCCAGGATCATATGTTGATACTAAGTCAATCATACTAGAATCCACTAACCTTCACTAGGTATTTTAAACTTTAAATTTTTCAGACAAGTTCACTCTATACTAGAGACACTTCCTTTATAATAATTTTAGGGACAATACACTTCTTAACATAGATCACTTCTATCTACTCACACTTTCCCAGGAGTAGGGTGATGTCATACTCAATTTATCAACTTGAAGGCCGCACCAATAGATTGTGAATGAATGTATTTGTCTATAATTACCATGATAATCTTCTTGCGTCATAGTTCAGATTTGATGAACTTGAATGAAGTGTTTTCAAAAACCATATGGGAAACACTGCTTTTGTGAAGCTCCTGGCCTCTATGAAACCAAGTTTCCATTTCAAAGATGGTTTAGCCTTCGTGAACACACCTATATTTTCAAAGTTCATAGCCTTCATAAATCACCAAACATTCAAAATTCAAAAAACTATCAATATTTTCACGGTATTCAAAAAAATAACGTTTTTAAATATCCTTTGGGTCAGTTAATTATTAAGCCTACTTTTATCCAAACATGAGTTCGCAAATATTTCGATAAATGAAACAAAATTTCTTTTTTGAAACACTTTTTTAAAATCATATCACTTCCCCTGATTTCCAAATTCAGTCCATTTATTTTAATGTTGAGCAACCAACTATTAATATAGATCCTCTTTCATGAATATTTCTATCTCACAATTTCATTTTCATTAAGATCTACATTCATGATTATGATGATTATTTTCCTCCAAAAGATCTAGTAAAAATTTCTCATTCATGACGCTTCTCATAATTGTGTGACATACCATCTTTTCTTTATGCGAAACCCATTTATCATGAAACCTCTTTTGTGATATTGAAAAACTTTTCAAAAACATATGATAGGTTCTATCACAAAGCATGAAATCCTTCGAAACATCTAACCATCATGAAAATCAATTTGTTTACAATATTTTGAGGAGTCTGTCCCAGAAAAACACTACTCACAATGCTTGAACATTCTCCTTGATTTTAACCCCAAATATTTAGGAAAAAAAGATGAAATTGTGACACCTTCAGCACTATAGCCACCTACACTATAATACCACTTGTCTCTAAATCTCTTTGCTCAAATATATATGGATTGACAAAAAAAATTAAATATGTTTCCAGATGTGAAAAACCAAGGTTCCAATAATATCTCTATATGGGTTTGTTTGGAATCTCCATATAAATTCATTGCAGCACCATCCCCAATCAAAAATATGGATAGTTGTTAAATAACTCATACATCAATTGAATACTACATGAGAAAATCTCAGTGTCAAAAAGTGTAGTGTAAAATGATTTTCTCATGCCTCTAGAGACAACCGACCAATCCTACAACCAATCCTGAAAATATACAATCCGTTTAATTTATCTTATCTCTACCACAATCAATATACCAAAATAATCTATATTTTCAACTTATTTTCCAAAAAAACATTCCACTAGATCACATATCTCCTAAATAACTACATCAAATCCAAAAAAATTAAAATAGTTAAAGAAAATTCAGTGAGAGGGTAAAAACCATAACATCATCATGTAAAGGGTGGTGGTTGAACAACCAATTTCAATAAATGCTTTCAGAACATTTTTTATTCCACTGGATTAGTCAGAATGTTAGTCACATGATCATTAATTCCAACATACTCAATTAATCGTAATTTCTTCAATTTTTTCTATAGATATATTTTCATTAATCCATAATAAGGGAAGAACTTCCATTTTTCTTGCTCAACAAACCCACATATTTATTTACATAGATGAATTCTCTCCCACATTTGGACTTTTGGTCCACCATATCTTTGTCCTATTCAACATTAGAAAAAGAAGATAATTTATTATCTTTTTCTTAAGAATTGTATAAGACAATGTGGAAAGTACCTAGAAAATTACTCTTGAATCTTTTTAAAGCATAAAAATTCATTTCCTTGGATTACCATGTAAGTTAGCTACTAAAATTATTTAAAATATGATATTTATACATGTTGTAGTCAAATATAATAAGGTTCCAATGATACTCATGTATTTGTTATGATCACCATATTTCCCACCTTCGTGCATTCCAGGTATTTTATTGACTATAGTTTGAGAATATATTAGTTTAGAGTCATTAATATTGAATTTATTTATAATCCCTCTTGTATACATTGCTTGATAAATTAATGTGTATTCCTTCTTTTGAACCACCCTCATCCCCCAACTGATTGTGACTTCTCCAATCATGGAAATTTCAATTTCTTATTTCATGTTATTAGAAAATTCTTCTACAAATTCTTTCCTTCATCCACCAAATATAATATCATCCAGATATACATGCATTATAAATTGATCTCCTTGATAATTATTACCAGAAATATTATGATTTAAACCACCTCTTTTAAATTTTATCATCTTCTTATAGGTATCATGTCGTGAATATTATGATTATGGTTTATATTTTATGTCATAAGAAGCCTTTTTAAACTAAAATCCTTTAATTAATAATTTTCAATCATAATTCCCACTAGTTTTTCAATATATACTTCTTCATTAAGAACACCATTTAATAATTCATCTTTGAAATCCATCTGATAAAATGTGTGTCCTCATTGAATTTCCATAGATAGGAAGAGTCTAATAGACTCCAATAGAGGTACAGAAGAAAAAATTTCTTCAATATCAATGTCTTTAATCTATGAATATACATTACACACCAATATTATATTATTTTTTATTACATTTACTAGATCATCAATTTTTTTGAAGATCCAATTTGTTCCAATCACATTGTGATTCTTATTCTCTTCCCAAGATCCCTCAAATGGTTCTTGTCAATCCGACACAGTTCTCCATTCATAGGATTAACCCCTGATTCATCATTCCTTACTTTTTCAAACATGGTTAGTTTCAAAATATATAAGGGTCAATAATATTCTTTATTATTCATTCTCCTTGTTTTTTATGTGTGGATCAATCCCCAATGATGTTATTTTGATAAATGTTTACACCTCTATTTCTCTTATGAGGTTTTAATTTCATTTATTCATCGATATTTTCCTTTTATAATTAAAATTTTGAATCATAATTTTTTTGAGATCCTTGAATGTTAGAAAAACCTTCCACAATTTCTATATTTTATTTTTGGCACATCCACTTTCTTCTTCATCCTCAATAATATTTACATATAATATTTTTATGTTATTTATATTTTTATCACCAATTATTTCAAAATAATTTCATTCAGAAATAATTTTATTATGATTATTTTATAATGAGTATGATTTACCCCTAATTAATTATCCAAGAAACCTTCCCTCATCTACAAAATCACAATATTATACATCATATACTTCATTGTTTCAGAAGAAACATTTACATCCAAAAAAATAATTTTGGGGGGGATTTCATCCATTTTATATCTCATATGGTTTCATATCTTCTCCTATAAAAATCCCTATTGAATTTTGTTTGTACATAACAACTTTAACATCCACTTTTTAAATAATTATGAGAAATGAAACTCTCAATCAACATTTTTTTATCCGTATTATTCACATAACTATTTCTACATTCAGTGACCCCATTTTTTTAGGTTTTCTAAATAATGAAACCTCATTCATGATCACATGTTTTTGAGGTAATTTTAAAATTTAATAGATTTTAATTGTGTTCCATTTATATATTGTAATATCATTATTGTGTTTCATGTCTCGTTCTAAAATGTTTAGAGATATTTCTTCATACAGTCTAGCACATTTAATTTTCACAACATAAACATCACAAATTTAATTATCTTATAATCATTATAAAAATAATGAAGTACTTATATCCATATGTTTCATCCAAGTTCATTAAATCACACACATATGTGTGAAAAAGATCATGTATACTTGATTCCCTTCTGTTCCATTAATGATTATTATTTCAGACCATCTTTCCTCAAATGTAAGAACCAAATGTATTTCCGCATACACACATCAAATTGGGAATGTTGACAACAACCATTATCATTGATATAATTATCATTATCCATTTATTAATTTGATCAAACCTCTATTTCAATAAGATATATTCTTCTTCAATTGTCAAAAAATAGGCGTTTTCTTTACTTTACACCTGCTATAAATTACTATTTTTCTTTCAAAAATTCATGATTGAATTACCTATCTTCCGTTTGATGGTGCACCCTTATGATTGAATGTCTGTATGAGTCATGAGTATTTGATTTGACTAACTCAAGCGATTGTGAGTCAAACTATCCATGTATAGAACTTATGCCTTTATTAGATCTTCATTTTACAATTTTTTATTTCCACTTCATATTATCTTTATGACACCATATTTGTTGAATCAATCTATTCCATAAATAATTTTCTTATCATTTTTTAATAAATTGGAATTTCTTATCATGTGGGATGATCATCAAATAACAAGAATCTGGGTTCTTCTATTATTTGAATCATTGATAACCATTTTTTCAAATATATCTTTCTTAAAATTCTTCTCTTCCTTCTATGTGAACTTTTTAAGTGGAATAAAAAATGTCCACTCTAGTACCTTTTTATCATGCATGGTTGAATCAAACTAATTTTCTTAATACATAATATAATACCTATTTCCAATGTCATTTATACTTGGTTGACCAGTATTGACTTTTCTAAAAGTTTCATAGTTATTTCACCCACCTTTCCTCTGCCTTCAATGAATATCTTTATGACTAAAATTAAAATAGTGAAACCAATGTTAATAGAAAATATTTCATCTATGTGATTAATGATATGGTCTAATTCTACATTGTTTAATTCCATGTGCTTCCCCATCCAGATAACTCCATGCCACTTCAAATTAAGACAAGGTATAGCTTAGAAATCCACAAAATTGATATTTCATAAGAGGAAGTATCTTCTCATTTACATTCACCCAAATGTCCCTTAATTTGGTGTATCTCTTTAACTAGAGAAAATCTTTGGATATTTGATTATTATTTTTATCCATCTTTAATATTGTTTCGAATATATTTTTAGTTAGGAAATTAGGCTCATTTTTGTTATGTCCAATATTCTACTTCCCTTTTCTTTGTATCATCCCATTTCCAGGTTTTGATGATTATGTATCCACTCTAATTATAATTTTTCACATAAATAGTGTTCTCTGATAATTTAAGGATTTATCAACTCCTTTAGAACCACATTATACATTTTTCAAAAGCTCTGCATCTAGAAATCATCCAACATATTGATTCTTCTTCAAATCACATAATTTTTTTCAGTTTCTATTTCAATCTCAAAATTAGTAAATTCTTCTACAAGTAAATCAACTATCTTTGCATTTTCCCCTAGTTTATATTTATGTTCATTGATGAATTTTTCATTCTATTCAATCCTGAGTTTGAACTCCACATCTCTTTCTAGGATTTTAATAGTTGTTAATTTTATTTAGAATCTCTTTGTAGTTGATAAATCAATTCTTATTATTGATCCACATATTAGGATTACTCATTCAAGATGGATCCCATGTTTATTTTTAATTCTTTTAATTTAATTCTCATCAAGAGAACCCTCAAGTTCCACCTTTATATATACAACACCATTTAATTTATTTATTACATCTATTGTAGGTTCAACTTCATCAAGTATAGTTATCATGGATTTTTCAATATTATATTTATACTTTGGTTATAAATCCTCTAAAAATTCATCAATATATTGTTTATATTTGGGGACTATGCCCTTTATCTATAATTAATTTCATGATTTAAATTATTCCTTTTGTAGGAACTTTTTTTGTGGAAAATTCTTAATTTCATTTTCACTTTCAATGTCTTCAAAAATTCTTGAGCATCAAGCTACAATGATTTCCACTTCACCACAGTAAAAATAATCTAGATAAACTTATCCTTCAAATATATTTCATTTGTCTTCAATTTTTTTGAAAATAATGAAATTATTACATCATCCACATCATTTACATCATCAGTATCTTTAGAAATATCATGTTTTCCATGGAATTTGAGTTCCATTTCAATTATTACAATGATTTTTTATCATCTGTTTTGAATCTCATTTCATATGGAATATGGATACACTGTAAATCATCAAGGGAAATATTATACATATCTCTTTCCTTAATGGATAGAACTTTTTAATTGTATAGAGGTGGGATACTTCTCTAGACTATCTTCATTGGGTCAATGTCCTTTATTTCTTTCATAATTCCTCAAATAGCTACAACAATTTTAGTAATGATATTATTGAAACTATCTACATTTTCATTTAGATTAATTTTCTTATCATCTAAATTATTGTGAAAATTTTAAATTTGGCATTATTCAATTTTTTTCCTTCATATAAATTTACTAGTTTCTCTCGTATATAATTTTTTGTAGGGAGTCTAGTCACCATTAGATAGATTTGGTCAGATTGTGATATGGTATGAGAATTTTGATCTTTGGAATCTGTATTAAAAATTTTCTTTCATGTTTCAATCATATAAACACATAATACAAAACTTACCTAACTACCTTGAATAGTGGTATAAAGAACATCTATATCCAGATATCTCCAATGATATATCATTCTGTTATTATAGATCTGTAGGTTGCTTCCATCAAATAGGGGTACTCCACTAAAATCCATAAGATTCCCTATACAGACAACAATAATGGGAAGATTTTTCATCGATAACCTATACACTGGGATACCACATGTAGGAAAACCTTGAAAAGGGATGAGTGAATTAGGGTGTTAGATTTTTATTTTAATGGGATGGATCTTGTCCCGAAATTGGTTATAAACTATTAAACATTTTGGATGGAATAATTAAATTATAAAAAACCTCTATAGAGAAATTGAAACAGAATATTTTTTGTTTTACATGGTCCACCACTATGGTATATTCAAAGGATCATATGTCGATAGTGATTAAGACATACCTAAATCGACTAAATATCACTAGTAATTATGTATTACAATTATTCATACATGATCACTCAGTTCCATGAAAAACTCTTTTATAAGAATTTTATGGAAAACACAATACCTCCCTCAAATCAATTCTATCAACTCCCCCTTCATCAATTAATTTAGTGATCTATGACATAGTAAATCAACATGAAAGTCACAGGAATAGATTGGGGAAAAAATATGTTTCCCATGATTAGTACAATATTATTCTGGAATCATAGTATAACATTTCTATACATGAAAGAATAAATTAGTAAATAAGATTCGTTAATTGTGACCCCACCTACATTTACAAAGCTCTTACCCATTGAAAATATCTCACCCTTTATAGAACCAAAAACAATATGGAATCTCACATTCTCTATAAAAACTCATTTTTTGAAAATCCATAGTTTAAATTAGGTTTTAACCATAATTTTTGTGAAGCTTGATCTCATGAAGTGTCCTATGATAGAAAATGAATTACATTCTTGAATCACCATTAAAAATTAGTGTGCTTCACTCCTCTAAATTCTATCTATTTCTTCTAAAGATGACAAGCATCGTATATATTGAAATTTCTTTGATGTCATGGGAGACCACTGGAAAATCCTTTGACCAATCATGAAAACATAAAATTCACTAAATTACACTTATCCCCACCTTTATCGATAAACCTAATGAACATGTACTATGACATTAGTATGAAAAAAACATCCCTCTAGATCCCACCCCCCCAAATATCTACATCACATCCAAAAATAGATTAAAACATTTAACAAAAATTTCCACAGATGGGATAAAACATAACCTCATCATGAACTGGGATGTGGGTGAACCCCATGGTTCAACGGATATTTTTAGATCGTTTTTTTGCCAATGAATTAGTGAAAATGTCAGTCATATTATCATTATTTATATCATGATCTATATTAATAACACCTTGAAAAAATATTTCTTGGATGAAGTGATCTCAGATATGAATATGTTTGGTATTAGTGGGTTGAACCATAGTATTCGTAAGATTGATCATTCTCTTCTTGTCTCTGTGTATCACCGTTTCTTGTTTCACTTCATCCCCAATATCAGTATGATTTTTCTTCTTCCAAAATAGTTGCGTATATTCATTTTTCATAGATATTTAATATAATTTATCCACACTATGAGAAATAATTTTTTGTTTCTTTCTCAATCGACTCATGCAATTTATTGTGAATAAATAATTCACCCACATTTGTGTATTTTCGATCCCCAATATCATGATCTCGGTCAGAATCAAAAAATTTAAATAAATGGTTATACCTTCCTAATACAATGTATAATACAAAGTTGACTGTACCTTGTTTGTACCATATTTTTCTTGAACTACTGCAAAATCATTTTCCTTTGGATTAATTTATAAGTGATCTCTAGACGTGTTACAAAGATGATATCGGGTTGTATTGATGTCAAATATAAAAAGCATCCAATGATCCTACTATATAATATGGGATTCACAAATTTTACACCCTCATACATTTTAGGTTTTTCCCTGATTTCAATCAGAGTTTTCCTTGGTTTATATTCTTGTGTGTTGAATTTATTTATAAGATCTATTGTACTTTTCCAAAGATATGCAATTCTAGACCATCATTTAAATCACAAACAGCCCCCCAAAGAATGTGATTTCACCATTAATGGACATTAAAAATTATAATTACATGGTATTATAATGTTATTCCATTGATTCTTACTTGTCTCCTCTATATATAATATCATACATATCAAAAATCACCATAAATTGATCTCCTAGAAAATTATTTTCATAGAGATTTTGCTCGAAATCAATTCTTTTAAAATGTATCATCATCATATAGGTATAAATTCCAAAATAGAAAACTTTTGGTTCCTATTTGAGACTATAACGAGCCTTCATTAAACTAAATACATTTGTTATATCTTGTCCAGTCATTAATACCACTAGTTGTTTATAGTAAACATCTTCTTCAAGAACACCATTTAAGAATACAGTTTGGACATCCATTTGATAGACATTGTACCCTATTTAAATATTTATTTATAGGAAGAGTATAATTTACTATAGTAAAGATATTGGTGAAAACATTTATTCAATATCGATCACTTCAATCTATGCATATCCTTTATACACCGAGAATTCCTTGTTTCCGATTACAATTATCATCCCATCGATTTTTTTTTAAATATCCACTATCTTCTAATCAAATTGTCATTATCTGGTGACAAGAAAATATGCAATGTATAGATTTTATCAATCTAGTCTAGCTCTTAATTCATGGCCTTAACCCAAGATTCTTCCTTGACTTATTCTTTAAACGATGTTTGTTCCAAAAAATATTGGAGAACAGAATGTGTTTGATTCATCATTCTGTTTTTTTATGAAGTTGTGGTCTAATCTCCAATGATTTTGTATTGATCATATTCTACTCTTCTATTTATCCAGTGAGTTTTTGATTTAGTTTCATTAGAAATAGTTACAGCTTCTGATTCACCTTCTAAATCACCATCATTTTCAAAACCATGAATTTTAAGAAAACCTTCCACTCTTTCTATATTTTAATATATCCCTCTTCCATTTTCTTATTCATCATCATTCATATCAACAAATAATCTCATTTTTTTGCTTCATAGTGTTATCGTAAATGATCTTGACATCATTTATTTCAATAATCATTCTAAGATAATTATTGTATAATTTATATGCTTTACTCTTTGTTGAGTATCAAAGGAACATTCCCTCATCTACAGTATCACCGAACATTTCTTGATTTAAATCATTGTTTTGGATGAAAACATTACTTATAAAGACATGATAATGTGTTAGGAAGGGAATTCATCCATTCCATATCTCATATGGAGTCATGTCTTATCCTATAAAAGGAGATATTGGGATTTATAAAAAACATAAAACAATCCATTTCCAACATTGAAAAACCTTAGTTCCATCAAATTGAAATCTACCTTCAGTAAAGTATCCTTGGGTAAAGGGACTTTGAGTTGGGATACACACTAGCATGGAGATATTTTCCTTATCTTGAAAACATCTGGTGTGATACCTATCACTCTATGCGTTCTATAGTGGGTATTGTTGATTTTATATTATTTTATGCCTTATCATTAAAGGGTTTCACATACATTATTCGTAAGATGAATTTGGGGATGTATGAGTGTATATGCATTTTTGGGTTAGTAACATGAAAAATGAGATATTACAAGAGTTTGACATTAAGTCATTTTCAAAATATATATTTGGTGGAAGGAATAGAGATTCCAAACTAAATTAGTAGATGGATGCATTGATCCAACAAAGTAACGAGATATAAAATTGTGATATTTTAATCTAATTTTTGTAAAAAAAATATTATATTATTTTAAAATATAAAATATTTCAAGAATTTGATCATCCAACTGGGTTAGTTAATGTAAAAGCTAAGAGCCCAGGGATTATCTTGTGTATGGAATATAAGAGATGAATAACCATAACAGTTAGGTGAAAAAAATATATTTTTGATCTTTTTGTTACACTTAATATGGAAATATAGGCCATTCCCCACTTGTGGATATGATTAATTTTAAAAGCGTTGGTCATTTTAGTGTGAGATTATTTAACAACATTTTTTATTAAATGAATTTAAAACATGATACTCTTCAAATAAAATATTTATTTTTATATAATCATATTATTTTAATAAAAATTAACTTTTTGAATAATTATAGAGAAAGGATAAGACTAATGCATTAAAACAACATAGAATGATACAACACTTCTGGAAAAATACCTTATACCAACAGTAGGGAATCATGGGTATAGGCCCCCAAACCGTTGGTATAACTTATACCAACGATTTGGAGGACTTTCTCCATGTAAACTAAGAGGATAGGTCTATACCAATGGTTTGGAAAACTGTTGGTATGAGTAATATGAAAATCTATACCAACTGTTCCGTAAAATCATTGGTATATGTATTTCAAAAAAAACAATCAGTGGGATTTCATCCCAGGACCTCTAGTTTATATTGAATGACCAAACCACTAACCTAACATGACTTTTGTGAACATAATTTCATAAATATATATATATGTATGTATGTATGTATGTATTATCATAATTAATTTAAATTTTGATTTATATAATGTTCTAGGTAATAAGATTCGATAAAAAATCAAAGAACCTATACCAACGGTTCTCAAAATCGTTCGTATAGACCTATACCAATAGTTTTGAGAACCTTTGGTATATGTCAATTGATTTTGGGACCTATCGCAATGGTTTTGGCCAAACTTTTGGTATAGGGGGGCCTATGCCAATGGTTTGGCCAAACCTTTGGTATAGGGTCTCTATAATGGGACGGTACCAACGGTTTGGCCAAAACCATTGGTAGAGGTCCTCTATAATGGATCTATACCAACAGTTTTTCCAAACCATTAGTATAGGTCCCCCATATACCAACGGTTTGTCCAAAACTGTTGGTATAGGTTCATATAGGTGACATATACCAACGGTTTTGGCCAAACTGTTGGTATAGGTCAAAGTTAATGAACTATACCATCGGTTTGGCCAAAACCGTTGGTATAAGTCATGTTTCCAGTAGTGAAAAGATAAATAATTGTATTTGATTAAACAAAAATTTAATCAAAACAATCCAGTGTAACTTATGTTTGAAGGTGTTCCATAAGTTAATTTAGATTCTTATTTGAAGGAAAATTAATTCACATAATGTTTTATAAGAATGTTTTGTACATAAAATTTCCAAATAAACATTTATCTCCCCTAATATAATAAATATTTTTCATATATTTGTGAAGTTAAAGGTATCCTATAATGATTATTTCAGTAACGAAAATCATTTTATATTATAATTAGAAATATTTCAACAATGTAAATGTGTTCAAGAAAAGTTAAAAATATTTTTTACATGTATTGGGGATATATGAGAAAGATATTTCATGTATATGGTCTAGTTCTATGTATATAGTATTAATGGGTAATTATTTTAATCCAAATAGAATATTGGATTATTCAATAAACATTTGTAGAAATTTAAACCAAGTGGTGTTGTTAAGAAGGAAGAGTAATGTTTCCAATATATATAAATTACCTATGAAACATGGATGGGTTTTGGAAACTTCATGGAGAATCCATGTTAGGTATTAATGATATTGAAAAAAAATTCATTGATTTTGAATGGTGATTGTACCAAATATATATGTTATAAATGATGTAAAAATAAATGAGCAAGAAGTTAAATAAATAATAATAAAACCTATAGTTTGTATTTAAACTATGAATCATGGGGTTGATAAATCTTGATCAGGAATGTATATGAATATTTAAATCATATATTGATCTAAATAAAGGATGTGAATAATTATATAATTTGAATTATATGAAAAGGGATTTTTCATTTAACAAATAGTTATTATGAAAAATACAAAATGTTTATTTTTATATAAATTGTTTATGACTCATCTGATTCAATAAAGTTCTTTTGAATAAGAAAAGGATAAAAAGAGTTTCTCCAAGATAAAATGGTTTATCGAAGATATTCATTAAAATAAGACAAATTCGGATTCCAAAACCTTTTTGTGATGTATTTTAATGAATGAAGTCATATTTCAAAATAATACTCCATACATGTAAAATATATTATTTTATATGGATATAATATTCTATTGGATAAATTAATGGCCAGGAATAGGTTATACCATTGATAATGTAAGGATGAATCTATGGTAATTATTCTAAAATATATTTTATTGAAATAAAACTATATGAATTATAAGAGTTTATTTTACTCAAATATAAAGTCTCATATTATCTTGAATGGAAAGGAAAATTGAATTCACAAATGATCCATGAGAATATTCCATGGTTCTCCACTAAGGTAGTTAAATTATCTTTATTATGTCCATGTTATGTCTGTGACACATGTTATTAAATAAAATCAATATATCAATAAAATGTGGGTTTTTGATGCTATAATATTTAACCTAGTAATGTTTATAAATAAATTTTCACATTAAAATGAATTATACATGTTCCCACCATTATATATATATATATTATAATAAAAAAATGAGAAATATCACACTAAAACTCAACCACTTATATAAAAAAACTGATCTTTCTCTGAACCTATAGACAAACTGGAATCTACACCTACTTAGATAATAATTTTTTTGTAAATATAACGTTATAAACCTCTATAATAAGATATCAGGTTATTATATCATAATCACTAGTCAACTTCCCAAGCATTGGTGTCTAGATCATTTGTCTTCTAATTTGTTCCATCTTCGATCTCGGCTTCTATAAATTCTATAAATTCTTCACACAACTACATTCAAACCCACTTCTAAATACTTTTTAATGAAACTACTTGTTTTCAAGTATTATCTTCAAGAAAACATAGATCACTATTGATACATTATGTAACATGCCATCTTGGGACAAATAGATAAGTAACCCAAGGTGGTTCACCATGTGGTGATGTGAACAAAGATAATGAAAAAACATTTTGAATATAAAAAATAATACAAACAACCAAAGAAAAATGTAGAATAAATTGATAAAAAAATCCATATAACTCAATCAAATTTGGATAATATAGAAAATTAAGTTTAGAAAATACCAACTAGTCCCTATGTGACCAGCAGTCGCCTCTGAACCAACCCGCTATGATGGAAAAATAAGAAAAGAGAGCATATCACATTACATGATGATCATTACATTAACTATGTCTTACAAAAAAAGGTCTACAACAATTTAAATGAAAAATTAGGGAGTGATAAATAATGTCTAGTAGGATAAAAATAAATAATCTATATATGTTCAAATATCATGAATGCATAATCTCTAACTTTAAACTCATTCCAGTTTACAAATAATATTCCTAAAGAAAACCATTTGTAAATATTTCTTTTCTTCTCTATATGTTTATAGCATATTCACCAAATAAAAGAATATATTAGGTATAATATAAGAGAAGGTAAATTGACATGTGATAAAATATCCTGGTAATAAAACATCATGTGATAAACTATGTATAAATAAAAAATCACTGTATTTGGGCTCTATCTTAAGGGATTATGTACTTAGGAAAAAATAACTCAAAAACTTAGAATAATTCAGTTTTAGATAGAATAGAGTCCTACCAGAGTGGCTCAATATCAGAAAAGTCACCCTTAGTGGTGGAATACACCAAATTTCCACCTATTACTAATTCCGGATGCACCCAAGGGTCCAAATGTGATTAGTTTTTTCAAACCCATTTTTAAATTATGTGATAATTTTTTATAAAAAAAAATTCCATCAATTAAATCCATTTCAAGGAAAAATACGAAGATAATAATAATAACACATATAAATTCAACAAATTGTACAACCTTTATAGTCCCACCTACTTCAAGAATTATGAAATCATATCTTCCTTTGACAGCAAATATTTAGATCCCATGGACCGGCCATCAAAAGAAAATCCATGATAATTAACTGAAAATGATCAATAAAAATGTAAATTGATCATGAATATAAACCAAAGGAAGAATGGTCCGAAGCTATGACCAAGTTCCCTAAAGAAGCATATAGAACACATATCAAAAACATCTGTAGTACTGCAACCCGGATGATAAATCACTGAATGAACAATATATAAGTTAGGATATCCCCAAATTCTTTTAGTAAATCGTATAGGTCTAAGAATAAAATAATTTGATCATATAAAATAATAAACACAAAATAATTTCCCTAAAAAAGTTCTTGAAACATTAATGATCTGAAATCATTTACCAATGTGTATTTTTTAATTTATAAAAGACACAGAAATTTCACCTCGTCAAATTAATAATGACTATTTTTTATAATTTCAAATCATAATACCACGTTGAAACATGTAAAGATTTCACATCATGAACTGATTCATCAAATATTCTTATAAAAATGTTGATGTATTAAAAACTATTCATGATGTGAAAACATTTTTAAGATATTAAAAATATTATATTCTATAAAAAAACAACCTCTTGTGTTTTTCAAACTCGGGGAGAACACTGAAATGCCTTATAAAAACTTTTATTTGGATTCCATTAATTCAAAAAAACATATTTTCCAAAATATTAGTTGATCTTACCTAGAAAAGGATCTTCATACTATAGAATCTCAAAATGAACCAAAAAAATTATCCATTAAAAATTAAGGAATACCTGAAGGAAGGTAACATGGTGTGACATTCTCCCCACCAAAAAACCTTTTTATGCCTAAAAAGTCCTCAAGATATTGGACATTAAAAATATTAATTACAATGATACCTCATCAAAAAATTATTCTCATGTGTCTCATGGCTATCCTATATTCACGTTCATAGTACTCAAACCTAAGGAATTATTTTACTATATAGAACCTTCTCTTGATAAACTATAATATGGAATACCTCACCAATTATAGTGATGTTTGGCTCAAGATCATCATCCTCCCATTCAATCATATGGGAATAATCATGTTTATAACTACTCATCTAGTAAACATTTAACCCATCATTGATGGAAATCATGTTCCATAGTAATTCAAAATGATAGTCCACCTTTCAAAGCTGTCTAATGATTTAGAAGGGGCCCACAAACCTCAAGGCCAACATACCCTTATAACCCTATTGATGATGTCCCATGTGATGTGAAACTCAAAGGACCTGATCATTAAACTCAAACTATATAGAATAATGGTGATGGACTATACAAGAGTTCTAATTAATCTAAACTATGTTCAATCTCATTCAAATCAATTTCAACCTCTTTGTCATCTCCTAATAAGACTCATCCTAACCATGAAATAATCTCCAAAATATTCCCAGCATAATAGAAATTTAAATGGCCTTCCATAAAAATAATTGAAGGGGTACATCCTTATTGAATATTTATAATTAATTTTATATGAAAATTTTTCCACAGGAAATTGATTTACCCATGATCCACTGAAATCAGTCACACAATCCTAGAACATATCCCCAAGAACAAGGATATCCCTATTTGTCTTCCAATCCACCAATGGATGATATGTTATCCTCAATATCAATTTGAAACCCATCTAATCATGATAAAATTTTCAAATACTATATTTTAACATTGTATACTTGTTAAAAAAAATATTATAGAGAACTCTATGATGTCTCACAAACTCTCAGACATACAAGGACTGAAACTATTCCACCTCCATCATCTTCTTACTAGAGATGAAATTTTCTGATATCATGATAACATGAATAATCTACCAAATAGTATCCTTACATCCATGAGCATGGGGTAATGTAATGAATAAATCAATGGAAATATCATCTCATTTTTATATCAGAATTCTTATGGGATACAACAAACTGTATGGTCTCGAGTTTTACGCCTTAATTCTATGAAACATAAACCATTATGAAATAAAATCAGTAATCAATAGACTCATCCATAGAAACAAATTCTGATGTCTAAATTCATGATAGATCTTGGTCTCACCTTGGTTTATTGAGCTATAATAATGGTTTCCATTATCCATCTACTCCTAACACTATTCAATCACAACAACCAACTAACTACGAAAGCACACAGTGCCACTAGGAGACCGATACCACTCACTTGAGGTATCCCCAACATAAAGGATTTCATATAAGGGTTTTCAATCAGTTTTTATGTCCAATATGATCCAAGACCTCTAATAATAATAAGATTTATCTTTCATTTAAGCCAAGAACATTTTTCCACCAACCTATTCTCATACAAAGATGATCTCAATAAACAAACTCATTAGAGACCACTACTCAATCAATTCCTTCATAGATTCTGTCAACAATTTTCAACTAAATTCTCCATAAACCACATCTTCATTCCCAATATTATAAGTTATATACTAACCAAAATCTGTAGATACTCAACCCAATGTCATTGTCACGTGTTATGATCTATATGAGTGAAAATATTCCCCATACTCTTATAATCAAAATATACCATATGTTTTTCTCCAATAATGTACTGATTCAACGATTCAGTGCATGAATAACTACATTAAACTCTTGGTCATGGGTATGGTTGTTCTTCACATGAGGTTATAATAATTGAGAACCACATGACACCACCAGCGTCACTTATATCATGAAACACCCCAAACCCATGCCAGAAACATTGTAGAAAAAATCATAACCGAAACATGGTTTGGGAAGAACTAGAATTGGAGTGGAAGTCGATATCACTGTTACTTTAACAAAATATCACTAACATATGTCATTCTACTCAAACACTAAACCCTAATGGGTTAAATCTATCATCAGAGATGCAATCATGGATAATTACAGAACAAACAGTATATAATAACCATCTGTCCCCAAGAAGCATCGGATCTCAAACACGATTCATTGACACTCATTAGACATAAATTCATCTTCATTTTCAAGGTCCACTGAGATTCCCCAATCAGAAAACATAATCCCCCATAAAATTGATTCATGAACCCAAACCTCTTATTTAGAAATCATTCCATACAGATAATGTTTCCTCAATATTCTCAAAATTATGCCAAAATTTCATGTGTTCTTCTCCTCTAACACAGAGTAAACCAAAATATCATCCATGAATGCCACAAAAAACAGTATAAAACTTAAAAAATATTTTATTTATCAAATATATATATACCTCTATAGTATTAGTTTTTTGGAATGGAATTACCAGAATCTCAAAATGCACATACCATCTTCTAAACATAGTATATTGATTATACAATTCTAAAATTCTAAACCTCTAGTATCCAAAAACAGTTCAATCTTTTAAAACATGTGATCCCTTCTATACAGATTGGGGATATCATCAATCCATGTCAAGGGATATTAGTTTTAAAAATTAACATTATTTAACTACTTATAGTCAACAAAAATTTTAAGGATCCCATCTACCTTATTGGAAAAGGGGATAGGAGAAGACCATGGTGAATCAATTGGAAAAATAAATCCTCTATCCTTGAGATATAGAAGTTGGAGCGTGATTTAAACTAACTCATTTGGTGTTATATGGTTAGATGAAATATAAATTAGAATCATTATTGGGAGGAGGTCAATAGTAAATTTTACCTCTCTCTTTAGTGGAAAATAAGAAAAAAATTCCATAAATACCTCAGGGTATTCTTGTAGTACTGTAGGAAAATTACTACCCAAACATGAGTCAATAAAATTAAGAAACATCTCTAAAAATTGGTATGAAATTACCCCATCTTGAGGAATAACATCTCTCTACCTTTCTAATCTGGAATATTACTCACCCAGAAAAACATGAGTGACCACATCAAAAGATAAGAATTGAACTGAATAGAGATAATTTTCTATTTATCCATTAAAATTCACATCCAATCCATTCCAATAATAAATTTTAAGATGAAATTTTTGATCTCTAAGAACTCCCATTTCACCCCATAGTTGAATATCCTCACCAAACAAGCTGGACACATACTCCCTTTTCAGACAACTCATCCAAAAGAATCGAAAGATATTAAGAGAATAAAATAATAATAAAATGAGAATACAAACATATCAATTATATTTTATGATATTTAAGAATGTGTAACACCTATATCAAATAGTGCTATCACCATAGAAGGTAAACTAAAAATTGTAACAATAAATGTGGTTGGCCCTGAATCAGATTCCTCTATTGCATAAGCCACTATATAAAGACATCAACCTTTAGCTACACCCTTTGATTTATTAGCCCCACGGATATCCCCCTTATCATGAGGATAAGACCCATCACACATGGAAAAATCATTGTAAACCTATGATCCCTTGGTCAATGTGTATCCATCCATACTGATTTGGGAAATCCTGTCACAAAAACATTTTATATTAACATATTTTCCGAAAAAATAAAATGTCATAAGATCCCCTAGATTATTATTTTTTGGTATGACTAGTCCACCCATAATAATATAAAACAACCTTATTCTATCCAGATAAATCCAGGGAAATTATTCCTGAAGAAATCTGGTAACATTTTTGTTCCCTTTGCTATACAAAAGATACACCCTAGATAATGATATTACCAAATGAAACTCCTCCCAAAAATATTTTTTTATCTATGAAAGCCTTTTCCAAACATACCTTTTCAACTACCTACATAATTTTTGTAATGAAATGACAATCAGCATCGATTGAATTTGATCCTCAACCTAACTCTAACCTACGAGACTTTAGGTAATCATTGTTGACTAGCTCCGGTGGCAAGTGCGCCAACTCAGAAAAAAATTGAATACTATAGAATGGTAAACTCTACCAATTCTTATGTCAAGAACTCTTAAGAATTTTTCACTTATAATGACTTGGGATAAAACTAATGGTTGAATATTTTCAAGGAATAATGCTAGGTATGACCCCTGTAGAACTCAGTTTTCACATTACAGTCTCACCATATCGTTCAATATACTTCAATAATATTCAATGAAAACACACATTATATTCCTTAGAGATCTTCAATTTCATAAATATCCTCTAAATATTTTTAATCCGTTATTCATATTAATGTGGCCCTTAATCACCCTAGAAAGAAGGTGACTGCTTCATTGTAAATTCTAATTCATGGTACACATCTTGTACTAGTTTACCGACAGTAGCTTGAACTAGAGTCTTAATAGAATGAATTAAATATTATACTGAAGAAGGATCCATTAGTGGATTTTATAAAAAATCATTTCTCACAACTTCCTCACTCATATCTAGTGCGGCGATTCTATGATTTATTGTCTAAAAATCACTAGAAAAAGACCCATCATCCACGTGCAGATTCCAATATCATAAGACCAACTTCATTTATCAATATCATAACTTATAAATGATAATAATTTAAATAAATTATGAATTCATTGAAGAATGTAAATTCCATAAAAAAATAATAGGTCCATTTAAATAAAATTCCCCAACATATCATTCAAATGACATCAAACACCATGTCTCAAATCTTGTAAAATTTTTCCATCCATCCATAGTAATACGAGTTTAGACCTAGATGTGAACTCAATAGGAACCTTCCCACACTTAATAGCAGAATTCGGATGGTCGTAACTCTTATATATCCATGAAAAAGAAAAAAAAGTAATTTATAACAAACATTGTACTTAGCATTCCATCTGATTGCAATTTGTAACAGAAAAAACTGAGGAAACTAAAAAAATAACCCAAGGTGGTTAACAAAATGTTGATATAAGAAAATATTAGAAATAAGTCATAAATATAATGAAAACATGACATACAACCAGAATTTTTTTGAATGAAAATGATATAAAAGGATCCATAAAACATATACTAAATATGATAAAATAGAAACGTATGATTAAACTAGACTAATAAGACTTTATGTGACCAATAGTCTCCTCAAAACGATCTCGCTATGAACACTACCACAAAAAGGGCCATGGCCAGCGCCACCCTTTATTAGCGCTAACGAAATAGCGCTGATAATGGGGGTATCTTTATCAGAGATTTTTTTAGCACTAATAAAGGGTTCCTTTATCAGGGCTAAAAAAAGCACGAATAAACATACCCCTTTATCAGTGCTTTTTTAGGGCTGATAAAGGTACCCCATTAACAATGTTTTTTAGCACTGTTAATAGGTACCCCATTATCAGCACTTTTTTTTGTAGTGCTGATAAAGGCGTGTCTTTATCAGTGCTTTTTATAAAAGCGATGATAAAGGGTCTAATTCTAAAAAAATCATTAAAAATATATATTAATATTTAAATATATAGATATTGTTATATTAATATAATTATAATATATCTTTTTTAAATATATTTTAGATAAGTATAAATATACAGTTACACTTAATATATAAGATATTTAGTGAAAATGGCTTATAAAAAAATTAAAAAAATATTTTTAATTAAGAATTGGATAATTATTAATGAGTAATTTCCATTTAATAACAATATGAAGACTAAAAAAATTAAAAAAAAGATCCAAAATATGTTGAAAATGCAACTCGAACTTCAAATGGCCATAACTTTTGATCTAGGTGTCTGTTTTTGCACTACCATATATCAAATCGAAGAATGTGATGAGCTCTACACCCCTATGACTGGGGGTACCCTGAAAAAGGTTTTTTCGAGGCCAAATAAGTCCCCAAAGTCCTCCAAAACTATGTTTTTATTCGGCATACCCCGATTGTCTAACATTTGGTGGATTTTTAGCCTCGTTTAAGGGGTTATTATTGGCATTTTTTGGTGGGGATTGAATTTATTCCAAGGTATTACATTCATATTGATATTATTTCTTTGAAATTTTATTATTTTTTATAATGCACTTCTATTTATAATCAAATTTATAACAATATATACATATTTTTTATATATTCACACATAAGAAATTAATTATAAATATAAATAATAAAATATATTTACATATAAAATATATTAGATTTATCTAAATAATAACTAATATACATTTTATTTAAAATAAAAATATATCAATATTAATATACCTATATATTAATCTAACTATATATATTAATATAACTACATATATATATTAATATAACTATAAATATATATTTATATCACTATAAATATATATATTAATATAACTATAACTACATATATATATTAATATAAATATTTATTACTATATGGATAAATATAACTATATATATATATAGATATCATGAAATGGAAAACAAATCAATATAGAGGAGTGGTAAGGGCTTAAGCGCGCAGGGGGGGAGGTCTCGAGTTCAAAACCATGTGGAGGCAGGGTTGCACAAGCATGGGGGAATATGGGAGATAGAACTAATAAAAGGGTGGGAGATAACGTTGATAAAGGGTGAAGGGGGTGTGTGGGGTTTCTAGAGGTGCGAGATGGCCCTAATAAGGGGGGTGGGGGGCTCAAGCGTTGTAAAAAGCCCCCCCCCCCCCGAGATTGCCAGGATTTTTTTTAAATAATTTTAATTTTTTAAAACTATTATCAGCGCTAAAAAGAGAAATGATAAAAGGGGTCCTTTATCAGTGCTAAAAATAAAGCACTGATAAAGGACCCTTTTATCAGCGCTTCTTTTTAGCCCTAATAAAAGACCCTTTTATTAGCGCTTTTCTTATCACTGATAAATGGTGTCTTTATCAACGCTTTTTGGAGCACTGATAAAGGGGGACCCCCCTATCTATGCCCTCTTTAATAGCGCTTTTCTAGCACTATTAGAGGCTGTTTTTATTGCTGATAAAAGCAGTATTTGTAGTAGTAGAATGAGATAAATTACAAGAGATACTCACATGCTACATGGTTCCATCCCATTCCTTGAGTCCCTTTAAAAAAAATTATATAGTTTCCAAAATACAAAAGTATTGGTGATCAAAAAGACTTTTAAAATACAACCAAATGATAAATACAAGTTCAAATATCAAGAATTCAAAAGATCTAGCTTTAAAACACATTCAGGTTTATAAATTATTTTCATAAATAAAAAAACTGGTAAATATTTCCTTTTTTCCATAATTAACAATTATATCCATCAAATCCTAGAATATATTAGGTATAAAATAATAATTGGTAAATTAACCATGTGATAAATAATCCATGAAATAAACCATCATGTGATAAACCATGTATAAATAAAAAAGAACATCATTTTGGAATAATCTTTTGGATATATATACTAGACATAAAAGAAGTATAAACTAAGAATAAGTTGGTTTCAACGAAAATCAGGTTCTTCCACAATCTTTAGATGTCAAAAAAGTGTCCCCTAGAGGTTCTACACACACAAAGAACACTCATGTCTATTTTCTAATGTACCCTTCATTCAAATGTGTTATGTTTTTTCAAAACCATTTTCAAAATAAATTGTAACATTTAATTCAAACTGTTTTCTATTGTGACAAAACAATTTCAATTAACAACCCAATTGGATAACCAAGAACATGTATTAATTCAAGAATAAGAAACACTTGTATGTTTGAACCTTCCTCGAGAATGATAGAAAAAAATCCTACATTGATAATGGATATTGGGTAACAATGGATTGGATTTTAAAATTCAAGGAATAATACAAACATGCAAAGGATATGTCAAGAAAAAATCGATTATGAATCTAAACTAAAAATATATCTAAATATACATTCATGACCAATAGAATTGAGTAAGAAGAAAAACCACTTTCCTAGAAAAGGTGAACTATAATAACCATGATGATCAATCACTAAACAAACTATTTTGATGTAGTGGATATTTCCAAAATTCCCTTGTATAAATCCTTGGTCTAAGAGTAAAGGATTCTGGTATATTAAAAGAATACCCACGTTCATAGTTTCCAAAAATCAAAGGTTTTAAAGATTCATGGCATAAAAAATTATCATGACTCAAATTTCTTAATTTATAAAATAAATTTAAAACACATTGACTAGGATTAAAAATCATGAGTTTTTACTATTTTACATATTGAAACAGATTCAAATTGTGTATACATTTCATTCGATGGAGCAATTCATGAAATATAATAAATAGAGGTTTCACATTGTGTAAACCATTCATAATGGAAACACATCCAATAGAGGTCAAATAGATGAGATTCTACATAAAAAATCAAACCACCTCTAATGTTCAATAAATAATGGGAGAACCCAAAAAACCATTTTACATTATTATACCCATATTCCATTAATTCAAAAAAAAAACATAAGTCCCCAAATCATAAGTCATTTCCCACTAAAAAATATCTTGTTCTCTAGAACTTCTATAATGCACCCCAACAAAAATGGAATCCATAAAAAAAAGACAAGGAATACTAAAAGGAAGGTAGTGTGGTGTTACACATTACATAATACAATGACTCTAAATCTCTAATACAAACTTCTCTTATATTTTCGTTCACATAGAAAATTGATCATATAAAATATTTTCATAGTATATATTCACATAGAAAATTTGGTGTCTATGTGATCATTACATAATATCCTCATATAAAATCCTATGGGTATGTCCCAATACAATATGAAGCTAATTTTCTCTATATTATCTTTTTATACTTTCAAATAGTAATGATGATTTGGAGGTTTTTATAAAGAAACTAAATGTAGTTCATAGTATTTTTAGTAGAAAATATTATGAATTTATAGTCTTCCAAAACTTAATGAATCAGAAAATCATGGAATCTCACATTCATAAATGAATTTTCATTCACCTGAATTTACTGTTCTAATTCCATTGAATTTATTATAATCTAACACATAGATAATATATCTTCTTCTATTCATAACTTCCAGTTCTCATAATATCTGATCATTTCTATCTCTTTATTTCCATCATTATGGTATTCCTAAACTTAATTTACATATATGAAAATTTATTTTACAATCATTTAGTTGAATCATCATAAATGATGATGACATTACATTAATCAAGATTTCAATTTAAATGAATAAAAATAATAGCGTCCCCATATTCATTTTCTAAAAAATCTTCTACAAATTATACGCATTCTCACCAATTTCAAATTCCAACATTTAGCCTTAATATTTCATTTCACCTTCTTCATATTGTCAAATATTACTTCAAGATTACATTATACCAGCTCAATTTCGTCCTGTTTAATCATATGAGTATGTTATCTTAGTAGTTACATGTAAATATTTAACCCGTTATCCCTTTATGATATAACATAATATATAGTTTAAAATCAAGATTATGTTCTTGAAATTATGTAACATATATTTTTGAAGGTGTTTTTTCCATGGAATATTGTGGAAAAACACCATATATTTTATTCCCCGGATAATTTTTTCTAGAGTGTCATCTTGAGAATACATTTTTCGTAAAGCACATCATCATAGATATTATTAATCTTCCATTATATTACATACAATGGCTCCTCATATTTAACATAAAATAATATTTTTAAAACAAAAAACATGAATATCCTATTATTATCATCTCATTATCTACCATGAACTAGTTTTTTTTAAAAACTTCTGATTATCATAACATTATAATATTCCAAACATATAATCAGTTCACTAGAACAAGATAACAGTAAAGAAAATGTTATTTTACAATAATTATATTTGTTTTCAGAATTTTTTTAAGGCCTTCAATTTTTATTATTTTTGATCGTCCACCTTTAAAGGGTTGAGGTGGAACCCTTACAAGGCATGAAGGGTTAGAGACAATTATATGACATGTAGGTCTTAGAGGGAATCACCCAGAAATGACAACTTAAAACTACTCCTCCATAGCTTATGTCAAGATATCAGCACTAAACCTTAGTAGGGCAGGCCAGCTAGTTATGCTATGAAAAAATTCAAAGGGATGGTACAGATCAAAATGGCATACCCCTTCATTCTTCCAATTTCGGTTAGCTATGCTCTAGTGAATGTACATTCCCTGAATCCGGATCTGAAGCCTAATCCATTGTATTCAGACTCGTACATCTGCAATAATGTGCCCCAAAGGCCTTGGGGTGGCCCTTAGGCCTTAAGTTTTCCCAAATGCCTTGAGAAACAACTAGCCTGAAGTTCATGGGTAGCCCGAAATCCTTACAGTACTCGAGGACCAAACCGGTGGCCCAAAGGCCCCAATGGATGAATATTTTTGGATGTTACAGTACTTGCTACGGTTCCTGCTAAATTATCTTGGAAATATTCCTCCACCTGGATTTGATCTCAGGTCTCTTGTATGCACTTGCCGAGTCCACACCAACAAGGCTAAGCCTCATGTGCCAGAATCGGATTTCTGGTATAAGAAACATCATCTCAATTTTTTCTTCCACTCATTCCCAAAAAATATCATATAATAATTTGTTAAAAATAAAATACCCTTAACAATTACATGGGTTATTAAATTTTCCCCTGTGTATTTTTCACCAATATTAAAAAATCACACCAATAGTTGTTAAATAATTTCCATCCTTGAAGTGAAATTATATAGGACAAAACTAATATGTTGGATATGGTTTTTGAAATAGTTTTATAGCATAGTGAAAAGAATATTGTGTCCATGTGACTTATATGTTCTCACTCTAAATTCAAACACATGTTCTACTTTTTTACCCCTTTTTACAAAAATCCAATGTGATGTATTTAGAATACATTGAGATAATGTTTTACAAATCTCCCCCATTTACAACATAATCAAAAAAATTGTGGAAACCCCCATAACATAAATATTTTATCTGGTAAATAAGAACATGAATTTTTAGCCTCAACTCATTAATCATTTATCTTGTAATAATGTTTTTGAACATATCAGTAATTATATCACTGGTTTATATAGTCTTAAACTACCTTTCTCAATTTTCAACTTCTTCCTTTATGAGCTAGTATTTGATGTCAATATTTTTGTTTATGGAGTGTCACATTTGGTGTTTAAAATATTATTTTCACATTGACTCTCGAAAGTAATCTTCAATTATTTATTAACAACAACCATTATATCTTATAGATAAAATTTCATTTACAAAGTTTGACTATATGCATTGGTGGATGTAATATACTCAGCATAATCTATATAAAATTTCGAACAATTTAGTTTCTTACTATCCTAACTCAAGTAAAATTCTCCCAAGAAGAATATTTATCTTGATGTTGATTCACAATCATTTAAATATCTAACCCAATCATTGTTAATTAATACAATCAAGTTTAAATATAAAATTATTTTGTGAATTAGACCATAAATTAATATTCCTTTGATATACCTGAGAATTTTTTTAGCATCCAACAGGTGTGACCCTTTCAAAAAACATTGATATCTAGAACATAATGTTACTATATAAAAAAATAACCTTCCTTAAAACCATAAGATAAAGAAATATTTTGATTAATTTTAATGTAATTCTCATTTTTGAATCTTTTTATTTTATATTTACTCTATTTTAAAAAAATTGTGATTGAGGTTTAAAATTCCTCCAAAACATCCTTGAAAACATTAATCAATAATTTCTTGTAATATCTTCATAGTAAAAGGGAGATGTGTATTTCAATATGAAGAACATTTAATCATTGAAATAAATTTATCTCTCTATAATTAATATCTTAAAATATATATTCTATTGATTATAAAATTAACTACGTACATACTAAATTTCACCTATATTTAATATACAATCAATATAGACAATGATAATTATAATACTTTTTTTATCTTCTTCACATTTAATAATATAACAAAATTTTCTTTTAGAAAAGATTAATTACTTTAGAAAACTATCTATCATGGAGTATTAGGCTCTAGGAGCCTCCTTAATCCCATATAAGGTGTTGTTCATTTCTTACACATTGGTTCAATTAATATTAAGAATTTATATTTTTTTTGTGAAATATAATCTTAATTTTGATGGTACCCATATGGTAATGTTGACTTCACATTTATCTAATAAACAATGTAGTATTTTTTAGAAACATTTTATAAAATCATTATAATGTATTAACATCAATAAACATGTTAAAATTATTCTTCAATTTTCACACCTTTCGTCTGTGAATAATACATATATAGTACTTGGGATATATCCCTTGATATATCACATTTTAAATGTAATTTTTTCTGAGAAAAATATAATTCCCTGTGATATTCATTACATATGTTCTTGGGATAAAACACTAATATTCATTTTCCTCATTCTGATATAATTCATAATTCATAGAACATATCCACACTTTTTATATACAACATTTGTAACTGATTATAGCTAAAATTTTGATATAACCCCCTTCACCTGTAAACCCTGATATTATAATTAAAACATACCCTTTATAATTCAAGATTTGATAGAAATAGATGCAACTGAATTTTTTACATTCCATAATTAGAACATCAAAATGAAACATTGAGTTACATATATACCCAATACCTTTAATGTTAAAAGATTTAGATTATTAGTAAAACCCATTTATGAAACTAAACCCATGTATTTCTATCCAAATAGAAATTAATTCCATTATACCTATATCTTGAACCATCCCACGGGTCCTGGACGTGACTACCCCAAGACTGCCTTCCATAGGCCAGGGGTTGGTGAGTAGCAGCTGAAGGGTTTTTCCCAAACATGGAAGGCATTTACATAGATATTTGAACCCACTCAAAAGGGAAAACTATAGTAAACAACCCAAAAAATTATGTTACAACTACAAGAGTAAAGTATAACAATGAGTAAAAATGTATACTGAATGTAAAAGGGGGTCAGAATACAAGCCCAACTGAAAAGTACAAGTACAAGTGAAAATAGAAAAAAACTCTTGGATTGTCCACCAAGGATCCTACCTGAAGCGTAGGTACAACTTATCTTTAGAGCACTCCACATCATCTCGTCTCCTCAATGTACCAACTAGTCCTATTTCCCTCAAGTCTCATCCAAACTGCTCGTCCTCTGCATAAGAAACAACAAGGTGCGAGTGAAGCTCAAGTTGTGGTGAGTATAACAATACCCAGTAGGGGACCCCGATACCCTCTAAGGTATCTCAGTAATCCAAACAGGAAAACATTCCAATATATACCTAAAAGGTAAAATCCCAAGCATGATCTAAATCAGGAAGCACAAAACTAAATAGATAGCTCACTTTATCGGTAACTTCAAGGTTATAAGTATAGGTATGACAAGTCGTACAAACAGATCATCCTATTTGTAGTAACTCTAGTGCTGAACCATATTGGTCACTGGTTCAGACCAGTATTGGTCACTTTTTCAGACCTTTATTGGTGGCTGGTGCAGACTCGTATTGGTCACTGGTGCAGACCTGTATTGGTCGCTTTTCTTCTTTATGTCACCGCCAGCTGCTGGATTCCCGCTCAGAGCTCTCATGATTCTGGTAGAACCTCACTTCAAGCCATCGGTCATATTTCAACCAGTATTAAGTCCCAAAAAAAGAATACACAAGGGATATCCCCATTATAGGGGTTCCAACATGACATATAGTGTGTCGATCAGACACCCAGACTATAAGATATATGCACATTTGTAATAAGGGTCCGGTTGGATTCAAGCCTGATCCAACCTAGGTCGCATGTCAAACTCCATCAAAACTCTCTTAGAGTATCTCTAAAGGCCTTCATTTTCACAATTGTCCTAATTCCATGGACGACGCATTGAGCTAATGCTCGGTCTGTTAGTTACACACTTTTCCATGAAATGGGCGTGATCGCACCTTAGTCCGGCCAGGCTCGTTCGTGCCTGCAAGAATATTTCAAAGGCATTGCTTCCCAAAAGGGATCCCAATTCCATTGATAGTTTTTTAAAATAGACACACAGTTTTTTAGTTACGGGCATTTCTTTATTCAGGTACTGATTGGGTATGGTCCCGGTCTGACTCTATTAGACCCGCCCGACACAACGAGCCCCAGGGTCTACCTGACATCGCTCGGGTCTGGCCCGGTTCACTGGTTCTGGCCCGTCGGGGATGGATTGACTTGTTCCTGGACCCAGACCTCATTTTTCCTGGCCTTTCAGGTGGGGCTCGGCCCACCTGCGTTGGTCGGTTGGTCTATGCATCCGGTGCGTGTCCGGATCGGTCCCCCTGAAGGCGGACCGTTGAGTCCTATTGGCCCCATGATTGTGGGGTCGTTTCAGCTAGCTAGTGTGGCGCTTCCCCATTGCGATTCAATGGTCCACCATTCTTCCGACCGCTATCTACCAACAAGGCGGGGCACGGGGCCGCACTACCCATTCTTCTTGCGGTTTCTCCATGATCCCCTCTTTTTGACGTGGCCAGCTGGTCGCGGTAGCAACCACTGGCCATTTCCCCGTGTGGCAGGCTGGGGCTGGCCACCATCGGCCACAGTGGCATGCCATCATGCACCAACTTCCACCGCTCGTGGAAGGTTGTTGTGGGACTCCTTCGGCCCCCTTATTCCACCACCTACATGGCGCACTGACGGTTTTCTTCTGCGGGCCACCCAACGTGCTCTAGGGGTCTGTTCGTGGTACCATCTGCACCTACGGCTCTATCGGGGTACTGTTGTCAAAACATGACCCACTAATTCATGTTTTCATCAATTTGGGTAATCCTTCCCTCAAGAACACCACATGAGAGAAGCAGTGGAGGGTCTGTTCCTTTTTTTATCATGCCCTTCGCGTGAACATGATAGCAGTCAGAAGCAAATAAATCATCCATGATGAACATAAAAACAAACCCCCTCACTAGATATGGTGTCTACTGACGATGATTGATGGAAACTCCCTTCTCTTTGTTATTTATTTGCGATTTGGTGGCGCTCATCACAGCTTGTTGATTCTGGCCTCGTCCTCTATGTGGTTTGTGTCATGGTACTTTGTGGGATCATCATCGCTTGGTTAATTCATGCCAACAACCCTCCCTGAGCTCTATATAAATAAGAGAGGATAAAAATTGTGTCCCATGTAGAAGAATTAATGAGGTTCATTTAATTAATTTACCTCCCAAATTTCCAACGGCGTGGTTACAATTAAAGAACATTCAAGCCATTTAATGGCTTGACATGTCATTGGTCCCACCACTACTGCTCCTCCACTTGAGAAAAAGAAAATAAAATAAAATAACATTGTTTTTTCTTCTTCTTTTAAATGTCCAAAAACTATCTTTTTATCCCAACCTACTTCAGTCGAAGTGATGATTCCCATAAGTGATTTGTGGTGCGGCAGATTCAATGGTGCCCTCATATTTTTAATTCGAGAAATGGTTCAAAAGTTAAAAAATGCAGCCCACACATTTTCATAACATACCTTTAAAAAAGTTCAATAAATTATTAACATTCACCCTCATCCCGTACCGGTCTAGGCTAGGATCTGCGTAATGGAAACATGTCCCAACAAACTCAATGGTACTCACGGATTCTCAATCTGAGTTACCATTTAGATGTTATAGATTTTAACAATAAAATAATTTTTCTTAATTATTTTATTTATGACCAAAAACTAACGTCAATAGTTATCTTGTGCCGGAAAATATTAGTATCTTCTTAAAGAATACATTCCCTCACGAGCTCAATGGTGGTCTCATATTTTTAATCAGAGTCACCATTCATGAGTTATATGTATTTGAAAAATGAAATAACATTATTTAATTATTTATTTACAGTTCTTCCATTTTCGGGTTTTCTCACCAGAGGCCTGCGCCGACTAAACATAAGTCACGTGTAGCATAACCCCACTATCCTGAATGAAATGGTACCCACTGATTTCTTATTCAGGCACCTGTTTTATAGTTATTCCTCTTTTTCAAGAAAACCACTAAAATGCACTATTTTAACCATAAATTTTTTTGACAAATCAGTTTGGCCACTCCGAGCCTCAGAATCACGCACCGACAAATTTCATATTCTCGAAATAATTATATATAATTAAAAAATATAAACAAAAATTATGGGGCATTACATTCTCCCCACTTTAGGGCTTTAAATCCCCAAAATCCAAAATAATGTCAAATCAAACGAATGAGTGTATTGAGCATGAATCTAAGCCTCTCACTCCCATGTGATCTCATTAAGGTTCTCATGCAGCCACAAAACTCACACCAAATGGTCAAACATCCATGAAGGACTTGGTCTTTTTGATCCTCTATCTCCACTGGGAACTCGGTAAAAGTCTCCCCATCGAAAAAGTCCAACTCGACCTAGTCGATAATGTGTGATGGATAAAGCACGTATCTCCTCATATACGACACATTGAAAACATTATGCACCCATTGTATTTGGGGGGGAAGAGATAAACGGTGCGCCACCTAACACACTTTGCTGAGAATCAAGAAAGGTCTGATATACCTCAGAGATAGCTTGTCACCCCGGCCAAACCACCACAATCCTCGTTAGGCTGGGACCCATAAGATGGCATGGTCTCCCTCCTCGGACCCCAACAGTCTCCATCTCTTATCGGCATAAGACTTATTCCGGCTCTTGGCATTCATTACTTGCTGACAAGTGAGGCATCATGATACAAACTTGGCCACTGCTACTTTCATCCATGGCCATCAGTACTGACGCCAGAGGTCCTAGTACATATTTACCACGCCATGATGTACTGTTAAAGGGGATGCATGGGACTCCCTCAACACCTCCTCTTAAAGCACCACTGGTACCACGGTGCGTCCTCTGAAGAGAACAACATTCACCACACCTTTAGAAAGTCTTCTAGGACATAGTCCTGAGGATATCTGAGCACTTCGGGCCTCTTAGTCAACATCCCAAAGCTGTGCCTCCCGAACTCGCTGAAGAACTAGGGGTGTGACAGTCATAGACTATAGGTAAGTTTCTTCATCTTTATCCTCGAAGGATATCCACAGCATGACTATCCACTCTGATTCCTCACTCTACAGTTGTAAACCAAACGTCCAGCTTAGTTCGTCTGCTACCACGTTCGCCATCCCAGGAGAATAACCTTTCTCAAGTCATACTCTAGAAGGAACTCTATACATCGTAGTTTAATTAGGTTCAGGTCTATCTATGAGAGAGATATACCTAAGACTCTGGCAATCAGAGTAAATAATAAACAGTTCACCAATCAAGTAGTGCCACCACATCTTCAATGTAGAGACCATTGCTTCTAAATCCAGGTCACTGGTTGTATAGTTTTGCTCATGTTGTCTCATCATCTCTGCTCCATAGGGATTTACTTCCCACTCCTGTATTAGGAATCAACCTAGTCTAGTCCCTAATGCGTCGTAGTAGACTACATACGCAATTTCGTCTCCTGGTAGCCACAGGGTGTGGGCTCTCGTCCGTCACCATCTCAGCTACTACAAGATTTACTGACACCACTCTATCCACCGGAAAGGCTCCCCCTTCATCTTCAAAGCTGAAAAATGTCCCTCTACCTTGGAGAAGTCAGGTACAAATCCTTGGTACTACCCATTGAATGTAGAAGTTATTCCCCCTTCGGGGAGGTAATCCTGGAAACGTATTTTGAAAAAATGTCCCCACACTCTATGAAAGAGCCCGAGATTTTATGAAAAATATTCTTTTTAATTTCTTGTGTTGTACGCTACACCAAAAGGATCTTGCACAACACACATCCTTGACTTGCCTTGCATTACACGCAATCGCGACCTTCCTCAATAGCGTGTGTAGTACGCAATACCGAGTTTCACTAAACAAAGATATGCTATTAAAATATTATTATAACTAGCCGTTATGAATAGTAATAACCAACTTTTAAAATTTTAGAAATTTTAGCTCTCAAAATGGACTTCATTTTTGGATTCAGAGTATCGAATTTAGCCTAAGGTGAAATTTTGGTACTTTTCGGATAACTTTCATATTCTGATGAATAGTGAAAATTACTAAATTATAATTAAAAACAACTTTTTTAATCAAAATAATTAATAGTGATAAATTATTAATTTGAGTGGTTTTAAAGTATATTTAGAATATATTTTTACAATTTAATACAATGTTGGTCATTGGATGTACTTTCACATTTAAACCAGACATAAACAAATGTCAATCTTTTGATAGATATTGTTTCTTAAAAACACGCTATTTGTTTTAACAGCGGGATTTAATTATAAAATTAATTAATGAAACTTCTATGTTATGAATTTGGTAAAATAGACTTAATTTTTGAATTCAGAATATGAAATATAGTTTAGGATGAAATTTTGGCATTGTTCTGAAAAACATCAATTTTTGATGAATAGTGAAACTACTAAGTGGTAGTTAAAAAACTGAATTTTTCATAAAACTTAATTTTACCGCTTCTGTGAATGGAATTTCAAAAATCCGAGAGACACAGTTGATGTCAGTAAGTAAAATGTGGTTCAATGAGATGAAAATAATTTTTGGTGAATAGTAACTTTTTACTTTTATTTACCACGGTTAAAAGTGAATAGGGTAATTAAGGGTAAGAATGATATTAATATTACCCAAACACATGTCCTAATTCTATTGGACAAGTGTATCTCGACCAAAAACAACCTTAAGTGTAAAATATTATCATTTAGGCCCACTTGGATTAGATTAGGACATTTATTATTATTTAATTCAAATAAGAGTTAAAAGAGTTAAAATCAAAGTATATTTACTAAAACATTTTTAATATAGGGTTGTACATAATATAAATTCGATTCTAAATATTCATTAGAAATCTAAAAGGATTTCCTACATGATGGTATTTTATTTGTAATTTTTAGACATCAAATAATTTAATTTATTTATGACACAAAGATGATGCAGTAATTATCTTATTAATGAAATATTGACATAATAGATATTATAAATACCAAAATAAATGTAATTTAATACTTTTTATGAATTCAACAAATTTTCTGGGTTACTATGATATTTTAGTGCTGATTTAATCAACTTGGTTCGAACATATAATTCTGTTATGACTTTCCCAAAAATCATATATCAAATAGTGTCAAAATTGACACAAAATAGTTTTTAAATCAAATATTATATTATTAATTGTTATTTTATTCCTAAAAATCTGAGGTTAGGCCAAATGACTTAGATAAGGATATATGTATTAATAATATACAATTTTGGGTTCAGTTGGCATGTTATAGTAAGTGTATTAACCATATAGTGAAAGAAAACAAAAAGACACGGTAAAAGTTAAATTATTTAACTTAGAGTTAAATCTAATTGATAAGGTTAAAATAATACCCTAAACTTGTCTAAATCCTATTGGATGATAGGATTTCGACCCATACCCACTTTAGCATCGAAATAAGACCCTTTGGAACCATTATAAACCGATTTTGACTTTAATATAAAATAATATTTTAAGATATTCCTAAGGTGCCCCTCTCCTCCCTTATAAAAGGGAACCTCCTCCCTCTCTTCCTCACACAACTTTGAGCCTTCAAGCTCGGCCAAACCCTGCCAAAATCCCTTACCCAATTCCCTAGTATCATCATAGAGGTCCTTGTATTCTTCAAAGAGCATCCTTAGTTCTTTAAGTGGAGGCTAAGAAAAGGCGCGTCAAAAAGAGGTAATATCCATTACCGATCTTTTTCAATTTCTTTCTACTTCAACTTCTTCTTCTTTAGTTGTTTCACGATAAAGTAATAACATCATTATTTATTAGATACTGATATGTTATTATAAATATGAAACAACTCTAATTAACCTTCTATCCATCCTACGGAAAAAGGAAATCACTGCGCATGCGTACGTACGGAATACCGTCTCCACGCCGTGGTGTAATCTATTTTCCGCCACCACCTTAATTGGATCGGTATAAAGGTGTAATGAGTAACTATATATGATTATTATAAAGGTATATTAATACTGAAATATTATACATACACTTCAACACAATTCCACGACCATGGGAATGATATCATCGCTCGTGCGTACGTACGGACTACCGTCTCCACGACGCGATGAGATTCATTCTCAATGATTAACCATTCATGAATGATTATAAAGTATATATAATAAGTACTAATGAAATATATGGCATAATAATGATAATTGAATTATTTATATTTATATGTATGTCATCTACTTAATTCCATTCAATTCAATAAGGAGACGAAAACAGCGTTCATGCGTACGTACGGACTGCCGTCTCCATGAATGGTGTATTTCTTTCCATTTACTGATTTATTATATATGTATATTCTGAATATATATATATATAAATCATGTTTAATATTATGGAGTTAAGTAATCATGATCTAAGTAATAATATGAATAATTACAATTTAAAAACACGAACGACAAATGAGACGATTTTACCCAAAACACTACTTTAACATGAATTTACAAAAGAACGGGTAATATAAAGTCATAAGTGGACCATATATGATATAATAACAATGAATATGATTCTGTGATAAGTCAATAACATGATTTAAATCATTATACAGGAGGTTCAGACACTTACAAAGCAAGTCGGACCTAAGGTAAGGGAAATATCACAATCTCATTTTTATCTGAGATTGTTTATACTTTGGTATTTACTGGGGTGTATTTTATCATCCACATCCATGTTTAATCAATATGTAATATTATTTCCATCCACCTACAATTGTTTAAATCCAATTTTACCCTTCGGTGAGTTTTTAGTAAAGGATTTGAAAGGAATCTTTTGTCGTTTTTCGTACGAGGTACTTTTTGACTTTTCCGACAAAAGTACGAAGAATGTTTTTTTTAACTTATACGGCTTGAATGGATTTTTAAAAAATTATTTCCAAGAAGTTTCCTTTACATGTTTTCAAGATTATTTTTAATCATCTTCTTTTAGTTTATAATTGTATGACATGTTAAGAAAGGAAAAGTGTTTTTGAAGTAGAAAAGATATTTTCATCAAGAATGGAGTTCAAGTGTTTTATCAAAATTATTTTCCATCTAAGATAATAAAGGGTTCTGTTTTTATACCTATTATTAAATTGATTTGATTATGTTTTGAGGGAATTATTTTTATGAATTCATTTACCTTATAAGATTTGTTTTATGATGTCATGATGTTTCAAGAATCCCATTTTTGTTATATGCATTATGTGATGTTGTATGATTTATGATTATGTGGCACACATAAGAAAGGATTCATTATAAGATGGGTGGGACCTATATCTCCCTCCAATGCATTGGGTAAAGATTTTATATCTCATGAGATAGACATGGCTGGAATGGTAGGTTATACCGGTTCAGTGAAACAGGACTGAAACGAGGGCTACTCGATTCAGAAAGGGACTTTGTCCACTAAGATAGTCTTGGAAATGAGTCTTGACTAACAAGAAATGATTCTCTATGATTATGTGTGAATGCCACAAAGTTTCATGTTTTAAGTTATGATTATTGTGATTACATTTCACTGCCATGATTTATCACATGTTATGAAATTATGATCTCTTTAGCAGGTTAAGATTTTTAAAAGTTATGTGCTTGTGTATACGATGTGATTGATATTTCTTTTGTTTACCCTTACTGAGCATTTGAGCTCACCCTTTTATGTTTTCTTTTCCCCAGGATATAAAGAAATGGTTTAGGTAAAAAAAATAGGAAGATCTTTATGGGAGATGTTGAGGATCTTTCACCACGATTAGAAGATTATATTCTGAGTTTCCAAAGACACTAAACTATTACGATCCTTGTGTGTGTGTTTTTGTTATGTACTAAGTATTCCGAAAAAGTAATGTAATATCAATGTACGTCAGGCTTCGGGTCTCTACAGTTGGTATTAGAGGAAAGGTTTAGTCAACCATTGGAAACTAGGATGCGAGAACTTTAGTGAGATCCCTAGAGATATTTCTAAGGTATGTATAGGGATGTCCCTAAGGTTAAGTATACGTATAGGTTATAGTACTAGAATTATGCTAACGATCATAGAATTAAACCTAAGATGTTAGATATTGAGGATACTTCCCCTTTATTATGTTGTTTTCCCTAACATGTTTTTTGCCTCTCACACTATTCTTTTTGGGTTTTAGAAAATGGCTGGAAACAAGATGGTTCATGATAATGGAGGATATTATGGACAATTGAATGATATTCTTCATGACCAACCAAATGAAATTGGATTTGGAAGTCCAAACATAATTATTATGCCGAATCAGCAATCTCATAATATGATCAATAAAGTAAAATTTGGTAAGTTTCCTGACTCGGCTAATAAGAGAAATATGAAGTTTCATGATGATCATGGAGGAAAGAATGTTCAATTTCCCCTATGTAAATCATGTGGGAAGAGGCATCAAGGAGAATGTTTCAAAGGAACTGGAAGATGCTTTGGGTGTGGAAAAGAAGGACACAAAGCCAGTAAGTGCAAAGGAAAAGGATCAGTTAACACCAGGGATGAGGATAATGGTATTGCTACGACATCAACAATGGTTAAATGTTTTAAATGTGGAATGTACGGGCATTATGAAAACCAATTCCCTAAGGGAAAGTCTCATGAAGAGAATCAGTATGGTCGTATGGGTAGTATTTATGTTGATGATGACGATGAGAGTACAAATGATATGTGAGATGAAAGAATTTTTGAAGCTCGGTCAATGGTTTAAGAATGTAGTGGAATGATTACATGTTTATGAAGTGTAATGTTGTATAAGTAATCGCATGGTACTATGGAATAAAGAGACATCTAAGGATTGTTACATTGTTGTCTTTCCTTAACATTTTGAAAGTATGTGATGAATGGTACCAGTATTTTTGAAAAGTAGATTATATGTGCATAATGAAGGGATAAGGAGAAAATTAAATGTTTGATAGTATTCATGAGCTCATGACTGATATAATGAGAAGGTTATATCATGGTTTGAGTATATAGAATTTTGAGGATTTTGGTATGTGGAAATAGTAAACTTTTAACAAAATTCATGTTTTCACTAAGGTTCAATGGGTATTCAAGAGAATACATGATTAAGGCCTTTGAATGTTTGTGACCAACAAGACATATCTTATGATATATGGGGATCAATGATAGTATTAAATCTCTGGTAATCGTTTTCATTATATTATGAGAGTGGACTGCAGTATTATGGATAAGACTAAAGATTGGAATTGATTATGTTGGACATAAGTTAGTATTGTCTAAGGATAGAAGTTTTTTTCGATATTATTGATGGGATGTTATAGTAATATAGTTTTAGAAAAAGCACAACCTGCAGGACGGGCGACAGCCCATCGCGTCGGACAATGCTGTGGGAATCGAACCCACAACCAAAGTGCGACTGGCCTTTATCACCTACCACTAGCCTACAGGAAGTCCCTGTTTAGTAGAAACTAGTTTTATTATATTAAGCAGTATGATATATGAAGTATAAGTCCATTTTAGGAACCATATATGATTAATCTCACTATAGATTGACTTATGTATATAATTTTTGCTAACCTTTTGTTTGAGACAGATGGAATGACCCGTCATTCTATCACATGATCTGCTAACACTTCACGAATAACAAATTCAACTTCATTTATTTAAGAGATGAAGTGGAAATTGTTAAAGGCACGAACAACAGTGAGATTGTACCAAAATAAAGTAAGTATTTAGTCTAATTCAAATTCATTAACTTTAGGGAAACGATCTTGAAAACCAAAAATGTTGTCCTAGTGATCTTATATCTGATGAATCAGATGGTACCTTAGATCTTCACAAATCTATGGATTTGTGATTACTGGCTTTTCCATAGCCATGTTCTCTACCACTCCCCATCAGAACATGATGGTTAGATTTCTCTTCCATATCCATATTTTCACCTATGTGGAAACCCAGTGATTAGTTTATTTGGGTAATCGTTACATTTCATACTTTAGTTTTTAAAGCCATGTTTTGGTATTCTTTTTTACGATGTGGGTTTCTATTAAAGAAACTTTCGAATAGTAAACAATATATAACCCCGATGAATTTCGAGGGCGAAATGCATTTTAAGGGGGGTAGAATGTAACAGCCCGAGATTTTATGAAAAATATTCTTTTAAATTTCTTGTGTTGTACACTACACCAAAAGGAGCTTGCACAACACACATCCTTGACTTGCCTTGCATTACACGCAATCACGACCTTCCTCGTTAGCATGTGTAGTACGCAATACCGAGTTTCAATAAACAATGATATGCTATTAAAATATTATTATAACTAGTCGTTATGAATAGTAATAACCACCTTTTAAAATTTCAGAAATTTTAGCTCTCAAAATGGACTTCATTTTTGGATTCGGAGTATCGAATTTAGCCTAAGGTGAAATTTTGGTACTTTTCGGATAACTTTCATATTCTGATGAATAGTGAAAATTACTAAATTATTATTAAAAACAACTTTTTTAATCAAAATAATTAATAGTGATAAATTATTAATTTGAGTGTTTTTAAAGTATATTTAGAATATATTTTTACAATTTAATACAATGTTGGTCATTGGATGTAATTTCACATTTAAACCAGACATAAACAAGTGTCAATCTTTTGATAGATATTGTTTCTTAAAAACACGCTATTTGTTTTAACAGCGGGATTTAATTATAAAATTAATTAATGAAACTTCTATGTTATGAATTTGGTAAAATAGACTTCATTTTTGAATTCGGAATATGAAATATAGCTGAGGATGAAATTTTGGCATTGTTCTGAAATACATCAATTTTTGATGAATAGTGAAACTACTAAGTGGTAGTTAAAAAACTAAATTTTTCATAAAACATAATTTTACCGCTTCTGTGAATGGAATTTCAAAAATCTGAGAGACATGGTTAATGTCAGTAAGTAAAATGTGGTTCAATGAGATGAAAATAATTTTTGGTGAATAGTAACGTTTTACTTTTATTTACCACGGTTAAAAGTAAATAGGGTAATTAAGGGTAAGAATGTTATTAATATTACCCTAACACATGTCCTAATTCTATTGGACAAGTGTATCTCGACCAAAAACAACCTTAAGTGTAAAATATTATCATTTAGGCCCACTTGGATTAGATTAGGACATTTATTATTATTTAATTCAAAGAAGAGTTAAAAGAGTTAAAATCAAAGTATATTTACTAAAAAAAAATTAATATAGGGTTGTACATAAGATAAATTCGATTGTAAATATTCATTAGAAATCGAAAGAGATTTCCTACATTATGGTATTTTATTTGTAATTTCTAGACATCAAATAATTTAATTTATTTATGACACAAAGATGATGCAGTAATTATCTTATTAATGAAATATTGACATAATTGATATTATAAATACCAAAATAAATGCAATTTAAGACTTTTTAGGAATTCCACTAATTTTCTAGGTTACTATGATATATTATAGTTGATTTAATTAACTTGGTTCGAACATATAATTCTGTTATGACTTTCACAAAAATCATATATCAAATAGTGTCAAAATTGACACAAAATAGTTTTTAAATAAACTATTATATTATTAATTGTTATTTTATTCCTAAAAATCTAAGGATCGGCCAAATGACATAGATAAGGATATATGTATTAATAATATACAATTTGGGGTTCGTTTGGCTTGTTATAGTAAGTGTATTAACCATATAGTGAAAGAAAACAAAAAGACACGGTAAAAGTTAAATTATTTAACTTAGAGTTAAATCTAGTTGATAAGGTTAAAATAATACCCTAAACTTGTCTAAATCCTATTGGATGATAGGATTGCGACCCATACCCACTTTATCTTCGAAATAAGACCCTTTGGAACCATTAAAAACCGATTTTGATTTTAATATAAAATCATATTTTGAGATATTGCTAAGGTGCCCCTCTCCTCCCTTATAAAAGGGCACCTCCTCCCTCTCTTCCTCACACAACTTTGAGCCTTCAAGCTCGGCCATCACCTGACAAAATACCTTCTCCACTTCCCTAGTATCATCCTATAGATCCTGGTCTTCTTCAAAGACCATCCTTAGTTATTTAAGTGGAGGCTAAGAAAAGGCGCGTCAAAAAGAGGTAATATCCATTACCGATCTTTTTCAATTTCTTTCTTCTTAAACTTCTTCTTCTTTAGTTGTTTCACGATAAAGTAATAACATCAGTATTTATTATATACTTATATGTTATTATAAATATTAAACAACTCTAATTAACCTTCTATCCATCCTACGGAAAAAGGAAATCACCGCGCGGGCGTACGTACGGAATACTGTCTCCACGCCGTGGTGTAAACTATTTTCTGCCACCACCTTAATTGGATGGGTATAAAGGTGTAATGAGTAACTATATATGATTATTATAAAGTGATATTGATACTGAAATATTATACATACACTTCAACACAATTCCACGACCATGGAAATGATATCATCGCTCGTGCGTACGTACGGACTACCGTCTCCACGACGCGATGAGATTCATTCTCAATGATTAACCATTCATGAATGATTATAAAGTATATATAATAAGTAATAATGAAATATATGGCCTAATAATGATACTGGAATTATTTGTATCTATATGTATGTCATCTACTTAATTCCATTCAATTCAATAAGGAGACGAAAACAGCGTTCATGCGTACGTACGGACTACCGTCTCCATGAACGGTGTATTTATTCCCATTAACTGATTTATTATATATGTATATTATGAATATATATATATAAATCATGTTTAATATTCTATAATTAAGTAATCATGATCTAAGTAATCATATGAATAATTACAAGTTAAAAACACGAACGACAAATGAGACGATTTTACCCAAAACGCTACTTTAACATGAATTTACAAAAGAACGGGTAATATAAAGTCATAAGTGGACCATATATGATATAATAACAATGGATATGATTCTAGTATAAGTCAATAACATGATTTAAATCATTATACAGGAGGTTCGGACACTTACAAAGCAAGTCAGACCTAAGGTAAGGGAAATATCACAATCTCATTTTTATCCGAGATTGTTTATACTTTGGTATTTACTGGGGTGTATTTTATCATCCACATCCATGTTTACTCAATATGTAATATTATTTACATACACCTACAATTGTTTAAATCCAATTTTACCCTTCGGTGAGTTTTTAGTAAAGGATTTGAAATGAATCTTTTGTCGTTTTTCGTACGACGTACTTTTTGACTTTTCCGACAAAAGTACGAAGAATGTTTTTTTAACTTATACGGCATGAATGGATTTTTAAAACATTATTTCAAAGAAGTTTCCTTTACATGTTTTCAAGTTTATTTTTAATCATCTTATTTTAGTTTATAATTGTATTACATGTTAAGAAAGGAAAAGTGTTTTTGAAGTAGAAAGGATATTTTCCTCAAGAATGGAGTTCAAGTGTTTTATCAAAATTATTTTCCATTTAAGATAATAAAGGGTTCTGTTTTTATCCCTATTATTACATTGATTTGATTATGTTTTGAGGGAATTATTTTTATGAATTCATTTACCTTATATGATTTGTTTTATGATGTCATGATTTTTCAAGAATGCCATTTTTGTTATATGTGTTATGCGATGATGTATGATTTATGATTATGTGGCACACATAAGAAAAGATTCATTATAAGATGGGTGGGACCTATATCTCCCTCCAATGAATTGGGTAAAGATTTTATATCTCATGAGATAGACATGGCTGGAATGGTAGGTTATACCGGTTCAGTGAAACATGACTGAAACGAGGGTTACTCGATTCAGAAAGGGACTTTGTCCACTAAGATAGTCTTGGCAATGATTCTTGACTAACAAGAAATGATTCTCTATGATTATGTGTGAATGCCAAAAAGTTTCATGTTTTAAGTTATGATTATTGTGATTACATTTCACTGCCATGATTTATCCCATGTTATGAAATTATGATCTCTTTGGCAGGTTAAGATTTCCAAAAGTTATGTGCTTGTGTATACGATGTGATTGATATTTATTTTGTTTACCCTTACTGAGCATTTGAGCTCACCCTTTTATGTTTTCTTTTCCCCAGGATATAATGAAATGGTTTAGGTAAAAAAATGAAGATCTTTATGGGAGATGTTGAGGATCATTCACCATGATTAGAAGATTATATTCCGAGTTTCCAAAGACACTAAACTATTACGATCCTTGTGTGTGTGTTTTTGTTATGTACTAAGTATTCTGCAAAAGTAATGTAATATCAATGTACGTCAGGCTTCGGGTCTCTACACTCTACCGCTAATATTGGAATCTAGAAACTGAAAACTCCTGCTTCCATGAGGGTATGGTTGTCTGATCAAAATTGGTCGGTTGCACCCTTCTATGAATGAGATTATCCTTTACTCTCTGGGTTTCCTTTTTCCTCTGACCAAGGAAAACCCCATTCTAACGCAGTCGATATACTATATCCTTTCTGCCTAAAACAATCAATCTATGTATGAACTGTGGATGTCCATTCCACCCCCAAACTATTTTTGTAATGTCTCAATGCTTCTACCAAGTGGTTCTAACCAAAACTCTCACATCAAGCGTCATATCACACCATCGGCATAAGAGTGATTATCGATTATCCACCCAATGTTATCTCCATACATACAGGTCAAGTCCTTAGTTTAACCAGAAATTGTAGGTATTGAACAATATTCATGGCAATAAGGAATTATTGTTACCTATGTCTATTAATATAGAAGCTAGTAGTTGACACAGATCATACCTCCAATCATTCTTGGATCCCTTGGGTCACAATCCTTGACCACATACTGTAACGCCCCCACCCCAGTTACCCAGAGTCAGTTCTTTATTACATAACACTGTCATGATACAAGGAATCATGTCCCTAAAGACTGATTAGTTTAGTATTATTGGAAACAAGACACATACATAAGTTCTACATTAAAACTTGAAAATAAATACAACACTAATTTGTTCCATTAGAAAAATCCAAGTCTCCTAGATTATGCCTGCAAGTCACTCATTACTAACTTCTTCATATACTAGGAATATCAAACATAAGAAATGGGTGAACTAAAATGCTTAGTAAGGGTAAGAAATAAAGCGGAAGATAACATAGTCATTAGGCATAAAGAATAATTCAAAACAAATGCCTTTACAGATAATAAACATGAACACTTTATGGTAGGAATATGAGCTGAGTAAATAATGCCATAATAAAACATAGTAATGGGTATTCTGCTAGTCGAACAACCACATGATCCTTTATTATTATTTTCAAAATGAGGGAATTTATAATGTCATACATTCTGAAACATCTTATCATGGCCTCGGCAAAGACGTCTAAAAATGATTTAGGCCTCGGCCAAAACAATATATCAAATTGGGAAAGAACAATAAAAATTCCACATCTAATTGTCTAATGAGACCTACAGATGAATCAAAGAGCCATAGCGGGCTCCACCCATCATATACTAGGTCCAATACATTCCTCATATGAAAAGGTGGAATCATAACATGAACATTCGTATTAAAACTAGCATACAAAATGTCAATATATTAACCATAAAAAATGAATGGTATAAAATTAACACATCCACAGTCAAACATATTATAAAACCTTAAATACAATATGGAATATTTTTATCATAATAATCCAACTTCAAACAATTATAAAATCCATCAAAGGTTTTTGACATAGATGAAATGAAAACTATTTGAAAGAAATATCCCTTTCTATATTGAAACCATTTATGAGTCACATAATTGTTAAAGAAAAAATTTATTTTTAAAATATTCTTATAAAATTATAAGTGAATCTTCGATGATGTTATAAGGGAAAAAATAGTTGCACCTGCCATATAAGTTAAAAAATCATTCCTACCATAATTTTTTCAAAAAAGTCATAAATTAGCTTGTTTGGAAAACAATAGAACAATTAATTTCAAAACCTATATGGTAAAATAAGGGTATAAACGACATTAAACCATAGTCTAGTTAATAGTAAAAAAAATTAAATACATTTTTTAAAAAACATGGATGTAGATGAAAAAGATGTCCCAGAAGATACTTACATAAAAACAACCTTGGATAATAAAGAGATTGTGAAATTAACCCTTACCCTATACTTTTTCTCGGTCGAGTGTATGTTAAACTCTTGTATAATTGTTAAAACCTTGTTATTAATTTATAAAATAACTATATAAATATATTTCATATCATATATGATCTTATAATGTTTCTTTGTTAATAACAGTTTAGTAGTATCATCCTTTCAGGTGTTAACTGATTTGTTTTCTGTTTAATTATTTCTTATGTACGCCATATTTGTTATGGATAGGATGTATTTGATTCATATAAAGAATTATATTATGTTCATAAACATAATTTTAAATCATCAAATGAAAATTATTCTTGAATTATTACGATGGGGAATGAGTCTCATCACGTTCGGGGAGATGGTAATCCGTACGTACGGACGAGCGACAATATCATTATATTGATGGAGAAATTGTATGTAATTGGATTGTATATAATATATAAAAAATCATTAACATTTATATTTATTATTTACATCAGTTATACTCATTTTTATACCCATCCAATAATGAAGTGTTTGAATAACAAACTACAACATGACGTGGAGACGGTAAGTCGTACGTACTCATGTATGGTGACTTTTTCATTCATATGATGGATAGAATAATGAATATGGTTGTACAATTATTATAATAACGTAATAGTATATTGAGGATACAGAAGTTATTATTTTATCATGGAAACAACAAAGAAAGAGGATGTGGAAGAAGAAAAGAACTTGAAATAGGTGAGTAAATATTTACCTCTTCTTAGGGTTCTTCCTTTTGATTTGATCAAAAGTGGCCATTAGGATGGTATTCAGACCAAAGTAAGGCCTATAGGATGAAAGGAGGAAAGTTGGGAGGATATTTGGGCATTGTTTTGTTGAGCCAAAAGGATTTGGCATTGGGAAATTAAGAGAGGGGTAAGTACCCTTTTATAAGAGAGGTGAGGGCCACTTTTGGAAAAGCTTGAAATATTATTTTATAATAAAATCATTTTCTATTTCTAATAGCTCCAAAATGACTTATTTCGAGTCTAAGGTTGGTATGGGTCTAAAACCACTCAAAAACTAAGTTTTACGTAGGTTTAGTTCACCATAGTATCCTTATAGCTTAGATTTTACTCTTAGTTAAATAGTTTGACATTTACCGTGTCTCTTTGTATTTTTATATTATATGGTTAAAAAACGTACTAAAATTGATCTAGAGAACCCCAAGTTGTTCAGTATTAATATATATAAACTTATCTAAGTTCCATTTTTGAGCCTTATATTTTTAGAAATATTGTATTAATTAAAAATATAGTTTTTTATTAACACAATTATGTCAGTTTTGACACTATTTAGTATTGTGTTTTTGTGAAAATCATAAAAACATGATTACATCAAAATAAAATTATTTATTCAACGTTAAAATGTCATATTAGCCTATAAATTTAGTGGAATTAATTAAAAGTTTGAAATTACATTTATTTGGATATTTAAAATATCAATTATTTTAATCTTTCATTAATAAGGTAATTATTGCATCGTCATTGTGTCACAAATAAATTAAATTATTTAATGTCTAAAAATTATAAATAAAATACCATTATGTATTAAATATTTTTATATTAATAATTAGTATTTATAGTCTAATTTATATTTTGTGTAACCCTATATTAAAAATGGTTTATTTATTAACCATTGAATTTAACTATTTTAACTATTCTATAAATAAAATAATAATAAATGTCCTAATCTAATACAAGTGGACTAAAGGGATCATATATTATTCCTAATGTTATTTAAATTGAATTACACTTATCCAATAGAATTAGGACATGTGTTAGGGTAATTATGATATCATTTTTACCCATAATTACCCTATTTACTTTTAACTTGGTAAAAAAGTCAAAGTTACTATTCAACAAAAATTATTTTCATCTTATTCATCCAAATTTCACTTACTGATATTAACCATGTCCCATAGAATTTTTAAATTCAAGTAACAGAAGTGGTAAAATTAAGTTTTATGCAAATTTGCAAATGCTCCCAGGAGGTGGGTAAAAGGCAGTAAAATGTTTGATAAAATTTTATATACCTAAACATATTATAAAATGACTACAATGAATTATGTTGAATATATATATGTATTTTGTATCAATTTTTACATAATACAAATTCAAATAAAATAACTAATTATTTAAATAAAAAAGTTGATTTTAACCAATACCGTAGTGTTTTTCAAAATTCATCAAAAATTGAATGTTTTCAAAAAAAACAATAATAATTCACACTAAGTTAATTTTGATATTCCGAATTCAAAAATGAAGTCCATTTTTAAAAATAAAATTTATAATATTTCAAAAAGTTCTTATTACTATTCATAACATCTACTTTTATTGGTTGTGGTGTGTTATAATCTTGAAGTTGCGTACAATGAAATTTATTTCATTATTCAAAGGGAAATGTGTCGTGGAAGCTTAGGGTTTTAAATTATTCCCTCCTACAAATAATTTTTTCCTCTAAATTTCTAGAATACTTCCACACAAGAATGATTTGGGCAGTTCTTCATCATAAGTTCCTCTGGTTCTCACGTTGCCTCTTCCATCTTATAGTTTCTCTATAGAAATTTTACTAAACGAGTCATCCGGTTTCTAAACACTAGTTCTCTAGTATCAAGAATCATGACAGGCCCTTCACAATAAGACAGATCAGGTTCCAGATGAATTTCCTCATAAGTGATTACATGTATTGGTTCAGGCATGTATTTTCTCAATAGTGATACGTGGAACACTTCATGAACTTTGGAGAGACTTGGTGGAATTTCCAAACGGTATGCCACAGCCCCAATTCGTTCTAGATTTTTGAGAGTTCCATTGTACCTGGGACTTAATTTACCCTTCTTATTGAATCGTATAACTCCATTCCAAGGAGATAACTTCAAGAAAACATGATCTCCTACCTGAAATTATAAATCCTTCCATCGGTTATCGGCATTGATCTTCTACCTACATTAAGCTACATTGATGTGGGTTGGGATAACCTTCACCTTTTTCATCTTTTCCTCAACAAGTTTTGGGCCTACAAGTTTAATTTCACCAACATCATCCCTATAAATTGTGACATCTATTTCCAAATAACGCTTCATATGGTTCCATCTAAATACATGAATGGAAGATATTATTATAGGAAAATTCTACCATAGGTAAATATTGATCCCACATACCTTGAAAGTCATGTGACCAAGATCTCAACATATCTTCTATGGTTTGAATAGTTCGTTCTGATTTTCCATCAGTTTGAGGGTGGTAGGCAGTGCTCAAACAAAGTTCAGTATCCAGGGATTTATGAAGAATTTTCTAGAATCTAGATGTAAAATAGGGATCACGATCAGAAACAATTGATATGGGTACTCCATGAAGACTTACAACATCATTAATATATAGTCTTTCTAAGAATTCAAGTGGAAAATCTTCTCTTATAGAAAGAAAATTTGCTGACTTGGTAAGACGATCAACAATGACCAATATTATTTCATTTCATTCTAGGAGTATTCGGTATCCCCATGACAAAGCCCATCATAATATCATCTCATTTCAACTCAGTTATGTTAAGATGTTTCATGACTCCAATAGGATGTTGTCTTCCAGCATTCACTTATTGGAAAACCATGCATCTTGACACAAAATCAGCTATCTCCATTTTCAAGTTATCCCACCAAAAATGTTCCTTCAAATATATATACTTCTTGGTACTCCTATGAGGTATAGAGAAATTGGAGATATGAGAATCATCCAAAAATTCCCTTTTGAGATCAGGTATATTGGGAACAAAAAGCCTCATCCCAAATTTCAAAATTCCATCTTCATATACAATGTCACTCACTCTCCCATCATTTACATCTTTAATCTTCTTTTGAAACTCCTCATCATCAGTCTAAGAATTTTTTATCCATACTAGTAAAGACGGTTTGGAAACCATTTGAAAAAGTATTTACGATTCGCATTCCTTGGTTATACCCATATACATCTTTACTGGATCTATGAAAATAGGATCTCTTTCATCTCTCATTTGTTCAAAACTCCATTATCCTTTTGGATCAATGAATCTACCACCTTATTTTCCTTCCATAGATGGTACAGTATTGTGTAATCATAATCCATGAGTAGTTCAAGCCATCTCCTTTTCCTCATGTTCAGTTCTTTTTGTGAAAAAATATACTTCAAACTCTTGTGATCATTATAAATCTCACCTTTTTCACCATAGAAATAGTGTCTCCATATCTTAAGATCCAATATTACAGCTGCTAACTCAAGATCATGAGTATGATAGTTTTTCTCCTGATTTTTTAGCTATCATGATGCATAGGCAACAACTCTATCATTCTACATAAGTACACAACCATGTCCTTTCTTTAAAGCCCCACTATAAGTAACAAACCCATCATTCCCTGATGGTAGAGACAAGATAGGAGCATTGAAGAATATTCTCTTCAGTTCTTCAAAACAATCTTCACACTCTTTTTTCAAATAAATTTAACCCCTTCACGTGCGATTTTGGTTAATGGGTTAGCAAACCTAGAAAAATTCTGGACAAAACATCAATAATAACCTACTAAACCCACAAAACTTTGTACCTCGGTTATACTCATCGGTGTTGGATATTCATGGATTACATTAGACGTTAATGGATCAATTGATATTCCATCCTTAAAGATAATATGGCCAGGAAAAGAAATCTCCTGAATCCATAATTCACACTTTCTAAAAATCCCATATAATTCATTTCTTCTAGGAGTCTTTAGATGAACGCCCAAGTGATTTTCATGATCTTGGTAGCTTTTAGAGTATACAAAGATATCATCAATAAATTCCACTACAATGTCATAATGATATTCATTGAAAACTCTATTCATTAGATCCATTAAGAAAGACGATGCATTAGTCAATCCAAAAGGCATTACTGCAAACTCGTAATGCCCATACCTAGTTCAAAATGTTGTTTTTGGAATGTCTTCCTTCTTCAGCCACAATTGATGATATCCAGATCGATGGTCAATCTTTGAAAAATACTGAGCTCTAGGAAGCAGGTCGAATAAATCATCAATGCCAGGTAGGGGATACTTGTTCTTTATTGTTTAGCATTAATCTCCCTATAGACAATGCACAACATCATAGATCTGTCTTTCTTCTTAACAACACGAATAGGGGATCCCCATGGAGAAACACTAGGGTGAATAAATCCTTTATTACTCAATTCCTCTAGTTGTTTCTTTAGTTCCACTAATTAAACAGTGTCCATTCTATTAGGGGTCTTCGGTATGGGCCTTGAACCAGGAATCAAATCAATGGAAAACTCAATTTCTTATTCTGGAGGCTGTCCAGGTCAATCCTTTGGAAACACATCAACATATTATTTCACAATAGGTACGTCCTCTATTATAAATTTCTTTTCCTCACCCATATTTATTTTATTTTCATCCTCCCCAATGATTGAATTTATTAGATCTATTGGGGGATGATCTAGATAAGAATCAGATGGTGATTTTTCTTCTCTAAAGATAAGGTACTTATTATCATCATCAAGAATTTTAACAACCTTCTTCTTAGAATATATTTTCACATCATGGTCCAAAATCCAATCCATAACGAGGATTATATCAAATTCAATAATGGGTATGATAATTAGATTAGTAGATAAATATTGTTTATATACATTAATGGGGACTAATTCACAAAACATTTTTATAATGATACTTCCCTTAAAAGTTTTTATTGACAAATCTGTTGTTAAATCAAATTGAAAATATCTAATTTACATAGAAAACTAGGAAGACGTGAAACAATGCGATGATCTATAATCAAATATAGCATTGGGTACTCTTGAGGAAACCATTAAATTACCTACCACTACGTCTTTTGGAGCTTCAACCTCAGTAGTAGGGATCTCATAAGCTTGGCCTTGGTCCTTTGGCCTTTCTGAGGTAAGTTTCCCTAATTCTTAGGAAATTCATTTTCATAATTTACCATCTCCCTACAATTGTAGCATTGAACATGGTTAACTTCTTTCTTCCCCTTACAATCACTAGCAAGATGGCCTTTTTCTCCACATTTGTAGCATACATTTTTCTTTTTAAATATGCACCAGGGTGCTTCCTTCCATAATTATCATATGGTAGAAATTAAACTCTTCCCTTCTTCTATGATTCCTTATTTCCTTTCCCAGAGTGTTCAGGAGATCTCTTCTTGTCTTTCTTTCCTTCAAAGTTGTATGACTTAGAGAATTCATTTTCTGTCTTCATAGCTCGTGAGGCAATATCTTCATACAATGAGAAGGATGACGAGACTAATGCTCGATGGAGAAATCATTTTAACCCATCAAATAAATGATAAATTTCACTTCTTGGGATATGTATATAATATTTAGCAGGCCTTGCTATACTTTTAAAGTTAGCTTCATACATTGAGTCATTCTCATCCTCCTTTTGTCTCAGACTCAGAAATTGTCCTTCCATATCCACTCGATGGTCACGAGGAAGGTATTTTTCGAAGATAATCTCTTCTAACTCCCACCATTCTATATAGGATACTTCTTTATCCTCCTTTTCGTTTTAAATTAATGACCACCATTGATCTTCATCTCTGGTGAGATGATAAACTGACAGGACAACTTTTTCCCTTTCGCTACTTCCCAAAGCATGAAATATTTTATCTAAAGAACCTATCCATTTTTCAGCTAGAAATGGATTTGTAGACCCATTGAATATTGGTGTTCATCGCCTCATGAAGAGATATAACATTAATCCTCCGCATTTTTGATTAGGGTGCTCCATGTGGGTAAGGTTATTATTCATAACCTAAGTGAGTTGTCCCAATATGGTGATAAGTTGATCAGTACTAGTTGCTTCATGACCTCCACTATAATTATCATGAGTGGGTGGAAAATACTTACATGGATTATGTGCTTTGATATGTTTTTCAATCCTTCCACTAGGTTCCATTTCTAAAAAATGTCATACACTATATTATTTTATGATTCACAAAAAATAATTCCAAACTTGTAAAATAGTTATCATAAATTGAACAGTTTATGAATATAATCGATAATTATAAAAATGTTTTCTTGGAAGAAGTATATACACATAAACCCTTTATAATTATTTGTAAAGAAAATGAGATTTATCATAAACATATCCCCTGGGAGTTTCATAACCAAGAGTGCATCAAGGCATGTTGTCATGCACCAGTTCTCGTTCGAGTCTAGCACAAAGCGGTGTTTTCGGTTTTTACGCCTAGGTACATCTGTGTCGAAAACGCCTCAACCTACTCATATCCAGATAAGGATTTCTTTCTTAGAAAACTCACAAAATCTATACAGTACCAAAATTCATGGATGTTCTTCTATACTATTCTTCCAAGTCTATCTTAGGGTAGTGTTCTCTAATCAGAGTTTTTCTAAATCTAGCTTCCAAGGATTGTACTAATCTTCCTCTGATACCAGCTGTAATGCCCTGACCCTATTTACCCATATTTGGTTCTTTATTACATAACATTGGCATGATACAAGGAATCATGTCCCGAAAGACCTATCATTTTATTATTATTGGAAATAAGACACATACATAAGTTCAACATAACAACGTGAAAATAAATACAACACTAATTTGTTCCACTAGAAACATCCAAGTCTCCTAGATTATGCCTACAAGTCACAGATAACTAACTTATTAATATCTTGGGAAAATGATACATAATAATGTGGTGAGATCAAATTCTCATTAAGGGTAAGCAATACAACGTAAGATAACCTAAACATTTGGCATGATGAATAATTTAAAACACATGCTTTTACAAATAATAAACAAGAAAACTTTATGGAAGGAATATGAGATGATTAAATAATTCCATAAAAAACATAGTCATGGGTATTCTACTAGTCGAATAACAACTTGAACCATCATTATTATTTTCATAATGAGGGAATGTATAATGTCGGATATTATGAAACATCTCGTCAAGGCCTCTGCCAAGATGTCTAAAAATGATTTAGGTCTCGGCCAAAACCATATATCAAATTGGGAAAGGCCTCAGCCAATTCCATATCTAATTGTCTCATGAGACCAACCGATGCATAGAGTAGCTATAGTGGGCTCCACCCATCACATACTAAGTCCAATACATTCCAAATATAAAAAAGTTGAAACATAACATAAACATCCGTATTAGAACTAGCATACGAAATGTCAATACATTAACCATAAACCATGAATTGTATAAAAATAACTCATCCACTGTCAAACATATCACAAAACCTTAAATACAATATGGAATATTTGTATCATAATTAATCAACATGAAACAAGTGAAAAATCCCTCAAGTGATGTTAACATAGATGAAATGAAAACTATTTGAAATAAATATCTCTTTCTATTTAGAAACCATTTGAAAGTCACATAATTAAAAAACAGAACATTTATTTTGAAATTATTCTAATAAGAATGTATCAGAAGCTTCAATGATGTTATAACAGCGGAAAAAAGCTACACCCTCTATAAAAGCTAAAAAATATTCTTACCTCAATTTTGTCGAAAGGGTCATAAAATACCTTGTTTGGAAAATGATGGAAAGATTCATTTTAAAGAATATAAGTTCAATTAAGGGTATAAATGACTTTAAACCAGAGTCTAGTAAATAGTTAAAATGTTTTGAAATACTTTTTTATGAAAATATGGATGCGGATGATAAGGAGCTCCCAGTAGATACTTACGTTAAAATAACCTCGGATAATAACAAGATTGTGAAATTAACTTTTACCTTGTAATTTTCCTTGGTAGAGGGTATTTTAACCTCTTTTATAATATTTAAAATATTTTAATTAAATTATACAATAAATATATACATAAATATGATATCATATATTATCTTATAATAGTGTTTTGTTAGTAATATTTTAGTAGTATCATCGTTTAGAGAGTTGACTGATTCATTTTTTTTATATGATTGGTTACATAAGCCTTGTTTTTTATGGATAGGATGTATTTAAATCATATACAAAATGATATTATGTTTATAAAAATTATTTTTAATCATAAAAATAAAATTATTCTTGAATTATTAAGATGGGGAATGAATCTCACCGCGTTCATGGAGACGGTAATCCGTACCTACGCACGAGCAATAATATCATTATATTGATGGATAAACCATATGTAATTGGATGTTATATCATATGTAAATAATAATTAACATGTTATATTTATTATTTAAATCATTTATACTCATTATTATACCCATCCAAATAGTGAATTTTTTGAATAACAAACTACACCATGATGTGGAGACGGTAACCCGTACGTACACACGTATAATGAATTTGTCATTCTTATGATAAATAGAATAATAAAAATGGTTGTACCATTTTTATAATAACATCACAGTATATATAAGATACTAGAGTTATTATTTTATAATGGAAACATCAAATAAAGAGGAATTGGAAGAAGAAAAGAACTTAAAAGAGGTGAAGAAATATTTACCTCTTCTTCGGGTTCTTCCTTTCGATTAGATTAAAAGGGATCCTTATGTTGGATTTCATACCAAAATAAGGCCTCTAGGGTGAAGGAAGGAAGGTTGGGAGGATATTTGGGTTGGTTTTGGCAGATGAAAAACGCTTTGGAGGTGGGAAATTAAGATAAGGGGATGTACCATTTTATAAGATAGTTGAAGGTCACTTTTGGAGAAGCTTGAAATATAATTTTATAATAAAAAAAATTCAGTTTATAATGGCTCATAAATAATTTATATTGAGGGTAAGGTGGTTATGTGTCGAAATCCACTCAACCAATAGATTTTAGATAAGTTTATGTCACTATATTATCCTTATCTTTTAGATTTAACTCTTAGTTAAATAGTTTGACATTTACCATGTCTCTTTGCCTTTTTATATTATATGGTTAATAAACATAATATAAACTACCAATAAAACCCCAAGCGAATTATTATTGATATATATGACCTTATCCATGTCCTTTGGATGATCCTTAGATTTTTAGAAAAATTATATCAATTAATAATAAATTATTAGTTTTAAAAACACAATTATGGCAATTTAGAGACTATTTAGTATTTGGTTTTTGTAAAAATCATAATAGCTTCATTTCTTCCAAAAAAATTATTTAATTAATTATAAAATGTCATATTAACCTTGAAAATTAATTTAATTCATTAAAAGTTTCAAATTAAATTTATTTTGATATTTATAATATCAATTATTTTAATATTTCATTAATAACGTAATTACTGCATCAACATTGTGTCATAAATAAATTAAATTATTTAATGTCTAAAATTATAAATAAAATACCATTATATAGGAAATATTTTTATCTTTATAATGAATATTTATAGTCGAATTTATATTGTGTTTAACCCAATATTAAAAATGGATTAGTTATCAAACATTGATTTTAACTCTTTTAACTCTTATTTAAATAAAATAATAATAAATGTTCAAATCTAATAAAAGTGGAAAAGGGGGATCATATTTTATTCCTAAGGTTGTTTTAGGTCGAACTAAACTTATCCAAAAGAATTACGACATGTGTAATGATAATTATGATATCATATTTACCCATAATTACCCTATTTACTTTTAATCGTGGTAAATAAAAGTCAAAAGATACTATTCACAAAAAACTATTTTCATCCTATTGAACCAAGTTTTACATACTGATATTAACTGTGTATCTCAATTTTTTAAAATTTAACTCATAGAAGTGGTAACATTATGTTTTATGCAAATTTTCAAATTCTCTTAGGAGGTGGGTAAAAGGTGATAAAAAGATCGATAAAATTTTATATATCAAAACATATTATAAAATGACTCCAATGAATTAGGTTGAACATATATTTGTATTATGTATCTATTTTTACTTAAAATAAATTAATTTAAAATAACAAATTATTTCAATAAAAAGTAGGTTTTTACAAATAACGTAGTGTTTTTCCCTATTCATCAAAAATTCAATGCTTTTAGAAAAATACCAAAAATTCAGCTTAAGCTAATTATGATATTCTGAATTCAAAAATGAAGTCCATTTGGATAGATAAAATTTATAAAATCTCAAAAGGTTTTTATTACTATTCATAACAGCCAGTTTGATTGGTTGTGGTGTGTTAGAATCTGAAAGTTGCGTACAATGAATGTTATAGAATTATTCAAAGGGAAACATGTCGTGGAAGCTAGGGGAGTTACACATACCGCTAGTCCCCTCCCCTTTCATCCATCTCCCTGATCCTAGTGTGGACCATATTTTGGTGGTGGTTGTAACATGTCAAAATGTATACCACCTCATGCTGCTCTCATAGCTCCACTTCCACACATGTTTCCCTACAGATTCATCTGTCCCTATCACTTCCTCTTCCCAAAACATTTTACACACCATGTCTATGAGACTGGCATCAGTCTCATGCATTCTCACTACTAACATTCACTAGTTGTATCCATTCATTCAAAGAACATTCTACCAAAAAATTTCTCTCTAGCACCCTATTATAAGTATTAATTCATAGAGGAATAATGTTGGCTGAGATGTCCCTAATCACTCCTCGATCAGAAGTCCAAGCCCTGAAGCACTGACCATACTGTATTTATCGAGTACCTAGGATAGTCTGTACGCCATGATGATTTCTCATCTACAGACATGTCATCCTACCAAAGCTATAGAAGCACTAGGGAAAACTATCCCTTTAGCTCTTTATGGTAATATATTCCCTTCATTGAGGAAGTTTTTCAATATTTTCCATAGAAAAGTCACCTCTTCACAATATTAGGGTAATCTAAACTCTGTCATAATCTTTGTTGATCCACAAAGAAGGCTCTCTACTAGGACCGCCATTAGATTGAAGGGTTACCAGTTAAATGGAAACTTGACCACCTGCTCAAGCCAGTCCTTAGCCACCTTTGAGTCGGGATCACCTCGGAACCTGAGGGGTATCTAATGATAAAACACATGTAAGGTACTAATGCTACACGTTTCCAATACTAGAACTACAGGATGTAACCGTTGACCAATGGGTAGTGATATAATTGGGACACTACCCGAAGGTACCATCTCGGGAAACGATCCATGTATCAAAGCATCATCACCATGCGAACCATCCTCATGACCATGCACTAATAAAGACTAGTAGCTAGGATCTCCATCTAATACGCTGGTGTCCCAACTAAGCAGAAAACTCTAGCCACAGCCTTCATCCAGTCCTCAGCTGCATGGAGATCTTTCTTTCTTTTATACCTTATAGGCCTCTGCTGTAGAACTCGTGCAACATGCTCAGTTAGAGTGCATAGTCCACTAGTATCATATTTTTCTGATCCACATAGGATCGTTCGGCGCCGATCCATGTAGGATCGATAAGTAATAACCCCCCCCCCCCCCACCCCCCAAGACCCACACAAGATCTTACCCACACATGTTTGATATGTCATTGATATATTTTGGGCCGCTCTAAGGCCGGTCCTCGTCAGGTCGCGCACTGATGATCCACACAGGGTCACTAAAATGCTGATCAACATAGGGTCGGTACAATACTGATTCACACAGTGTTTGTAGAATGATGATCCACATAGGGTCACTAGAATGTGGATCCACATAGGGTCGCTGGAATAATGATCTAAACAGAGTATCTATCAAGTTTATCCACATAGGTTCCCTATAATGTTGATCGACATAGGGTTTCTAGAATGTTGATCTACACAGGGTTGCTAAAATGATGATCCACACTAGGTCGCTAGAATGCTATCCACACATTTTCGCTAAAATGAGGATCCACACCGGGTCGCAAGAATGATGATCCACACAGGGTCTATAGAATTTTTATCCACACAAGGTCTCTAGAATTTTGATCCACACAGGGTCTCTAGACCACTGATCCACACAGGGTCTCTAGAATGAAGATCCACGCAGGTTCATTGGGTGGGCCATTATCGGGTACTCTATCAGGAATCCTTGCTCGCTGTCTACGGGGCAGCATCCTGATATGGAACAGGTGCACCACAGTTATTATGTTATACCTAGTTAGTTGACTCCAATGAAACTAAGGAAAACATTTCCAAAACACACAATCAGCGTTTTCATTCATCGGGCCAAAAATCATAATTCAGGGTCCTGGTGTATGGATACTTCGGACGCTGCACCAACACAGGACTCCCCAAACCAAAAACCACACTAAAAACACTTAGCATTATTTCTCCATTGAAAATATTATATTCCTATTACTTTGGTAGATCTGGATCCCTTAATTCCCCTTTGTCACAACTCGTCCCACGGGGCCCAGACGTGACTACCCCATGCTCCACTTCCATAGGCCAGGAGTTGGTCACTAGTACTTGAGGGATTTTCTCGAACAGGGAAGGCAATGCTTAGATATCTGAACACACTAAAAAGGGGAAACTGAAGTAAACATTCAATAAAAAGTAAGGTATAAACATGAGAGTACAGTACAACCACAAGTACAACTATAGACTAAAAGTAAAAGGGGTCAGAATACAAGCCCAACTTCATAGTAAATGTACAACTGAAAAGAGAAAATAGCTCAGGGATTGTCCATCGAGGATCCTACCTTTTGGGTGGGTATATCTCGTCTCCACAACACTCCATGTTTTCCCATCTCCTCGGTATACCACCTAGTCCTAGATCCCTTATGTATTAGCCCAGCTGATCATCATCTGCACAAGACACAATAGGGTGCAGGCGAAGCCCGTGTAGGGGTGAGTATAACAATATCTATTAGGGGATTCTGAGACCCCCGATGGCCTATCAATAATCCACACATGAATAAATCGCAAGATACACATCAAAGGTAAAAGAAAAAGCATGATCTAAATCCTGAACCTCAAAGAAAAAAAGACATCTCACTCTAACGGTAACTTCAAGGTTACTGGGATCGGGATGACTTGTCGTACTGAAGGATAATCATATCTATAGTAACTCTAGTGTTGAACCGTATTGATCATTGGTGCAGACATGTATTTTTCATTAGTCTAGACTCATATTGGTAGCCGGTGCAGACATGTATTGGTCACCGGTGTAGACATGTATTGGACACTTGTGCATACCCATATTGGTCACTCTTCATCTTCATGTCACAGCCAGCTGATGGATTCCCGCTCATAACCCGCTTGATTCTAGGATAACCACTCCTATTGCCATCGATTGTATTTCAAATGGTACAAAATCCCTCAAAAAGAAAACCAATAGGACTACCCAGTCATGTGGGTACCAATGTGATAGATGGCGCATTGATCAGACGTTCGGTCTGTGAGATATGGGCACTTTGGTAAAAAGGTCTCGGTTTGATTCAAATATAATCCAACCCAAGTTGCATGTAAAAATCCTTCCAAACTCAATTAGATTATCTCAAAAGGAATGTCTTATCACAATGGTCCTTATTTAATAGATAGCGTGTCAATCAGATACTCTGTCTGTTAGTTACACCCCTTTCTGTGAAACGAGGGAGATTACACCTTGGTCCGACCCAGCTCGGTCAGCCCCGCCAGAATATTCCAAAGGGACAGCTTCCCAAAAGGGGACCCAACGCCACTTAAGGCATGTCAAACAGACACTCAGTTCATCAGTTATGGGTGTTTATTTATCTGAGTACTGGTTGGGTCTGTGCCTGGTCCTACTCGGTCAGACCGGGACGGCGCAATGGGTCCTGAGGTCTACTGGACACTACTCAGGTTCGGCCCACAGGGGTTTGGCTCGGTTCACTTGGTCCGGCCCATCGGGGTCAGCCCAGCTTGTTTGTGGGCCTAGGCCGCGATTGCCTCAGCCCATCGGGTGGGCCTCGTCCCACACGCGTTGGCCCATTGGGTCGCGGGTCTGGCCTACTCGGTCGGCCAACATCTGGCTCAGTCCGTTCGAAGGCGGAACATTGAGTCCCATTGACCCCGCAGTTACGGGTCCATTTCAGGTAGCAGTTGGGGCGCTTCCCCAACCATGATTCAACAGTCTGTCGACCGGCTTCCACCAACAAAGCATGTTGTAGGGTCGTGCTGCCCCTTCCTGCCGCAGCCCACTGGCCAGTGCTACTCCGCACTTCCCTCCTGTCGCGGCTGCTGCGACACTGTGTAGCCTTCCACCGCCCGTGACAAATTGTCACGGATCTCCTACGGCCTCCGCTAGCCACTGCTGACATGGTGCGCCGACATTTTTCATCCACAGGCCACCGAATGTGCTTCGGTGGTCCTTTTTTGGTTCATTCTTCACATATAGTTCCCTCGGGGTGTCTTCATCAAAACGTGACCGCCTAATTCATGTTACCTCCAATTTGAGGAAACTTTCCCTGAAGAACGCTACATGAGTGAAGTGGTGGATCGTCTGGGCCTTCTTTCTTTGGCACATGCCCTCCACGTTAACATGATAGCAGGCGGGAGCAAACAAATCATCAACGATGAACTTAAAAACAAACCACCTTTGTGGTTAAGATGTCCGCTGATTACAATTGACAGAACCTCCCCAGTTGTTTCCGTCGTTTCATGATTCGGTGGCGCTCTTCACTACTTTCTTAATCTAGCTTCATCTTCTAGGTGTTTAGCATCGCGGTACTTTCCCAAAGCTTCATCGCTTGGTGAAGTCATTCCAACACCCCTCCCTGAGCTCCATATAAATAAAAGAGTAGAAAGAGTGATTCTCACATGAAGAATTAATGAGGTTCATTTAATTAATGAACCTCCCAAATTCCCAATTTTGTGTTTACATGTAAAGAAGTTTCAATCCATTTAATTTATTGACATTTCATTGGTTCTGCCACCGTCGCTCGACCATTAGAGAAAGAGAAAATAAAATAAAATAACATTGTTATTTTATTATTCTTTTAAATGTCCAAAAACAATTTTTTTATCCTAACCTACTACAGTAGAAGTGAATCCTTCCTTAAGAAAATATCGGCGTTGGGGATTCAACAGTGACCTTATATTATTAATCTGTGAACCGGTTATAAAGTTTCAAAATTTCGATCATGAGTTTACTAAACGTAGGTTTAAAAAAGTTCAATAAATTTTTAACACCCCCCCCCTCAACCAGCACTGGTTCAGGTTAGGCTCTAACCAAGGGAAACAAATCCCAATGAACTCAACAGTACTCTCATGTTTTCAATCCGAGTTACCATTTTGATGTAATGGATTTTAATAATAAAATAATTGTTGCCTACTTATTTTATTTATGGCCAAAAACTAACTTCCCTAGTTGGCTCACACCGACCAATGTTATTATATACTTAAATAAATCATACCCTCACGAGCTCAGTGGTGATCTTGGATTTTTAATCCAAGTAACCATTCATGAGTTATAATCATTTTAAAAATAAAATAGCTTAATTTTATTATTTTATTTATGATTATTCCCTTATCGGGTTTTCTCACTGGAGGCATGCACCGACTAAACATATGTCACGGCTAGGGTAAACCTGATATCCTGAATCCAATGGTGTCGTCAAATTTATGATCTGGGAACCTTTATAAGTGGTATTCCAATTTTTCAGGAAAACCACTAATGTGAACTATTTTAAACATAACATTTTTCGAAAGATCATTTCGAGCACTCCGGGAATCAGAATCACCCGCCGTCATATTTCAAGATCTCAAAAAAAATTCCATATAATTAAAAAAATTATACAGAAATTCTGGGATATTACAACCTAGATTTTCTTTCTCTTTTATAAGTCCTCAAAATCACACATTAAATTCTCCACTCATGACACCCTTCAATACATAACATACTTAACATCATTCTTTATTACTTGGGGAAATGGAAACATAATAAGGGTGAGTTAAAATGATTATAAATGGTAAACATGGGTATTAAAAATTGATGTCATCACTAAGTGTAAGATAAGTGTAACGGTAAGGCATAATAATAAAAGTGCATGAGCATAGCATGAGAATCTTCATACTGATCAAAAATAAAATCCTAAAACATGATGAAATGCCTAAATTTTCAATATAATAAATGTTTCATATATGTAGACAATCATGAGCCATGTGAAATCAATATCACTTAAACAAAACATTAAAAATAATATAAATCATAAAGAAAATATGTTGGAATATTGTGGAATCACAGTTTTATCATTGAATCACCTAATGTAATAATTTAAATATTCTATTATTAGTAACTTTTGTCCCATCGCCTGAGCTACCACCAACCTTCTTCCCATGCTCATCGTGCTTTCACATCTACTTGGATGAACTATCACTTCCAAATACATACATAGCACCAAAGAAACTAGACCTTCCTCTATGACCAAAATTCACGATACTATCACGATAAACTACCCCGGAATAGGTATTCATCTTGAATATGAATATTTGTAAATGGATCTTTAGTCACAAGCCCCTTTCAAACCTCTAAGCCTTCATCTTCTCATTAGAGACTTTTTTTGGAGCTTATCGGACTAGCTCAAAAAAGAAGTTGGCATACTCCATCACCAATTGGTACCCCTGAACAACATATATAAACTCTCAGGATCTGCCATATTCCAAGACCTCAGGATAGTACGAGTCATTGAAGATCTTCTATAAGTACTTCCATCTCATCTTCTCATACTTCCCAGCTTGAATCACAGAGTCCCACCACCTTCGACCGGACCCCCCTAATAGAAACGAAGTAAAATTTACTCTGAGTTCCTCAAGGGTATCATGAAACTCAAACATATTCTCAATATTTTCAATCCACTCCTCCACTTCCTAGTTCTCCAGGATACATCATAAAGAAGGGGGATTTTTTTGAAGAAACTCTTGGGATTTGTCTATTTTATGACTAGATTCAACCTCTCTAACTGAAGCTAGTGTAGGATCAGGAGTCGTTTCCTATTTTAAAGCCTAAACATCTTATAATATAGTAGACAGCAACCTCAGATCATGTTGTGAGGGATAATTATCTTCATCTTCCATATGTGGGAGAAAATGAGCTCTCTTTGGTGGCATATTGATACTAAAATAAATTGTTACAAGAAAAATCATTAGTACAACTGGTCTAAAAAATCTTACAAATAGAATCAAATCTAAATATATAAAATTTATAACAACAAAAAAAAATAACCAATACACTTCCCCTCCTGTCATTTTCCATGTGCAGTCTACAACTTACATGTCCCACCTTGAAGGGTAGTCATAAAAAGATTCCAACATCACATGGCGATTTAAGGTTTGTCACAAGGTATACTAGCTAGGCACCCTACTCGAAACCCAAACTCTGATCCCCTCCATTCATGGCTCCTTTCTACCCAGACCCATCTATAAAATGGCTCGATGATCTTAACCAGAATCTGAGAACTTTTTTTCATGAACAAAGCGGAGTCATCATCTAGAGAGGTGCATGAAACAGTCCAGGGAAAGGCCCGAAGGGCATTCTCGATCCCCACGGGCTGGCATAAGTGCGCGAGTCTAACTGTTTACATGGGGGAATAATTTACCTAAATATGAAAATATAAAAATTTAAACAATTTAAATAAATAGTTACTGAAAATCACAATCAAACAAACCTTTAACTAAAAAATACAAATTTTAGTTACATGTGTATTTCAAAGGAACTAAAAATTATACTATGAAAAATAGGCCATAATCTCAAACTATCAAAAGGGAATGTGTCCAAATACAAGCTCAAAACCACCACATGGAAAGATGATGCCACCCTAATGCCTTGTCCAAAACACCTCCCAAAAATGATCACTAATAAATTGAAGTTCCATCTCCATAATAATTACCCTTACCGATATCAAACATTACCAAATCTACTTAAACCCAAATTTGTAATTAGGGTGTGAGATAATTCCCTATAGGATTCCACCAAAATAGAGTCCATGCAATACACATTAAATGATGAATAAACCTGTAAGATTAAAAAATGAAAATAATAAAATTTAATCTATTTTAAAGAAATAAGTATAAATGAAAACAACTTCAATGGAATGAAACTTTAATTAAAAACATATTTACTCTTGAAGTAACCCAAATACCACACCATATTCTGATAGTGAGTGTTGAATAGAGAAATAGAACTTAGCATGGAAGGGTCCATGTAGGTACTAGAAAGTTATGGGACCCTAGAACCTCATGTATCAATGATAATTTTTATAGGAATAAAAAAACCCACATTCTCGTGCATGATCCAATATTATGGGGAATCCCCATATCCCTAGTGGTCTCTAATCATCATCCCAATATGTCGTTAGTGTAACAGTCATGAATTATGCTATGATAAACTAGGTCAAAGCCACTTATGTATCACGAGAACACTATTCCTAGTCTTCATACATATTTACGTGGGCTTCCCTTAGTTATCATTCATGTTCCAAGTTCATATCCCATGCCACACTCAAATAAACAAACCAAACAAGTCCCTATACACAAAATACCACTATTTTCACACACCAACCTACTTTTAAAGTCATATGCACACCAAAACCACTTAAAAACATCATTCGGACCACATTGACAATTAAATAAACAATTTTAACAATTAATTAAACCATTTTTACAATTTATAAACACCGCAAAAAATTGCACAACTGGAATTTACCCAATTCATATAGTGAGGCCAATTTCAAACCAAATGAAAATAAAATTCTATTTTGAGCTAGTTTCACACCATTTTCACAATTGAATAAAATAATTTCAAAATTCGTAAAACACTAAAAAATAACACAATACGGGTTTTCCTCAAAAAACACTCCTAATTTCATATAAAGATGCTACAAATAAAGTAAAACACGTACTAAATTTTTTTAAAAACTATTTTCTCACCAAAAAAATTACAAACAAGACACACTGAATTAATTAATAAATTAAAACATTTCATAAAATAATGATTATTCATGGAACCACCTACCTTTGGTGTCAAAATCCCAAAAACATTGGTGTAAAACTCCAATCTCACCACAATCGCACAACACATGTATCAAATTGAATCATAGTTCAAGAGATCAAACCCAAAAAAACTCATCATTAAATCCTATGAATGAATCCCTTATGAGAATAATAACCATAAAGGGGAATGAAATTTTTACCAAAGTCGAAATAACATATGGTTGAGAGAGAGGAGAAACGACGAGGGGTTTGGGAAGCTGGTCATGTGAGGAGGGGTTTTCGGAGGGGAGTCACTTGCTAGGAGGGTCGTCAGATAGTCTGGGTGAGGAGTGGTTGGTGTGAGGGGAGCACAGTGTCCCGAGGGAGGTTCACAGGGAGGGAGTTCACCAACTAGGGTCTTGTCGAAAGGGGGTGCGGTGACGGTGATGGGGGGTGGCACAATAAAGATGGGAGGAATGGGGTATGATTTGATAAAGGGGATGTGACAAGGGAGGGAGAGAAAGATAGAAAAGGTGAAAAGGGAAAGGGAAAAAAGGGAAAGGGAATAAAGAAAAATGAAATCTAAAAAAACTCAAACATAATTACAATACTAATAAATATATTAATATCTTAAATAGATATTAACAATTATAATAATAATAATATCTTGTTTAAATATATACTATAATAATAATAGTTTTCTTAAATAATAATAATAATAAATTTTTTATTAAATCTATCATTAATTTCATTATATTTTTCATATTTTATTTTTTTACTTTATTATTTATCATATTAGAGTTTTTGAACACCTGGAGGACATGTGGTGACCTGGGCCAAGCCACTCAGTGTCGACAGTGCTCTACCAGTGTGCTGGACATTGTCCAGCCCAAAATATTCGTTTATCAGCAAAAATAAAAAATCCCAAAAGGGACTAGACTCGCACCTCATAAAACATTTTCTAAACCCAAAAAAATAATAAAATTAAAATTATTTCAAAATTTAGGGTGTAAAAACTCTACCCACCAAGAAAACTTTCCACCCTCAGAAAGTCAACATGAAACACGATCGAAAAATAAAAATAGATACTCTTGCTCATCCCATAACATCTCCTCCCAAGCCTCATGAACATCATTCTCATGATACCAAAGGATAAAGACCAACAAAATAGATTTCCCACAAGGCACCTTCTCATGAGAATCCCCTATACACATTGGTCGTTCAAACACAGATAAATCTGTCCCTATCACTAACTCTTACGAATTCAACCCATGGGACAGATCTGGATTATACTTATTCAATTGGGAGACATGAAATACATCATGAATTGACATAAACTAAAATGGTAGTGGTAACCTATATTCAACATTGACACAGCGCACAGTGATCTCGAATGTTCCAACATATCACACCATCAGTTTCCCATATTTCCCAAATGAGGATGAACCAAACAGGGGGCGTCTTTAAAGGACACATGTTCGACCACCAAAAACTAATGTTCATGATGCCTCTGATCAGCATAGGATTATAGACACTCGACGATATCAATAACCACTATCGGATCAACTTGAATTTTATAGATGTTTGTTGAATAAGGATCGATCCCAAAATTGAGGTTTCAACCACCTCATCCCAACATAAAGAAGACTGACAAGGCCAACTATAGAGAACCTTTAATAGACTCATTAAAATAGAGGATTAGAAACTATTGGGTCCACAAGGCTGAGTACCCTGAGAGGAGGGGTGAATTAGGGTATGACTAATTTAAAAATAAAGCCTGTTTTGATCTTGTTTTGCTGTTAAGAAAAACACTCTTCTCTCTCATTCCTGTTGCACAGAAAGTAAACCATGAACATGACACAACAATTTTTATTTGGTTCACCGCTAAGGGCTACATCCAAGGAGCATACGCCGATAGGTTTTTAGTCATACCAAATTCCACTAAACTTCACTATCTATGGATCACAAGGTTCGGGCACAGTTACTCTGTCCCATGCTCACTGCCTCTACAATGTTTAGGGTCAGCTCCCTGCTTTCCCAAGAGTCACTCCCTGTTTCTCTTTCTCTGGCTCACTGCCGGTGGAGAGGATCACCTACTTCCTCTTCCTTTGCCCACTGCACTAGGAAGGGATCCACTCACAGTTTATAGACCTGTAGATCTCTTTATTTGCATGAATAAATGCATCCTCAGTAGTTGATAGATGCTCTGTTAATGTCCAAATTTCATCCATTGATGAATACCCCTTTGCCTCTTAACCACTGGGAAATTCACTTTGGAAACACCTTCGCAAATCACCCAACTTCGCGAGGCTCCCAATATCACGAAGCTCAAATAAGACTTCACGAAGCTCCTTCCTTTTCGCGAAGCTCACAATTTCACGGTGCTCAGACCATCGCAAAGCTCAAGACTTCGAAATTCTAAAGTCGTCACGGAGCTCAAGTTGTTGCAAAGAGACTTCCCCCGCAAAGCTCACTGAGCCAATGCGGAGCACAGGACTTTCACGGAGCTAGAATAGCCGCCACAATGCTCTTCTTTCACGAAACACACTACCTTCGCAAACTTCCTTCACGAAGTGAGAGAAAAGTATTTTCTCTGAAAATTCTCTCAACTTCTCTCGAGGGGGTCGGCCTCTATTTATAGGCGATTCCACTGACCCTCAAACTTTCCACGCGAAGTCCGCACCACGTCATCACCAATCGTGAAGCTCGGAAATTTCCACCGAAATTCTCTCAAAATTGCGAAGCACCCTAGAAATTTTCCGATCATGGAGCTCATCATATTCGCGGAGCATCACCGTCAACATTCCTTCGTGCCTTTACCGCGAAGCTCCCTCACAAATCCCTTCACCACCGTGATGCGCTTCAACTCTTCCATTCGCGAAGCTTTGATGTAATCACGAAGAATCACCGCCATCATTCTTCTGGTCTTTGCAAAATCCAAACCATGAATCCTCTCTTTGCAAACTTCATGTCATTTCCATATTTAATTATGATATTTATGGAAATCTTATTTTCGCAATGCTCACCAAACTCCAAATTTTGGGCCCCAAAAATTTGGCAAACACTGGGAAACAGCGCCACCTTGTACTACTCTTTTGTACCGCCTCCAGATTGTCCTTTCCTTTGTCATCGTTCTTTGTTAACATGGATTGTCAACAAGTTCTCTGGAACTCGAAAATTCTCCATGGAAACCTCCTTTTTCAACAAACACAATCAACCCAAAAATACTGCAATGTTACCTTGAGGTATTTTTTCCCAATAAAAACAGTTTTTATAAGAAAATTCAATCAATCCCAAATGGATATCCCATGATCCTCCAAAAGATAAAACACATGCACAAAGAATATCCTATAGGATTTGATTTACCCGTTTCGTTTAACCATCCATTTGGGAATAGTATATCGTGATCATTTTAATATGTAACCCCAATGCCCTTTGATGAACATCCCAAAATTGATAGGTAAAGTTGGTGTCTCTGTCAGAAACAATAACTGACGGCATACAATATAGTCTAAACACTTCCTGAACATACAACCAACCCTGCTTATCCACGTTTTCCAAATCCCTGATTCAAATGAAGTTGGAGGATTTGGTCAAACAATGAATCCCTACCCAATTGGCATTCCTACCCCAAGGTGTACAAGGAAATCCAATAATGAAGTCCACGGAAACCTCTTTCCACATCTAGGTGGGAATGTGAAGCAACTATAGAAAAACTAGACATCCTTTGATGCTCTGCTTTAACCTGGTGACATGTATAACACCTCGATATGAAATCAACTATGTCCCTCCTCAATCATGGACATTGAAACTATCAACAAACATTATAATAAATATTGGATACACAAGGATGGATGGACCACTAAAACATGTGATTATCCTATATCACCACATTCTGCAAAGTCAATAACACCACTGCACATCCCTTAAATAACAATATTTCCTTGGGAGAATATAACCAATTAGAGATGACTCCCCTCCGTGAGAAAACATCATAGACTATTAACACAACACATCCCAAGGATTCTCGTTCTGAATCAACTCCAAAAGATAAATATTCAACTAAATATTTTCCAAGAATACACATCCACTATGATTCTTGGTTTCCAAGTGCATCTGGGAAAAGCGCCCCCTTAACGCCCACTCATCATTGCACTTCCTCAACTCCTGCACTATAAATTTTATGCTTATGGAATCTGCCACCACATTGACCATTCCTGGGATTAGACGATATCAAAGTCAAACCCATATAAATAATCGACCCAACGGTGCTTTTTAATGTTCAAATATTTTTTAGAGAAGATGTAGGCTAACCATTTAAGATCTTAATAGAACACAAATTTATCCCCAAAAGGTAGTGATGCCATGTCTTCAAGGAATGCATCAGCACTACTAATTCCAAGTCATGGGTCGGGTAATTATTCTCATACAGTCATAGTTGTAGAGAACTATAAGCCACTATATGATTATCATACTTGAGAACACACCTAATTCTCATACTTGAAACATCACAAAAAACCACATAGCATCTCACAGACTCTGGAAAGATCTGCATAGGTGTGGCAGTCTACTTCCACTTTAACTCCTCATAACTTAGGGAGTGACTTGACCATTTCTTACTTGAGTAATCTATTTAAAATTTTAATTCTTGATCTTGTTTAAATATTTTTCTCCTTCTTCTTGATATATTTAGATTATTGAGATTTTTTAATTACATTTTCTCTATTTATCTCTTGGATATGATCCATATATCTCACTTGTTCTATCATTTGTATAGTATCCTTATCACTATAATATCTCATTTTTTTCTTATGTTATACCCTTAGTTTCATATTACTTTTTATAAAAAAATGGGTTCTCTTCATTTCAAACATGAAATTAAAATTTTATAAAATATGTTCTTTTAATTATAATTCTAGTGTTTTATATTCTAAAAAATTGAACAAAATTTGTTTTTTAATTAAATATATTTTAAAATTGCCTTCATGAAACATATTATCAATTAAGTACAAACTCAATTTTTTAAAGAACAGTGATTTTTTATCATTCATAATGAAATATTAATGATCTATAAAATTTCATATATATACTTGTCTCCAAAATAGTGTCATTTTTTAGTAATTTTATAAAAATTCAAATGGAGTGATACATCCGAGGTATATATTCGTATTTAAAGGAATGACTTCATGATTGTTTAATTAGGGAATAAATAAATGGATGTAAAACCATCCATTTACAGAATATGCATTATTTTTTAAATGGTATGTACCAAATTTTCAATATAATTTACTCTTAACAATTTTTTTCAAACTTTTCTCTATAAATCAAATGATATTATTATGGGGTTTCAGAAGATTTGGGTTTTCTCAATTTACATTTTATTCTATGATCTTAATTCTATTTTTTAAGAACATATCTTCCCTTCATGCCCATTTTCAATCTCTTATGGGGGTTTTTTATTATCAAAAAATATTTTAAGTTATCTTGAACTCCATTTTAAATCACGTTTTAGAGTTTTATTTTTAACAAATTTTCTTATCGTTCTCTTTAATTCTCGATAATTTGCAATTTTTTGTATTTAAGAATTCAATTTCAAAATATCTAAAGATAATTTCTTCAAATATTTACTTTTCATTGTTTTCTTATATATCATTATTAAATTTTAGATAACCATAATGGGGGATAAATAAATTGAAATATAAATGGGGAGAAATTTATTTATCATTAAAGGGGGTAATATTTATTGAAATTTATTAGAATATGTGTAATGTAATAATTACTTTATAGAGGTGGAGTTAATTGTTTTACGCTTATTTTAAATATGGATTAATTGTTTTATTTTATTCTTTTTTATTAAATATCTTGTTTAAATATCTTTTATATATTGATATCTTGAATACATTATAATTTCTATCACTCTTGATTTAAATTTGATATATGTTTTGATAATAAGTTTTTATGATCATAAAACTGGGAATATTCTTATACCTATACCTATCATGGTATTTTAATGATACCAAAAAACTCATTTTTGGTACTAAAAATTTCATTTATTGGATTTTAGTTACAAGATTTAATCTCCAAGCCATGAAATTAATGGAAAAACGATGAATTTTTTATATCATGATGACATATTGAATATCTTTTTCAAACTGATGATGGATTAGTTTTAAATAATTAGTGGGAATAATATCTTGTGATGAAATCATTTAAGGAAGATACTATGTTTAATTAAAGTAACATAAGGAGGTAAAAGGGATAAAGTTGTTCTTAAAGTACTTTAGGTTGTATCATCTCCTCGATTCCAATCAACCATCTAACCAGTAGTGATCGACATAACCTTGTACTATTGTTTATGTCCAATGGTCACCCGATGGGGGCGCTAGAAATCTAGAAGTAGTATATAGTTACAAGAGGTCCCCAGGTTTCCTAACATCTAGTTAGTGGGATTATCTTGTTTTCTTGTGGCTTTGATACAGAAAGTCAAATTTTATTATTTTTCTGGACCCTATCGATCATAAAATATCTCTGATGATAAATATTACTATTCATATTAGAGGATATAAATAGTTCTATATGATTTATATGAAGAATATTATGTTAACTACAACAACGAAATTTTGAATCCAATATTTGATTAATATTGGTCACACCAACGATGAAGCTCTAGTGGATTCTCTATAATATCAATGAAATCATAAGAGAAAATATCAATTATTATTTAATATCCAAGGTTATATTATTCCATAACATCTCTTTCTTTGACCCTAATTGTATAAATCCTTACAAGATATAAGTTATTGGTATTGTAACATGTTTTTTCTCAAGAAATATTTTTTTATACTCATCACCTTCTACAATGGATTCTCCCTTCCATAAATGAAAAGGAAAATTTATTTGGATATTGATGATTTTCAAGAGGTCTCTCAAAAAAAATTGTGGGATTTCAGTTTCTTGATTAATGATAATATAAATTAAGTAACTACACCAACATCACAGCCAAAGGGGAAGAGATATAAGGTCTGCCACCAAGATACTATCAATGTTTTTATCAAACCATGTTTACATTCCATTTAAACTTACACTTTGTATCATTAAAACTACATACAATTAATTTAAAATTTTTGAGACATATGTTTTTCAATTCATACTCAAAAAATTAAAATTTAAACACAAAATAATATATAAGGAAATTATTGTTTTCTCATATTAATTTCTTGATATTTAAAATTTAAATTTCAAATTTACTTTAATTTTTCAAAGATAAAACACCCCCCAATTATTCAACTCTAAACCATAGGGTTTGGACCCAACCCACCTCATAGATGAATTTAATGTGGTGATGAGAGGGAATACATGGGATGTGAGAATATGATATTTTATGTTAGTGTCTAATAAATATAACTCAATGGGGCGTGGATGTGGGGAACCATTATCAATGATTTATTGATACTGTATTACTAATTTATAGTGTTATTTAGTGAGTGATACATGGTGTGCTTAGGATAGATAGATTACCAGTCTGGGATATTTTTGGTTTTTTTCCTTAATGGTGCATTAGTATTCTTTTTTCCCATTTTCTTACGATTACATGGGTATGATCCAAATAAGTATACAAGTCATTATATCCCTATTCTTAGAAATTTGTTTTATGTATCTATGAGATTTACATGGGATTATATTAGTATTACTTATTTAGATAATGAAATTTTTGTGGATCCATTTCCTTAGTTTTCTCTTTGGTATTTACAATCTTGATTTGACTGTATTTATTTACATAAAAAAATGGTATGGATGGTTTCTTCCATATTTTGTGGTGGTTTTTTATGGTTTTTTATTCTCCTTCAATACTTTTCTCATATTTTGGGTAATTAGTCACATATATGTTTTTAACCCTTGGTGCTAGTCTCCATCCTGGGGCTATTGGAGGTAAGACTCAATGGTCACTCCATCAGTTTTCGGAACTTGTTTGGAATACATGGGAATGGTAGTGAAACAATTTCAGTTAGACTTAGTGTGTCATGTGTCAATGGATACCAATTAGGAATCTTTTATTTAGGTCCCCCTATGATTTGATGTAATGAACTTAAGCTTGATGAACATACCAGGTAAGATATTACCGATTTTAGTTTAGAGACCTTGGGGAGGTATATACATCTGGCATGTTTTCATTTGTGATTGAACAAGATGTATCAAATACTCAAATAATATTAATTAATTAATAAATAAAAATAAATTCCATGTTATCGGTAATTTTATTCTTCCCCTTTTGTTTTTATATTAATGCATCTTTTTCATTATCTACATGCAGTTCCGGATGTAGAGGTTCACCCTGTTGATCTAGTTGATCATATAAGGGTTGAACTATCAAAAGATGATGAGACATGGAAGATTATGTTGAATACCATCCATTATAAGATTCTAGAAAAGAATGAGGATATTATCTCTAATATAGAGATGGAACACTAACTGGAGGTGCATCAGATTATCCATTGTCTAATCTAGGCCTAAGATGAGTAGTGGCTGCTATTAGAAGTTAGTCAGATACTATGATTGGAGTTCCATTGGTTGTTGTTGTACCTTAGAGATCCAAAGGAGGAGTATTTTTATATGGATAACTTCTAGAATGAGTTTTTTCTTTATTTATCTTCATCAATGATAAAGAAATAAAGGAGTTTTCATTTTTTCTAACTGAAGTAGGGGATTGTGAATATGTGAGATCTTTAGATAAAGTTTAAGGAACTCCTTCATTTTACCCAGAGTCAATTTTCGGTTAATGAGTATCAAACCTGATGTCTTGAGAATGCATTGAATCTAGTGATCAAATATATATTCACCTTATTTGTGCATTCAATGCATCTATTGGTGAAGAAGAATAAATACTTGATCAAGAAGTTGCACACACAGAGAAGATTTTCTTAAGAGGGAGGATAACAGAGCTTCTCAAGGAACATATCTCCATGTATAGAATCATGGATGACCATGTAGTCGTGTCTCCGATCATTTGGGGGATGATTGTAGTAGTATACTTCATGATTATCTAGGTAAAATGGCCCATGAGTATCTATTATAGAATTTCAGTTCACTTGTTTTTCCTTCAGAGGTTATGATCACAATTAGGATGATTTATCGAATGATTAAGGTGGTGTGTATTATTTTAGTGGTTTGACCCTTCTCTATCCTTAGTAGTAGTGGATTCCACTATCATTTATTTTTATCCAGGAGGATATGGAGCTGGTATATGTCAAATATATAATGGTTTTAATCTATATGGACATAGGAAAAATCCTGGTCATAGTGTATTTTTGTAGCAAGTTAAAGGATATGGACATAAGACATTACATTCTAAAGATGTTCCAAAACCAAATGGATTAGAGGTTGTTAGAGGTATGATCAGTTTAACATCTACATTAGTTTTCATGTTGTTTTATTATAGATCATAACAACCCTTTGTTACACCAACTTTGGCATTTTCATTATGTGTGTATTTGGATATAATTCATCTTCCCCAGGTTTTTTTCATGACAGTTATGCATCCCGATTTTTTTTGATGTATTCTTGGGATGTGTGCTAATGATGGTGTGGCCTCAGTTCATGGGATGTTTCTATTTATTGTATATTTAAACATACAATTTCATCCTTGGAATAGATTGTTTTTATTATTTGTGTCTTTTTGTTGAATGTTTCCATAGGATATTCATGTTTCCCAATGTGAATTGACATCATGTAGTGCCCATTAGAGAGGGCGGTTATCATATATATTGAATGTATACATAGACTATTCTATTTTAGTAAAAAAAATTAGATTAATGACCCTTGATGTTGAGATCCACAATGTTATTAAAGAGATTCTTGATTTCATACAAGATTAGGTAGTGATAGTATGTCCTTGATGTGTTATCAATTTTAGAATAGATTTACAACCTAGTGACTCTCTTATTCCATGCCTCTTTATTATATGTAACCCATAAAACTATGTAATTTGAGACTAAAAATTGATGATTTATAGTAGTAGGTATTCATCTAGATCTATGTATCTCTAGGTTGTTATATATTATTGCTTTCAAAAAAAATATTGTTATATGGTAAATTTTTTGGATTACAAGAATTTAAATAAATTGATTGACTAAAATTATTACAATCTTTTATGAATAGATGATCTTTTTTATTTTCTAAAGGAACTAGTGGGTTTTTGAAAATTGAATAGCAATCTAGATTCCACAAAATGAAGGTGGTGGATAAATATTTCTTTAATAACAACTTCATATTCAGATATGGGAACATTGAGTTTGTGGTCAGGTTGTTTATTGTCATGAACATACAATTTGTTCTCATGGGTCTCATTCATTTTTTATTCCATGTGTTCCTGGATGAGTTAATAGTAATGTCAATTGATATAATTTTTATATACACATGGTTATAGGAGGAACATTCTAAGAATGTCAATGTTTTCATGATGCCTCTATTTCCCCATAAACTCTCTGAAAATTTTCAGTCATGTATGTTTTGGGCCTTTTATGGGAATTTACATGGACATGTGGTGTCTCAAAAGGGTGTGTTAGTAAAACTATCCAATATAGATAATGTTTTTTCAAGGTAAGTACCAAACAATGTGGTAGAGGTTTACCGATTCCCTTGATTTGTGGGCTATTATTAGAGGATTGGGTATGATTTCTCTCAAATTGTTACAATATAGACATATTTGATAAGGAATGACATATCCTTCATCTAGACTGATCATTTTTTGGCATCTATGACTAATTAATGGTGAGGTTGATCATTTCCCCTATACTTTGGTTTCTTGTGTAAGGGGTGATTTTTAATTTCATTTGTGATGCTTCTCATATTAACTTTGGATTCATATTAATGAATCAAAGGTAAGTTATCTCCTATGGTTATAAGAAGTTGTGACCCCATGAGAATAATTATTTTAATCATGATCTAGGTTTGGATGGTCTAGTGTTTTCCATAAAGATATAATGAAATTATCTCATTGGTGAGATCTAAGTTCTTTACGTATGCCACAAGGGTCTGAGTTATGCATTCTTTCAGTGATAATTAATCCTAAATCACTAAAGGTGGACATGATTTCTGTAGTATTATTATTTGGAGATCATCTACACTATAGTAAAAGAAAATTTCATCACTAATTAATTGATCCATAATTGATGGAGATATGTTTTTAGAGAGTTTTAGGATGTATAAAGAAGGATGGGTGAGCTTATAGAGATATATCTCAATTAGAAGTAAGTTAGATGATTAGTTTTCCTCTATCAAATGATTGTGAAATAATCTCTAATGCGGTGTGTATAGGAGTCTCATTTTGGATACTCAATTTTGGAAGAGAAGTAAGACCACATTGGCCATGGTTATACTTTATAAGGGTGGACACCTGATGGATAGAATTAGATGTTGTTTCCAGGGAGTTTATTTGTTACATTGTCCATGTGTGGGAAACTTATTGATTAGCTTCTTATATCACCCTTAGAGGTATATCTTGGTTTATCTATGATGTATTATGGTTTGAGGTGTAAGATTAAGTTTCATTAAATGAAGTGGATGTTGGTAGGGTTTTTGAAATAGTTTATGGTTTTTCAAAAACTAAAAGTACATAACCATGTTAAGGAAGGTTTTTTTCAACCCTTGTATCTCCTTGATTGAATGTGGGAGGATATCTCGATGTATTTCATCACTGATATTCCCTGATCCAAGGGTAGTTGTCTTATTTGGGTAATTTAGAATAAAATAATGAAGTTACCCCATTTTCTATATTTTAAGGAATCCATTGTTATGGATTATCTTAAAAGGAAATATTAGGATGAGGTTTTAAACTTCCATGCATCTCTAAAGATAATTGTATCTGATCGGGACACTAGTTTTACCTCATGAGTTTGGATATAATTATCGAATTATTTTGGCTCTAAATTATACCTTACCGTGTCCTTATATCCCAATATAGATAGGCAGACATATAAGACCATCTTGATGCTAAATGAAATGTCAAGGGATTGTGTCATGGACATTAGTGAAAAATGGGAGAACAATAAACTATTATTTTAGATTGACTAAATCAATAGTTATCAGTGGTCCATTGGTATGCCTCCATTCAAGGAGTTGTATGGGTGGATGTTTCCTTCCCCATTTACTATTATTTGGTAAGGGAGACCTTCGTTTTGGGACCAGATGTGTTACAAATTATGATTGGGAATACGTTGGTGGTTTGAGAGTGGATAGAGGTAGAAAAGGAACACTAGAAGACCTATATAGATCACAGGATGAGGCCTCTTGAGTTTGAGGTTGTAGACAATGTTGTCTTGAAGTTATACCCCTATCTAGGAAAATTAGTTTTCGCTAAGGGAGTAATATTTCTCCCATGATCATTGATTATATTGAGGTGTTAGACCATATTGGAATGGTGTCTTACCAGTTATAAATCCTAACATATATTGATAGAGTTCACGACATTATCTTTATGTCCCAACCTCATCATTATCTTTAGTGTGACTCTCATGTCATTGATTAAGGATTGTTCGACACTACGAATGATGATATATTTGAGTTATAGTTAGTTGTGATCCAAGATCAACGAGAGAAGGTACTTCATGTGAGAGTATCACAATGTTTCATGTACTGTGGAAGTATGGTCAAGTATAGGAGATTACTTACAAGCGAGAGTCGCAAATGAATTCTCAATACTGTGACTTTTTAGTGGCTCTCTTTTTTCCATTTTTTGAGATGATATATTTAACTTTATACATTATAAGATATTTATTATATACCGTAATGTTGATGTTGGTTAGAAATGTGTATTTTTATCACATAAGTGGTTCTGTTCTTGTTATTGTGAGATCCTTTAGAGGTATATCATGGGTGATTGGACAAACCACCTCTTAATGTCATTCTCTGTTTTATTTTTATTCTCTAGGAAGAGAATTATTTGATAGGTATATGATGTAATATTTATTGTTCCTAAAACCATTTCTTTCCATTTTCCTATGTCTTTTAAGTGTCAAAGGGTGTGTTTGGGGACTTACCCATGAAATTTCCATGTTATGTATCACTATAAATTGTTTTTTCTCATGGTAAATAGTTTTTACCTAACATTAGAAATGTTTTTTTCATGGTAAATGATTTTTTCTCATGTTTGATTACTTTTTTCTCACATTTATTCATATATTTTACATTATCAATGTTTTATTTAAACCTTCAATCATTCCCCCTCAAGTTAACCAATTTTTTATAGTTACTAGTTTTTTCTCATATTAGATCATTTTTTCTCTTATTTGATCCATTTTTTATTACTGTTGATTGTAGAGACCTGAAGCTTAACGTACAAGGCCATTATATTACTTTTGAGGAATACTTATTACATAACAAAAACACACACACAAGGACCGTAATAGTTTAGTTTCTTTGAAAACTCGGAACGTAATCTTCTAATCATGGTGAAAGATCTTCAACATCTCCCGTAAATATCTTCCATTTTTTTCTTACCTAAAACCTTTCTTTATATCCTGGGGAAAATAAAACATAAAAGGGTGAGCTCAAATGCTCAGTAAGGGTAAACAAAAGAAAAATCAATCACATCATATCATATTCATAAGAACATAATATTTTGGAAATCTTAACCTGCAAAAGAGAACATAATATCATAACATGGGATAAATCATAGTAGTGAAATGAAATCCCAATAATCATAACATAAAACATGAAACTTTGTGGAATACACACATACTCATAAAGAATCATTTCTTATTAGTCAAGACTCATTGCCAAGACTATCTTAGTGGACAAAGTCTATTTCTGAACCGAGTTCACTCCTCGTTTCAGTCCTGTTTCACTGAACCGGTATAAACTACAGTTCCAGCCATGTCTATCACATGAGATATAAAATCTTTACCCAATGCATTGGAGGGAGATATAGGTCCCACCCATCTCATAATTATAACATTCTTATGTGTGCCACAAAATCATAAATCATACATCATTGTATAACCCATGTAATAAAAATGGGAATCTTAAACATCATGACATCATCAAACAATTCATATAAGATAAAAAAATTCATAAAAATAATTCCATCACAAAATAATCAAATCAATGTAACAATAGGGATATAAATAGAACCCTATATTATCTTAGATGGAAAATAATTTTGATAAAACACTTGAACTCCATTTTTGAGGAAAATATCCTTTCTACTTCAAAAACATTTTCCTTTATTAACATGTCATACAATTTTAAACTAAAAGAAGTTGTTTAAAAATAAACATGAAAATTTTTAAAGGAAGCTTCTTGGAAATAATGTTTTAAAAATCCATTCATGCCGTATAAGTTAAAAAAACATTCTTCTCGTACTTTTGTCGGAAAAGTCCAAAAGTACCTCGTATGAAAAATGACAAAAGATTCCCTACATATCTTTTACTAAAAACTCAAAGCAGGGTAAAATTGGATATAAACTATTGTATAAGGATATAAATATTACATATTGAGGAAACATGGATGTGGATGATAGAATACACCCCAGTAAATACCAAAGTATAAACAATCTAAGATAAAGATGAGATTGTGATATTTCCCTTACCTTGGGTCTGATTTGCTTCGTAAGTGTCCGAACCTCCTGTATAATGATTTAAATAATGTCATTGACTTATTCCGGAATCATACTCATTGTTATTATATCATATATGGTTCACTTATGACTTTATATTACCCATTCTTTTATAAATTCCATGTTAAAGAGTGTTTTGGGAAAATTGTTTCATTTGTCGTCCGTGTTTTGACTTGTAATTATTCATATGATTACTTAGATCATAATTAATTAATTCCAGAATATAAAACATGATTTATATATAATATATATTCAGAATATACATATATATAATGAATCAATAAATGGAATGAAATACACCGTTCATGGAGACGGTAGGCCGTACGTACGCATGAACGCTGTTTTCGTTTCCTTATTGAGTTGAATGGAATTAAGTAGATGGCATACATATATAAACACATAAATATAGTATCATTATTATGTCATATATTTAATTATTACTTATTATATATACTTTATAATCATTCATGAATGGTTAACGTGGAGAATAAATCCCATCGTGTCGTGGAGACGGTAGTCCGTACGTACGCACGAGCGATGATATCATTCTCATGATCGTGGAATTGTATTTAAGTGTATGTATAATATTTTTAGAATCAATATCACTTTACAATAATCATATATAGTTATTATGTACACCATTATACCCATCCAAGTAAGGTGGTGGTGGAAAATAGATTACACCACGGCGTTGAGACGGTATTTCGTACGTACGCACGCGCGGTGATTTCATTTTCCATAGGATGGATAGATGGTGAAATAGGGTTGTTTCATAAATATAATAACATATCAATATATGAGTGATACTTATTTTATTACTTCATAATAAAACAACCTAAGAAGAAGAAGTGGAAGAATAAATAAAGTTGAATGAATCGGTAACGGACATTACCTCTTCTTTGAAGCACCTCTTTGAGATCTCCTTTTAGGGCACTAAAATTGGTCTTTGAGGAAGACCCGAAACTCTAGGATGTTACTATGAAAGTGGAGAAGAGAATTTGTCTGGGTTTGGCCGAGCTTGAAGGATCAAAGTGGTGTGAGGAAGAGGGGGGGAGGTGCCCTTTTATAAGGGAGAAGAGGGGTACCTTTGGAATAACTAAAACTATTATTTTATTATAAAGTCAAATTCGGTTTTAAATAGCTCCAAATTGATTTATTTCGAAGATAAGGTGGGGATGGGTCGAAATACTTTCATCAAATAGAATTTAGACAAGTTTAGGTTCCTATTTTAACCTTATCATTTATATTTAACATTAAGTTAAATAACTTTTCTTTTACCGTGTCCTCTTGTGTTCTTACACTATACGGTTAATAAACATACTATAACAAGCCAAACGAACCCCAAGTTGTTTATAATTAATATATATAACCTTATATAAGTAATTTGGCCGAACATTATATTTTTAGGAATAAAATAACAATTAATAATAAAATATTTGTTTTAAAAACTATTTTATGTCAATTTTGACACTATTTAGTAATTGATTTTTGTGAAAATCATAACAGAATGATTAGTTATAACAAAGTTACTTAAATCAATACTAACATGTCATAGTAACCTAGAAAATTAGTTTAATTCATAAAAAGTCTCAAATTACATTTATTTGGGTATTTATAACATCAATTATTTCAATATTTCATTAATAAGATAATTACTGCATAATCATTGTGTCATAAATAAATTAAATTATTTAATGTCTAAAAATTAAAAATAAAATACCATTATGTAGGACATAGTTTTATCTTTCTAATGAGTATTTATTGTGGAATTTATCTTATTTATAACCTTATATTAAAAATGATTTACTTATTAAACGTTGATTTTAACTATTTTAACCCTTCTTTAAATAAATTAACAATAAATGTCCTAATCTAATCCAAGTGGGCCTAAATGATCATATGTTATTCCTAAGGTTGTTTTTGGTCGAATTACACTTATCCAATAGAATTAGGACATGTGTTAGGGTAATAATAATACCATTTTTACCCTTAATTACCCTATTTACTTTTAACCGTGGTAAAAAAAAGTCAAAAGTTACTATTTACCAAAAATTATTTTCATCTCATTGAACCAAATTTTACTTACTAACATCAACCATGTCTCTCGGATTTCTGAAATTTCACTCACAGAAGTGGTAAAATTATGTTTTATGAAAAATTTATTTTTTTAACTACCACATAGTGGTTTCACTATTCATTAAAAAATGAAAGTTTCCAGAAAAATACCAAAAATTAGGCCTAAGATATATTTGATATTATGAACTAAAAAATGATGTCTATTTTACCAAATTCAAAACATATCAGTTTCATTAATTAATTTAAAAATTAATTTCCGTCGTCAAAACAAATAGCGTGTTCTTAAGAGATAAAAACTATCAAAAGATTGACACTTGTTTATGTCTGGTTTAAATGTAGAATTACATCCAATGTCCAATATTATATTAAATTATAAAAATATATTATAAATATACTTTAAAACCACTCAAATTAAAAATTTATCACTATTAATTATTTCGATTAAAAAAGTTGTTTTTAATTAAAATTTAGTAATTTTCACTATTCATCAGAATATGAAAGTTATCCGAAAAGTACAAAAATTTCACCTCAGGCTAAATTCGATACTCCGAATCCAAAAATGAAGTCCATTTTGAGAGATAAAATTTCTATAATTTTAAAAGGTGGTTATTACTATTCATAATGGATAGTTATAATAATATTTTAATAGCATATCATTGTTTAGTAAAACTCGGTATTGCGTACTACACACGCTATCGAGGAAGGTCGTGATTGTGTGTAATGCAAGGCAAGTCAAGGATGCGCATTGTACAAGATTATTTTGGTGTAGCGTACAACACAAGACTTTAATGAAATTAAAAAGAATATTTTTCATAAAATCTCAGGGTGTTACATTGATGGTTTTTTCTCATGATTAGATGTTGGTTTTAATGATCACTAAATATGTTTCTCTTGGTTGGTTGTTTTTTCCCATGGTAAATCTATTTTTTCTAATGGTATATGGTTTGTTCTCATGGTAGGTTATTTTATTCTCATGGTTTATTTTTTTCATACTTTTGATCATTTTTTATAACAATTGGACAATTACATTCAAGTGTCGTTAGATTTTTGTCATGGTAATGCTTAATCTGTTTCCATTTAGGATCCTTCCTCATGATCAAACCCTTCATGGACATTTTAATAGTTTTCAAAAAATTCCATTTTCCTAATGTTCCTATCATTTTATAGAATGACCTGAAAAATACATTTAAAATAAAATATATTCATTAATTCTCAATAAATTATTTCAAAAATATTTTTTATGGAAACTAAATGCAAAATTTTAATTCCTTAAACCTCATGTATTAAAATGAGTGATTTTTAGTGTCTTAAATAAAATAGAATTAAATGATAATTAAAATGGAAAGTTGGCTATGTTAATCATTGGATTTATTTTCGGATATTGATATAGAATCATAAATGTATTGGATTTCATTTTGGTTTATATGAACCAAACCGTTTTATATAAATTTTGAGTTGTTTATATATCACTAAAATTCTCCCAACTCATGGTTCGTAATGACAAAATCATCTTCGTTTTTTCATATTTTTAGTATAGAATGATTTAAAATTCTTATCCACATATGGGATATTTGTACGATATTATTTGACACATATATGTTATTAAAAATATTTTTTTAGTGGGTGAGTGGTACAGATTAGCTAATGAAGATAATTATATAAATTAAAATCAATTAAAAATGTAAGAGGAGTAATTTAATATTTTTATCCATTTCATTGTTTTTTCCAAAAAAAATTATCTTGAAAAATATAAAATATTATAATGACAATTTTTTATTATTTTAAATATATTAACTCTTATTCTGGATTGAAAACCTTTCATTTTTTTGTTTAATCCCACCTCTAATAAAAGGATTAGTTTTTATATTAATTAATGAATTTGTTTCCCCTGCAAATCTGTGACTGTCTGCAAATACCTATTAACATGTAGTTAATTTAATCTGAAAGGCCCAACTAAATGATTTATGGTAAAAATTTATGGAGTGGAAATATATTTGGGTGTGCTAAAAGTTTGTTTTTTTTTGTCATTTTGGTTTTGTGGCCTTTGTGGGGTTTGTACCAATATATTGCTAAAAAGGCTGGATACGGTATTTATTTTCAGAAATTGATGTGTGGTAGTACATATATGATTTATTTGTGATTCCTTGTTATAGTATCTTTATAGTTGTAGAATATAATTATTAATTGTAGAAATAAACATTGTGGGTTGGGAATTCCTCTAAAAAAAATTTCATTATGTGAAAATAATTTAACGGTCTACGATTAAATGAAATTTAAATATGGGTGTTGGCTTCAGTGGTTGTCATCAAATTTGAAGATAAATTGATTGATTGATAAAGAATTCATATTAATGTAATAATATATGAAGGTTGATGAAACTATAATTCAATAATATGAAACTATGAGATTTATATTGTTTTTATTTTGAATGTATGTATGTACCACCCCAAGATTTTTCACTTTAAGTAATTTTATTTCTTAAATAGCTTGTCTTGCATGAAAAAATAAGTTTAAGGAAAATATTATTTTCCTATTATCTCATATCCATTATCTTATGAATATTAATAAATAAATTTTGAAAAATACATGTTCTATTAATTTATAAAATAAATTCATTAATTATCAAATTATTAGAATTAAAAGAAATTACTATAAAATAAAAGTGATTTTTTCCGGAAAATATTTTTATCCATACAATAAATTTTGATCATATTTTTCCTATTAGTGAATGACAATAAAAAAATTTATATATTATTGAATATAAAAATTAATTTATTCATTTTAAAAAAAATAATTGGATGAACTTAAATATATATCTACAATCATAATTTTTCAAAAAACAAATTAATTACCTTTTTGTTCTAATCAATTTCAATAGTTTCCTCGGTAAAATTTATCACATCTGTAAAGGGTAAATCATATTAATCTGAATTATAAATATTTCATAAGGCCATAATTTTTCATCCTTATTTTGATTGTATGAATTATCTTCGGTCATTATGAATTGATATTTTAAATGGAGTCATTTAATGAACACTTCTCTATGAAAATTAAAAATATATTATTTAAACAAAAGGAAGTGACAAAATATCACTCTCTTAGTTTTAAATATCATTTATGTGTTCGCATAGAGAGAAATATTAGTTATGAAATAATTTTAATATAAATATTATTCATAATGAAGTTATATTCATGAAGGTAATTTATTTATAATTTTTATGAATTAAATAATTATGTTAATTACCTACACAACGTTGATACCGTAATTTTTTAATTAACAGAAAAATTAAATAAATGATACTGAAAATATTAAAAATACAATCATTTTAGATAATTAAGGTTATATATAAATTTTATATATTAATAAGAAATTTTGGGGATCTTTTCAAATAATATTATTTAATTATAGATCTTCTATTTAAATTATTAAATTCATAGTAATGAATATTATCAAAAGAGACAGTAATGATAAATTATGAAAGTAATATTATATTCTATTATTTAAAAAAATATCATTCATAAATAATGATGAATAATATATGATATGATTAAAAATATCTTACTTTATCCATTTAGGAGTCAATATTTATCATTATTCAATATTAAAACTATATAATAGTGAAAAATATGTTTCGAGGGATTCTGCTAAAATCAGTTAATTAAGGGGTTAAATAAAAAGATAGTGTAAAAAATATCACATAAAACTATATAAATTTTATTCTTTTATTATATTTAATTTATATCCCAACTATGGTTCTAATTCATGAAAATTTGGTAACTTTTGAAATACTCATTTTATATTTTATTGTTTTATGACATTCTAAAGGTGCCACTCACCTCAATTATAAAAGGAAACCTCCTCTCACACTTCGTTAAACCAAATTGAGCCTTATAATTCAACCATAATCTTCCAAGTTATTTTCTAATGATCTTTATAAGAATTATAATTGTTCTATTATTCCCAAAATAATGACCCTAGAGCCCGTTAGAGAAGATAAAATGGAGTCATTTCAAAGAAGATGCAATTTATCTAACTGATCACATTCTTTTTCAATTATTATTTAAATCTTTGAAATTTATGACAGTTATTATAAAATAATAAGTTATGTGTACTAAATATTCATAAATTTTATTATTATTATTATGATACCATTATACACCCTATTTCCCATAAAATAAGAGGTGAACATATCACTTGTGTGTAAATACAGATTACCGTATTCACGTAGCGATACAATACATTTTCATTCACCACCTTTTATGGATTAGTAATATGATGGGTTTACTATTTATATATTCTATTTATGAAATAATTATTACATATTTAATGGTAATATCATGTCAACTATCTTATCATCCAATCATTTTGGAAATGATAATGTCACTCATGTGTACGTATGGACTACCATCTCCACAATGCGATGTGAATCATTTCTATTTTATATTTCACATGGATGGTAATAGGGAAATTTTTTTGATGAATATATATTTTATATATGATATAATAATAATTATATAAATTTGAATTATTATGTATCATTCTTTCATCCTAGTAGTAAAAAAACATGAACAACGTTTATGCAGACATATGACATACCATCTCCTTGGATGATTTAATTCGTTTATCTATCTATGATTTTTGTGAATAATTGTAATTATGTTAATAATTAGTATATATTATTTATATACCATTATTTAAATTCTATAAATAATGGTGCCATGATCGAATTATATGTGTCTCTCCTGCAAAACTGAAACATTCTTGGAAAATGGAGTCGTTATCACCTGTAATAGTAATTTTAATAAAACAAATTTAATTAACAGGTTATAAGATGTTATAATAAATCATAAATTATATGATAGAATTAGTTTTATGGAATTTATGTATAATAAATATATATTTATTATATAAGAGTATTTAATGTTAACAATTAAAGTAAATACTTGACATAAGGGTTTATTTGAAAATCTCATCGTTATTTGGGATTGTTTTATTTAAGTTTGTATAGAAGAATATTCTCTTCAATGTCCATGTTTTATAAAAAAATTTCTAAAAATGTTTTTATTATTATCCTACTATTTTTAAATTAATTTTTACCATTTTTTAGTTCTTACAAAATATTTTTAATAAGATTATTTTTCTCTTTTCCAAATGATGCAAATTATGAAATTTCCAAAAAAAATACAAAAGAATTTTTTTTAACTAATACAACATTTTAAAATTTTGTATACATCATTAAAAATTATTCTTGGGATATTACTTTAAAATATAGCAATGTTGTTTTTAATGAAATTATATTCCTTTATAATTATGTCACTTTTAAAAAATGATTTCAAAATCGGAAGGATATTTTACTCTAAATTTATTTCTAGTGATATTTTAAAATCATTTTCCATATAATATAACATTATTTGATGATATTTGTGCTTTATTGGATATATTATCCAAAAATAAAATTCAAATTCCTTGTATAGATGGTTTATTTTTATGATGGAATGATTTTTATAAACCCTATTTCTTTCCCACCGTTTATTCTATGTAGAAATGCTTATGTAACCCATTTATTTTTCGGTTTTATTATGTTATATGTTATTAAAAAACACAAATTTTTAGTTTTCATTATGTTATTTTTTGGTCTGATATATTTCTCCAATTTGTTGGGTAAATAATTGTATCTCCTAATATTGTTAGGGGAGGCAAGTTGATTTCCATGATTCATTATGGGAATACAGTTATTGTGCCAAATATGTTATGGTAAAAAAGTTGATGTGATTTATTTTTTATGGGAAACAAGATTTTATGCACGATCTGATGGTATTTCTATTTAACCATTACATATAAAATCATTTCAGTACTTGTGATAATGTTTCACACAATTATGAATGTGAGATAATGATTCATGTTTGAGTTATGATGAATTCCAATTTTTATGATTCATGTATTTTGAAATGATAATGTTTTATTCCATAAATGATATTTATGATTTTTTCATATTTTTATGAAAATCTTATGTTATAATAATAATATTATTCCCTTACTCTTATTTTATGATTTCATATGATCTTAAATTTATATCTCCCATATTTATTATTATTAAGAATTTGAGCTCACCCAATTCATAAGTTTCATTTTCCCATTATATGATGAGATTTTTCAAGTACAATATTCTTATGTAGGGTGATATACATGAATAAATTTTGGAAGATGATATAAATTTTTATAAAACAATTGTTTAATTTTTCATGACATGTAAGAGTTTGTCGTAATTATTTAAATCACTAAACATAAAAGATCCTTGGGTATGTAACAGATCCACTATATGATTTTAAACATTTATTATTTTTATGGAAACATTGATTCACATTTATCAGTATCAATATTAGAAATGTAAAGTTTACGTTTTTAGCACCAAATCCAAATGTGTGGGTTTGGGGCCGTTATAATGTATCTAGTTGGTGGAATCATGTTTATAGTTGGTATGGAGTTGATGTTATGTCAGATGTGATAAATTATTAGTGTGAATCCTTCATGATGAGATTCTCTAATGTATAGTATATATATACTCTTGTACTACTACTTTTATTTTCACCCCATTCACATTGTTTACCATGTAATATCACTTAGATGATATGGGGGTGTCCTGAACCACATCCAAACAGTTAGGAATTTATAGTCGGCTACTCCAACCTCACTACTCTATCTTCCAATAGAGGTTAGTATGCACTGTTTTTTGAGGGATAATAGTCATAAGTTTACTATAGTTGATGATTTATGAGAGGATGAGGATGATCAAACTGGGTTCATGCATTCTAAGAGGAGGGAATGTGGTTTGTGTCTAATACATTCATTATAACCAACCATTATTGATTTATGGAAGTGGATATGGGTTGGGGATGATGTATTGGTCATGACATGTGAGATGAAAAATATGTATAATGTATTGATGTCAATATAGGTTGTCAGACACTATGAGATACTGGGGGAGGAAGGGTTGTGACCCAACCCATGTCATAGATGGCTTGATATGTTGTGGTAAGACAACCTTGAAATCATGGGAAAACAATACATTTGATATTGGAAATTGAGGGTGGAATCATAAGGGGAATTAGATACGTGGTACCTTTATTAATGATTTAAATGATTTATCTTACTAAGTCAATCAATTATTTTCTGAGTGAGTCACGGTTATATTGAGATAGATAGATGATCTATCTAGGGTCTTGTTGATTTTATTTCCCATTCAATGGGGTATTGGTATGATATATTAACATTTTTAAAGGGGGACTTATGTATTATCCTATTGATTATACCTGTTATGATCACCCTACATTTACATAATCTATTATAAGGTTTACATGAGGGTACATGGATCATGTTGGGTGTTACTTTCTTAGAGATCAAATCTTCTATAGAGTATATTCCATAGTTTTCTCTTTAGATTCGACTTTAGATACATTGTTCGTATTTCATAGAATTCAAATGTGGGACGCTTTGAATTATTTTATATTATGTTATAGAGATTTTTTGGGGTTTTTTTATCTTTTTGATCGATCATTTTCAAATATTAATTGAAATTCCACCCATCATAGTGTTTTTTACGTTCACTGCAAGTAACAAACTGGGGCTTGCTATAAGCAGTACTTGAGGCCTCACACATTCACATCAGTATTGTCCTAGTAGGGTCAAAAATAAAGGATGGTTCATGTATAATTATTTTTTCATCTCATAATCATTATAACATTCAGATGTCTTATAAAAAGTGAATAAATACTTCTTTCCCTTAAAAGTGATTTTTTAACAAAAATTTCCCATAACATTAGGAATAAGTAATTCGTTTAAGAAAAATTAAAAACTAATATAATAACTTTTATAATGAATAATGTTCATGATGGTTGGAAAATAACTACATATTATATATTTTAATAAAAATTCATTTCAAGAATATATAAAGAGGGTTAAAATTTGATTTTACTGAAAAATTTAAGAGGATTATTTTTAAAACCATGTAAAAGATATTCAAATATAGGTGAAAAATAATTTAGAAACTAATTTAAGTATAAATAAAGATAATATTGAAATATTTTGAGTAACATGGAGACGAAATAGTTTGGGTAAAAGGATTCCAAATGAGTAAATATATTTTTAAAATTAAACTCGTTACATTAGTTTAAAACCAATACATGGATGTATGAAAGAAAATGAGAATAAAAAATAAATACCATGAGTATAAGTGGATTCATGAAATTAAATGTCAGAGGGTAGGTATATAAATTATACAACTAAATATCGGTTCATAAATTAAAACATGTCTCCAAGAAATTATTTTAACATGAGAAACCCATACAATTTTGGATGTTCATGAATAAAAATTCTATTGTATGATGAAACATCCTATAATTCAATAAAAAAATAATTATTAAAACAAATTATGGGTTTACTAATTACACCATATCAAATAAATAATGGAAAAAAACTTGGAATATTTTTTGGGAAATGAATATTTTGAATAGTAAATTTGGGGCTACCCAAGCTAAATATTTATTCATAATAAATTAAATAAATGTGTTAAATATTTCATCAAAGGCATTTGGGACACACGGACTTCAGGCTAAAAAGACCATGGAGTGTCCCTATTCAGACAGAACATGACCCATAAGAGGATCGAAGTAACCAGAGTAGCAGCCACTAGAACCAGAGCTAACCGTATTGGAAGAATGAGAGGGTATGGCAGCCGCCATCAGGACTAGGAACCTTACAAATTTTTATAAGGCAATGCTAGTCGATCAGCAATGCAAGGTGGGGAGCTATGTGATCAATGATGAAGAATCAGGGGAGGGGCAATTCAAGTTTGATGGGAATATGGGTCATGTAATTGGCATGGTATGCCTCTACGCCATCGGGTCATGTATTGCGAGTCAGTTGGGCCTTGTGACTTAGGCATACAGGTCATCTACGGGTTCCCCTTCAACCCATAAAAGGTGGATTATCCATAAAAAATAAAAAAGAAGGCCTTTAGTCTATTCAGATACATTGAATGGTTACAAAAACATAATATTAGGAAATCCATGTGAGAAAACTCATTATACCTGAGCCTTTGTAAACAAACATATTATTTTCATGTATTAAAACATTGTAAAAACTCATTATACTCATTATTTATTTAAAAATAATAATTATGTTCATGATTTACTATCTCATGGGATTTCAAACATAAACAATTCATTGGTGAGAAATATATGACCCCACCCATCATCATCCATGCATATGTGTTCCACATAAAACCTGTCATCACTGTATCATAAAACACCCACAAAGAATAATGGGTTTCATAAAAATATGAAAAATCATCATATAATATAAGCATAAGAAATTATACGACATCAAATATATCATTTAAAAAAGGATTAATATAATTATTTAATGTATATGGTGAACAATATTGTTTGTCATGATGAAAATCCATACAAGAAAATAGTGTTGAAAATAGGAAAGTATTCACAAAACCTTTTAATAATTTTTCTTAAAAAGGTAGAGTTATAAATTTAATTAAAACAAATTGAGAAAATTATGAATCTTTTAAATACCATATCATAACAGTTCCAAATATAATGTTCTTTAAAATAAACATAGATCGTGCTAATAAGTTTGGAGTGAAAAAATATTGTTTTTAACATGAAACAGAATGTTTTTCTAAAACGTTTAGTGTTTTATAAAACGAAAAACAAATCCAATAAAAGATTAACTATTTACCATTTTTAAAAAGAGTTAAATAGAAAAAAAAAGTTATAAATAATACAAAAATTATTTTTATTTCATTAAATAAAATATTTTTAATAGAAAACAATTGACATGGAAGAGAAATATCAATTAGTAAAAAAATTAGATATTTTACCAAGGTCACATTTTTTTGTGAAGATAATTCTTTTAAAAGGGTATTATTGGGGAATAAAAGTGATTTTAAAAGAAAAAAAATCATAATACATAATTTAAAAATTTATAATTATAATTAATGAAACATTGAATATCACACTCAAGACCAAGGATAAAACAAGATTCCCAATGGATAAAACTCTATAGGACCAAGGATCAACGTCTAGTACAACATCCTAGTGGCACATTACCCCTACTCTATCCTAGAATAAGGTAATATACACCCACTCAAGGGAATAGATATAGTGTAATCTAAATACCCAATAGGGTCCCACCAAGGATTCTATGACAATATGAAAAATTTTAATTGACCAAATAATTCCCTATATTTTGATAAACATTAATGGAAATTCATAGCATGATAAAAAAATTACTAATTTACATTTCAAATGATGGAAACACATTAAAAATGGATTAATAAGAATTTGATATAAAATAATTTATATAAATTCAGAAGGCACGTAAAATTGATTACAAACTTTAATCACACATTTATATATCAAATGTGAACAAACTAGGAACATAGTCATCTAAAAATGTATGATAGTTCCAAGCTATGGGTTCCTCACACACTCGAATGGTGGTCATGGAAATAAGTGTATACACATTTCCCTCTGCCACTGGCCGAAAGAGACTCATTACCATCCCATCAAGGAAGTGACCAACTACACTATGTTTAGCTTTAGTTTTAAAGCATCAAAAGACTCTTATCCCAATAAAACACTAACTAACAAGGATTTCATGTTCTCTAATTCAATTAATTATGTGAAATTTATTTTAAAACTATTTAAAATAGAATTAATATCATTATCCATTTTCAAAAGTTACAATATTCCATTTAGAAACCAAAATGGGTTTTTAATCAAAAAATATCTTTTTTAAATATAAATCCATTTGGTTTCTATATAAACCATTTCATCAAATTTAATCAAATAAAACCTTGAAATAAATTAAAAAATAAATTTCATAAAATAAATTAAATAATTTAAATTACATAATTTTCGATCAATAACACAAACAATCAACAATTAAATAGAATAGGGGGTTTTCACCCATTTCATGACAAATAAAATCAAAATACTCCAATATAATGTAATTCTGATTTTAATAAACCAATTGAAATAAATTTAATGAAATTTATTTTAAATTAAAAAATTGAATTTAAATCAAGCAATTAGGATTTAATCAAATTTGTCCATTATAATGGAACAACCTACCTTTCTCATAGAAACAAAAGACCTAAAACAGAACTTTCCAACTTGAAAATTGGTATAGGAGATCAAGGAGATTTAACTTGAAAAAATATTCAACAACATGAGTTTTAAATTCATAAATTCCATGAAGATCTGTCAAAATCCAAGGAGGTAAATAGAAATAGATGTAGAGATAGGGAGAACGCTTACCCAGAAATTCACAATAAAATTGGAACTATGTTAAATTGTTGAAAGAAATAACCTAAAAGGTTTTTAGAGCTCAAAAAATTCCTGGGGATGGCTCTTGGATTGAGATCAAGGATGTTTGGAGAAGATGAAATAGTATTTTCATCAAATATTTCCATTTAAACACAACACTATAGACTTTACATGACGTGTATCCTAATTAAATGTTGTGTAATTAATAGATCACAAAGTCAATAAAACCCTAATAACCTTTTATTATAGAAAATTTTATTATTATTTTTTTAATTTACATGGTGTGTAATTGTATTACATGTCATGTAAATACCTAGCATGTTGCAAAAACAAAAAAAAAATTATATTGAAAATCCCAAAAATCATTGACATCAACATTATAGGTATCCTCCCAATTCCTTCTCTGCCCATCCAAGACAATGAAATTGGAAAACTATAAAAAGTTTTAAATGGTGCCTATTAGAAACCTAAGAAGTTGTTAAAACCACCCCACTAAAAAAATATTTTTCCCTGGAAATTCTAATCATGAATCTTCCATCTCCAAAAGGTGAGGCCACTGTTCTCTCATCAGTTCCTCGTGATCTCATGTCACATGAGAATCAAATATGTGCATCCATATAACATGAACCAAAGGAATCATCCTTCTATGAAGTAACTTGGTTTCATATTCATCCATCCTAATAGATTGTTCATTCATAGATAAATCAGGTTCACCCCCATGATTACTCCAAATCAGATCATGACAGGGATTAGATAGATACTTTCGTAGCTGAGATACATGTAACACGTTATGTATCATAGTCATTTTTGGTTGAAGTTATAGATGCTATGAAACATTTCCCACTTTCCCAGCAGCCTCAAAAGGTCCCAAAAAATGAGAAAAAAAATCTTCCCTTACTTCCCAAGATGTCGACGACCCAACTAAGCAAATATTTTCAAGAACGCGTGGTCACTAACTGATAATTAAAAATATCTAGAATGAAGATTAGTATAAGACATATATTGGATATGTTCTATCAACATTCTCTGATGAAAAAACTGAATCATTGATGTTGTATCTTGAACCATGCTTTGTCCAACCATAGATATTTCACCAATCTCTGACCAATAAAACAAATATCTAGAAGGATATCCATAAAAGACATCAAAAAAGGATCCATTGTGATCACATAATGGTAGCTATTGTCATAACTAAACTCAATAAGTAATATATGGTAATCCCATGCTCTACTGAAGTCGAGAAAACAAACATGGAGAATTTCCTCAAGAATTGTTATATATATATTTTTGTGTATCCATATGACTGTGTATGGTTTGTCATACTTAAAAAGACCTAAGATCCCAGTGCCTCTTGTAGGTGTTTCAAAAAATGAAAATTGAATTAAGGATCCATATCAAATATAATATCATATGTAACTTAGTGAAAATTAATGATCTGTTTCACATTGATATTTCTTAACTCCACAACTGGGGTTGTATCTTGAATTGGTATAAAGTGAGTTTATTTTTTTTGCCAATTTATCAGAACCCATATAGCATTTTTATTTCATTGGTTAAGTTTAGACCCAAAAAAAGTCCAGAGAGATCTCATCTAACATCCAAGTTGGGACTAGAGGTGGATAATGCAAACCCCAAGGTTTCTGGTGCTCGGTATTGACTTGTGGGAAGGTGTAACAACAAGATAAAAGTCTTGAAATGCCATGTATCACACATGAACACTTGAATATAAATTTCACGTCATAGAACATATTCTTTGTTATTATTTACCTAGCCATTATGAGATATGTAAATAACACCTCACATATTTTCTTACCACTAATGGAACAAAAAATGGTTCTGATAAAATAGTATTCCCTTGGGGGAGTATGATCAGTCAGGAATGGTCTCCTCACCATAATGAGTCTCTCTAAAGCTTTGGAACTCTTCATCAAGCTAACTTTATTAAAGAATCAAATATATAAGTTCAGATGTAAACTGAATGTTGGTCAAGGTAACCTTGGCCCCTGTTTCCTAAATTCCTATATGAAATTTTGAAAACAGATCCATTAAGATCCACTCTTCTAATGATTCTTTCACTACCTATATCAGATTTTTCTTACTCAATGTATCTTCAATGAAATTACTTTTCCCTAGGGTATTGTTGATGTAAAAATAAAAAAATTGTTGGTATTCCATGCAATGCCTCTAGAAAAGATTCATATATTTTTGAGATAAGATATAACTCAAGATCTTGTTGTCAAAAAACATGGTAATTATTTCTATGTAAAGTTAATTCCTCCCACTATTAAGCATGTGCGTTAGAGTTGTAATATAAATTTAATGGGTTATAAAATTATAATCATTTTTCTAATTCATCTGAGATCCATAAAAAATGTGATGTTATCCATGTATAAAAATTTAACCCAAGTCCAAGCCTCATGCATCATAGAATACAACATATCCATTCCCAGGCTCTAGAGGAGTCAACACAGGTGTAGCAGTCAAAATAAATTTCAAATCAACAACAGAATTTTGAAATTTTTCATCTGAAGAAAACTTTAAACCCTTATAAGTCATAGAATCCATCATAGAAGAAAACATTATGAAGTCCTTAATGACCCAATGATAATACCCCACTAGACCCAAGAAACTCCAAATCATGTAAATATTTTGTGGTTCCCATGTCATAACAACCTTTAATTTTTCAGGATCAACTATAATACCCTGTTCAGACAACATGTGTCCCAATAATTTCACTGTCTGAATCTAGAATTCAAATTTTGAAATCCATGCCTACAGTCTTTGATTTTTCAACAATTCCAAAAAATCTCTTAGTTGGTGGACATGATCCACCTCATATAAAGAGGAAACAAAGATTTTATCCACAGAGACTACAATAATGATATCAAGATACTCATAGAAAATCATGTTCATTAAATACATAAATACTTTATGATATTTAGATAAACTAAATGTCATGAAAATGTAATCATAATGGTTATAACTGCTCTGAAAGTAATTTTTATAAATGTCAAATTATTTAACTCTCAATTCATGGTATCCAGATCAAAGATGAATCCTTGAGAACCACTTTTCCATTTTCAAATGAGCAAATATATCGGAAATCCATGGTAATGGATACTTTTTCATTACTGTGACTCAATTTAGTTTTTGATAATCAGCAAAAAAGAGAGGTGAACCATTAAATTTCATAGAAAAGGGAACTGACACCACCCATGGTGACAAACTCAGGCGTATAAATAATTTCTCTAGAATATCATCTAACTAAAACATCAACTCTATCATTTCAACTGGTTTCATATGTCACGATAGAAAACAAAGTTTTTGGGTACCAGTTATTAAATCAATAGAAAACTCTACCTCCCTTACTAGTTGTAGACTAGATAAATCAGATAAAAACATGTCGGTAAATTGATGAAAACTAGAGGTAGATAAATCCTCTAAGATTCTCACTTTATATCATAGGAGAACAAAGATATCATTTTCCCCATATCTGGATAAAAAGTTCTAGCTCTACTTGACCTTGGGTCTCATTCCCCTAGAAATATACGACATACACCATCAGATATATTAAATGGTATATCTTGAAGAAACAAATCAATTATTCTATATTAGAAACTATCTAATCCATCCAAAATATATGGTTAATTAGTTTCATATCAAAAACTAGAAAACATCATGAATGCTCAACATGTAATAAAGTGAAATCATAATAGGGACTACAGATTATGAACTCCCATTTTGTTCTAAGGGGAGTAGAAATATCCATTCTATAATAAAAAAAGCTCCAAATAAAGATTTAGTATATTTTAAATATGGGTTGAAATAAATAAATCTGATTCACCAGTTTCAAATATATCTATAACTAATGATGAAACTATATTGATGGTAACACTCATAGTATTTGGACCCATGTCTTCTTCCCTTTGGTACTCTTCCATGGTGTAAAAATCTCAATTTTTCATGCATGTGGAAAGAACCCCTTTATCCATAAAGCATCTAATTACATAATATTTCTAATAGGCACTAATGATCCTATTCCACTATGCGGAATGTAATAAACATGGAAGAACATATGCAAGAGACACCATTTCCTGTATGATAAACAGAACTTGGGTTCCTTAGTCCAAACCATTTTCAAATTCCTAGGCATAACACATTGGTAAAAATTAAATGGACTCTAACATACATTGTGTGAGGTCTATAAGAACCCTACTTTCAAGATCCACCACAAGAATCTTCATCCTTATTCTTTCCTTTTGATGAATTCACACTTCAACTAGAAGAAAAATAACACCTAACAACCTTGACCTTCCATACAAGTCCATTCCAACCATCAATGATTTATCCATAACATCATCATAAGAAAGAGAATCTAGAAACAAAAATTGATAATCAATATCATCTTGAATTCCTAACTTTAATTGTTGAGTCTTTGTATTCTAATTTCATACTACCTCAAGAGAAATTGCATTTGCTTAGCAAAGCGGTTCGCATACACATTAATGGTTCTTGCAGCCTTATCAATTTTAAGAACTATAAATACTTGGATAATAGAATTGAATCAACATTGAATTGTTCAGTGAAAATATCTTTGAATTCATTCAATTTTCAGACCAAATGTTTCTTTTCCATCACCATTATGTCCCACCATCTCCAACTTCATCCCTCCAGAATGAAGGTATCACACTTCACCTTGATCTCCTCAGGTGTATCCATGAAATAAAATAAATACTCCACCATTCTCAACCATTACTCATCCTCTTGAGGATCATTGGAGCCTTTTAAACAAGTGGATTCTAGTGAATGAACTCTAGAGAATGACTCCAAATAACATACCTCAGAGGTTTTATAGCTAGATCCTAAATGGAAACTGGTGTAGGTGATTGTCCCATAGCTCGGATAGTACACACATACACCTCAACCATAAATGGGTCTATGATAGGATTTTTGCAATGTGGTTTAGTAGAATAATTCTCTATGATCCACTTTTCACATCATCTGAGAGGCATAATGCTACATAAGATCATCAAAGTACAGGAAGACATCAAGTTTATCACTCAAACACATCTATAAAAAATAATTAATCCCAGTAGATAAGAACACAATATTGGGATTTCAATCTACCCAAAACAAATCCAGGGAAAATAATAGAACTAATCCTCAACACATCTTCCCCAAAACCAAATTCAGTGACTTAAAAATCATTGTGGTTATTGTTGTCTTGGAACTCAATCACAACTTCCTTTTAAGTCCCAATAATATTACATATGTGAATGATGACATCAAGGAATGATGAAATACATATCACATTGATACCAATTTTTCACAAACTAGCATGAGTTCCCTGTTAAACGGATAAATAATCTAATCCTATTATAGCCTAAAGGTTGTTCCCAATCCTCATGGGTTGGAGACTAGGACCTCGAGTCATACAATGTGAAAGAGGAATAATTTTTTCCATAAAAATTCTATAAGAAGATAAAAAATTCAATACGCATATATGAAATTCTCCATAGAGATTAGTGTTCTAGAATTAAAATAGGTAAAAACCCCAAAGTACTAAAATAGAGTACCATAAAATAGGATAAAACCGCATGTATCATAGAACACAACTCTCCATGACCAAGTATAAATAGCTACTACCACCATCAAGTTGTGACTTACCCTTACTAAAATATGGAAGAATATATTCTACAAACACATGAAGGTACAAGTAGGGTGTTCTCGAAAATCATAGTATTTTTTCACCATGGATTCCATAATAATATGTCAACATTTAATTAACCAAATAAAGATTTCAATTTTAAAAAACTTTTTATGGAAACATAGATAATAATTAAAACAATTAATTCTTTACACTTCAAATTTTGGAAAAACTTTAAACAAATGGATAGATAAACATTTTATATAGAAGTTTTTATATAAATACAGAAGGAACATAAATTAGTTTACACACATTATAACACATTCATATCTCATATATAAACAACTGAGAAACATGTTCATCTTTTCAAAGGTATGATAGTTCCACGGTACATTCTCCTCACACACTCAAAGGTGATCATGAAAATATGTGTATACATATGTCCCTCTGACACTTTCTAAAGTCCACTCATAATCATCCTATTAGGGATATGACCTATTGTACTATGTTTTATTTCTATTGTAATGATCCAAAAGAGAGTAATCCCAAAAACACACAAACTACCAAGGATTTCAAGTTCAATAATATAATATATTATAAGAAATTTACTTTAAAAATATTTAAATTATAATTCATCCCATTATCCCTTTTCAAAATTAAAAATCATCAATTTAAAACAGAAAATAGGTTTTAAATCCAAACATTCTTTTTCCTAGAGTAAACAATTGGGTTTATATTAAAATAATTTTAATCTAATTTCTCAAATAAAACATTGAACTCAATTTCAAAAAACCAATTCAACAATTTAAATTTAAAACATTTCAATCAATTTCACAATCATACCCCAATTCAATGGAATTGGAGGGGGGTTACCATTTTTTGGAAATTCAATTACAAATCCTCCAATTCAATGGAATTGGGTTTTTAATAAACAATAGAAATCTATTTCAACAAATTCAATATAAATCGGACAATTGTATTTAAATAAAACAAATAAAGGTCAATAAATTTTTACATCATAACGGAACAACCAACCTTTCTCACATAAACACAATGCCTGTAATGGACCCCTCTTACAAGAACAATGGCACAGAAGATCTAGGAACTCTACCTCGAAACAATATTAAACAAGAGGGGATTTAGATCAATAAATACCAAGAGGATTTATCAAACTACAAAGAGAAAAAGAGAAAGATATGAATATACAGGGATAATTATTAATCAAAAAGTCAAACTATAATTAGAACCACATTCAATTGTTTAAAAAAATGACCTGAAAGGGTTTGAGTGCTGCAAAATCAACTGTAGATGGAAATTGGTTTGAGAGAATGGAATTATGTAGAGGATGAAATATTATTTTCAGGAAAGATTCCTGTTTAAAAACAATACTCAGGACTTCACATGATGTGTAACCCAATTAAAAGACATTTAATTGTCAAATCCCAAATTCTCTGAAAACCCACTGCCTTTTTTAAAATGGATTTATTAGTATATTATAATTTATACAACACATAACCATATTACACGGTCTGTAAATACCCATAATAATATAGAAACCAAAAGTTTTATAATGAAAATAAAACAAATATTAGACTTCACCATTATAGGTATCCTCCTAATTCCTTCTCATCCATATCCAAAAAATGAAAAATGAAAACCAAAAAAGGGTTAAAATGTTCTTATTAAAATGTAACATAATGTTACATAAAATCCAAAAATGAAAGTGTTGATTAACTAGGTATATATTTAAGTTAAATATATAAAAAATAATAATAGTTAAATGTGAATAATATTTCAAAAAATGTTGAAAAATAAAGATAACTTATAACTAAAAATTTATAAAGGAGGTACAAACAATCCCTTTCTATTTTTTAAAAGGTGTTTTTTGTAATTCTACATCATAAAAAATGAAGATAAAAATATTTTGAAAATATGATAAGGTAAATACAATTCTCAAATCATAAAATACCGATGTATATTTCTAATTGAAATTTAGAACTTTTTCAGGATGGTTATTATGTACAATGAGGTGAAACTATCATTTAAATGGATGGAAATTCTTCATAACATGGTTTCATTTTAAAAAATGGTTAGGACTCAATATTAAATAATATTTGAATATAAATTTATCTATATATATATATGGTATAAAATATTAAATTCAATATGAAACTCAATGAGAAACATTATAATTGAATAAATCATATTGTGTTATAAAAACAATCCCTTGTATTTTAGAAAAGACCTCCATCAAATCCCAAAAAGAAGAAAGAGAATTAATGGAGGTTAGGTTTCCAAGTTCAAGAATAAATTATGATATTATAATTCTTGGGAGAAATAATTATATTATAAAAATAATGATTGGGGGAAATATCAAAGCATCCCTCAATGAAGGGTGATTGAGTTGTTACACATTCATCTTAAGAAACATTATAATAAATCTCCATTAAAGGGAGAAAGTTTTATTTTGAATATAAATTCAATGAATAATTATAATTCATTTAAAAATACTTATAATTCTTAGTATACATACCATTTGTATGGAATTAGGTGTATAAAATAAAATATTACACAATGAGGGAAATTTTGAGATGAAACTCAAACATCATGTCTAAAAGAACGATAAACAAGACAATAAAATCCTAAATAATTAAATTATTTTCATTTTATATATACCCAATAATCTTATTTGTAAATATTTAATGTTTTATCGTATATATATTATTATTTTTTACTTATTTTCAATATAATGTCTACTTAAATTGATTATTTGTGGTTGGTCAGTCAATTTTTTAGTCACTCTTTATATTGGATTAACATTGTGAAAATAATTAAACTATATAAAAAATATTAATAGTTTTAGGTAAGTTATTTATATATATAAAATACATTTTTAAACTTGACCCTGATGGGTGGTGATGTAAATTGAAACTCAGTGCACATAGAAGCGATGGTCTGTATGTACGCACGATTAATTATTCCATTTCACATTAAATTATTTTGAAAGAAGGTAAATAAAATTTTTAAAATTTAAGAATAATATTTATTCTATATATATTATATTTATCAATCCCATAAATCCTTTTTATAAACCATTAAGGGTGGTGATGAAAAACCAAATACACCGATTTGTGGAGGTTGTTGACCACAAAACGCAATATGGACACTTTTATTTTTATTATCGGATGGAGTGCAATAAAAAATGGTTACTACATTAATATATTAAAATCACTGTATGATAATTATTGTTATTTATTTATATTTTTGTGGGTATAAAATATATTGAAGTCAATTATTAAGGATAAAAAGTTTGAAATAAGGTAATACTTCATCAGAGACTTGATAATCTATTAGAAATTTCCATAGAAGTGGAGGCGCTAAGAAAAGTTTGGAGAGAAAGTGATTAAGAATATTAAAATGATTTCTAGGATTCATAGTTTTGGAATAGGATCAATGAGAATACTAATGGTAAGTGTATCCATGAAGGGGTTGATGTGGTATCCTTTTATTAGTTAAGAAAATGTCACTTTTGGGAATACCATTTACCATTGCATTATAACATTACACTATTCCCTACTCTATGAATCCAAAATATCATAATAATGTATTTTTGGGTGATATTGGTTCATTAAATCATAATTCATTAATTTAAATTCATTTTATAAGATTTTATCATGTATTTTACTCTAGGGAATCACATTTTTTATTTTGATTTTTACCTTGGTAGATTGTTTCTTAACTGGGTAATTTATATTTTTTAGAGAGATATTATTGATTGGAAGTGAAATAATTTTGATGTTTGAAAACTAAATTCAATCTCTATTTAATATAATTTAGTTAATTAATATGATAAAATAATATTTTGAATAAAAATATATAATATAAAAACTTATTTTTGTAGAAAAAAGGACTTTTAACTGTAATTTGTTATTTAATTTTATTTACTATTATTTGAAAATTGAATTTTTTTTAATAAAATTATATATAGTTTTAAATGTAATATTGGATTCATAATTGAAATTTATAAATATTATTGATTCAATAAAAATTAAACAATTTTAATAAAACAACTAATTTAATACAATGTTTTACCATTATCGTGGCAATTCAATTGAATCAAACTAATATTATATATATAACAAAAAATTAAAATTAAATTATTAACTATTATTGAAATTTTCAACTAAAATATTATAAACATTTTTTATATTTAATTTCCTAAAGTGATAAATCCTAATTTTTAATATATGTTAATAAAAACATTTCTTGAAGTGAAATATTACTTGAGTATAAAGAATGTTAAAAATGTGTTTTATAAATTCAACATGGAAATATTTTTTATGATGTATATTAATTGTTAAACAATTATTTTTATATCATAAGAAATTCTAAATATTTTAATTCATTCTAATATTATAAAACTGATTGTTTTTAGCAAATTTGGTATTTTAACTATTCCCCTAAAAATTGATTATTTTAGAAAAATTCCAAAAGAATAACTTGGTTGGTTATGATAAAATAAATAAAAATTATTATTATTTTATACATTTATAATTATTAAAATTATTTACTTATTTATTTATCCTTTTAAAAAATATAAATTATGAATAAAACTACTTTTATTGTTAATATTATTTAATATTGAATTTTTTATTTAAAATATGTAAATATATAAGTTCATATATAATAATAATTTAAGGCATCATATAAAACCTAATAACATAGTTATTTGATAATAAATATTACTTTTATACAAAATAAAATTTAAAGAACAATTAATTAATTATTTATAATTAGAAAATTTATTTTTACATGTCCATTTATATTGAAATATTAATTTGAGTTTTATATCTATAAAAATAATATTTTAATATTAATATTTATACATAACATGTAAATATATATATAATAATCGTATTTTAATATCATATTTTTATTTAATAGTGAATTATTTTATTTTAAATTTGCTACTTAACAATACATGAGTTTAGTATACCTAGTAGATATATAACTATAGTCTATATTTACAATGGCCATATTTATAATGACCATATTTATAATGTCTAGATTTCATTTCTATATATAGTCCTATAAATATTATTTCATTCACACCTCTCATTTCAATAGTTTTCTTTTTTTTATAAGAAAACATGTTTTATCTTTCATGGTATTCTTTCTCGTTGTAGTTTTTTATAATAATGTTGATTCTTAAATGTGATAGTGGTCTATGGAAGTTTCTAGTTATTAAGAAATTTCTCATTTCAATTTATTTTACACATTTAATTTTTATATTTTTAATGGATGAAATCATCAAATAATTTTAATAATTGGTTGTATGAGATACACGGTCTCATATACCATCATTATAAAATTAAATTATAATTCAGTAGAGTCTCATTATTATGGTTCATATCTTGTGAGTACCAATCTCAAATAAAGTATAAATACATTTGAAATAATATGTAATCATTCTTCATAATTATAGGGTAAAATTTAAGGGCTCCTCAAACTAGGGCATTACATCCCCCCACCACCAAAATGAATTTCACCCTCGTAATTTTTTATTACATACCATTGAAAAAATATAAGGGTTTCTTATATAAGGAAACAAATAAAGATATAATTTCTAATATGATTTGAAACATACAAAATTAATAAACATGCCTTTTTAATTAGAATAGGATTGTCCCTAATATTGAGATTTTTTTAACCATTTGAGCCAAAATTTATTTTTTATTTAGTATCAAGACTCATGTTCTATAATTTTTTTTATAATGGGAATTAATAATAATCTGTGAAATTACTATCATAGATTAAAATAAAATGTTGTCTCTTTATTCCAAATAATATTTTCCTCTATGTAGATAGAACTAAACCAGCATTCTAGATGATATAATTTTATGGCCTTAAAAACATATTATTTAATGACTCTTTTCATTTAAATAAAAAATAAAGTTAAAGGATCTTGAGGTCTAGAGTATCTGGAAAAATAGACATATAAATACATATTCTATAATAAAAAAAGATTTTATTTATTTAAAACATCACATAGTTAACCTAACTCTCATGGGTCTTCTAAAAAGTCAAATTAAATATTGGGGGAAATACATAAAAAAAAGTGTGAGATAGAAAGTATAATAAGGGAATAAATAGGGAAAGAAAGAATAATATGACAGTCAAGAGACATAATAAGGATTCATAAATTTGATGATCATAATATTGTAGTAATTGAATAAGTAATTGATATTATAAGATCACAAACTTTTGAAAATAATGTAAATCATTATATCATAAACATAACCAAAGGATCACGACCCAGACTATTGTTATAAAGAGGATAATGACCCATGTTGGATTAGGTTTACTCCCTAGTCCCTTACAAAATATCCCTGAGATATACATCATAACCTAATAAAATGGGCAGCTATATAATTTTGGTCCCACCAACTACATAAATTAAAATCATACATATGGGTGTCGTATAAGAAAAATAAACTATATATAAATCATAACAATGATTAAACCCATTGGAAGGAAGTTTGTTTCATAATTTTGATTCAAATCAAAAACAAAGGCTAAATCATAAGGATTTCCCCAAGAGAAAGGAATTAAATAATTCTTCCCATTCATAAATTAAAAAGTTATATATCTTCTAAACATTGATTTATTATATGCAACATTCCCCATAAATAACCCAATAATAAATTATAAAAAATTACCACTTGTGTGAAGATTCATGGAATAAATGAATGATATTTTTAATTAGGGAAATACCTTATTATTTTCCATAAAAACCAAAATTGGACCATGAGGGTTCTCTATAAAATAATTAATGTTTTTATAATCAATTCATGGTCTAAAAACACTTCATGGGGGTGATTTAAAAACTATAATATTTTAAATGAACACTATGTTTGATAGCTTATAAAACACACCCCACCAACCAATAATGAACAAATAGATTTCATAATTTTACTATCGTTATAGCATAGCCATTAAATTAGAATGTATTAATATAAATGAATTATAAAACACATTTAAATTTCATAATCATTAAAAAATTATTGATAAATTCATATGAAATAAAAACTCAATTTTTATTAAACTCATCTTATTCATCAATATATGTTTCTTCTAAAATGTTAATTATTATTTTATGTGATAAAATAGTATTACTAGTTTATTCACATTAGGAAAAAAAATTTGAAAATGATAAATTCATTTTTAAAATAATAATTTCAAAATAATCACTAAGTGAATTTTTTATAATTTTTTGAAAAGATATATTTCTAATGAATAGTGAAAAAAATAATTTTTTTGAAAAAACATTATTCATTTCAGTATTTTAAAAAGTTACATTTTGTTTTAAAATGACTTTAAAATTAAAATCAGAAACATTATATTATTAATAATCTAATTAAGTTCCTTTAAATTAATTTTATATTACAATTTGGGATCAAAAACTTTTTTACTATATTAATCATTTTTTTCTAGAAAACTAATTTTCTTCACTTTTGGTGGACTTAATTTTTATTAAATTATACCAATTTTATGAATTGAATATGATAAAATGGATTCAGATATTTGAATCAGAATAATTAATATTAGTTAATATGGTAACGATATGTTGGCCAATATGATTAGTAAACATTGTAAACTTTTGTTACAATGGTAATGGTAAAATTGGTTAATTATGGTAACAACTATTGTGATAAGCCTTCAAATTCATTAAAAACATTTATTTATTCTATTTTATGATTCTATATCATCTATAGTCATAAATATTATATAATATGACCTTTTATACATTTATTTAATTTTTGACATTAAAATATTAAACTATATGATAAAGTCAAAAATTTAACTTTCTTTCAATTAGGATCTATAATATTTTTCCTAATGGATAAAAAAATATTTCTTTAATGGTTATCTAAATTATTAATTAATTTTTTTAATATCTTAAAATTCATTAAATTTTTTTCTGTTGAAATAAGTACCTTAAACGCTTACACAACACATACACAGTGTTTTTGCTAGTAGTATAAAAATAAGTAAATGATTTGAAAAACTCTACAGGTAATATGGTTTTGACGATTTAATGTTTCCCATGAATAATTAAGATAAATAAAACATATTTTGAATGTTTTAAATTTTTATATTCTAATTCCATGTCTTTCAAGGGTTTTTTTAATTCAAATTTTCTATATAGTTCCTAAACTGACATTAATAGTAATTTATGTTGGATATATTTTATTAACATTTTTAAAAATCATAAAAAAATATTAAAATTGGACAATAAGGATTAAAAATGGTCTAAAATTTTATCCATTTTACTTTTATGAGATGATTTATACATTTTATGTTAATTTATAATCCTCAAATATTAAAAAGGTTATTACAATGGTGAAGATTAAATTTCATTAGCTGAGGGGTTAAACCAAAAAAATGTTCAAAATGATATCTAAACTTTTAATAATTATTTTGGATGATTATATTTCTAAATAATATTCCTTATAATTGAATCTATGTCTTTTTGGAACCATTTTACCTCTGTTTGACACATATATTATTATAATATTTTACTTATTTCCAAAAAATAAATTAATGATATTTTAATGTAAACGCTATTTTTTAAGGCATTTAAAATTTATGAAAATCATATTTTCCTCCATTTTCTGTGATAAAATTTCAAATATTAGACATGGACAATTTATTTCTCAGTTTTATTTTTATTGTAACGTTCTTGAACCTTAAAGATTAAAATAAATATTGATATCAATCTAATTGTAAAATGGGATAATGGATGATTAAAACAAATAGAAAAGGGTGAAAAAAATAACCAATACATGTAAAAAAAAATTAGATTATATTATATATATACATCCTATTATTATTTTACAATTATTTCAATTTGGGTTAATTTTTTAATGTAAATTAATTTAAATATTTTAAATACTTAAAGTAATTACAATAGTCCCCCCTAACATATAAAAGGGAACCTATCATCTAATATTCCTCACACCATCTGATCCTTATATCCTATAAAATTATTTAAATAATACACTAATATCTTCCTTGGCCACATTATAGCTCTTCTTGTCTTCCCAAAATTCCATCATTTCAAGGCTTACTGTGTAATCCAAAAGAGGTTTCTTAATGTAGAGGGTTAACTCTTAACCAAGGATTTTCAATTTTATTTCTTCTTATACCTCCTCTAAATATATAGTATGAATTATAAAATAATTAATTTTGAACTTTGATATAATAATATATTATGAATATTCAATAACCATAACCCACCTTTTTCACATGCATTGCAAAATTATAATTTTGGTCATGTGTGTGTGCGAACTATAACCTTCATCAACTAATATGATAAATTTTTCCTTACTATTTTACATTTATGGTGATAAGGATGTATTTGATGAATTTTTATGATATATATGATATATATATACATGATTCTATAATTTTTAATTACTATTTAACTTACAATCATTCCATCTATTAAAAAATGAAAACAGTTTTTATACGCACGTACGACCTAATGTCTCTTTGAAGGATGTAATTAATTTATTTATATATATCATTTTTGTATGAATATATATATATATACAATTAATATATATAACATTTATATCATTTATAAAATTAGTGAGATTGTGTAAACATTATCAATGAAAAAGGGCCATTACTAATCGAAGATGGATCAGTCATGGATTTGGAGACTCAAATCCATGGCCCCAAAATTTATTAAAAAGATAAAGCATATAATGGATAGATTAATAGTGGTACAACACCCAATACATGAACAAATACAACATATCATATCTAAAAATATCAATGTAGATGGTGGTAAAGGCCCTCTAATCAGCCTGAGGCCCATCTATTTCATCATGTAGGATCACATCATTATATCCCATCAACTAATGTTTTCTTCCAACCACCCCGGTCACACTAGTTTACTAATAGAGACATCACAAAATTTCTCACCAAAAAATAGATGATGTTAGAATGCCCGAGGTCCATCTTGTGCATTCTCATTGTAATGTTGACACAACGTGAGGATTCCACATCATAATATCATCCCTGAGGACTTCACCATCCCACAAAGTCTTCAAGTTCAAGTTTATCACTTTTAGACTACCAAAAATTCATTGTCTTATCCATTGGTGTTGAAAATACATTCCATCATAAGAATGGTTCCACATCCACCCTCTTAGGGTATGAAATCATCCCTTCAATGATATGAAAAAAGAACTTGTTGTGGCCTTATTTTTCTATGATAACCATCATTGATGAAACACTATGACCACCCTTCACCTTTGTTGACAAACTTTTTCTCACCAAATCACATCATAACTAACCCCTAAATTGAGTGGGGTTCAATCTTCTATGTCATCCCCCATAGCATATAGAATTCATCCTCCACCATAGACATAAAATAGACCTTCCCATAATGTGGGGGGTCTTTGCTGTCATCATTTATCCTTTATCAGTGGATTATCCTGGCCATCGTATGGGGGTTTATATCTCTCCTTTGATTTCTGTTATTCCCCCTAAATAAAGCAATGAGTATCCTTTGTCATCAACCTCTATATCAAGAGGATATTTCTCTTTCATGTAGCATTGTTCATGCCGACAATCAGGGGACCAAATTCCTACAATCTACATAAATTCCAATCATTCAACACCACTCCCTATAGACATCCTCATTTCTAGAGATTAAAAATCACAATTAACCCTAGATGAGGGTTATCCTTCACAATTTACACATGTGTCCTTCCACATATAGGTTTTTCTTCAGTTTTTGACATTGATCACCATCGATTTAGATCTCCCAATGCCACATGGTGTGTAATTCCTCTACTTGGGAGACTAATGGGTTCCACTGCCACATGCCCTAGATTTGGGTATTCCTTCACTATTTTTGAAGGAATTCTCCCCCAGATGGGTCTTCAATTAACCTCTTAATCCAACAAAAGGATTATAACTACCAAAAAAACACTTATCAAAAATAAATCAATTAACACCCAGAAACAAAAAAAATTAATAAGTAATTATTAATAAATTTCAGTTCAAATGTTATAAGTAGATCGTATATGATATTATATGTTTATAAATAATTATGTCATTTAATTTTAATAAATTTTAATTTATTATATAATATTTTACATTAAATTCAATGAATATTGAGCATGAGGTAAATTACCTTCATCTTAGTTATATTTTTGTGAGACGTATGTCATATTCGCCACTTGTTTATTTTATATAGTGTATATAATAACTTTGAATATATTTTATAATTATTTTATTGATGTTTATAGTCATATACATATACAACTAGTGTTATCTATTTCATGATATTTTTAGTTCAAATTCTATCAATGATTATAAAGATTTACATCTGAATCTCATTTTATTCGGATTTTTTATGATTGAATATCTATTAACAAAATTATATAACTGTTGTTTGATAAAATAATTTAATCTATACTCTACTATTTTTATTTATATTGATTACATGTTTTCCTTTAATTTTACTCACTCTAATAACTAAATAGGGAGAATGATTTTGTTAAGGAAACCCAACTATATGTTTCTATTCTTTTAGAAATATTTTTCTTCTAGGACCATGTTTTCATTAAAATGTTTTCAATAATATTTTTGAATATTCTCCAAATATGTTTTAAGGTGATTTTTAACCATGTTTTATTTTATATAAATTTGTTTAAAAGGAATATTCAAGTAATTTTATGAATGAAGTCCTTTTGAATTTTTACTATAAATGTGAATGGAATCTTTGTTTTATCATATTAGGAAAGAATGAAGTTTCTTGATCCCCATACCAGTCGATGTTTCCATGATTCTCCCATAATCTTCCATGTTTGTTTTTAAATAATACCTTTCCCTTAATATTATATATATATATACATATTTGAAATAAATTATTTAAAAAATGTGTATTTTCCTCAACAAATATTTTATATATATTTTAATGTAATTTCCATCTTACATGATATCCTGGGATATAAATTATTATTTACTAGGGAATTATCCAATTATACCACCATTAATATTTCTCTGGTTGGTTAATGATTACAAGGATAATATATTTTTTAGAACCTTTAATTTTACATAGGTTATGTTGTGATGAATTTATGAAATGTTTATGAAACCCATTTAACATTCTTGGGTAATTATATGATGACTAGATGAATGTATTATGACTTTATAGAATTCACATATTTGGTTTTTATTATGTGAAGGGTGGAACTAGAATTATATATCCCTATAATTTGTTGGGTAAAGTTTCATATCTCGCGAGATAATTAAGGGATGTGAGTTGATGTTCTCAATCCACTATAGGTAACTGGTAGGGATTCTTGGTCCACTATGGGAAATAGGTGGTGACGATTGGTCTACTATTAGAAATAGGTGGTGGTTCCTGATCTAATATGGGAAATATATGATGATTTCTGGTCTATTATGATATGGGAAACATGTGTTTACACCTGATCCACTATGATTTGATGGTCCTAGTAGATATCCTTGAGATATGAAATGGTTTCTACACTAATGAGGGTGACAAACATTTATGACATGTTATTGGATTAGGATTTGAACTTGTGGATTACGATTGATTAGTGATAATCAATCACCCTTATGATTCAAGTCTTTTAAATACCAAAACTTTTTCATGATACAGGATAATGATCCATGAATATGATCCATAACAAATGGGGTACTAAATTTGTATGTAATGATAATAATCAAATACCCTTTTTATCTTATGATCTCATATGTTTATTAAATAATATCTCTATTTTCTACCATTACTAAGCATCTGATCTCACACCTTTCTTATTTTTCCTTTCCCTGGTTTATTAATAATCATTTAATGTAGGGTATGTTATGAATGGTACAAATATATAATAAATTTATGATAGATAATGAACAATATACCCAAAAATGATGTTTGTGTATCTAGACTCTAAAGACACCAAACAATTATAGTAATAGCATGGATATTATTATTATTTATTGAATATTCATCTAAAAATATGTAATATTTAGTTATGAAAGGTAAGGGTGTATATAGTAATTATTTATATGAGACAATAAGTTGGAATGTTCCCATAAATTGGGATTACTTAATAGTAAGAATTTTTAAGGGAACTAAAAACATGTATAACCAAAGAAATAAAAAGTATATTTAATTAGGTATATATTTATGTTATATATATACAAAAAATTAATGAGTTTCATGAGATGAATATTAAATTAAAGGATGAAAAATACTGATAACATGTACCAAATAAAATGTAAAGGAGGTATGAAAGATCCTGGTATATGTATTAAATTTTTTTTTTTGAAATTTCACATAACAAAATAAGATAATAAAAATTTAAATAGATGAAGTTAAATATAATTTCTACAATATATAAAACCTAAAGAGTCTTCCAATTAAAAACTAAAACATTTTTTGAAATGGGTAAATATGGACAATGAGGGGAAGTTTTCATTTAAATAAATAAGAATTATTATTAATAGAGTTTCATTTTATAAAAGGATTAGAACTAAACAATAATGAATATTTGTATAAAAAGAGATTTCCCAATATAAGGATAGGCAATACCATATGAAATGGAAGAAAAAAATCATTTATAAACATTTTATCACAAGAAATAAGATTTAGTTTTGAAAAAAAAACATTTTCTTTCTGAGGAGAAATAAATCATAGCCCACAAAAAAGAATAAGATGAATGGACATAAATTTTATATGTTATTGAATAATTTATTGTATCATAATTTATGGGGTCAGTAGTTATACACTAAAAATAAATATTGGTGCATAATATCAATGAATTACAAGTATCAAAGAAAATATGTCTAAAATAATGAAATTCTGAGATGAATCCCATACCTTATGTCCAAAAGCACTATGTACATACACATAACATCCTTAATAATTAAATTAAATTAATTATATATATAAAATAATAAAATTTTTCATAAATATTTAATTTTACACGGTCTATTTATTTTATTCTTGTACTTATTATTAATATAATGATTTTACTTCAGTTAAAAATGGTTATTTGGTCAATTTTTATATAAATTTTTATTTATGTTCACTATGCTTCAATGTATTGTAAAATGGTTTCATAATATACAAAATATAAATATTATTATAAAAATATTTTTTATATATTAAATATATTTTTAAATATAACCATTATTGGTGGATATTACAAATGAATCTCTTTTCTCATAGCAGTGGTAGTGTGCACGAACACATGATTAATGTTTTCATTTCACAATAAATTAAAGACAAAGAAGGAAAATGATAATTTTTGAATTTCAGAAGAATATTAATATTATAGATTTAATATTTATTTAAACACTCTATACTTTTTATCATACATGAAATATGGTGATGAAAAATGGAAGACATCACTTTGTGGTGGAAGAAATCTGTGCAACGCACTAACAATGGTTTTGTTTTTCTTATTAGATGGGGTGTAAAATATAATGGTAAATAAATTAAAATAATAAAATATCATTATAATAATTATAATTATTTAATTATATTTTTATGTATATATTATATTCGTAAGATAAATATTATATATAAATATATCTGAAGAATTTAATACTAAAGTTAGAGAGAGGATCTTAAATTATATATTTTCATAGAAGAAAAGGGCTTAAGATAAATTATTGAGATAACTAAATTAAGGAATAAAAAAATTACCTCTATGGTAGTTAGTTTCAGAATATGTTTAAAAAAAATTACAATTGGATGTTTAAACATGGATTGTTGGAATGGATCCCCTTTTATAAAAAAAGAAAATGAAACTTTTTGGAATACCCTTACCCTTCCATGATATCATTACACTCATGCAATGTTAATGACTCCACAATTTCTTAATAATGAATTTTTTGGCTATTGTGGGTCCATAAAGTCTTATAATATACTTTACAAATGTTTTTAAAACATATTTCATTTCTTTTATCAAATGTTTTTAAATTTTTAAATCTTTATTTTTACCTTTATAACTAGTTTTTTAACTAAGTAATTTATATTTTATTTAAAAAAATAAGGTTACCGCTATTTCAAAATTATGGTTTTTATGAATTAAAGTTAATCATTAACTAATATAATCCAATTTACTAATATGGTAACATAAATATTAAATTAACGTAAATAATATATAAAATATAGTTCATGTGGAAAAATGACTTTTAATAACTATGTGGTCTTTAATCATATTAAGTATTTATTACACCTTGAATGAGTGTTAATATAATTATATATATAGTTTTATAAAAAATAATATATACATATTTTAAATTACATCAATTTTATTTATTAAATAAAACATACAAAATATTAATAAAATAATTAATTTTAAAAAACTATTTTTCCATTATAATAGTAATTAACATTATTTTTACAAATATTATTTTTATTCCTAAAAATGAATTTATACTTCTTAAAATATTTTTATATACATTAACTTGAATAATGATTACATTTTATTATATTTAATTTCTAAAAGTTATAATGTCTAATTTTAAATATAACCACGAAAAAACATATTTTGTATTAAATATTACCTCTGACTCAAAAATATTAAAAATTATTTTTATAAATTCATCATTGTATTTTTTATAAAAAATGATTTATATGAATTATTAAATATATATTTTTTATATAAAAAGGGTATCTTAATAATTTAATTCACTCTTTTATTAAAAAAAATTAGGAATATTTTTATTTTTATTATTCACCAAAAAAATAAATTATTTCAGAAAAATATCAAAATTGCATCTTAGGATAATATCTATATAAGGAATTAAAAAATTAATATTATATTATAAAATAAAATAATAAAAAATATATATAACATTCAAAAAGATATAAATTATAAGTAAAATTCTTTTGTTGGAAAAAGGTGTTTTTAAGCATTATGTATTTTTTATATTGTTTTAGGTAAATTTATTATTTAAATATGTTAATATATTAGAATATATATAAACATATTTTAAGGTGCCAATTTATCTTATTAGGAAAAAAATATCATATTTAATAAAATAGTCCCTTGAAGATAAGTATATCTTTTATACTAAATAATCTTTAACAAATACAAATAATTAGTCATTTATATTAAAAAAATTAATATTTACTACTTCATTGATATTGAATTATTTATTTTAATTTTATTTATGCATCACACCATATGTTACTAATAATATTTACACATAATGTCTGTGTATATATATATATATTATTTTAATGTCATATTTTTATTTCTTTGTTTTTATATTATTTTAAATTTACTACATAAAAATACATGATTTTTTATACCTATTGGTTATATAACTAATAAAAATGTTTCTATATACCATTTTTTCAATGATAATATTATCAAAAACATTATTTTCAATGAATTTATTTCATTCATATATATAGTCTAACTAAGCTTATTCCTTTCACACGTTTCATTTTCATATTTTTGATTTTAGAAATGACAGCACACTTTCCCATATTTATGGTATTCTTTCTCAGTGTAAGTTTTGTTATACTGATGGTGATTCCTATGGATTACAGTGCTCTATGGGAGTCTCCGGTTATAAATATATTATTATTTTGAATTCATTTCCCCATTAAATTATTGCAGTTTTAATGTATGTGATCATCTATAATGTGAGATAATCTATTGTACAAGATACATGGATTCATGTACCCTCATTGTAATGTTACATTATAATTGAATAAATTATTTTTAGCTTTATTAACATCCTTTTTACCCCAATATATAATCAATTATTAATAATTTTAAAATAATAATGAATCATTATTTACAATTGAAAGGAAAAGAATAGTGGATCCTACAATATAGGGTCTTACATTCCACATTATAGGGTAATGTAAGTACATGGTCAGTGAATAACCTCTTCTTTAGTTCCTCAAAACTTTTATCAAATTTTTCCATCCAAGGGAACTTCAATCACTTCAATTATAACTAGTTTTGTAGATTTGATACCTATGAAAAATTTCTCATAGTGAATATTTAATATCATGTAACACCCTGATATTTGAATTTAAATAAAATATTATGTTTGATTAAGTGTACCACACACACTACCAAGCTTAAAAAAACTATGATATAATATTAAAATATTATTTTTAAAATCTGGCAATGATAACCTTTAAATTTGATTAGAATGAATAAATAGGAGTAAATTCATTATGAAATTTTTATAGTAATTTTTTCTATAATAGTAATGCAATGGTTAATTCCTAGGAAATTAGAACTCAATTCTAAATAAAATCATATTAGATAAAATGAGGTATCTGTTAGAAAACATTTATATATATATATATATAAGATTTTTATCAATGTAAATTATGTTAATCATGATAGATGAATGATTCTTAAGAAATTTATAGATCATATGTTTAATTAAATAAAATAACATTCATTAAATGTTTGTTATTATATAATTATGGCGTGTAAATTCTTTTAATACTTAAAAATTAATAGTTGCATTATTTGTGGGGGTATTATGATTAATTTATATCAATTTTAGAAATTGAATATTTTAAAATGGAAATAATCGTTAGAATAATCATATCAAAATAATCTTAAGATGTATTTTTGGGAAATTTCATGAAATGTTGACTCTCAATAAATAGTGAAAAATACCAATTTTTAAAAAACTGTCTATTACTTTTATTCAATGTAATTTCAATGTTGAATTTAATATTTGGATTTGTTTTAATGTCACATAAGGTTAATTTTATTAAATATAAACTAATTAATTACTTGTAAATTGATATTATACATGATTTTGGTAAAACATTCTAATACTTTAAACGGGTATTTTTCTAAAAACTATTTTTTGTTACATTTTACACACATATATTTAAATTTATATATAAATATTGAATTTTGAAAAATGGATTTCATATTTTCAATAATGAGGTTCAAATTATTTAATAAGAATAATTTTTATTTTTGGTCATTGAGAATATTAACTGTGGTAAAACATTTTGACCATAGTAAAAGATAAAATGGGATAATCATGGTTAATACTATAGGATTAAGTCTAAAAATAAATAAAACACTTAAATTTATTCCATTTAATGAGTTTTTTTCAACTATAATTAACCTATCATTGATCATATGGTATATTTTTTCTACTTTCCATTCATTACAACCATTATATTATTTTGAGTAAAAGATAATAAAAAAATTTCACTCTCTATCACTTATTTTGTTGTCATAATATGATCATAGATAAATATTATGTATGAATAAGTATACATGATTAAATTTTGTAATAGTAAATTATATTTATTATATTAATTTATTTTTAATTTTTATATATGGTATATTTTCCTTCAATTCTTAAAAAACTATGATGTGGTGCTTTCAACACAGTATAAAGATAACAAAAAATATTTTAAAAAAATTAAAAAATTATATGGATTATGGTTTTACATGAACTTATTTAATAAATTTATTTTATTTTATATTTTTAATGTGTTTACAATCTAATTCCATTTTTTCTTGTTATGTTTAATGTCAATTTTTTGAATAGTCTCTAAAATGACATTAAATGGTTTTAATTGTATTGAAAAATTAAAATCAATATAAAGTAATGCAAATCATGCATAAACTCTATTTTATGGGAAATTTTATATCTTATAATTAATTGTTCATATAAGTGACACTTTTAATTATTAACACTATGTATATCCCCCATAAATATTGAAAAACAATTATCATGATTAAGGTTAAAAGGGTTAATGAGGTGGTTTAAACTAAGTGATAAGGTTAAAAATTATAATCAAACATTACTAAATTTAATTGGTCAAATTTATTTCTGCCTTTTAATATATATATTTCAATATTTGAAATATTCGATCAATTTTAAATTATTTAGACATTTATTATATGTCAATATTTTCTTTACCTACAAGACTGAAACCCACCTCACTTATAAAAAGGGACAACCTCTCCACTCTTCTGTATACTTTTTAAGAAATTTATCCAAACCAATACCTACAAAAATCCCATTCCAACATACCTCCCCAGCTACTAGAGGTTAGAGATTCACCAAAATACCATCTTATAATGTATAATGTGTAAGCCAATGGAGGTTTTCCAAAGAAGAGTTATTACTATTAATTGAGTGTTTTCATGATTATTGCTTCATCAACCGCCATAAAATATCCTATATTCATAATTTTATGATAATTTCAGGGTCACAAAAATAATTTTACATTCTTGTTATGTTTTATCTACCACATTTCACCTCATTTTATGTCTAATGGGTAATGTAATCATCACCCATGCGTACACTATTACAAAAATGGTGTTTAACAACACTGGTATTTATCAAAGCTAGAAAAAAGCGCTAATATATGAAATCATTATCAGAGATAAAGAAAGATATTATGAATTAAACACTATATCTGTACTTTTTTAGTACTGATAAAGGTCACATTTATCATTGCTTTATTTTTAGAGTTGATAAATTAAACCTTTTATAAAAGCCATATTTTTAGCGCTGATAAAGGCTATCCTTTATATGCGCTTTGTTTTTAGAACTGATAGATGGTACCCTTTATCAGCATTATATTTTTAACACTCATAAAGGATTTCTTTATTAGTGTTTTTTTATCCCTGAAAAAGGTCCAAATAAATAAAATGAAATAATTTAATAAATAAATATTCAAATTTAGTTTATTAAAAAAATTGAAACATTTATTAACTAAATAATTATTTATAAAAATGAATAAATTGATTACACTATATATAAATTACAAATACTATAAATCTTATGCATTAAATATATAGATATATAAAATGAAAATTAAACAAAATATAATTATTAATAAGTAAGTTGAGAAAAATATTAAACATTTTGTTAACTAGATGATTATTGATAATGTTAATAAATAGTACATGTTAAATATATAAATATATATTAATGTATATAAATATGAATTTTATATTATAAAATATTTTATGCAGTATATTTTGTGAATAATGGTTTATAATTAAAAATTAATATTATTTAAAAATACAGATTAACTGCATAGTGTAGTGGACATTTAATTTAAGGTAGTTTGATTGTTAAATTTAACATAGAACAAATGTGTGTCACATTGATTTAATATATAAGTAATTACTGTATATTTGTACATAATGTACACATAGAAAACCTATCCATTTTTTCAATATTATTAAAGTGTACTTGATTTTTATTTATTTAATTTCACTCATATTAACATGCATGGTCTTAAAATTGGATATTACTTAATAATGTTATAAAATATCTACAAAAATTATTTAAAAAATTTTTAATAAATAAATATTTTTTAAAATTTACATAATATATTTATAAAATTATATATTTATTATTATATATAAATGAATATTTAAAAAATGATCATAAGAAAATTCTTTATCAGTTCATAATTAATAAGCACTTAGAAAAGAAATATTTGTGAATTATTTTTCTCACTAATAAATATGAGGCTTTATTAGTGCTAAAAAAGTGTTGTTAAAAGTAATATTTATCAGTGTTAAAACATTAGATCTAGTAAATAAGGATTTTATCAGTGCTTTTTTTAGAATTGATAAAGACCTAACATTGTTACCACGAAAAAAACACTGATAAAAATGCCTTTTATCAACGCTTAAATTATAAGCACTGATAAAAGGAATATTTATTATCTCTTATTTAACATCACTGATAAAATATTTCTGATCTAATTTAAAAACCTAATAAATTTTGAAATGGTCACGATATAAGAAAAAACAACTTATGATACATTCGAGATTATTTATCATTCATTCTCTCCTTTATCCAACCCTAATATTCTCCCACCGTTCCCTAAATCACTTCAACATATGGTCCCAGATCTATTCAATTATGTTCTAAATCTTTCAATCTCAACCTCAAAGTACAACGTGACATCGTCTCTTCTTAATCTCACCTTGATTGTGCATTTTAAGCAGTTTCACCCTTCAGTGGACACCTTCGATAGATTAATATTTGATTCTTGGGGGTTGAAAGATCAAACAATGTTATGTATTCTCGAAAAGGGAACATCATGATTTTGTTTTCTTTAGAGGAAGATCTGTTTAGCGATTTTCCCCCACCCGTTGCTACAACGGCTTCTGGTTCAATCTCTTCTGGTGGTCATATGACTTCCTTATGATGTGTGGCACTCCAATAGTAGAAAATTGGTTTGGTTTCTCTAATATCCCTTTAACATTTCAAAATCTAGTAATTATATGTGTGATAGGGAATCTTTTTGGTAGATATTTATGTCCTCATAGTAAAACCTGTTAAGTTTCTCACCCGGTTTCACTGTGAATTTGGGTAGAAGTTGATGTCTCGAGAGATCCTACAGAATATTATGTTATTACAGGGGGAAGAATTTTGATAAAATCTTGTTGTGTAGTTTGAATCGTGGGTAAATTTCTGTAGTTCCTATAAGAAATTGGGTCATTTTAAACATTCCTATAGGCGGGGGATTAACAAACATTAACAACAGTAGGATACGATTTCTAGAGATAATGGCAAGGGCTTTAAGCCAGATGTCAGTGAAGGGATGATGGGGCAGAGTCATTTGGATGGTTATACTAACCCATGCAATTAAAAGGCTAAATTAATGTGAATCTTAGAGGGGGAATATCTCATTGGTGAATTAAATCTTGAATCATGCAAACCCAATCGAATCACACAAGCCCACTACCACCAGTTTCTCGAACATCGTCCATAATTTTTAATACGGTTTTAGGTAGGGTTTTTAAGAAAACATTGAGATATGGATCCATGGTTCTCTGATTTTCATCAACCTGGTGAGGTAGTCATGTGTTTTCCTTTTTAGGTATTGATTTTATTTTTGTATTATTTGTTTTGAGATCGGGATATGAGGGTTTCCAATTTTCGTTTATTGGTTCATATTTTCTTTTTATATTTGTGATCTAATTGTTGTATATTATGTTTTTATCTTTTGTTTTCTTGACTATTATTTTGGATATCCTATTATTGTCTTTTTAAATTTTTCTTTTGAATCAATTTGATTCAATTTCTATATATATACCCTATCTTTCTCCACCAGATGTATTTTTTCATTGTTTTTTAATCTTTATGAATTACCTATACTCAATAGATAATCCAATTAAATAAATATTTATTCCACTATATAAATTATGGAGTTTTTGGGTATAAAAACCATCAATTGGAGAGAAAATTTATTTAGATAGACATTGCATGGGTTGGTGTGTTTTTCTCCTTTGTTTGTGATATAGATTGTTGTTGTGTATTATTTATTTATACAAATTTCTTTTTGGACCTCTTTAGGATATCAAGGATGGTTCAATTCATAATAGATGGTCTCCCTAGAATCCTTATGTTGCAAGATCATTTGTTCAAAAAAAAATAGAATATAAATTATCTAATTCAATATATTAGAAGTTATTTTTAGGTATTCATCATTTAAGGTCTATATATAATTTTTAGGTCTATATATACATTTAATTTACAATAATATAATTAATACTTAAATTTGAAACAAAATAATGTAACCTCGCCTTACATTCAAAATAATAAAATTAAGTAATTGTATATATAGATTTTTTTGGAATTATTAAACTTCGAAAATTTTAAATTATTATATTCTATACAAAATTTCCCAGAATAATAATTATGTATAATTAATATAATTTAATGTTTATTAGTATTAGTATTTTTTAATTTCATTAGAAAAATAGTATTATATATGTATATCAAGTAATATATAGTATATTTATATTAATTTAAATATGATAAATAATATATATAATTATATAATTATATTCAAATAAAGTTACATGTATAATACATATATATATAACAAATATATATATCATTTAGGTAGATTCACTTTATTTATCTATGTATCCAATGAGGAGTGACCTCCATTTTATAGTTTTTGATATAAGGAAGGTTTGAACCTCGTTCAAGATTATTACCTTTCGAGGTAAGTGTGAATGAAGTACAGGCCTCCATCAACCTATTTTTTCCAATCATATAAACCCTATCATTTTTTAAATAAAATAAAACCTAATAAAAAACAACATTATATTGAAGAAAAAACATTTTAAAAATCCTCAACCAATAATTTTTTTGATGTTTTATTTGGATCCTTGTGGATAATTTAAAAGATGAAAATGAAAGTAATTCATCATTAACTCTACCTCCACACCATATCAAATAAATTAATTTTATTAACATATACTCATTAACTAATATTACACTGTAGCAACCCAAGACTACCAGGATTCACAACACTACAGATGTGTATTTTGATTCTTTTATCTCCACCCTCTCTATTAATTTCATGCCCTTCACTCTATCATTTCTCTATTTTTGTGGACCCTTTCACTAAAAGGATTTGTGCCCAATGGATACGTCGAGTTAATAACTAGTGTCATTGGTGTAATTCTCTCAAATGTGATGATTTTTCCCTTTTATAGAACTAAAGGTAGTAAACTTTTTATCCTCATAAGTTTCATCTCCCTAAAAGTAATTATTGTGTTTTTTTTTCTCAAGACTCATACCCCATCTATAATATGTTTGTTTCATTACACTAAACATTAATCATCCCATGGATGACTACAACATCGATTATTTCAATAAATATAGGTGCATGTCCATAGAAAATGGAGAATGCGTGTCAAACAACCAAATTCCATGATAACTGTTTGGGATATGAGCTAATGAGGATTACAATTATACTTGAAAATTCTCGACCCTAGTTACCTAGAGTCGGTGCATTATTACATAACATTGGCATGATCACAAGGAAATCATGTCTTGAAAGACCAATCAGTTTAGTATTATTGGAAACAAGATACATACATAAGTTCAACATTATAGCTTGAAGAGAAATATAACATAAATATATTTCAATAGAAACATCCAAGCCTCCAAGATTTTTCCTACAGGTCACTCATAACTAACTTCTTCATATCCTGGGAAAATGAAACATAAGAAATGGGTGAGATCAAACTCTCAGTAAGGGTAAGTAATATATCAGAAAATGACATAAATATTAAGCATGGTAAATAACTGAAACCACATGCCTTTACCAATAATAAACATGAATACTTTTATGGAAATAATATGAGCTGAGTAAATAATGCCATAATAAAATATAATAATGGGTATTCTACTAGTCTAATGACCACATAAACCATCAATATTATTTTCAAAATGAGGGAATGTATAATGTCGGACATTCTGAATCATTATGTCAAGGCCTCAGCCAAAACGTCTAAAAATGATTAAGGCCTCAACCAAAACCATAAATCAAATTGGGAAAGGGCCTCGACCAATTCCACGTCAATTTGTCTCATGAGACCTACCGATGCATCGAGGAGCTATAGCGGGCTCCACCCGTCACTTACTAAGTCCAATACATTCCTCGTATGAAAAGGATTAAACATATTATTAACATTTGTATTAAAACTAGCTTACTAAATGTCAATACATTAACCATAAATCATGAATGGTACAAAAATATCACATCCACAGTCAAACATATCACAAAACCTTCAATATAGTATGGAAGTTTTGTATCATAATAAATCAACTCCAAATAGTCTTAAAATCCATCAAAGGATGTTGACATAGATGAAATCGAAACCCTTTTTAGAGAAATATATCTTTCTATTTTGAAATCATTTAACAGTCACATAATTATAAAATAAAACATTTACTTTGAAAATATTCTTATAAGCTTGTAATGGAAGCTTTGACGAGTTTATAACGGCGGAGAATTGCCACACCGACCGTATAAGTTAAAAAAGACATTCTTACCTTAATTTTGTTGAAAAGGTTAAAAAGGGCCTTGTTTGGAAAACGACGGAAAGATTCATTTATAAACATCTTATAAAAAGAAAAAAAGGGTATGAATGACTTTAACCCATAGTCTATGAAATAATAAGAATGATTGGAAATACATTTTTATGAAACATGGATGTGGATGATAAAGAGGTCCCAGTAGATAATTACGTACAAACAACATCGGATAATGAAGAGATTGTGAAATAAAACCATACCTTGTACTTTTTCTTAGTAGATGGTACGTTCAATTCCTTAATAATAGTTAAAACATTATTATTAAATTAAACAAGAATCATATACATAAATATGATATCATATATGATCTTTTATTATTGTTTCGTTAATAATATCTTAGTGTTATTGTTGTTTTGGGTGTTCACTTACTCATTTTATTTTATATGTTTTGTTACATAAGTCGTGCTTGTTAGGGATATGTTGTATCATATTCATATCTAGAATTTTATCAAGTCCTTAAAAATTATTTTTAATCATCAAATGAGAATTATACTTGAATGGATACGATGGGGAATGAATCTCATCGCGTTCATGGAGACGGTAGTCCGTACGTACGCCCGAGCGACAATATCATTCTTTTGATAATAAAATAATATATAATTGGATGGTATATCATATATACAGAATAATTATCATGTTATATTTATTATTTACATGAATTAAACATCATTATTATTCCCATCCAAATAATAATGTATTGAATAACAATTACATCACGACATGGAGACGGTAGGCCATACGTACGCACGTATGGTGACATGTCATTCATAGGATGGATAGAATAATAAATATGGTTGTAACATATTTAAAATAAAATCATGGTATATAGAAGATACTGGAGTTATTATTTTAGAATGAAAATAACAAAGAAAGAAGAAGTTTAAGAAGAAAAGAACATTGAACGAGGGTGGTGAAAACATTACCTCTTCTTCGGGTTCTTCCTTTTGATTTGGTCAAAAGGGCCTATTATGATATATTTATGATCAAACTGAGGCCTATAGGTTAAAGTGACAGAATTTGAGAGAATATTTGGTCTGGGTTTGGCCGAACCAAAAGGCTTCTATGGTGTGAAGAAATTCTTAGAAGTTGTGTCCTTTTATAAAGGGGATGAGGGGCTCTTTAGGAAAACTTTATGTATTATTTTATAATAAATTCATATTCGGTATCTAATGGCTCCAAAGTGGATTATGAAAAGTCTAAGGTGGGGATAAGTCTAAATCCTTTCAACCAATAGATTTTAGATAGGTTTTGGTCATTATATTAACCTTATCTTTTAGTTTTAACTCTTAGTTAATTAGATTGACATTTACCATGTCACTTTGTATTTTTATATTATATAGTTACTAACCATACCATATATATCCAAGAGACTCCCAAGTGGTCCATTAATAATACACCAATCATGATATAAGTCTCTTGGCTGAACCTTAGATTTTTAGGATGTGAATATCAATTAATAATATAATATTTGTTTTAAAAATTCTTTAATGTTAATTTTGACACTATTTGGTGTTTGATTTTTTTGAAAATCATAACATCACGATTACATCAAACATACATAATTAAATTAATACTAACATTTAATATTAACCTATAAAATTAGTTTAATTCATATAAAGTCTCATATTACATTTATTTGGATATTTATAATAACAATTATTTTTATATTTCATTAATTAGGTAATTACTGCATCACCATTGTGTCATAAATAAATTAAATTATTTAATATATAAAAATTATAAATAAAATACCATTATGTAGGAATTATTTTTTAGCTTTATAATGAATATTTACAATCGAATATATCTTATGTATAACCCTATATAATGTTTTTTTTAAATGATATATGCTTATGTCATTTTTGTATTTACTTTAACTTAATTAATATAAAGTGTCCCTATCACCAACATGTGGCTCCGTGGGGTCCCAAAATCGACCCAATGAAGCCCAAGGACGGACATGTATCCACCAATAAGGTTAGGACACGTTGTAGGGTAATTTAATATTATTATAATATAATTTTTACACTTATATACCGGATTTACCCTTTATCCATGGTAAATAAAATATTTACTAATGTAATTATTCAAAATGTATAAAAATAAAAGTTACCTATTAACACAATTTGGACATCCTGATTCAAAATATGGAATGTATTTTTCCAAATTCAAAACACATAAGTGGAAGAAATTAATTTATAATTAATTCCCGCTGTCAAAACAAAAAACGTGTTTTTAAGAAATAATAACTATCAAAAGATTGACACTTGTTTATGTCCGGTTTAATTGTGAAATTATTTCCGGTGACCAACATTTTATTAAATGGTAAAAATATATTCTAAATATACTTTAAATCCACTAAAATTCATAATTTATCACTATTAATTATTTTAATTAAAAAAAATTTAATTAAAATTTAGTAATTTTCATTATTCATCAAAATATAAAAGTTAGCTGAAAAGTACCAAAATTTAACCCTCTGCTAAATTTGATATTCTGAATCCAAAAATTTATTCCATTTTGAGAGATAAAATTTATAAAATTTCAAAAAGTGGGTATTACAATTCATAACGGCTAGTTTGATTGGTTGTGGTGTGTGTTAGAACTCGAAGATGCATACAACACACGCTACTGTATTATTCAAAGACAAGCGTAACATGGAAGCTTGGGGTGTTACATTCTCCCCTACTTCAAATAATTTTGTCCTCAAAATTTCTCGATTATTATTTCATAAAAAGGTTTGGGTGGTTCTTCATCATTAGTTACTCGGGTTCCCACATTGCCTCTTCCATCTTATGGTTTCTCCATAGCACTTTTACTAGACAAGTCATCTGGTTTCTCAGCACTTGTTCTGTTGTAGCAAGAATCCTAATGGGATCTTCGCAATAAGATAGATCTGGTTCTAGTTCTAATTCCTCATAGGTGAGTATATGTGTTGGTTCCGGCATGTATTTTCTCAACAGTGATACGTGGAACACATCATGAACTTTGGAAAGATTTGGTGGCCTTTCCAAACCGTAAGCTATAGCCCCAATTCGTTCTAGAATTCTGAAAGGTCTGATGTACCTGGGACTCAATATTCCCTTCTTACTAAAATTTATAACTCCCTTCCATGGAGATACCTTCAAGAAAACATGATCTCCTACCTGAAATTCCAAATACTTTCTTCGGTTATCAGCATAGCTCTTCTGCCTACTTTGTGTTTCTTTGATGTGGTTTTGGATTACCTTCACCTTTTCCAATGTTTCCTCCACCAGTTCTGGGCCTATAAGTTTTATTTCACTAACATCATCCCAACAGGTTGGTGTGCGACATCTCTTTCCGTATAACTCTTCATATGGTGCCATCTGAATACTTGAATGGAAGCTATTGTTATAGGAAAATTCTACCAGAGTTAAATATTGATCCCACATACCCTGAATGTAAAGTGAGCATGATCTCAACATGTATTATAAGGTTTTAATAGTCTTTTCTAATTATCCATCAGTTTGGGGGTGGTAAGAAGTTCTCAAACGAAGTTCAGTTTCCAGGGATTTCTGAAGACTTTTCCAGAATCTTGAAGTAAAACAGGGAACACAATCATAAAAAATTGATAGGGGTACTCCATGAAGTCTCACAACATCATGAATATATAGTCTTTCTAGGCTTCGATTGGTAAATCTTCCCTAATAGGAAGAAAATGTGTTGACTTGTTAAGAGGATCAATAATAACCCATATTGCATCGTTCCTTATTGGAGTCTTTGGTATCCCCATAACAAATTCCATCGTAATATTATCCCATTTCCACTCTGGTATGGGAAGAGGTTGCTTGACTCCTCCAGGTTGTTGCCTTCCAGCTTTCACTTATTGACATACCATACATCGTGACACAAAATCAGTAATCTCCCTCTTCATGTTGTCCCACCAAAAATGTTCCTTTAAATCTCTATACATTTCGGTGCTCTCAGGGTGTATAGAGAAATTCGAACTATGAGAATCATCCAACAATTCTATTTTTAGATCAGTAATATGGGGAACACAAAGTCTCTTCCCAAATTTCAAAATTCCATCTTCATACACAAAGTCACTCAATCTCCCATCATTCACAGCTTTAATCTTCTTTTGAAATTCTACATCATCGATCTTAGAACTCTTTATCCATTCTAGTAAAGATGGTTTGCCGACCATTTGAAAAAGTATTGAGGTTTCACCTTCCATGGTGATTCCCATATCCATCTTTATTGGATCCATATATATAGGATTATTTTCAACTATCATCTTCTTCAAAACTCCATGATCCTTTCCACTCAAAGAATCTTCCACCTTATTTGCCTTCCCCGGGTTTTAGTGCATAGTGCAATCTAATCCTTGAGTAGTTCAAGCCATCGCCTTTGCCTCATGTTGAGTTCTTTCTGTGAGAAAATATACTTCGAACTCTTGTGATCAGTATAAATCTCACATTTTTCACCTTAGAGGTAGTGTCTCCAAATGTTCAAGGAAAAGATCACAACTTCTAACTCAAGATCATGAGTCGGATAGTTTTTCTCATGAATTTTCAATTTTCATGATGCATAGGCAATAAACCTATCATTCTTCATAAGGACAGAACAAAGTCCTTTCTTCGATGCATCACTATAAATAACAAATCCGTCATTTCCTGGTGGTAGAGTCAAAATAGGATCATTGACTAATCTTCCCTTCCATTCTTCAAAACATTCTTCACAGGCTTTTGTCCAAACAAATTTAACCACTTTACGTCTGAGCTTCATTAATGGGTTAGCCAACCAGGAAAAATTCTGGATGAAACGTCGATAATAACCTGTTAAACCAATAAAAATGTGCACCTCAGTTATACTCATCCGTGCGGGCCATTCTTGGATTGGTCTTGTCTTAGAAGGATCAACGTAAATTCCATCCTTAGAGATAATATAGCCAAGAAAAGAAATCTCCTGAAGCCACAATTCACACTTGCTAAACTTCCCATATAATTCATGTCTTCTAAGAGTCTTCAAAATAATTCGCAAGTGATTTTCATGATCCTCGTCGATTTTGGAGTATACCAAGACATCATCAATAAATACCACCACAAAATCATCCAGATATTCCTTGAAAACTCTATTCTTTATATCCATGAATACAGAGGGTGCATTAGTCAATCCAAAAGGCATTACTGTAAACTCATAATGCCTGTACCTGGTTCGAAATGATGTCTTCAGAATGTCTTCCTTCTTCACACACAACTGATGGTATCCAGATCGATGGTCAATCTTTGAATAGTATTGAGATCCATGCATTTGATCATATAAATCATCAATGCAAGGTAGGGGATACTTTTTTGTTATTGTTATAGCATTGATTTACCTATAGTCGATATAAAACCTCATAGATCCATCTTTCTTCTTAACAAAAAAGACAAGGGCTCCTCATGGAGAAACACAAGGGAAAATAAATCCTTATTACATTATTCCTCTAGTTGTTTCTTTAGTTCAACTAATTCTATAGTGGACATTATATAAGGGGTCTTCAATATAGGCTTTGAACCATGAATTAAATCAATTGAAAACTCATTTTCACATTCTTGAGGTTGTCTAGGTAAATATTCCGGAAACACATCAACATATTCTCTCACAATAGGTATATACTCTATTTGAACATTCCTTTCCTCACCCACAGTTATTTCATTCTCTTCCTCCCCAATAATTGAATTTAGTTGAGCTACTGGGGGCAGATCTAGATAAGAATTAGGTGGTGACAATTCTGCTCTAAAGATAAGGTGTTCTTTATCATCATCATCAAAAATCATAACCTCCTTCTTCTTTAAATATATTTTCGCATCATGTTCTGAAAGCCAATCCATACCGAGGATTATATCAATTTTAATCATGGGTATGATGATGAGATAAGCAGATAAAGAAAATTAATATTCCCTAATGGGAATGGATCCACGGAATTCTATAGCAATGGTATTTCCTTTAAAAGTTTTAACTGAAAATCCCTTGATAAATCAAATTGAAAATATCTAATTTTCCTATAAAACTGGGAAGATATGAAACAATGCGATGATCCAGAATCAAATAAAGCATTTGTTAAACTTGAGGAAACCTTTAAATTACCTTCCACCACATCTTTAAGGGCTTCAACCTCAGTAGTATTGATTGCATAAGCTTGGCCTTGGTCCCTAGGCCTTTTCTGAGGTAAGTTTCCCTAACGCTTAGGACATTCATTTGCATAATGTCTCATCTCCCTGCAATTTTGGCATTGAACATTGGTAGCGTCTTTCTTTCCTTTACAATCACCAGCTAGATGGATTTTTCTCCACACTTGTAGTATACTCCTTTTCCTTTTAGACAGAGACCATGGTGCTTCCTTCCGCAATTATCACAAGGTGGAAATTCAATTCTACCCTTCTTCCCTATTTCCTTATTTCCTTTCCCAGATTGTTCAGCAGATCTCTTCTTCTCTTGCTTTTATTTAAAATCATAAGACTTCGAGAATTCATTTTCTGTCATGATAGCACATAAGACAATAAATTCATATGACGAGAAGGATTGTGAGACCAATGCTTGACGGAGAAGTGGTTTTAGCCCATCAAAGAAACGATCAATCTTACTTATTGGGTTATATATATAATATGAAGCATACCTTGCTAACCTTGTAAAGTTAGCCTCATTCTTTGCGACATTCTCATCCTCCTTTTGTCCCAGACACAGAAATTGCCATTCCATATCTTCTCAATGGTCATGAGGAAAGTATTTTTCTAAAAACAGATCTCTGAACTCCCTCCATTCCATATTTTATACTTCTTCATCTTCCATCATGTTTCGAATCAATGACCACCATTGATCAGCATCTCTAGTGTGGTGGTAAACTCCCATGATAACGTTTTCCCTTTCACTACTCCCCAAGGCATGGAATATTTTATCTAAAGAATTTATCCACTTCTCAGCTACTAAGGGATTTATATTCCCATTGAATGTTGGTGGTTGTTTCCTCATGAAGCGGTCTAACATTGATCCTCCATGTTGGGGATCAAGGTTCTCCATACGGGTAAGGTTATTATCCATAACCTGAGTGAGTTGTCCCAGTATGGTGATTGGCTATTCAGCACCAGTTGCATCACTATCTCCACTATAATTATCTTGAGTCGGAGGTCAATCCCTACATGGAGTTAATGCATTGATATGGTTTGCATTCCTTCCACTAGGTGCCATTTATAAATAGTAGAATAAACTAGATTAGTTTCTCAATCGAAATATATAATTCCAAACTTCTTAAAACACTTAACATAAATTCAACTGTTTATGGATATAAGCCATAATCATAAAAAAATGTTTTATTTGAGGAATTATATACTCATAAACCCTTCATAATGGTTTGTAAAGAAAATGGGAATTATCCTAAGCATATCCCCCGGGAGTGTCGTAACCAAGAGTGCATCATGGCCCGTTGTCGTGCACCGGTTCCCGTTCGAGTCTAGCTCAAAGAGGTGTTTTCAGGTTTTACCCCTAGGTACATTTGTGCCAGAGCTGCCACTACCTGCTCGTATCAAGATAGGTTTGTATTGCTCGGAAAACTACAAAAATATCTACAACTCCAAAATTCTAGGAAGTTCATCTATACTAATCCTCAAAATCCATCATATTTCTATGTGCTCTAATCAGAGTTTATCTAAATCTAGTTTCCAAGGTTTTTACTAAACTTCCTCTGATATCAACTATAACGCCTCAACCCTAGTTACCCAGAGTCAGTGCATTATTACATAACATTGGCATGATCACAAGGAAATCATGTCCCGAAAGACCGATCAGTTTAGTATTATTGGAAACAAGATTTATACATAAGTTCAACTTTACAGCTTGAAGAGAAATACAACACAAATATATTTCGTTAGAAACATCCAAGACTCCTAGATTATGCCTGCAGGTCACTCATAACTAACATCTTAATATCCTGGGAAAATGAAATATAAGAAAAGGGTGAGCTCAAATTCTCAGTAAGGCTAAGTAATATAGCGGAAAATGACCTAAATATTAAGCACGGTAAATAATTGATACCACGCGCCTTTACCAATAATAAACATGAATACTTTAATGGAAAGAATATAAGCTATGTAAATAATTCCATAATAAAAGATAATCATGGGTATTCTACTAGTCGAATGACCACATGAACAATCAATATTATTTCCATAATGAGGGAATGTATAATGCCAGACATTTTGAAACATTTTGTCAAGGCCTCGACCAAGACGTATAAAAATGATTAAGGCCTCGGCCAAAACCATAAATCAAATTTGGAAAGGGCCTCAGCCAATTCCACATCTTGTTGTCTCATGATACCTACCGATGCATCGAGGAGCTATAGCGGGCTCCACCCATCACTTACTAAGTCCAATACATTCCTCATATGAAAAGGTTTAAAAAATTATAAAAATTCATATTAAAACTACCATATGAAATGTCAATAAATTAACCATAAATCATGAATGGTATAAAAATAGCACATCCACAATCAAGCATATCACAAAACCTTAAATACAATATGGAATTTTTGTATCATAATAAATCAACTCCTAATAAACTTAAAACCCATCAAAGGATGTTGACATAGATGAAATCGAAACCCATTTTAGCTAAATATCTCTTTCTATTTTGAAATAATTTAAGAGTCACATAATTATAAAATAAAACATTTACTTTGAAAATATTCTTATAAGATTGCAAGGGAAGCTTTGACGAGTTTATTACGGCGGAAAATAGCCACACCTTCCGCATAAGTTAAAAAAAGACATTCTTACCTTAATTTTGTCGAAAAGGTTAAAAAGGACCTTGTTTGGAAAACGACGGAAAGATTCCTTTATAAATCCCTTATAAAAAGTCAAACAAGGGTATAAATTACTTTAACACATAGTCTATAAAATAGTATGAATGGTTTGAAATAAATTGTTAAGAAACATTTATGTAGATGATAAAGAGGTCCCAGTAGATAATTACATATAAACAACCTCGGATAATTAAGAGATTGTGAAATAAACCCTTAACTTGTACTTTTCCTTAATCGATGGTACGTTCAATTCCTGTATAATAGTTAAATCATTATTATTAAATTATAAAAGAATAATATATATAAATATGATATCATATATGATCTTTTATTATTGCTTCGTTAATAATATCTTAGAGTTATCGTTGTTTCGGGTGTTCACTTACTCATTTTCTTTTTTATGTTTTGTTACATAAGACATATTTGTTATGGATAGGATATATCTTATTCATATCCAAAATTTTATCAAGTCCTTAAACATTATTTGTAATCATCAAATGAGAATTATACTTGAATGGATACGATGGGGAATGAATCTCATCGCGTTTGTGGAGACGGCAGTTTGTACGTACGCACGAGCGAAAATATCATTCTTTTGATATTAAAATAATATATAATTGGATGGTATATCATATATAAAGAATCATTATCATGTTATATTTATTATTTACTCAAATTACACAACATTATTATACCCATACAAATAATAATGTAATGAATAAAAATTACACCACGACCTGGAGATAGTAGGTCGTACGTACGCATGTATAGTGACATGTCATTTATAGGATGGATAGAATACTGAATATGGTTATACCATATTTATAATAACATCAAATTATATAGAAGATATTGGATTTATTATTTTAGAATGTAAATAACAATGAAAGAAGAAGTTTAAGAAGAAAGGAACTTTGAAAGAGGGTGGTGAAAACATTACCTCCTCTTCGGGTTCTTCCTTTTGATTTAATCAAAAGGGCTCCTTATGTTGTCTTTCTGATCAAAATAAGGCCTCTAGGTTTAATTTATGGATGTTTAGAGAATATTTCGGTAGGGGTTGGCCGATCCAAAAGGCTTTGAAGGTGTGAAGAAATGGATAGAAGTTGTGTCATTTTATAAGGGGAGGATGGGCTCTTTAGGAAAACATAAAGTATTATTTTATAATAAATTAATATTCGGCTTATAATGGCTCAAAAGTGGATTATTCAAATTCTAAGGTGGGGAGAGGTCAAAATATATTCAACCAATATATTTTAGATAGGTTTTGGTCATTATATTAACCTTATCCTTTAGTTTTAACTCTTAGTTAATTAGATTGACATTTACTATGTCACTTTATATTTTTATATTATATAGTTAATAAACATACCATATACATCCAAGAGACCCCCAAGTGGTACGTTAATGATACACCTATCATGATATAAGTATCTTTTCTTAACATTAGATTTTTAGAAATTGAATATCAATTAATAATATAATATTTGTTTTAGAAATTCTTTTATGTCAATTTTGACACTATTTGGTATTTTCTTTTATTGAAAATCATAACAGCATTATTACTTCAAACAAACATAATTACATGAATAATAACATGTCATTTTAACCTATAAAATTAGTTTACTTCATAAAAAGTCTCAAATTACATTCATTTTGATATTTATAATATCAATTGTTTTAATATTTCATTAATTAGGAAATTAATGCATCACTATTGTGTCATAAATAAATTAAATTTTTTAATGTCTAAAAATTATAAATAAACTACCAATTTTTAGGAAATCGTTTTATATTTCTAATGAATATTTACAATCTAATTTCTCTTATGTATAAAGTAATATAAAAATTGTTTTTCTAAAAGATATATGCTTATGTCATTTTTGTATTTACTTTAACTTAATTAATATAAAGTGTCCCTATCACCAACATGTGGCTCCATGGGGTCCCAAAATCTACCCAAATATGGACATGGTCAGGCATGTATCCACCAATAAAGTTAGTACACGTTTTAGGGTAATTTATTATTATTATTATAATATTAATTTTTACCCTTATTTTCTAGATTTACCCTTTAACCATGGTTAATAAAAATATTTACCAAAGTAATTATTCAAATTGTAAAAAAATAAAAGATAACTATTTACTCAATTTGGAAATTCAGATTACAAATATGAAATCCATTTTTCCATATTCAAAACACAAAAGTAGAAGAAATTAATTTAAAATTAATTCCCGCTGTCAAAACAAAAAAGCGTGTTTTTAAGAAATAATAACTATCAAAAGATTGACACTTATTTATGTCCGGTTTAGTTGTGAAATTATATAAAATGACCACAATTGTATTAAATGGTAAAAATATATTCTAAATATACTTTAAATCCACTCAAATTCATAATTTATCACTATTATTTATTTTTATTAAAAAAGTTATTTTCAATTAAAATTTAGTAATTTTCACTATTCCTCAAAATATAAAAGTAATCTGAAAAGTATGAAAAATTCACCCTAGGATAAATTCCATATTCCCAATCCAAAAAAGAATTCTATTTTGAGAGATAAAATTTATAAATTTTAAAAAGTGTTTATTACTATTCATAACGGCTAGTTTGATTGGTTGTGCTGTGTGTTAGAACTCGAAGTTACATACAATACACGCTACCGTATTATTCAAAGAGAAGCATATGGTGGAATCGTTCGGTGTTAGAATACTTTATTTTGTTCTTTAAATAGGTAAATGTCTTCCATTTGTGGGAATTACACCCTTGAAACTAATAATTAACTCGATTCCTCTATTTCCACCAACTCCTTCTAGAGAAAAGATCCAAAAAAATGATAGAGTCGAGAGAGGAAAAGAAATATTGAGGGTAGAGAAAGCAGGATCAAAATACACAACTACAATTCTAGACATCATGGGGGTCTGGGGTTTCATGAGTTTAATTTTAGTTAACGAGTGTATTTTACTTAAATTAATTTATTTGATTTGGTGTGGAAGAAAAGTTAATGATGAATTAATTTCATTTTTATCCACTAAATTATCCATAAGGATCCAAGTAAAAAATTTAACAAAATAGTTGGTTGATGAATTTTTTAATATTTATTTATAAAACATGGTTTTTAATAGGATTTATTTTATTAATAAATGATAGGGTTTTATATGAATAAATAAAGAAGTCGACGGAGACGCTTAATTCGTCTACACTTTGGAGTATTATCCACAAGTCATTTGAAATGTGTAGGAATTAGTTGCCCCTCATTTCGACCCACAGTTTGACTGTTGTGACTTAATGTGTCTAATATCATTTTAAAATTGACTGTTTTGATTAAAATATTTCATTCACTAAAAACAAAGAAAACATTCTTGTTTTGTCTTGCTAATTTAGGAAATCATTTTATAATTCATTTGTGATGTGTTTCTATCATTCTCATGTCAAATGGATTCACAATGTGATTAGTATAGGTCAATGTGTGTGTTTCTTGTTTAAAATGAAATTTCAGTAATAAAAAGGACATTCTCAAAACCAAAAAAAATTCATTTTTAATGTATTTATACTTTAGGAAAATGATCCATAATTAATTTGAGAGAGGTATAATTCAGTTGTACCACAATCCGACATATGATGTAATCGGTATGACTCCAATTGTGTCTTTTTATTTAAAAAGCACATCAATTTTAATAAAAAGGACAATTGACCTACTCAAAACCAAGAAAAAGATATCTGATTTTTTGATACTATGTGAAATGATCCATAATTAATTTTTGTTATAAAGGAATCATACGCACCTCAATCATACACACGATGTTCCCGGTATGACTTAATGTTTCTGTTATGAGTTTAATATTGCATTTTTGTTCAAAAAAAATCACTCACTAAAAAGAATGAAAATGTACATATATTTTTTTAATAATTTAGGAAATTTATTCATAAGTAATTTTCACATGTACTGTAACATTACAAGTAAGTAATGAATTATGGATCTTCATATCTATGTCTATTAATGAATTAGATAGTGTTTTAGAGGCTTAAAATGAGAATAAATACAATCCTAAGCATAGAATACACTAATATTTTTAAAAGATTTTTTTACTACCTTTTGATGGGAAACCTTTTTCAAATCTAACTATTGTCAATTTTATAATCTCTATTTGTCAAAATAAACTTATTATTTATGATTGGTACATTGAAATTTACTTTGGATAAATATTTGGTATTATTCTGACAATGCTTATTTTTTAATGAATACTGAAAAATACTGCATTTTACTTCAAAACTGATTTTTCATCTAATTTAATTATATAGATATATTTTCCTTTTAATTGGTTTTAAAGTTTAATTAGAATATATTTTTACCATTTAATCCAATTTTTTTCATTTTAATTAATTTCACTTTGTATTTTGGCATAAACATTTGTCAAACTTTTGATAGATATTGTTTCTAAAAAACCTGCTATTTGTTTTGACGAAGGGAATTATTTTTAAATTAATTACTGAAATTTATGTGTTTGGAATTTGGTAAAATTGATTCCATATTTTGAATCAAAAGGTCCAAATTATTTAAATAAGACTCTTTTGTTTTTTGGAAATTATGAATAGTAATGACGGTAATTATCTTTAATTATTGTGATTAATTAGTAATCGGGTAGTTGAGGGTAATAAAATAGTATGATAATCATAAAAAATGACCCCATAATGTTTTATAATTCTTTTTTTCTGTCAAGGGCAACCATGGTATGCCTTGTGACAACTTTGGGACCCCATGGAATCTCTTTAGTGTGATAGTGACCTTTTATAATATTATTTTTTAAAAGGATGTATAACCAATGTATGTATCACCCAAGTAAAACAATTTTAGTTTTGTCTGTGTAAATGATATCTTAGACTATAAATAATAATTTGAAATCTAAAAAGATTTCCTATATCATATTATTTTTTTATAATTTTTAAACATTAAATAGATTAATTTATTTATGATACCATGACGTAGCGGTGATTACCTCATTAATGGACGATTTAAATAAAATGAAAAGATAATTTAAAATATAAGACATACACATTTAAAAACCCTATTGGATGGGTGGATTTCTAACCCTTATCACCTTATCCTTGAAATATATCATTGTGGGACCTTCAAAATCCGAAAATCATTTTATAATAAAGTAACATTTCAAGAATTTCCAAGAGTGCCCCACCTCCCTCTTATAAAAGGCCCTCACCTCTACCCCTTACCCACACCTATCAATCCATTGGATCAGCCAAATTCTACTCATTTTACCTCTCCACATCTCTCTCTTCATCATATAAGCCTTACCTTATGCATAAAGTTTTTCAAGAAACCCTTTTAGTTCAAACCAAGGGGAGTTACCCGATTTAATGGTAATGTCTTCCCTTATGTATTTTTATTTTATTTTTCTTCTCCAACCCCCTAAACTCTTTTTATTCCTTTATTTTATAACAAAACCAGAATATTCAATATCCTAGGAGTTTTTTATGAGAAGTATTTGATTTACACATACACACACCTCTGTCTAATTGTTAAAGAACATATTGTTTCTGTGGATGGCGAATTACTGCCTCACAAAATGATGATTGTTCAATCTTCTTTTAACACCAACCATGGTAGCCAGTAAGATGTCACTCTATTTATATATGATATATATTATGTTTATGTTTTCCTTATTATTATTCATTTTTCATTTGTAGCATACCTTTATGGTTTCCATTATGGGTAAACGTGATAATTTTATTTTAGGAAGTGCGGACTACTGCCCCCTCAAAGTGATTTGATTCGTTAATGCCATATGTGAAACATATAAATGATGGAGTTAATTGTATTACATATGATGTAATACTGGAATTATAATATAAATTTATATCATTATGATTTCATCCCATTAAATATGAAGTAGAAATGAAAGTAGCGTTTATGCGTATGTACGGCTTACCGTCTCCATGAACGGTGAATTTCATTTCATACATCTTAATGTTATATAATATTATAAATTCATGTATATATTGGATATATATTATTTTAGTTTCGGATTCCTCTACAAGACATAACTTTTTTAAAATGAAAAATAAATACCATGTTTTACTTTTCTTTTATTTTGGTATTAAAAATGGTTTTGATAATGTTTTGATTATATCAATGTGTTGTATTGATATCTTGTAATTGAAATATAGATATGTCAGGTTTCCATTATGCATGTTTTATGTGATACGATTATTTTATGGTTCATGGGCATTGTTTATGAATATGGGTGGTTCCGTGATAAACTAACGGTGGGTGAGCCCGATATAGCTCTCCAATGAATTGGGTAACGCGAAGGGGTTAAACTCTAAGGTTTCTCCGAAGAGATTTAGGTAATATTCTGTTATGGGTATTCCAAACGTAACCATAAGGGTTACTCCCTACGTAAGAATTTTATGAATGCCTCAATTTACCTTTATGTCTTATGATTTCTATGAGTTATTCATAAATCATATGATTTCATGAGGTATGTTAAAGTGATTATGTTTTATGAGTAAAGTATGATTTCATTGATTCTTATGTATACATGGACTAATGTTTTCATTTCGTATTTTTATATCTCTTATTGAGCTTTTTATGCTCATCCCAAGTTTTTGAAATGTTTTTAACAGGTAAAGGGAAAAGTACATGATGTGATGATAGTGTTGAGGAATTGTCATGAAAGAATCTGTGTTTTATTTTAAATATGTCTCCTTTGATGGGAAAATTAATATTGTCTTTTATGTAACCACCTTGTTTAATTGTGGAATGCAATGCATGATTTATTATCTAATTATCTAAAACCCTAAACCTGAAAAGACCCTCAATGTTTGTTCTTGAAATAACTCAAGAATAAGAAATGTTTAAGGCTGGGGCCATATAGTTGGTATCAAAGGTTGGTTTAGATAACTTTAGGAGTTATAATTATAATTAAATGATTATCCAAAAAAATTATGGTCAAATGGAAATGATATAGCATTTGAAGATTACCATGTTTCTTCATCTAAGACATGTTTATTCAAAATGGTTTTCCGCAAAGGAAATAGGGAAGCAGTGCTAGGAAGGCATACAGAAGGAAATAACCTTCCAAATCAGTATACTAATGTGGTCGGAATTGGAACTGAATAGTTTTTTATTGTAATGGTGCAGTTGATGAAAGCGATAAATGGTGGTGGTATCCATGCACGAGATCAGCCAGATCAACCGCAAAATAATATGTCAGTGGTGGAACATTTCACAAGGCAACATCCCCCATCATTCAGAGGATCATCTAGCCCTATTCTAGCTGAAGGGTGGATTAAAGCACTAAAGAATATTTTTAATGTAATGGGGTTTTCAGTCAATCAAAAGTTTAGTCTTTCTATTTACCGTTTGGAGGGTAAAGCAGATCAGTGGTGGTTGATGCTTAAAAATATCAGGGACGCTGATGAGATGGATGCTCTCGACTGGGATGAATTCAAAGGTATGTTTCTTGAGAAATATTTTCCTAATACTGTTCGACATAGGAAGGAAACAAATTCTTGGAATTGAGGCAAGAGGATGACTTAGTGGTTTCTTATGAAGAAAGGTTCACTCGATTGTCATGGTATGCTCCAAATTTTATCTGAGAACATGATAGTAAAATCAATCTGTTTTACTCCAGATTAAAGCCAAAATATCGAAGGGAATTAGCTTCTCGTGAGTTCAAAAGTTATGAAAAGCGTGTTCAATGTGCTGAGAAGGTGGAAATGGAGTTTAATGATGATCAAGTTTTCTATAACAACTAATGGATGAAGAGACCGAGGAGGCAGGAGAAAGGGAATAATCCTTCAAAAAGGTCTGATGGTAAGAATATTGAGTCTTCAGTTTGTGATAAATGTGGTGAAAAGCATACTGGGGAATGCCTATTGAATTCTGGAAAGTGCTACTGATGTGGTAAGATGGGACATAAGGCTCATGATTGCACTAGAAAAGATTAGGGTGATGGTAAGACCAAATTTTATTTACAGTTAGTGAAATGTTTCAAGTTCAATGACATGGGTCATTATGAACACGAGTGTCCGACAAAGAGCTCAAATGATGGGAAGCAGTCAGACTATAAGAAGAAAGGTGTGGTGAAATCCTTTGCAACTACTTCAGTAGATGTTGGGCCCTCAAATGAAGTGGTATTAGTTAATTTTTTTGTTTATTCAGATTATACCAATGTGTTGTTTGATTCAGTGTCTACATATTCTTTCATCTATGAAAAAGTTTCTAGTAAATTGCGAATTCTATCTCAAGAAATGACTCCTGAACTTTTGGTAAAAACACAAGGGGGAAATGATGAGGAAAAAATAATTTATAATAATCTTCCTATCCTTATCCGTGGAAAGAACCTACTTGAAAACGTTACTGTTTTACCTCTAGTAGAGTTTGATGTTATCTTGGGTATGGATTGGCTCTCTGTTTACCACACTAAGATTGATTATAGATCTAAAGAAGTTTATTTTCAGAAAGACATTTAGTTTGTGTACAAAAATGAACTATTTCTGTTGATTACATATCAAGAGGCTGAGAAACTTTTAAAAGATGGAAATGAATGTTACCTTGCACATATTGTTGAAAACAAGGGAACCGTTCAGATTAATGATGTGCCAGTGGTAAAGGAGTATCCTGATGTTTTTCCTGATGAGTTTCCTGGAATAATACCAGATCGGGAAGTTGAATTTACTATTGAATTAGTTCTTGATGCTAATCCAATTTCAAAACCCCCTTATTGAATGGCTCAAATTGAAATTTTAGATTTGATGGAGCAATTACAAGATTTATTAGAGAAAGGTTACATTCGACCTAGCACATCACCATGGGGTGCTCCTGTCTTGTTTGTTAAAAGGAAATATGGTTCAATGATACCTTTCATTGATTATAGAGCCTTGAATAACATCACTGTTAAGAGAAAATATAATTTTCCTCATATCGATGATTTATTTGATCAGCTCCAGGGAGCTCAGTATTTTTCAAAGATTGACCTAAGAATGGGGGTACCATCAGTTTAAGGTAAAGGAAGCAGATATTACGAAGACCGCATTTCGTACAAGATATGTCCATTATGAATTTGTAGTAATTCCTTTAGGGTAAACCAATTCACCCTCTATATTAGTGGACTTTATGAAAAGAATTTTCCATGAGTTCTTGGAAAAGATTTTGGTTGTTTTCATTGATGATATTTTGGTGTTTTCTAAAATTAAATAGGAGCAAGAACGTCATTTAAGGGTTATTTTGAAAACCACAAAAGAAAAGAAATTGTATGGGAAATTCTGCAAGTGTGAGTTTTGGTTGCAACAAATTTCTTTCCTTGGTCACATTGTTTCTAAAGATGGGATAACTGTTAATCATGCAAAAACAAGGGTTTTTAAAAAATGGCCAAAACCCACAAATGAAACTGAGATTTGTAGTTTCCTAGGTTTGGTAGGCTATTACCGAAGGTTTGTTAAAAAAATTCACGGTTATCTTGTCCAATGACTAAGCTAACTCTAAAGGGTGTTATGTTCATCTGGAAAAAAGAATGTGATGATTGCTTTCAAGAATTGAAAAGAAGATTGATGAATGCTCCGGTTTTGGCACTACCTTCCAAGAATGGTGAGTTTGTTATCTACAGTGATGTTTCATTAAAATGACTCGGTTGTGTCCTAATGCAGAATGATCAGGTAATTGCTTATGTTTCACTTTAGTTTAAAACTCATGAGATAAATTACCCTACCCATGATTTGGAATTAGCAGTTGCTGTTTTCACTTTAAAAGTTTGGAGACATCATTTGTATAGAGTAAAGTGTGAAATATATACCGATCCAAAAAGTTTAAAGTAGATATTCACTCGGAAGGAATTTAACATGAGACATAGGAGATGGCTTGAATTAATCAAGTATTATGATTGTACAATTCATTACCATCCTGGAAAAGAAAATAATGTGGATGATGCTTTGAGTCGAAAAAGTAATGCCTCATTAACCACATTACGTTTGAAAAGTGATCCTTTGGTTATGGATTTGATTATCTTTGGCATAGAAGTTGTTGGTAAAGGATGTTCTTCTATTTTGTTTTAGGTATCAGTGAAATATTCTCCGTCAGACAAAATTAATCAAGCACAGAAGCCAGACAGTGAGTTGAAGAAAAAGGTAGAGCTGGTTCAGAAGGGTAAGTTTACTGAATTCAACATTGATAATGATTTTGTTTTGAGATATGAGAAGAGATTTTTATGCCTTGAGATTCACAGTTGATGAAAGGGTTGTTATGTGAAGCTCGTAGTTCTCCATTTTATGTTCATCCTGGCATTACTAAGATGTATAGAGATCTTAGGGAGTATTACTGGTGGGATGGAATGATAAGAGATATTGCTGATTTTACTATGAAGTGTTTGACTTCTCAACAGGTTAAAGAAGAGTGGAAGTTACTGAAAGGGATGCTTCAGCCTTTACTAGTGACAGAGTGGAAATGGGAGGATATATCCACTGACTTCGTTGTGGGATTGATGAAGACACCTCAAGGTAATACTGTAAACATGGTTATTGTTGATCGCTTGTCTAAATTTGATCATTTCCTTTCTATACGAGATACTTTTTCCCAAGATCAACTTTCTCATTTGTATCTTAAAGAGATAGTCAGGTTACATGGATATCCCATCTCCATTGTATATGATTGTGATCCCATTTTACTTCTAACTTTTGGAAAGGCCTTCATAGGTCGTTGGGTACTGAATTAAATTTTAGTACAACTTTTCTTCCACAATCAGATGGGCAGTCAAAATGAAAAATTCAGACATTGTAGGATATGCTACATGCTTGTTCAATAGATTATCAGGGAATTTGGGACCAACATCTTTCTTTGGATGAGTTTTCTTATAATTATAGTTTTTATTCTAGTATACAGATGGCACCATTTGAGGCATTATATGGGAAGCGGTGTCGAACTCTGGATTTTGGGATGAAGTAGGTGAAAGGAAGTTGATGGGACCAGGATTGGTAGAAGAGTTGGCAAAAAAGTTCAGATGATACAGAAGCATATGAGAATAGCTCAGAGCAGGCAGAAAAGTTATGCAGACAACAGGAGGAAGGATCTCTCTTTTTAGGTAAGTGATCATGTCTTCCACAAAGATTCAAAATGGAAAAGTGTGATGCGATTTGGTAAGAAAGGAAAGCTGAGTCCAAGGTTCATTGGACCATATGAAATTCTGGAGAGAGTTGGATCAGTTTCATACCGAGTTTCATTACCTCCTACTTTATCTCATGTACACAATTTTTTTTCATGTTTCAATGTTATGGAAGTACATGCCAGATTCATCACATGTTTTGAGTCCAGAGGTAGTTTAGCTGGAATAGAATCTATCTTATGAGTAATAGTCGGTACAGATTCTTGATCATAGGGAGCAAGTGTTGCGGAAAAAGTTGATTTATCATGTAAAGGTTTTGTGTAAAAACCACATGATTGAAGAGGCAACATGGGAATCAGAAAATGCATTGAGGAATAAATACCCCCACTTATTCGATAAGTAAATAAATTGCGGGGACACAATTTTCTATAGGGGGAAGGATGTAACATCCAAAGTAAGTAAATAATTATGGATTTTCATATCTATGTATATTTCTGAATTACATAGTTTTTTAGAGGATTAAAATGAGAATAAATCCAATCTTAAGCATAGAATACACTAATAGTTTTAAAAGATTGTTTTACTGCATTTTTATGGAAAACCTTTTTCAAATATAACTATTGATAATTTTATAATCTCTATTTGTCAAAATAAACTTATTCTTTAGGATTGGGACATTTAAATTTACTTTGTATAAATTTTTTATATTTTTTTGACAATGTTCATTTTTTTATTGAATAGTGAAAAACACTACATTTTACTTCAAAACTATTTTTTCATCTAATTTAATTAAAGAGATAGATTTTCTTTTTAATTGGTTTTAAATTTTAATTCGAATATATATTTACCATTTAATCCAATTTTGGTCTTTGTAATTAATTTCACTTTGTATTTGGGCATAAACAAGTGTCAATCCTTTGATAGATATTGTTTCTAAAAAACCCACTATTTGTTTTGACAACGGGAATTATTTTTAAATTAATTACTGCAATTTCTGTGTTCAGAATTTGGTTAAATGGATTCCATATTTGGAATAAGAAGGTTCAAATTAGGTAATTAAGATTCTTTTGTTTTTGGACATTATGAATAGTAACGACGATAATTATCTTTAATTATCGTGATTAATTAGTAATCGAGTAGTTAAGGGCAATAAAATAATATCATAATAATATAAAATGACACTAAATTGTGTCCTAATGCTTTTTATTCATGTCTGACCATGGTATGCCTTGTTACAACTTTGGGACCCCATGGAATCACTTTAGTGTGATAGTGACCTTTTATTATATTATTTTTTTTAAAGGAAAGTATAACCAAAGTTTGTATCACCCCAGTAAAACAATTTTAGTTTTGTCTGTATAAACAATCTCTTAGACTATAAATAGTAATTTTAAATATACAAATATTTCCTAAATCATATTATTTTTTATAATTTTAATACATTAAAAAAAGTAATTTATTTATGACGCCATGATGATGCAGTGATTACCTCATTAATGGATGATTTAAAGAAATTGAAAAGATAATGTAAAATCTAAGACTTACACTTGTCAAAAACCTATTGTATGGGTGTATTTAGAACCCTCATCACCTTATCCTCGAAATATATCATTTTGGGACATTTAAAATCCAAAAATCATTTTATAATAAAGTAACATTTCAAGAATTTCCAAGAGTGCCCATCCTCCCTCTTATAAAAGGCCCCCACCTCTACCCCCTTACCCACAACTCTCATGCCATTGGCTCAGCCAAACTCTACACATTTTATCTCTCCACATCCCTATATTCATCATATAATCCTTACCTTAGGCATATATCTCTTCAAGAAACCCTTTTTGTTCAAACCAAGGTGAGTTACCATGTTTAAATGTAATGTCTTCTCTTATGTCCTTTTGTTTTATTTTGCTTCTCCAACCCCCTAAACTCTTTTTATTCATTTCTTCTATAACAGAACCAGTATATTAAATATACTAGGATGTTTTTATGAGATGTATTTGTTTTACACTTACACACACCTCCGTCTAATGGTTAAATAAGATACTGTTTCTGTGGATGGTGAATTACTGCCTCACAAAACAATGATTGTTCAATATTCTTTTAACACCTTTCATGTTGGCCACTAATATGTCACTATATTTATATATAATATATATTATGTTTATGTTTTCCTTATTATTCTATATTTTTTATTTATGGAATACCTTTATGGTTTCTATTATGGGTAAACATTATAATTTCATTTTAGGAAGTGCGGACTACCGCCCCCTCAAAGTGATTTGATTCGCTAATGCCATATGTGGGATGTATAAATGATGGAGTTAATGGTATTACGTATGATATCATACTAGAATTATAATATACCTTTATATAATTATTATTTCATTCCATTAAATAAGAAATAGAAATGAAACTACCGTACATGCGTACGTACGGCTTACCATCTCCATGAACGGTTCATTTCATTTCTTACCTCTAAATGTTATGTAATATTATAAATGCATGTATATACTGGATATATATGATATATATGATAACTAAATCATGAATATAATTCTGGATATAAAGGAAATTTTATCACATGAACATTTTGTAATTATAAGAAGCTTATTTTTGGCTCAAGTACCAAAGATTGAAAAAACGGCCGTTATTAACTTAAATAATTACATAATGTACACAACACGGTAATAAGTGATATAAAAGGAATAATGAACTTGAAAAAGGTTCTTAATCAATTAAAAATTAACTCTAGTTTATTATTTAAGATATTGAAGAATGATCGAGTCAAGTCGGACATGAGGTAAGGGACTTCATCTCAATATATTTTTATTGAGGCATGTTTTGTTTTATACACAACTTTCTTTTATAAAGTGTATAAACCCCATGACTTTTACATTTATTCAAAAGAAATATTTTTATAAAAAGCGTTATACTAGATGATAAAAGGAATGTTTTTTCTTTTATATGCGGCGACAATGACTTCTCCACCGTCGTGAGCATTATTTCAGTTTCGGCTTCCTCTACAAGCCATAACTTTTTTAAATGGAAAATAAATACCATGTTTTACTTTTATTTTATTTAGGTAATGAATATGGTTTTGATAATGTTTTGATTATATCAATGTGTTGTATTGATACCTTTTGATTGAAATGTGGAGATGCTATGTTTCCTTTATGCATGTTTTCTCTGATATAATTATGGTATGGTTCTTGGGAATTATTTATGAAGATGGGTGGTTCTGTGATAAACTAAGGGAGGTTGAGCCCGATATAGCCCTCCAATTAATTGGGTAACGGAAAGGGGATAAACGCTAAGGTTTCTCCAAAGCTATTTAGGTAATATACTGTGATTGGTATTCCAAACGTAACCATGAGTGTTACTCCCTACATATGAATGTTATGAATGCCTCAAGTTACCTTTATGTCTTATGATTTCTATGAGTTATTAATAAATATTATTATTTCAAGAGGTATGTTAAAGTGATTATGTTTTTTGAGTAAAGTATTATTTCATTGATTCTTATGTATACATGGACTAATGTTTTCAATCCTTATTTTTATATCCTTTACTAATCTTTTTATGTTTATCCCATGTTTTTGAAATGTTTTTCATAGGTCAAGGGAAAAGTACATGATGTGAAGATAGTGTTGAGGAAGTTTCAAGAAATAATCCTTATTTTGTTTTAAATATATCTCCTTTTATGGGAAAATGAATATTGTCTTTTATGTAACCACATTGTTTAAATGTGGAATGTAATGCATGATTTATGATTTAATTCTATAAAACTCTAAACCTGAAAAGATCCTCAATGTGTATTATTGAAATAACTCAAGATTAAGCAATGTTTAAGTCTAGTGCATTACATGTAGGAATTATTATCATGCCAAACTGATAAATGATGTGATCAGTATGACACAAAGTGTGTGTTTGTAGTTTGAAATGAAATATTAATAATAAATACATGTAACGTACTAAAAACCAAGTAAACACGTTCAAATTGATTTGATATATTATAAAAAGGATCCATAATAAATTTGAGACATTTAAGAATTATCTTCACCTCAATCCAATTCATAGTGTGATCAATATGACTCAAAGTGCATCATTTTTTTTAAAATTAACATCAATTTTAGTAAAAATGTAAACTTGCCTACTCAGAACTGAAAAAAAACATATTCTTATTATTTTTATAATTTAGTAAAATGATTCATAAGTGATGTGTGATATATAGGAATCATCCACACCTCAATCTGACACACGATGTGCCCGATATGACTTAATATTTCCATTGTAATTTTAAAATCAACATTTTAGTTAAAAAAGTTTCACTCACTCAAAACTGGAAAAAACACTCTATTTGTAATTATAATTTTGTAAAATGATTCATAAGAAATTTTTGAAATATATAAATATTTTTCAAATCATAACGAGACAAGATATGATCATTATGAGTTAATGTGCCTGATGCTAGTTTAAAATGACATTTTAGTAACAAAGAATAGTAACTTACTAAAAAACTGAGAAATCACATTCAAATTATTTGGATACTTTAGGAAAATTATACATAACTCATTTTCAACATATAGAAATCATCCGCACCACAACCTGATGCGCGGTGTGACCAGTATGACTCTATGTGAATTTTTTCAATATATAAGTATCATTTTAGTTTAAAATGTGCATCATGTCGCCAAACCAAGAAAACAAACCTAGATTGTTTTATCTTCATTAAAATTATGTATTCATGCTTTATTTATTATTATTTTTGCTGATCTTGGTGGTGTGGTGTGCTGTAACAGCACAGTGAACTGGTGGGGTAGTGTGTTGTAATAGGAAACTATAATATAACACTTTATCAGTGCTTTTTTAGCACTGATAAAAGAAAAAGGATTTTAACCTTTCTTCGGTAGTCATTAATTCTCTAGCACTAATGAAGGCCATTTTGTACTCTGTTAAATTTCAATTTTATGGAAGTGATATGATGGGATTATCACCTCTATAAGAAGATGTGTTTTATTTTTCATAACATCCTTACAACGATGCTTATTATGATATATTTAATTAATTTATAATATATTAATTAAATAATTATGATTTTGAAATTTAATATATTATTTACTTTCTTACCCTTCAATCTATTAAAAGATGATAACAGTGTTTATGTGTACGTGTGGACTACCACCTCTACAAAGCAATGTGATTTGTTTATCTTGTATGATATTCATGGATGGTAATAATATTTTATTTAATGTATAATATTGTATTTTATTTCATTATTAATATTCGTTACATTATATAAAAATTACCACTTTGATCATGGTTGACCTACCAATTTTTTTGGAATATAAAGTAGATGTACTCAAAACATCTATTGTAAACATACCAAATTTAGTATCTCTATAAGTCATGGCAATAAATAAAATATAAATTATAATTAAATTATAGTTAAAATGTAAAAAATATCAATCAAGTATAAAAATTATATAATTTTATTATTCATGATTTATAGATCATACAAAATGTTTCAGAACTCGAAGTTAAGATTTATCATCTCTCTTTTATTTTTGTGATACATATTTCATATTCACCACTTATTTCTTTTTTTTCTATATACATCCCATGAATGTATTTTATGATGATTTTCAAGAAAATAATGTGGATTTACTAATACATCTAAGTATGTCTCGTTTATGAGGTTTTGATTCAATGATTACCAAAATAATATGGGTTCTTCGTCTCTATACTATTTCTTTGTGACAATATTCATGTTATGCACCTATATTTGTTTATATTTTATTTATTATACACTTTTAATATTTTTAATTATTAATATATTCATACTAATTGTATTTAAATGTAAATATGAAGTTATTTCTTTCCTACATTTTATGATTCAAAAGATACCTAAGCAGAAAGGGTTTAAGTTAAAATCAAATTTCTATTCAAGATTTTCTATATTAAATTTAGATGGAGGAAAAACATAAGACCCTTATATAATAAACCCCATATAGTCTCTATTAATATAGTTATTTATGGTATATCCATGATGACCATAAATTTTATTCTCCTAGGTTCTTATAATTATTGATAAAAATTTTTAAAGAAAAGTTGACAATGATTCTTCTTTTAGTTGGGAATATTTCTCATCCATATACATGTTATTCAAAAAAATGGAATATATTATCTGTTGAATAATTTTTTAGAAATATTTTATTTTCATTCTAAAAAAATATTTAAATCTATATTTTCAAATATCTTATAGAAGATTCAATTTGAATTTTTACATAAGTGTGAAAAAATGTTATCTTTTAACATATTGGGCATGAATGACTTCCCTCTCCATAGTGATAATTTACTTATTTATAGATTCCCCTAAAATATTCCATCTTAATTTTGAATGAATATAATCCTCTCAATATTTTATAATTTTTTAGTTTTTAATAATTTTGAAAGGATGGTATTTTTTTCCATGTATTTAAGAAATGTTCATATTATCTTTTAAATGTATTTTTCATCTATAAAAACAAACTAGAATACTTATTAATCTATATTAGGCATATGTTATTATGATACTATCAAGTTACATTCTATAGTTTTTTATGATTGTTTTTATGAGTCCTTTTTCATTCCATAAGTCAATTAGCTAGAATGAAATAATGAACTCTTTTATGATATGGAATACTTCCTTTCTCTAGATGGATTATGATTATGTTATGATAAAATTTATATCAAACCTGTTTACTTTCCATAGGTCATGTTATGATGAGTTAATGAATGTTTTTATTATCTTGTGTCTTCATTTTTTATTCTTTACATTATATCATTGGTGAAAATATAATTATATATCCATATAATAATTAGGTAATGATTTGTCTTTAAAGGTGAGAATTTTGGAGTTGAAAAGAAAGGTTACTCCTATGAAATTAAGTAGGAATAAGTTGTTTTTGACATGGTTTAATCTTGAGTTAATAACGGTTAGGAATATTATTTTCAAATATACAAATTTTATAATTGTTAATGGCTTTATAGAATTGTTTTGATTTTAAATGGTTTGGAAATTTAATGAAATTTTAAAGGGGAATGTTTTGTTTTTCAAGGGAAATGTTTCATGAGTTTTCATGTTCCACATAATTCATTCATGTTTTTCTTGAGCTCTATATATTTTTTTCAAATGTTTTATTTTATCAATGGTTTATTTTTTGGTTTTTATATGTTTTATTTATGTGATCAATGTTTTTTTTGTGAAAAATGTTAAACATTATCATTGGTTCTCATGTTTTTCACCAGATTAAATTTTTTTATTATTCTTATATCCCTGTTAATATTTTTTCCACATCTTATGTTTTCTAACGTATTCCAAAGTCCCTAATTATGAGTAATAAATATATACATTTATATCTTTATTCTATGGGGAAACGAACTTGTTTTCAATAAAAATTGGAGCCTAAATTTACTAATTTGTTTTGGCTGTAAATTGTTTATTTAGTGGAAGTGTCCACTTTTTTATTATTTTATTATAATTCTATTATACCCTAAACCACAGAGCTCATGGGAATGTAATAAAATTCAAACCATTTTATTAAACCTGTAATTATGGTTTGTTAATGTTATGGGTTTTTATTGTTTGTAATTGATAAAGGGTTTATATAAATTTAGAGGTTAAGATTTTATCTGAGCATAATTTATAAATAATATATAAGATTAAATTTTAATATTATATGGTCAATTATTTCTATTTAATAGAATATTTCAAGGATAAGGATGTCATATTATTTATCCTTCTTATAATATTGTTTATTATTATTTTATTTGATAATATCACATGAAATATTTTCGTTTTATCAAATAGATAGAACTAATATGAACCAATTTAACATTGAATGTGATGTAAAATATGATTTTTCGTAATTAGAAACCAAAAGATATGGGATATGGATTGAAAACTGTTGTGGGGGTTACCAATAAAATTTCTCATGTTTTTAATAAAAACATTAACCTAGGTTAGTTCCTTGACACACCTAATAAGGGAAAAATAGTTCTTCTTGTAATTTCAGGTGATAATGATTTTAATGTTAAATATATTCAACTGCATATAAGTTTAGAGCGTGTCGAGAACCACATATAAAAATGTCTTAAATAAATACAAAGATTTTTCAATATTATAGAGTATATGCATTTTGAAAATTTGTGTTCTAGGAGGAAGGATTATAATGTGTATCAGCATGATAGTATAAATAAAGGATTTGAAGAGGTATATTAAAAAGATTAAGAAACTTTGATTAAAATATAAAATCTACGAGTTATTTTAATAAGTTTTATTATGTTTAATTTTGGAAACATTATTATATTCATATTTATGAATCTTATGAAATGAATAGTATTTCTAATTACGGGATTGAAATATTAATGAATAATAAGAAACAAGATGGTTAATGGTTTATAAATTAGGTTGAATGAATTATGTTTCAACATATTGGATTTCAAAATTTAGATGTAGTCATTTTCATTTGATGGTTGATAAATTACAAAATGGTCATAAAATTAATGGTATTAATAATCTTTTCAATTTTTATGTGATGAGAGTACTTTGGAAAACATTTATTGAGATTTCATATATTTTTTAGGTATATGTAACCCTTAATTTTAACTTTTCATTTATTTAAAAGTCTACTTGAAAAATAATGCCTTTATGTTTTATGAACTTATGTTAAAATAAATTTAAAAACATTATGATTAATATGATCTTTGATGTTGTGGTATTTATAGATAATTGGGATAAAAGGGATATTTCATTTTGTGAACATAGGTTTTATCCTATAAATATCCATGGGATTGAAAATTTATTTGGTGACTACATAATTGAATATATTTTTTAAAAAGTGAAATATATTGGGAACATTGTATGATTAAGGGAAATGAAAATATTTTTTTGATTATATGGGATTTTATTTGAGGATTAAAGAATAAATTTTCTTTTGGAAGTACAAATTATTTTATGATAGGTTTTGGATGATTTAGTTTATTTATGGAAAATAATATCATGTTTTAGAGATTATATGATTCAGGAATATACATGTTTTTTATGTGAATTTATCAGATACTAATGTTATTTAAAGATAAATGACATGTATATCTTATAAGAACATGTGATCAAATCATCATAATGTTTGGGTTTCAATTATGGCATGAAATATTTTTTGAGTTTTAAGAATTATTTAAATTAAAAATTTGGTGTTGTTTATTAATTCATTAGATATTAAATTTTTATCTCTTATAATTGATATTATGAAAACATGTGCTAACTGTTTTTTATTTAATGTATAGAAACATGATAAATTACATTTAATAATTTTGGGGATCTTTTGATCCATCAGTAGTTGATTTCAGTAATTTAGGCACAAATATTAATCTTTAATATCAAAAACTTGGAATAATATATGAGATTGAAATGTAGACCAATCAAAGAAAAAATGATGTATGAAATCCCACTTATGAAGTGGAAAGAAATCAAGTGTGTTTATATCCATAAATTTATTATCATGATAGTAAATTAATTTCTCAAATATTATAATTCTTATGAAGACTCTAATACTAAATTATAAAGGTATTATTTTATAAAATTATATACAAGTATGAGTCTTATAGAGATATGTGCATTTATATTTTATGTTCATTACATGAAAATTAATTTTCATGATAAAATCTACATCTAAATTTATTAATACTTTATGAAAATTTAAATTTGATATAATAAAATTAAAATTATTGGAACTATAATTTATTTAATGGGTGGAGAATGAATCACCCTAAGACATTAGTTTAGAAATGTTACTATGTTTGATTATGTATACCATATTCTATTAAGAGATTAAAGTAGAGTGTCATATATTATTAAAATATTAGTATTAAATTATGAATGTTATAATCTTATTGTTAGATTAGATGGTAAAAATTAGAGTATCATTATTTATAAATATATATATAAAAATTTTCCTCAAAAATATTATATTTTTTATTCTAAGGAAATTAGAACATATTTCTAAATAAAATAAAATCATATTAAATAATATATTTTCCAAAAAAAATTAATTTAGGTCTACAATGAATTTTTATCAAACTGCATTTCGTTAAGCACTGCATATGAATGGTCTAAATGCAATGTATTCATAAAATATTTATTAAAATAAATTTACATTCATATAGTGGTGGATATTAGATAACATATCAATGTAAATTCATTTTATTGTAAAAAATATGTTTTTATAAAAAAATTGTTTTTATTGAATTTTGTGGGAATATATTATGATTGTTTTTTAACAAATTTAAAAATTTTATTTTATAAAATGTGTATTATTAATGAAATCATAATATGATATAATATTAAGATAATTTCATGGTGTTATATTTGTTTTAGTGTCAAATAAGTTTCATTTTGTGAAAAATAATTCAATTAATTCCTTTCAAATTGACATTATTCATAAATTTGGAAAGTCTTTACCAATACAGTAAATGGTAAAAGGGGTCAAACTGGGTTAAAACTATGGGAAAAGGTCTAAAAATAAATTAAAAACATTTATTAATTTCATGGGGTGATTATATTTATACTAGAATCATCTTATCTTGGAAAATATTTCATATTGGTGTCAATGGACTTGAATTATATCCTTTCTATTATTTTATGTTATAAAAATTTAAATTTTTTCACTATCTCTCACATATTATGATTTCATAATAAGAATTGGGATAAAAATGATATATGAAAAAAATAGATTATAAAATTGATTAATAAAAATCTATATTTTTTATATTAATTTATTTTGAATTTTTTTAGATTATAAATTATAATGAATGTTTATAAGACACTAACACAATGATTATGTAAGTAATAGAAGAAAGAATATAAATCATTTTAAAAACACTAAAAGTAATTTTTTATGAATTTTTTTGAATCTATTAGATAATTATAACATATAAATGATGGAAAAAGAGTTTATATTTTAATTCAATTTTTTCATGATATGATTAAAGTTATGTTTTGTAAATAGTCTCAGAAATTACAATAAATGGTATATATTGTTTAAAAATTATTTTTAATCAACTATAATATCATAATTATAAGTATAAACTCCAATATGTGTAAACATTTGATCTTAATATACATGTTTTATATATGGTACATGTGTAATTTTTAAATTACTTGTATGAACCTTATATATTTAAAATAATTTCCCCATAGTTGAGGTTAAAAGGTTTTACATGGGTTAATATGTGAGATGATGTGGAAAATTCCAATTAAAATTGAAGAAATTTTATTGGGAAAACTTTTTCAACCTTATACTCCTTATTAATTAATACATGTCACTTTTTAGCTATATTAAATAATTTGTATATATACTAGGAAAGCTCAGCCAGAGACAAAGTCTCTGACCATTTATTAAAATGACAAAAAATTACATAAGCAAGAATCACAAGCCATAAAAAACAAAACATTTCATAAAAACCATCCCTGTGACCATATCCATGATCCATTATTCATCTGTAGTAGCTGATTTCCACTCTGAGCTTTCATAATGCTTCAGAGACTTAACATAATTCCTTCTGAGATTAAACTTTTCCAAATTTAGAGTCTCCTCAGAAGACTAAATACCCTTTCCCTTACTGATAGAAGACATGGTAGGCATTAGCTTTGGCATATAAGAATAGTATTTCCATTGCCTTCATTCTTGGCGGAGCGGTCATAACATTCTCATTCCCTGGATCATTCTTCTTTCCAACCTAAACAATGTAACTATAAGAGGTCCAAACCCTGCCACCAGCATTCTCTTATTCACTATCTAAGAAGTCCCCCCATTTTCCAGAGATATTCACCTACTTGTAACCACCATTCACTCCCCATTCTTGCTCAATGTGACAATTAGTATAAGTCATTCCTAGACATTTTGGGTGTTCCACACATTGAGAGTTACCAGGACCAATAGAAGACTCCTCTATTGCCTCCTCTATAGCTCCTCCTTTGTTGGTGACTACAGACTGTGAAACGACATCATCGCTCACTTGGGGATCATTCATCACCACTGGAATCTCCTCATGCTCCATACTTTCAAAGTGATTACAGGTCATAACTCCACCAGATCTATGAGTACCCAAATTTATAGCCTCATAATCACCATCTGCATTGGATAAAGTCTCATCAGTGTGAGGAACCAACTGCATATGGCACGCACTACCCTCTACCATATACTATGACCCATCTCCAAGGTCACCCTTCAGTCTGTCAAAAACATAATTTACCGTTGGATTCAGAGGTGCTTGCACCATCTTCATACCACATGCAATACTCAATGGAGTTACAAGAAGAGCCTATATTATCTCCCTATCCGCATTTTCATCATGTTTTTCTTCAATTATTGAAACTCTTGTGAAAGAATATTCCAACCGAGATCCTTTCCCAAAAGATTCTCCAGAAGTGGTACATATAGAGGATTCCACATGGGCACTTTTACCCCTATTCACGAATCCACGTTCAAGTAGAGTTTCTCCAAGGCCATCCTTCACCGCCACATGAGTCGGACTCTCGACATCATGAACATCACGGCCATCACTGCTATTCATTTCCACCACATGTGACATGACACTCATCCTTCCACTAAGTCAAATGGCCTCTAAATTCCCAAACTATCTACACTTCACACAAAATTCCATCCACGATTTGAAGACAACCTCTTGCATCCATCAGAACTCCTTCCCATCTGTAATCCAGATGCAACGCACTGGAGGCCTTGCAACGTCAACCTCAACACAGATCCACGAACAAATTGGGTATCACAAAGACTCGTTTTGGTGATCATAGCATAGATATTTCCCAATCATATTTCCAATGTCACAGAGAACAAAAGGATTTTGGAATGAAAGTAGAAGGCCGGGGAGACTTACCCATGTTTCCATCGATGAGGGGTCACACCGCATATGGAATTTGAACCTCCATCAGAATAAATAAAATGATGAACCTCCACACCTTCATGGATCTCTACACCAAGAGGTAGTCATATCTTCTTCTAATCCAAAATGAACCATTATGTTTCCCCAGTCAAGAAACCCAACTACCACACGCTCATGAAGCTACCAAGATTCAGTGACGAACTGGGAAAATGCATCCTTCGCAGGTTAATGAGGACGAAAATGAGACACCAAGGTATGCATGCAAATATCTGCAGTGCCATTGAGTTCCACCGAGAGCCGAGATAACTAGGGTTCCTCCAAGAAGAGATCCATAACATTCAGGTAAATAGAGATCTTTGGGAAGGGAAGAGAATAGACATGGTATGATGAATGTTAATCCCTCCCAGGTGGCAGTGAATGCAAGACTCCACCCTCCGATTGGGAGGGGGGAGCCGGTCCTGAGGGCATGAAACTAGGTTATCACTGTGAAGGCGTGGCCGCAAGCCTCGACATATTTTTCCACCATGGCCTCACTATTTTAATATATATTATATGTACATACTACATGAATTTACAAGATTTTTGTCGGCCACATTTATAAAATAACACCACCTATAATTTCTTCCCCTCACTTCTTGATCCATTTTACTCAACCAAACCCCACTCAAATCCCTCACTAACACTACTCACCATCTTGTGTTGGTTTTGGTCTCACCAAAAGGAAAACCTAGAAGGTTCAATTGTAATCCAATGTATGCATTCCAAATAAGAGGAACAAATCATAACCACGTGTTTTCAAGTTTTTTTATTATTAAAACTCCATAAAATATTCTATATTTGTTATTATAAGATAAAATCAATATATTTTATGTATGTAAATGTTATTATGTTTATTTTAAAATGATTTTTCATCTCTTTTTCCATATTATGGGAAAGTAAAACATTGATCGTCTGTATGTGTTCATCACAACCGTCACAAAGTAATGTGTTGAATTTCTCATCACAACCAAAAAGGTGGTTATTTTGATGTATTTGAAGAATATATAATATATCAATGATGTAATTTTTATTGTTATATAAATATAATAAATTATATTAGTTCATTCCCATCAATCTATTGGAAAATTAAAATTTAGTTCATGTGTACATGTGGAAAACAACCTCCACTATGATGTGTGATTAGTTTTTTAGGTACAAATCTCATGGATGGTTATAAAATTGTATATAATGTATGAATATTATAATTATTCCATGATTAATAATCTATAGATTAGGGAACCATAACCCCATGGACCATGGTCAACGTATTGATGTTTTATTTGGAATATTAAATAAACATCCTCAAAACATCTGGTGTAAACATAAAATATTTAATAAATAAGTTATAAAAATAAATAAATAAAAGAATTATTATAATTAAATTTAAATGAAAATTATTTTTAAACATGTATAACACTAATATATTTTTTATATAGGAGTTATATAACATACAAAATGATTATATACCTGAGGTAAGGTTTTCATATCTAACTTTTATTCCATTGATACATATATCATATGCACCACTTGTTTCTTTTATGTGATGTATATAATACCCATGAATTTTTTTTATGATTACTTTTTTGAATACTATGGTTATTTATAAATCCAAATAATTTTTTATCTTTTATTATTTTCAATTCAGAGATTTCCAGAATTGTAAGGGTTCTTCAACTCAATATTGTTCCATGGAGACTTGATTCATGTTATTCGCCTATTTGTGATTTTAATGTGTATATAATGACCATTTGAATATTATGTCATGAATATATTAATATTAATGATAATTAAATCTATATTTGAATTTATTTAATTCATGGGGTCTCTGATTAAAATGTTACCAATGTAGTAAGGGTTTCTGTTATAATCTCATTTCTATTCAAAATTATCTATATCAAATTTCCAATGAGGGAAATTATTTGATTTTTATTTTTTAAACCCCATGAAAATTAATTTAAATAATGTAATTTATTGGTTTTTAATGATTTCTTTAAATTTTATTCTCTTTTTTACATAAAGTGATCCTGAAAATGCTTTTAAGAAAATCTAATATTGTTTCTTTTTTTGTGGGTCAGGATTCTTTCTCCTCTATGACCATGTTCTTGAAACTGTTTTAAGGTAGTTTTCATCTATACATAAATTTTTGATAAAAATATTTTTTAATTTATTTAATATGATAAAATTGAATATTATCAATTATATTACATAATTTACACTTTTTTCTTTTTACAAGTTCAAAAATAAATTTCTCTTTTATTGTATATGAAATAAATTATTTTTTATACCATCATGAACAATATTATATTTTATAATTCATCTACATGTTCCACTATTATTTTTAAAGAAAATATTTTTTTCAATATTTTTGGAGTTTTAGTATTTAATGATTCTAAAAAGAAAGTATATTTCCCATGTTTTCAAATAAATTTATTAATGTTTTTAAAGGTATCTTTTTTCTCTGTCAACATCCTTAGATGTTTCTCATGATCTACTAGGGATATTCTCTTATAACCCCATACACTAACATTATCGTGATTGATTATGATGATCATATTTAGAAATTTTATTATGAACCCCATTTATTTTCAAGGGTTAATTAAAATATGATAAAAAAATGAATGTTTTTATGATAAAATTAACTTATTTTCATTGGATAGATTATTAAAAAGTTATGATAAATTCATTATGAAGCCTATTTATTTCCATTAGTTTATGTCATGATGAATTTATGAATTTTCATTATAATATTCTTCCATAATTATATAATAATTTCATTATTTAGCAAGTGGGATCAGAATTATATATCCCTCCAAGGAATTGGGTAGTTTTTTTCCTTTGAAGGATAAAAATGAGGGAGATTACCCTATAGGTTACTTTTATAGAATTAATTAGGAATATAATATTTTATTCAAGGGTTAAACATGATTGAACAAGGGTTATGAATATGATTCTATTAAAAAACTATTTTATTATTTGAAATGGTTTTTTTGGAAATATTTTTTTTTCATCTAGTAAGGAATGTTTATGAACATTTAAAGGTGAAAGGACTATTTTTCAAAGAACTTTTTCTTATGAGTTCTCATGTACCTCATAATTTTATCATGGTTTTATTTTATAAAATATTTATTTATTAATGTGGATATGATTTATTTATGTTCTTATATTTCTAATATTAAAATGGTAAAATTTTTCATGTGTTTTTATGTTTTTCACTAGATTAATTAGTTTCCTTTATTTTTATATCACTTAATAAGCATATTAATCAAATAAAAACTTTTAAAATCATTTTCATAGGGCCTAATTATAAGTAATCATTATAGAAAGTTGAATATTTCCACTTTGGTGACTCGTCACAGAAGAATCTGACATGTTTTAAATAAAGAAAAAAAATTATTCAAAGATCATATTTATGGGGAACTGGATATTTAGTAAATGTGCCCAATTTTTTATATGTTATTTTTCATAATCATCTAAAATTATAAACCTAAAATATTCAGATAATGTATTAAAATTCAATAATGTTGATTAAACTCATTATTATGGTTTCATAAACGTATGGTTCTTTATATATCTTGTTAACAAATGAAAAATATGGATCTCGATTATAGTCATCATTTTGGGACATTTCTCAATAATATTCATCTTTCATGGATCTACATATATGCTATTTATTTTTATTATGTTCCCCTAAAATGATACTTTCTTCATCTAGGATTTATATTTGTAAAAAATTTCAAATAGTTTCTCCTTTCTCATTTTAATTAATATAGTATTAAAATAATATTCATGTTATTACTTTCAATTTAAACATATAATAATATTATCTATAAAAGAATAATAAATTTAACAATGTATTCACAAAATAATTTATTCATTGGATTCATTAATATAGAAGTAAAATTCCTAAGTCTAAAGGGAATAACTATAAATTCATAGTTTCTTTACATATTATAGAAAGTTGTCTTGGAAATGTTCTATCTTTTAACCCTTAACAGATGATATCTGGATCGAAGGTAACATTTTTGAAAATCACTGAGAGCCTCTAATTTGACCAAAAAATTAATTTATATGTGGTATATGATACTTCTTCTTCATCATGTTTTTATTAATTTCGTGATAATAAAATAAAAGACACATTGATACATCCTTCTTTTTGAAAAAATAGTACCGGTGCACCCCATCCCGAAGAACTATAGAATATAAAAACCATGTCTAGGCTACATTGCAATTTCTTACTTAAACCCTTAAATTCAATATTATCCATTATATATGGAATCATTGGGATATTCATTAATCTATGTATGAGTTTTATTGAAAATTCAACCACTCACTCAAGGGGAAGATAAGTAATTTCATTTAGAAATACATCATTATATGCCCCTACAATTGGCACGCCGTAAATTTTTACTTACTCATCTATCATTTGAGTCAAGAGTCCCTCCTTTATTGGAACCATAACCCATGTTATATTATTTTCTTTCACAAGTTATTCAAAATCATCATTACATTGATTCTTGATAATATGATGATTTTGGATATGAAATGAGATTTATTTATCCTGAACGTTGATATATTCTCAATAAAGAGATATAAAATCAATGAATAATATTACATAAAATTCAACAAAGTTACTTATAACTAGATTATGGGGGATTATATTTCTACAAATATCAATTATAGAAAAGTTATATATAACAGATACAATTATCGTTCCACAAGGAGTTCTCAGTGTTAGATCAATATGCAATGTTTGTGGGAGTAATTCCATATTAATAGAAAACATGTATGATATAAAAGAATGAACATAACCAAAATAAAATAATATATTCAAGGCTATAGAGTGAATTAAAAGTGTACCTTTCACTACTAAATTGTTTCAATCTGCCTTAGTAGTGGTGATTGTGTATTATGTCCCTTGTTACCTTGGTTTAGGAGGTTTCTAGGGTCTATTCAATTGGATTTCTCTGTGATTAGGGTGTTGGTTTTAATACATCCCAAACTCTACTAATTTGTATCATTTAATCGGGGGTGGTGTAATAGTTGGGTCCTTCTAATCCTCTAATATTTTAAGGAGTCAATTATCCCACTATTCAATGTTATAATCTTGGTTTCTCACTGTACCACACCTAATACACATCCATGTAAACATAATTATAATACTTTGGTGATTCCAATTATATTTCCAAAATATATAAATATGAATTTTCTATCCTACATGTGACTTTTCATCAAAGCCTCCATGATACTATTCCTTCTTTTTCTTTTCACCAAAATAATATAATTCCCCAACTTCCATTTTTAACATAAGAACACATCAAAAAATATCATCATATCTTACCAATTATCCTATGGATGACACCCTTTGAAGAATAGTCTTTAATACCTTAAATAACAGTGGTATTTACTTTTAACATTTGAGATAAAACTAGAGGACTACCTAAAAAACCTCATGAATCTTTCTTCATATGTTCCAACTAATTCATCCTTCTTTTTTTCAATGTTATGAATTCCCTCTCTATATTTTTTAAATGTGTCCATGGAAAATATTTAAAGAAGATTAATTTCTTGTATTCCTATTATTCCATAGAGTCTAATTCCTATTTTTTTATCATATTATTAATGGGAATCCCCCATTTTTCTTCTTTTACATCTAAATGATAAATGGAAAGAACAATCTTTTCATACTCTAAACACTATAAAAAAATAAAATATATTTTCTATCACATTGATACATTTTATGGAAATTAGTGGATTTGATGACCCATAAAAGGATGGATTACCTTGATGCATAAAATAATATATACAAAGTTTATCCATCTCTATTCTATTTAGGAGATCCATATGTTTCACATTATTATTCATATCATAATATAGTTGAATAAGCATTTGCACTAGATTATTTTTTGTAGTTCCAAATTCGTTGGGTATTTCATTAAGAAAATAATTGCACTATCCCTCGCACCCATTGTTAACTTGATTCCTCTAGGTTCCATCCATTACTAAAAATAAAATGGTTTATTATGAATAATGAATATAATAATGTAATTTCCATGAACACTCACATAAAAATTTAATATATGATAATATAACTCCTTGATACCATCATATTGAACTATGGTTTTATAAATTAATCCTTTAAACTTTGATTATTATCTTGGTTATCTATGGTCATTTATTATTAATCTTGAAATCCTAATGGTATTAAAATCTATCATGATGGTTCATAATGTATCATACCAACCTGGGGCAACATAAAAAGTCACCCAAGATGGTCCACCACATGTTATAGTATAATATAAACTAAGTAACGTGTACACTAAATAAAATAAATATAGAAAACCCATAAGGTATATATAAAAATCAAGTGAACATTATCCATGAAACATAAAAAAAACAAGATAAACCAGATAAACCCCAAAAAAATGATTCTAGGAACATCTCTATGTAAACATTTGTTACCACCAAACCATCCTTCTATAAACGTGATCACCAACAAGAGAAACCAGAATAATAAATAATTCACTTAACATTACCTGATTACTCCAAATAAATATCTAAAACCACCCAAAAAAGATATTAATGTGTGAGAAAAAAACCAAATAGATATTCTCTAAATAGTATATACAAGTTCTATTATAAAGAATGCAATATTTTTAGATTTAAAACAACTCATTTTTAAAATTAATTTTAATAATATAACACATTTTTTAAATCATAAATTTTTTTATTTAAATTATACCATATTAACCGAATCTTGTAATATGTCTATTATGAAATAAAATAGGTGTGCATTGGTAAAATTTGGTCATATATACACTATATGTAAGCATGTTAGAAAATAACTATAATATACTCTATTGTGTGAAAAAATCAAAATTGAAAAATCTCACCCTTTTGTATCTAACCTATACGGATACATGATAGACATAAAATAAATGACCCAATATAAGCCTAATGTGTATCCATGAAATATAACCTATAGTGGAATTATAAACAATATGTCACATTAAACCTCTTGTTGTATTACACACACAAAGTGTGATAAGTATATTTATGTATGAATCCAATTATACCCAATGTGATAAGTTTTAAAAAATATATTTAAAACCACTACCATATTTAATTAAACATTATCTCATCAAATCCAATCTAATCCCATGATATAAAATTCGATTTAAAACAAAAAACACCATTTAATGAATTTAATCAAACACCTAGTGTGAAAATTTTCATTTTAAAAGAAAAATCCATTTATAAACATCTATCTATTACCAAAAATACATTCCAAATTTAAATAATTCGATTTAATTTAATAACCTTTTGAAATTCACAAGAACATAATATAGATTACGAATTAGAACCCTTATAGAGGGAAACTTACCTCAACAACAGATGAAGAATTGTCTCCTTCAACAATACAAATTGGAAACTAGTAGATCATCCTTTAAAAGACAGGGAAAGAGAGAAAACTATAAATGATTAATAAAAAACAAATTGATCACAATACATTCAACAAACACAACCAATGATTCTTCTATGACCGATGAAAATGAAGAAGTGGAAAGTATTCTTACCAGAGAAAAGTGGTGAAACTGTTACAGAGATCAAATGTTGAAAATGATGGTGTAAAAGAAGTTAAATCACCCCCAGTTCACCTGAATGAAGAAAATTTTTTTAGAGGGAGGAATATTTATTGAATGGATAAGTAAAATTATGTCTACTGTGATGAAATCTACTAGGACAAAGGATTTATATAATAAACATCGGGTTTGTAATTTAAATATCCCATAACTCATATACAAAAAAAAACATCTCACCTTGAGTTAAATTAACCCTGACTGATTATTTTGTTCGGTAATATAGGATATTATGACATAAAAATAAATTGTGTAATAATAAATAATTTTAAACCTTCTATGATAATTATGTCATTAATTATTTCTTGACTTATTCCCAGCCACAAATTTAGGTGGTAAACTCTATATGTATTATGTAAAATTGTTTTATGGTAAATACCCAACCCTAGTTCTACCAAAACTCAAAGAATAACTCAAAAAATAAGGAACAATATCTAATCATTAAAAAGGATGTACCTTTTTACCTGGAACGTTACAACTCTTCCCAATATACAAGATTTTTTCCCCTATAAAATCCTCAAGAGATTGTAATGGAAAAAAGTTAAGGCCACTACTACCTCAACATAAATCATCACACCTACATCTTGCTGCTATCATACCCAAACTACCATAGTATACTAACCATGATAATTATTTTTTCATGAAGTACCTTATCTTGGATATCCAATATATAAATGGGTTCCCAAACCATAGTTGTGTGAGGGTCATGGTTAACATCCTCCAATTCAATCGCATGTGAAGGATCCGGTTGATACCTCCTCGGCTAGGAAATAAGAAATAAATAGTAAATAAATGTAAAACTAATTTGTAAGTTAGAATGATATTCCACCTTTAAAAATAAAACAACGATCTTAAAGGGGCTAACAAATCTCAGTTCCACTAATCATACTTAACCAATGATGGTTTACCAAGCAAGGTGAAACCATATGTAAAACAAGATTGAAAACCTAAACTCTAGTGGATTATGATGACGGTCAACATAGTATTTCTAATGGGGTTGTTTCATGAAGAATCTCTTCCATATCAACTATAATATTTATTATATTTCCTTAACAAGACTAGGCATGGCCAAGGACATCTCTCCCAACTCTTCCCAATATAAGGGATATCTTTGTGGTTTCCCATAAAATAACTTAAAAGGGGTTATCTTAATGAAATTTTGATAACTTATTTTATATAAAAACATGACTAGAGGAATATTTTATTCATGATAACCATTAAAAATTAATCACACATTCCTAAAGTATATCCTCAAAGCCTTGGATATCTCTATTTTTCTTTCCATCCTTCTATAGAGAGTATGTCGTGTAAAATTTAAACTCGAAACCCATCACCTCATGCACACCATCCCAAAACCTAGATGTGAATTGTCAGTTCCTATTGGTAACAATCGTATAGGGAACCCCATGAAATATAACAACCTCATAAACATATATGTGTCTGAGCTATTTTACATTCATCATCTCCTTGACATAGAGGAACTGCATTGATTTCATGATTTGATCAATGATCACCCTAATAAAATCCATCCCACTAGTATTCTAGGTCACACCGATGAATATATCCATTTAAATATTATCCCAATTCCATATAATAATGGGTAGGGGTTATAAAAAAACAATGGTCCCAAATATTCCACCTTAATTCTCTAAAAATAAAGGCACTAAAAAAGGAAATCTTCAATTAAACACTTCATCCTCGACCACTAATACTATTATATTGTATCATGATACATCATAGTAGTCTCATGGTGAATGGACCAACCAGAATATTGTTATATAAATGGAGGCTTAACATAAAGGGATATTATATCATTTTATATGAATTTTTAGTATATTACAAAAACAGATTCCTAAGGACCATGATAGTTTAGTGTCTTTATAAACATGTAAGAAAATTATCTAACATGGTGAATTATATTCAACGTTTCTCTTAAAGATCTTCCCAATTAGTACTTCTACATAAAACCATTCTTCATAATGTGGGGAAATGAAACATAAGAATGTATTGATCTCAGATGCTGAGCAAGGGTAAACAAAGGAGATACGTAAGCATATTCATGGACATAAGGGTATGAGAACCTGATAATAACATTATAATATCATACACTATATATCAAGGATCATACATATGCGTTAGGACATAAATATCGGTATTTCATAGGATTTTAATTGTAATGTAATCAAGAGTATAAGACATGAAATCATAACATAGGAATAAGACAAAGAATTTATTTTAGACAGATAAGAATATAAAATTATTTCCATAATAGTAAAGGATTCACTACTAATTCGATATTTGTATTACATTTTTACTCCACATACCATGTTGGTAGTCATGGTTCACTACCATAACCATATTAGTGGTCAAGGTTCGCTACCAAGACCATATTAGTATAAAAATTCCATTTCTAAAAAAAGCTCACTCCATGTTCCATCCATATCTATCTCATTATATATAAGTCATTACCTAATGCGTTGTAGGGAGATATTCATCCCAAAAACTTAATGATGAATTCAAAAATATAATTGCAATAATATCAGAAGAAATTATATCATAACCCATGTAATGAAAGGGGTATGATAAACAAGTAATCATATCAAAACATGTGGAAAAGAGAGAGGCTTCATAGTCATTTCAAAAATAAGTTGTTTTTATAAATGTAAAACCCAAAAAAAGACAAATGGGTTTCATAAACATTATGTCATAAAAACATAATCCATTCAAGGAAATAATATGAATGGACCCTTTAGATAATTTCCCAGAAATGCATGAGTAACATCAATGGATGTCATTTTATGTGAAAAATAATTTTGAAATATCTTTTTAAAACAATCTTGAGGAAATTATCCACTATTATTTGAAAAATTATTTCTAAAACATAGAAACTTTTGAAAAGCATTTTGATTGAAAATAATTTAAAAACATTAAAAGAAGGCTTGAAATCAGTTTGGAAACATTTCCATTTAAAACCAATAAAATAATCATGAAAATATTTTAAAAATGTTTTCCTTGGAAAAATATAAGTAAGATAAATACCTATTTGAAAAAAAATATTTTAAAACATAAAAAAGAATCTTGAAAACATTTGACATTCCTTTTCATTCATATACCCCTAAAATGGTAAATAAATCATGAAAATGATTTGAAAAAAAATTTCATAGAGACTAATTTGAAAACTTATAAAATAATATTTTAAATACTTTATATCCTTTTCTTTAAAAATATCCTTTTGAAAACATATAATGGAATCTTTCAAAATAATTTGAAACATATTAAAACATAAAACATTTTTTAAAAATATTTTTTTTGAAAATCACTCTAAAGACAATTAATTTCTAGAATATTAGAAAACGCATTATCTTATAAATGAATCTTTTATACATGAAAAGGAAATTTAAATTTAATGATGGTCATTATGGTGGAGAAATTATTACATGTCACAAATTTCTTTTGGTCCATAGAAAGATTAAAAAAGTGCCTCGAACAGAAAATGTCAAGAAGATTCCTATTTTAGAAAAAAAAAATTGTTTAAAATGTAAAAAATGAGTAGAAATATCTATAAATTATTATAGAGTAATTTTATAAAAGTTTTAAAAACGTTTTTAGAAATCATGGTTTAGAAGAAGAACATATTTCCGACCGAAAGGAGAAATAAAATCATATTTTCAAAAAAACAATTCTAAATAATCTTGGTAAAAAATAGTGAAAAACATTATCATTTATTATATATAACATTAATAAAAATATTTTAATAAATATAATAATATTTATTTAAATATGTATCATAGTATTTAATCAATGGAAGTTGAATCCTAAACAATCTCTATTAACGATGAAATTATAGCAATAAACTGTCAAAACTTTAGTATCTTTAATCAAAATAAAACTGAAATAATAAAATTAAAATAATCATAAAATATTATTGAAATAATTATATTTATGATATAACATGTAAAAATTAGTATATACACATCATAAAAAATATAGGTTCATGACATGGCATGTGTCTCAAAGAAGGAAAACTGATAAAAAATTACTTTGCATATTTGGTAACTTTTAAAACATAAATACAATGAACAAAAGATCATAAAATGGATATTTGAATCCCATAAATTTAGTTATAATAATTATATAATACATACATTTTAATTTTACACACCATATATAATAAATAAGATGTGAACAAGCCATATGTCCTATAGAAAATAAAAGTGAGACAAGAAAACACTTACCTTATGTCTTGACTCTGATCGTACTCATTCAGAATTCCTATATAATAAGTTTAAGTTTATTATAAATAAATAATAGAAACATATTCATATATCTAATATCGGGTATTATTTACTTATGGATTAATATTTTCTATTCATTAATAACTACATGTTAGAGTTACGTTTCGAGTGATAACATCCTTGTTTTTCATACATGTGTTGACTTCTTATTCTTGCTCCTCTAACATAGATACTGATATCATTATTCTAATAATTTAAAACATGATATAAATATAATATATATTCAATATATGTGTATTTAAAATAATCTATATAATATATAATTATGAAATGATACACACCAATCATGGAGACGGAAGGTTGCACGTCCGCATAAATGTCGTTTCTGTTTTATTATTATATTTAAAGAAATAAGTAAATTAAATAAATGTATATATATATAATATATTCATAGTACAATTAGTATTCTAAATATATAATATAATTTCACTAAATTAATCTTTAATACATTCCATGTAAAGTGTGAATGAATCACATCACTTTGAGGATGTGGTAGTCAACACGTCCACAAACGAGGTTATAATATTTTCACATAATGTAAAGCATGAAAGTATGTTTTATATAATAATTAAAAAATATTAAATATATAAAAAATATCATTTATATAATATTAAAATATTTTTTATCATAATTACCCAAAATTATAAGTTATAAAGGAATGACGAACAAATATTGTTTCATGAGACAGTAGTTCATTGTACACAAGAAAGGTTAGTTTATTACCCGTTAGATGGATGTGTGTTTAAGTGTAGTTAAAAACCTTAAAATAAAAAAATATAAATATATTTAGGATACTTATGTTGTTATATAATCATGTAATAATAATATTTTATGGTATAGAGATTTAAAATAAAACAAAAGATCTTAAAGAATGGTGTTACCTCTTTTTTGGGTAACTCTTTTTGGTTTGCACCAATGGGATTCCTTTGTAAGATTTATGTACAAATTCAGGATTATAGTATTAATATGATTATTTTGGAATCTTATTTGAGTATATTTGGGCTTATACAAAGGTCTTTATAAGAGTTATTAATTAGGAGTGTTGAGTGCATTTTTATAGTGGAAGAGGAGTGGCATTCTTCTGAATTTTTGACCAACATAATTACACCCACATTTTTCCAATGTAAAGTGGATCCAATAAAAATAAACAATATATAAAAGTGAGTAAGGGATATAAATAAGGCTATATATGGGATTTTTTGAATGTTTATAGGTCATTTTGGGCCATAAGTTTATGGTTTAGCCTATTTTAAGATAATTTTTATCATAATAATTGTTGTTAATTTTAATTAATTTCATTAATATTTTTGGTAAAAACATAATTTTAACTTATTATAAATTATAAGTTATGATGATTATATAAATCAAATAATGTTTACCAAATTCCAGTTTAATAAGTGGGAAAAAATAATTTAATTTTAATCTTATGGATGGGATGACAAAGTGGGTTTTAAAAGTTAAAATATCCAAAGATCAGAATGTTTTTATATACAAAACCTATTTTAAATTGGTTCCAATGACCTAAATTGGATTATTTTATTTATATTTTATCTAAATAATCTTTAAAAAAATTAAAATGTAATTTATCTATATTAATAAGGTATATGAAAAATTAGTTTGGAATCAAATTTTAGTATTTTTTATTATTCATCCAGAAATGATGTTTCTCATAAAATACAAAAAAAAACCCCCCAAAGTAAATTTTGATATTTTTATTCAAGAAAAAAAGTTTTTTTTCCAATAAATTTTATCAAAGTCTCAAATTTAGTTTTAAAATGAATTCACCATTAAAATATGATAAAATTACCTTTAATAAAAATACATCTTTTAATTCATAAAATTAGATTTATTTTTATTATATCCCAATAATATATATTTGACTAGTATAAAAAATATTTTTTGAATATATAATATATAACTTTTTTGAGAACATTAATCAAAAGTGGTTTTTTAAAATTTTATTAATATAAATTTTGTTTGTACGTCAAGAAATAGTTTTCTTAGAGAATTTAACTCTTTATTTTCAAATATTTCTTACATTATCTTATAAAAATAGTTAACAAAAGGATTTAACTTATATACATGTGTAAATCATATTTTAAAATTTAATTTAATATTAGTTTTAAAATCCTTTAAAACTTCTAGTTGGTAGCAATAATAATATTTTAATAATCATGTTAATAGTGTATTGTACTTTAGTAAAAACTCAGTCTTCCGTGGTACATAAGATATAGATGGAACTCGACAGTGTGTGTAAAAAATGAAAATAATAGTGTTGTGTGTATTAAAATCCAATCTATGTGTTATTGGTGGTGTCATATTAACGTTTTGTTTCATATAGCACAATCCAAACAAATAAATTTTATAAAAAAATTGTATTCAATGTTTTGTAAAGTGGAAAATATCAAAAACATTATAATAATTCAAAATAAATTTCACAAAATCTTGCAGTGTTTTAGTATACCACCCTTATAATGAATTTCATCTTCAAAATTATTTTGTTTTATCAAAGGTTTAATAATTGAAATTTCCTTTCACATAAATTCGCATCATAAAAATTAATAACAAACATCCTTTAAAAAATAAAGGATGGAGACGTAATAGTTACCCAATGTTAAACATAACTAGGTTTCCACATAAAAGAAAATATGTGGGAAGTTAAAACATGGACATGGAAGAGAAATATAACTATGAAGTCCTTATGGAGAGTGATAGATAACATAGTTGGGGAAAATTTAGCAATCACAAAGCCATAAATATGTGATGATATAAGAGGACATTTGATTTTTTCAGAAATAAAGTCACTAGGAAAAACTTTTTGGTTTCAAGATCCTTTTTACTAAAGATGAATAATTTTTATGAAAACATATACATACATGATTTCAGGAAGCCTTACCCTTTGTTCTTCCTTGATTAATTTCTACTTCTTCTCTTATTCTAGGAAATGAAGATGAATTCTTAATTCTTGAATAATTATATGATCATGATATCCTTGAATAGAATGGTAGGTCATTCGATCAGATTTTATCACAACAAAATATTATCATAAGTTAACCAATATGAATAAATCCTATTATGATGAGATAAAACATTAGTACATAAAACCTTATCCAAATATTAACATAAACCATTCCATAAATGGTTAAACTTATAACCCTTCCAGAACATGAAGGAACAAAACTCTAGAAATAAGTTCACTAAATTTACCAAAATCATGTTAACTTTGTTCTACCATATATCATATAGTGTCTCTTATCAATCAATTACAATACTTTTGAATACATTCATCAAGTATTCTCTTGAAACATCGTAATGAATTTAATAACCATAAATACTTTTTGAAAACATGCATGATTTCATATTCCAAATATTATTGGATATCATCCTTAAAACCAAAAATGGTGTAAAGATAAAAAATTATATCCTAACCACTTTTCAATAAATACATAATCATATCTAGGGTAATTAGTACCATCAAATTTACTTATTCATATCCAACATATCTTTATATTAGGATCATTATCTCAACATTAAAAACAAATTAATGGTTATATTTCCCTTAATCATGTGTTTTCCATTAACATCACTGGGCCATTAAATCACATTTATAGTCTATCAAAACCATTCTATGTCTTCATGTAAACCCTTAGAGAAAAACCTAAAATAATGAATCCTTATATATTTAAACATTCATATAACATAATTCTTGAATCCAAATATATATAAAAAATTGATTATTCCACTTCATCCTTAATCCATAAGAAGGATACCTCATCCTATTACTTAATACATCATTCCTTTCACAAGTCATATGTATTCTCATCATCATCAATAATATATCCATTACTCACACCACCTTTCTGATTTTATCTGGATTTTTCCACAAAGGTAGTCGATTTTCATAATTTCCATTCATTCTACACAAAATGAATTTTCCCTTTAAAGATGTATTAGGGGGAAAATATTACCATCTATTTCATTAACTGAACCCTTTATTTTCCCTTTACAATTACTATTTTTTTCTTCCTTATTTTCCATTTTCTAAATATCTTATTGTTCTTCTAATACAATAACTTGGGATATTCTTTCCACATTATTTACATAAAGGAAATTAAATCACCTTTCCTCTATGGTCTCTATTATACGAAATCATTATGAACTCAACCATTAGCTACATTGGTGAGTTTGAGAGTTGTTTAAGGTAAAAAATGTTAATCATGTTCTATGAAAACTAACTAGGCATGGTCACAACATACTTCACTCCAATGACCATCCAATTTATATTCTCATAAGAAAAAGTTTCCATCACATTCAACATTAACCCAATTCCTTATTGTTCTTGTCATTGACTAAAACCATAAATCATTAGTTTTGAAACAAATATAATATCGTAAAACCTCATAATCATGAAAAATCACATGTAGGATATCTAAATTATGAAACCTTATTTTATATCTAAGACACCATAGTCTTATCATTAAATACATCCTCAGACATATCCTTATATATATTCCTAGGTATCTCCCAAATTTTATCTTATCCTAGTTTCTAATGGTTGACTAGAACATTCCATTGATACCAACTACTGTACCTTATACTTAACATACATTGATATTACATGATTTTAGATGAATATTCCTCACATTACCAAAATACATGCCTAAAGACCATAATTGTTTAGTGTATTTAGAAACATAGAACCAAAATCCTCTTACATGGTGAAAGTTCTTGAATGTTTCCAAAAAAGAACATCCCTATTAGTAATTCTACTTGAAACATTTATTTTTAACCTGGGGAAAGGAAACGTAAGAGAGGGGTGAGCTCATATACATAATAAGGGTCCAAAAAGGAGATAAGTAATCAAAATCATGAAAATATGGGATTGGGAACATGATCATAAGATTATAATATCATACAATGCCTATAAAAGAGAATAGAAGTAATTCATTGAATAAATATTAGTAGTTCATAAGACATGACTCATAAGGGAGTCAAGTTAATAATACATGAAATTATTACATAGGAATAAGATTGGTAATTTTTGGCAGACACATATGTATATAAAATGACTTCTATATTTGTTAAGGTAGCCCTTCCAAGATCATATTAGTAGTATGGGTTCACTCCCAATACCATCTTGGTATTCATTGTTCACTCTCATATCAATATTAGTAGTCAAGGTTCACTCTCAAGGCCATCTTATTAGAAAAAGATCTTTATTGAACCATGTTCACACCCTGTTCATCCATTTCCATCTCAATTGATATAAATCTTTACCCAATGAATTGGGGGGAGATATAGGTCCCACCCATATCATTATTTAATCTTATATATGTGTTCCATAAGATCATAAGAAATCATATAATAACCCATAAAATGAAATCTGTAAGATAATCATGTGATAATATTAAATCCTATGAAAAGAAAAATGTTTTATAGACATCCATAAAATCATAACTGATGAAAAAGAATATTTTTTTATAAACTTTTAACCCATGAGAGATAAATGGGTGTCATAAACATCATTCCATCCAAAAATAGACCATTTTGATAAAGAATATTAATGGAACCATTATATCATTTCCAAGAAAGGAATTATTCACATCAAAAACTATCATCATAGACAGAACATAAATTAATAATACCATTTTAAAACAATTATTGAGTAAAATACCCATTATTATTTGGAAAAACATTTAAAACATAAAAACTTATTGAAAAATCATTTTCTTTGAAAATACATTGAAAAAATAGAATGAAGGATTTAAATCATTTTCAAAACCTTTTTCCATGAAAACTTATAAAATAAGATCAAAACTATTTTGTAAATTATTATACATGAAACATATAAATGAAACTTCAAAACATTTTTAAAATAATTTTCCTTTAAAACTTATAAAATAATCTTGAAAACATTTTGAAAACCATTTTTAAGAAAATACCCTGAATCTAATAAATAATTTTTGATAATGTTTTGAAAAAAAAATTATTGATAATACTTTGAAAACATATAAAAGAATATTTGAGAACATTGAAATAATTTTATTTTAAAATAACCTTTTGAAAACATATACTAGAAACATTAATAATCATTTAAAACACATTTTAATCATTAAAAAATGAAATTATTTTCCTATAAAAATCAATTTACAAACCAAGAATGTGTAGAATATTTGGAAAAAAAATTTCTTCAAAACAAATATTTTAAACATGAAATATAACCATCAAATATGGATGTTCATGAAGGTGGAAATATTTTTACATGCCAAACATTCCTTTTTCACCATAAAAAGTATTAAAAAGTTCCTCAATCAGAAAATGATAAGAATATTACTTTTTTTGAAAAAAAAATTAAAGATAATACATGGATAAAAATAAATTTTTAAATAAATTATAGAATGGTAAAACATTTTTGAAATCAGTTTTACAAAAAATTATTTTGAAGAAACTCATATTTTTTACTGAAAGGATAAATAAAGATGCTTTTTCCTAAAAACATTTTATAAACTATCATAAGTAACAAAGAGTATAAAAATTTTAAAATTAATTGGATATAACAAAAATATAAATGGAAATAAAATTCATGTGACTTAATTAGATATGAATTATGATATTTCGTCAATGGAAGCATAATCATACATAATATCGATAAACGATGAGATTGTATCAATAAAATGTTACCACTTTGGTGACATTGAATCATAATAAAATAGAATAAATTAAAATTACATGAAGCATAAAATATCATAAAAACAAGTACATTAATTATATAACTTAAAAAGGTAATATATACACCTCATATAAAATTAGAGGTGCATATCATGGTGTGTGTCTCAAAGAAGGAAAATTGAGAAAAAATCAATTTACCGATTTTGTAACACTGGAAACATAAACCCCCTAAAATAAACAACATAAAATGTATATGAAAATAAAAATATATTTAATTACAATAATAATATAATTTAAAATGTTTTATTATAAAAAACACATATAATAAACGGGAGGTGAACATTCCTTATGTACCATTGAAAATAAATGTAAGATCGGAAAACACTTACCTCATGTATTGACTCTCATAGTACTCATTTAAAACTCATTTATAATAAGAATAAGTTTATTATAAATCAATAAAAGAACCATATTCAGATATTTAACATCATTTATTATTTAATTATGAATTGATATCACTAATCCATTAATATCTCCAAGTAAAAGTTATGTTTCATGTGATAATTAATATGTTTTTCATACGTGTTTTGACTTGTTTTTCTTGGAATTATTGTATAGATCATGATTTCATTATTTATATATTTTAAAAAATTATATAAATAACATATATATTCATTATATGTGTATTTATAAAAATCTATAGAATATATAAGTATGAAATGGAATACACCATTAATGGAGATGGTATGTCGTACGTATACATAAATGACATTTCCATTTTATTTTCATATTGAAAGAAGAAATGTAAATGGAATATATATATATATATATATATATATATCATTATAGTACAATTACTATGTAATATATATCATATATGGTTAGTAAACTCATCTTTAATACATTTCATTCATTTAGTGAATGAATCGCATCGCTTTGAGGTGGTAGTAGTCCACACGTCAACAAACGAAGTTTTCGTATTTATAAAAAAATGGAAATCATGAGGGTATGTTTTATATAATAGTTGAATAATATTATATATATCAAATATATCATATAAAAATTTATTTTCCATCATAATTTCCAACCATGATTAGTTGAAAAAAATGAAAAACATCATTTCGTGAGGCTGTTGTTCTCCATACATAAGAACCAAATATTTGTTACCCATTAAGTGGAAGTGTCTATAATTGAAGGTATAAAACTTATAATAAAATAATATAATTATATTCATGATAATTTGGTTATTATATAAACATGTAATAATATTTTTTTAGGCTATGGATAATGAAAATAAAACAAAATAGCTTGAGGAAGATGTTACCTCTTCTTTGGTTAACTCATTTGGGTTTGCTCCAAATAGCTTCCTTCGTTGGATTTTTTCCAAAGTGGGGGTTATAAGATGATGTTAGGGGTTTTGTGTTTATTGTGTCATATTTTTGGTGATTCAAATGGCTTGAGATTTGGGAATAAGTTGGATTGTTGAGTTCATTTTTATAGTGGAGGAGGAGTGGCATTCTTGAAAATGTATGAAAGAGGCAATTCCACCAACAATTATCCATTTTAAAGTGGATCCAATAACGGTACAAATTAATTAAAAGGATGTATAGATTCAAAATATTGCATGTAAATATATTTTTGGTAGTTTTTAGGTCATTTTGGGCCTTAATTTTATGGATTATTCCTCTTTTAAGCTAATTTGGTTCTTAATCCCTGTAATTAATTTTCTTTTCATTCAATAATGTTTTTTTAAAACCTATCATGAAATTATCATATATTATAGATTATTATGGTTACAAATATGTATTAAATTTTTCCAAATTCCCATCTTAGAAGTGGAACACATTTATTTAAACTTTATCCCGTAAATTTGATGACAAATTGGGTTTTAATGTAAAAATATCCAAAGAAAAGAATGTTTTTATATCCCAATTAAATGTGAATTTTTTTGCAATGACCAAAATTGGATTAATTGATTTATATTATATATAATTAAACATTAAATCAAAATAAAAAACTAATTTTATTTTATAAATAAATTATATGAAAAATCAGATTTAAATTAAAATTCAGTATTTTTCATTATTCATCCAAAAAATGAAGATTATTATAAAAATACAACAAAATAAAACAAATTAAATTTAGATATTTATATTTAAAAAATATTGTTTTTTCTCAAATAATAAATTTAAAAGTTTCAAAATTCAAATTTAACTTGGGATCTCCATTATAAGATGATAAAATTTCTTTCAAGTAAAGTATATCTTTTTATTCAACAAATTGGAATTATTCTCATCATATACCTAAAAAATCTAATGAATGAGTATCTGGAATATTTATTTAATATATAACATGTAAATTTTATTAAATACATTAATCAAAAGTGGGTTTTTAATTTATTGAGATAAAATTGTGTTTGTATATAGAAAAATAGATTTATTATACAAGTAATATTTTTATTTTAAAATTGTTATTACATTCAGTTATACTAATTGACAACAAAAGTATTTATTCGATATATGTGTGTAAATAATATTTTAATGATTTATTTAATATTATTTGTATCTTACCTTTAAATGTCTAGGTGGTAGCTATAAAAATATTTAATAATCTCTTTAATAATATATTGTAGTTCGGTAGACACTATGCCTTGTGTGTTACGCAAGCTATCGAATGAACTCAGAATTGTGTGTAACATGAGACAAACATAGTTTTGAGTTTACAATAATCTAATATAAGTGTTTTTGTGACATAATATTAACTTGATGATGCATATAACATAGTACAAACATAGTAATCTTTTATAAAATTATATTCAGTGTAGCATGAAGTAAAAAATATTCAAAATATTACATTAAATTGAAAGAAATTCAAAAAAAATTATGATGTTATAGCATCCTCTTTCTATAAAATACTACCACAAAGATATAAAAACAACCAACCATCTTAGATAACACAAATACCCCCCAGGAGATAACGACCACTCACTCGAGGCCTCCCCACCTTTTATGATTTCACTAAATTGTAAAGACCCACACACTAGTAGCTGAGAGTCGGTGGTTACATTGTTACGTAAGATCTAGATGTAAGAAATAACTTCCCAAATGACCAAAAATATTATTAGTCTTGGTAAAATAGATACATAATTTAAATTCACATTACATATTAAAAAAATTAAATACACAAGGTTTTTTCTTTTAGAAAACTATTATTCCCCTTCACATATCACTATATATCAATCAAAAAACACTTCATGTCCACTTGAGGAAAATGAAACATAATAAATAAGTGATCTCATATTCTCTTTATGGGAATAAAAATATAATATGATCAATCATTAATAAATAATCACGAAAAATATAGAATGGTAAATAAGTGAAATACATTCTATTTAAAAAATTTCTTGACTATAGTTTACCAGGAATAAAGGATGATAAAATAAGTCATATAAAAATCACATGAGTTCAAAACATGTACATGGATTTTCTTACTAAAAAAATAAACCCATGGACATCAATAATTGATTTCATAATAATGGAATTCATATTTTCGGATATCAAAAAATTTTCATCGAGGCCTTGACCGAGAAATGTGAAAATGTAGTCAAGGAATTTTTCTATGAAATCTAAAAAAATCAATAAGGCCTTAGCCAAAACCCAAGAAAGTTTTTCTCATGATAACAAGAAATTCTTAAAGGAGATATATCATAATACAACTGAATCAACAAACCTTAATAATCAATAGTCTTCCATATTAGAATAATTATAACATAGAATTTAAATACATTCCCCTAGTAAAAATGATAATGAACCATTTGAAGATATATTTTGGATAATATAAATATATTATATTCTCAACATAATATTCATCAAAGGAAATTGACATAGAGTAATTTCATATGAAATTTTGTTGGGTAAAATACAATTTCTTCTATGAAAATCATTTTATAAAATCTAAAAACAAAAATTTTAAAAAATAAACCATTTTATTTGAAAATTAACATCTAAAATAATAATGGAAACTAAAAATAATTAATGTTTTATGGTAGAACTAAATTTTATTCATGTTATATATTTTAAAAACATTAATTTCAAGATTTTCAAAGAAAAGTCAAAAAATACCTCATTTAGAAAAAACTAATAAGAAAATTACATTCAAAAAAGTTTTTAAAACTTCAAAAATATTAAGAATTATTTATAAGATATTTTTATAATATTAAAACAATTTTGAAATACATTTTTGTAAAAAAAATTAAGAGAAATATTCCTCAACTACGACTTAAAAAACATTCTCAAATAATAAGGATATTTTGAAATAAACCCTTCTCACTAGGGTTTAATTTGAATCGCAAACCCCATGAAAGAAAGAAAATAATTATTAAAATTAAATACTATTAATTGAATTAAGTTAATTATATAATATATGAAAGATACTGTACAAAATAAATAACTTGTGAATATGGAAAATGTCTAATAGAAGTAAATGTGAGACAAGAAACCCTTACATTAGCTTAGATATAATTTGTATGTGTACAAAAATTAGGTATAATAAATATATATTTAAGTTAAATATATTAAATAATCATATATATGTATATATTACACTTTAATATTTACTTATAATATTTATTCACCCATTTTTTAACAATTATATGTCAAAATCACTATTCTGGGTGGTAATTGATTTGTTTTCCATGTATGTCTTTGTTTTGAAATTTTGATACTTATACATTAATTATGTTTACATCATCTAAATAATATTAATAATTATATTAATATAATATATAATCATTAAATATTTATTTATAGATATCCATAAAATTATTATATATATATATATAATGAATTACAACGTTCAAGAAAATGGTTGGTTGTATGTACTCTTGAATATTATTCTCAATTTGTGAAGAATAGAACTAAAAAGGAAAATAATATTTAACATTTTCTGAATAAATATTATATCATATTTATCAGATATATTAATTAAATCTATAATTATTTCTATCAATGTAATATTGAAATGAAAAATAAATCACATTACCTCATGTAGGAGGTAGTCCACAAGTACGCACAAGCGACGTTATCGTCTCCAAATGGCTTGATATGTAATAAGGTATGCATTATTTTATCATTATATAAGTAAAATTATTATTAAATTATAATATATAAATATTAAACCCATCATAATTCCCATCCATAAATAATGGTGTTGAAAAAAGAATTGTATCACTATGAGGAGACAGTATGTCGTGCATACTCATAAGTGATACTTTCCCTTCCCATTTGATGGGAACGAGGGTCGGTAATGGTGGTTTCATATTCTAAATAATATTTTAGTATATTGAAGATATTGAAATTATTATTTAATTATAAATTCCATATATTTATTAAGGGTATATGAAAAATTAAATTGAAAGTGGTCGAGTAAAAATATCACCAATTCTTTGGGATTCCTTCTTTAGATACATTATTAAAGAACATAAGGTTTTTATTTTAGCAAGACCAAAACCTTCATATCTTCTATAATGATTTGTATAATTGAAGTAATTAGATTTTTTTCAATACATATGTCTCAATATGGTGAAAATTAGTTATTGGGGGTGTTCACTTTTATAATTAAGGTCATGATGACTTTTGGGATTTATTAAAAAAGTAAAAAAAATAAGACTATTATAGATCCAAATGCATCCAAATCATCATCAATTATTATTAAAAAATTGATAGGATTGAAATTAAATAATCGAATTAAGTTTATAAAAATTTTTATACCATATTATTCCTTATATTTTGTTAACCCCTTAGTTATACTATTTTGAGAATAACTATATTAATGTCTTTTTCACACTTAAAGGGTTATAATTTTACATATTACCGATATATTAACACATAAATTGATAAGGGATGAAATTTTAGACTATATTTTATCCTAATTCTCTACTTTGAATATTTTTATGATTTTTAAAAAATTTATAATATATTATTTTAATAGAATATAATCATTTTCAATTTTGACACAATTAATTTAATTTGACATCAAATACATCCTGAAAACGTTGGATTTCAAATATAACTCATTAAAACATCACTAACATTTCAAAAAGATATAAAAAAAATTTTGAGACACATTATATCATTAAAATTATATCACATTTAATATTACGAAAAATATTTATTCCATTGTTATATTAATTGAATAATTATTGTGTTAGCATTGTGCGTGAATTTGAGGTAAACATTTATTCACTAAAAATTAAAATTAAATTCCCATAATGAAGATAATAATTTTTTGATTTATAAAAATAAATATTCATTCTTTATCCCCTTGTTTAAAATATTATAGTTATTAAAACATAGAGTGTGACATTTTTTACTTTTAATTACATAAAAGATTATTAAGGTCAAAATATCAAAAAAAAATATGGATAAAAATGACATATAACCAAATCATGGATGATTATGAACGAAAAGAATCATCCCATAAAATTTAGTCAACTCATAGGGTCATTTTATATTCCTTATCATATAATGTTTAACACTTAATTACCTGATTTACCCTTTACTTTTGTAATAAATACTACTATAATTATTTTTCACATTTGCCCAAAATATATAACATCATGTTACCATGTTTCATATATTTCTCTTCTCTTTTTTCAGTTTCCTCTTTTTTTGAGTGTATCTCGGGAGTCTTGAGGATGGAAAAAAAATTATAAGGAAATTGAACTAATGTTTAGGGATGTTTTTCTGTTTGAATTAATGGAATACAACTATAAACCCGTAATGGATTTTCAGGATTCTACCTGAGTTCGGAGAACACTAATTGTGGTTTGTGTTTTTTTGTGTAAGAACCCACTATTTTTTCATCTTCTGGGTGATTTCACACTATATAACTGATTTAAACATGAATTATTGTGTGAGAATCCACTGTCCATTATGGAAACGAATGTACCTTAAAAGTCAAAGGACTATACTAAAAATATTTTTCAAATATTAAACTTCTTGGATACACCTGAATTTATCAAGGTGAATTGCAAAGCATTTATAGTTCAATGTCCTAGATAGTGTTGGAGGGATTATATTGTACAAGATAATAGGTAAAATATCTTGGACTTGATGAATTTCAAGACTCTCTTCATCTGGTAGTTTTTCCAATAGTAATTGATATACGAAAACTTTATAGAATTATTACCTTTTCATTAGGGAGAGAGTTTGATGTCGACATACACCAATTGTTTTACAGAGGTGTCTCATTTTACACCAGAGGTGGTAAAGAATAAATAGTTGAAATCGTATAAGTACCTATAGGGTTTGTGAAACGATATCAAATCACAAGTATTTAGGCATAATTTTTCAACCTAAAAAGATATATTTAACAGATCTATGATGGCTTATGTAAATATGGAAGGAATGGTTATTTATTCTTCCCCTTATCTTACACATAGTTGTGGTTTCATGGGAGCATAAGGGAAAAAGAGTAATTGGAAACAACACTACAGGATTGGGGGAGGTGGTTATTATATTAGGACTCTTCTACACCTCTAGTTATAGTTAGTTGTGTGCCCCTGACTTTCTATTAGTGTGGATAGGCTGTAAAAAACGTTTAATTATCCATTTCATACCAAGATGTTTAACAGTTGTGGATATCATGGTAAACTGTTGTGTTTCTTCCATGATAACACAATATCTTAATATATTAAGGGATATTTAGCTCTAAAGGCTATTGCAGGGCATTTAGATTCTTCAAATAATATAATACTGCACACATTTTCCATTTTAGTTGAGCACATTCATGATATTAATAAGTTTCTTGCAGAGGTAGATGTTCGTTCATTGATGGTGAGATGTACCATCTATTTTGCTTCTTCAGTAGAGATTTCATTATTTGATATCGTTATATTCCACTCATTTATATCGATCAATTTTTTTATATGATTAAACATGGAAATGATCACTTATCCATTGTTATTAATTTTGTGAAACCTCTTGTAAATATTAAATATTATCCTTTTCGGAGTTCTTTTGTATTATCGATAGATGATGCTGAGTTATTCTGGGATTTTCCCATTCTCAATATAGATTTTTTTATGTCCTTACTGGGATGTATTGGATTGTAACTCATTACTCTATGGTTGATTTTTATCATGAGTGTGTATCATTTCTTATAGCTGATGGGAGCTCCCAGTTATTTTAGGTAGAGTGGGATCTGATGATTGGTCATTCATGACCTTTACTCCCATAGATCATGAGTTTTTTATCTATTCTAGTTGTTGATCCCAATGATGTTTCTTCTATTTTTTATCTTCCCCCTATTTTTTGGGGATTTATTATTATTTTACTATACTATTTATCAAGACTTCCTATAGATGGGGAGGTATATTTTAGAATTGAACTTGTTCCAGTTATGAAATCAATTTCGATACCTTCTTATTAAATGGCACCAGAAAATTTTAAAGATCTCTAGATTCAGTTGGATGACCTTTTGGAAATGGGTTTTCTTCTCCCCAGTATTTTAATTTGGGTAGCCCTATGCTCTTTTCTAAGAAGGAAAATGGTTCAATCTGATTTTGTGTGGACTATCGGAAGTGGAATCAGGTAATTATTAAAAATAATTCTCATTTTCCTCATTTGGTTGATTTTTTAATCAATAAAATGTGTAAAAGTTTCTTTTAAAGATTTATATTCAGTAAGGTTATCATCTGATCAGTGTTTGGGAGTATGATATAATGATGAAATATTTTACGAGAAGTTATGGCCATTAAAAATATCTTGTGATGTATTTTGGAAAGACTAATGCACCTACAGTTTAATAGATTTGATGAATCAGATATTTCATTGGTATCTCAAAACATTCATGGAAGTTTTCATGGGTTATATTTTGGTTTGTTAGAGATCGTAACATGAGAATTAGCACCATTTGGGTTTGGTTGTAGACGTCCAGAGGAGTCACCAATTATATGGAAATCATTAAAATTGAAAATTCTAGATCCAATATGTGAGGTTCACATGTCACATGATATTTGATTATGATCTATCAGTTTATCCTTAGAATGTGAAGGTTGTCTTATCATGGGAAGAATGATGTAACATCTTTGAGATTTAAAGATAACTTAGTCTTGTCATATATTACAAATGGTTTATCATGTATTTCTCAAATTTGGAATCACTTTTGACTTCTCTTACTAAAAAAGTGGATAAGTTAATATGGAATGAAAACTTCCAGTCTTCTATGAATAAGATAAAATGTCTTCTGATAGTGGATACTATTCTGATCTTTCCAAATCCTGGTTAGGGGTATGTGGTTTTCTATTATTCTTCTAGAAAGATTTTGGGTTGTGTGCTCATTCACGATAATCATATGGTGGATTATGGATCTCATTAACTTCGACCGCATCAAAATATTTACCCTACCCATGATTTAGACCTTCAAATGGTAATTTATATTCGTAGGTGTTAAAGGAAATATACATTCAGGAGAGGATCATGGTATTTTCTGTCCAAAAGAGTTTGATCAATGTATTTTCTTAGAATATCAAGAATTTCAGACATAGTTGGTGGGTGGAATAACATCCAAAATTTTACATTAACATTTTATACACCCAGGGGAAGGGGAATGTTTTTGAAGATTCACTTAGCATGAAATTTTCATCACATGTTGTTTTAGAATTGATGGAAGAGTGGAACCTTATGGATATTATTTCTCAGTTTCATATGGATGCTCAATAGGATTTTTCGTGTATCGTTATAACTAGGGTTCATTTATCATCATCTCTCCCTGAGTATATTCTTTAGATTCAATAAATAGATGATGTGTTAAAATGAATTTCAGATACCCAATATGGTGGGGAGACCATTTCTAGTTAGTCTCTCTCTTAAGATGGTGTCCCCGTTTTTGGGGATTTGTTTTCATCCTAGTCTTAATGGGTAGATATGTTTTTTTATTGTTAGAGGTATTCTTTTCTCATTCATATATAGAATACGATGATTTATTCTAACATGTGATGAAAATTCTAGTGGTTGGGTATGAAGCGTGACATTAATGATTATGTTTCCAGCTGTTACAGCTTCCAACTGATAAAGGCAGCACATTTGAATCCTTCTTATTTTATTCATACACTTTCAGTGTAAGTCTGAAAATAGGATGAAGTATCCTTGGATTTTTTTTGGATTACCAAGGACACCCTGATGGATGAATTCATTATGGGTGGTGATAGATCGGTTGACAAGTCAACTCAATTTTTTCCAATTAGGGGCATTGATAATAATGAAAATCTATGTAAGCTTTATCTATAAGGGATTATGGGTTTACATGGGTTTCCTTATTCCATTTTATTATATTGGGATCCTACGATTATTTATTGGTTTTTTAGGAGTCTCTAAGAAGATATATAGAGTCATGTTTAGTTGATTATAAATTACTATCCATAGATATATTGTTAGATGGATCATGCTATTTAGGTCAAATAGAATATTTTTTACGCATATGTCTGGGATTTTGGTGAATATTGGGATATCCTTATGGGACTGGTTCATTTTTCTTTTGAAAACTATTATCAGTCATTGATCATAGTTTTTTCCTTCAATGATTTGCACGATCACTCATGAAGATCCCCTCTTTGTTGGGTAGATGTTGGTGAAGCCTCTTTGGTGGGAACGGGTTTGGTTCATGAGATGTCTATGAAAATTTAGGATATATTTCAGTGGATGGTTATAGCTTAGATTCAAAAACAATTCTTATGTGGATCAACATCGTCATCCTTTGGAGTTTTCCATGGGTGACTAGTTTTTCAAAAAAAAATCATCCCCAGTTGGGTCATCATCATCTTGGAAAACATGGAAATTTTCCTTTGAGATATGTTATACCATTTGAGGTCACTAAGAGGCTTTTGTTGGATGGGTATCATTTGGAATTGGTGGTTTAGTTGATAGGACATCATCATTTGTTCATCATATCAGGGTTTTGAAAATGCCAACATGATCCCACTTTCATTTAGAGATGGGAAGAGATTGTGTTATAGCCAAATGTATTTGTTATGGAATACCTAGTAGAGAAAATTAACTCTCAAGTGAAAGTTTTATGTGTAAATTTGATTCTTTTGACCAGAGTGTTATGATAACATGAATCACATTCTCATGAGACTTGTGATCATGAGTTGTTGATGAGGTAGCAGTGACCTCACCTCTTTACCAGATATAATTCTTCCGCCTGACTTCCTAAGGATGCGAAGTCTTATAGTGTAGAGTTTATGACATCATGTTACCATATTTTAGGTATTTCCCTTATAATTATTCATTATCCTCTTATTTTTTGTACATCATGGGACTCCTAGTGATGGAAAACATATTATGAATAAAATGACCTAAAATTCAGGGATGTAAATGTATTTTAATTAATGGAGTTTAGGTAAAAATGTTAAATGTATTAATAGGTTTATCCCTGAGTTTAAAGAATATCGGAGTTATATTTGGGTTTTGTTGTAAGAATCTATTGTATTTAACATGAATTTAAATTACACAAAATGTATTTTTTTCATAAGGATCATTTGGTGATCTCAATACATAATATGAAAGAGTAAATGTTGATTATAGATTACATTTCATGTAATGATGAAAATTTGGTTTTTAATAAAATTTTGATGGGTTTTCTTTGAACTTGAGTGTTGTAGATTACATGATGTTAAAATGGATTACATAATATGTAATCATTGAGAGTTGGGATTTTATGGTACTGAAAAGATGAGTTTTTTATTTATTCACTCATGGACCTTCTCCCTATCAATATAGAGCTCATCTATAGAGATGTTTGGGAACATTCATTCATTCAAGATCGATCTATTTGGTGTTTTATCATTAGGGTTGTGCAGCGTGTTTCTCTATGTGACTTATAAATATATATATATATACTAGGTTAACGGGGGTAAAAATATATTTAAACACATGCACACCTCCCCAACAGGATATAAAGGCACGCCATAGCCCCCCCGGATGATATCCCACCCATCAAGCCATATTTATTTAGTACATGGCCCACAACACCATTAGGCATGAATCCCATTACATGACCCATAGGCCTAGTGGGCATGAAATCCCATTACATGGCCCTGATGGTCCAATTTTTTTACCCAAAGTCCCTCTGGTAAATAGTGATACTACAGTACCACAGGTTACTACAGTACCCATTACAGTGTTGTAGCTGCTAAAGTTCCCACCATCACTAAAGTGTCCTCATCAAACATTCCTTCCTCTACTATAGGATACAGTACTACTCTAGTAACCTGTGCTCAATGAGTTTTGAACACCCGGTTTTTGTAGTATTAGAAGGTTCTTACCCCTTAGCTAAGCCCCAACTACATATGAGTGACTAATAATTTATGTTTCTTTGTTTCCTTTGATCATGGTAATATAGTTGCATTGAGTTATTAGATCCATTTACCTAATATAGTGTTTTTATCGATTCCTTTCTAGATCTAATATGTGTTATTGTTCCATAGGCTAGTCTTTTGATGTTTTTAGTGCAGAATGTGTGAATTCATTGATGTATGTTATGATCTATCCTCTTCTCCAACCCTTTTATTAAAGCTAATAAATATTGATATGTTTAGATTGATTCTCTGGCCTATGCAGTATTTTTTACGTTCTTCTTGTTGGTGGATACCATTATAGGAATTTGAAACCTCATGTTTTCATTTTCGTGGGTCTATCTCTAGCCTTTATTGTTGAACTACATAGTGCCAGTTTTGATAAAATTTTTTATAAATTATATTTAATGATTTATTGAATTTATTTGTGTGTGTGGAAATGATTTTTTGATAAATGATTTTTTTCCACTATTTTGGGTAAATAAAAAGGGTTTTTTCAAAGAATTGTGAAATGGTTTTCTAAAATGGTTTTCAAAGCATTGTTTCAATGAAAATGGATTGATGAAATAGTTTGTAAAATAGAAAATATCGGAATACTTGGGTACATGGGTGTTAGGTGTAGTAATATGCCTCACCCCCTATCGGGGGGTTCATTCAGGGCATATTCTACTTCTCCCTAGTCATATTATCTGTATACATGTTAGACCTATTAGAGGGTTCACTTTATGTGGTGTTCTTATTCTACCTATAATCGATGCATAGGTTTAGGGGCTTGAAGATTGTGTAATTTTATCTATTAGGTATGAATGTTCTAGATATCTCGACCATAGGTGATCCCTGGCGTGATGTAACATTTGATTTATCTTGTAATTTTTTAGTTTCACTACCATGGATTTGATATGATATGTGATATATGAATTAGATTGATTTTATATATATTATTTGATATATGTATATGAAATTATTTGAAAATTATTTGTCTTATTTATGTGAAAATGTGAAAAAATGGAAAATTAAATTATTTTCCATGGTTTTGATAAAAGACATCTAAATTGTGTGTCATGACTTGTTTTCATTAAATTTTATCATGATTTGATTATTTTAAAAAGTGTTTTTATCAAAAAACTAGTTTGGATACTACCAATAATGTTAGCTCACACCCTATGCACCCCTTCAGTGGTGTATAAACCTTGTTATGCCTTTAGATGTAGGGAAAGGAAAGACATTTCACTGAGGTGGTAAGGCTTTATGTCAGTTTGGATTTAATAGATGGTGGATATGTGGTGTGAGTTTTCACATGCTATCTCATGGATAATATTATAGTGGTTTTTTTGGTTTTGTTGTCCTTTGTAGTTGGCCTTATCTCTTGGATATTTTTTTTTCTTCCATTTCAGTTTTATCGATTTTCTTGTTCTCTATTTTTTATATGATATATATTTAGTTTTTCTTCAAATGGTTCTATATTTATTTATATATATGTGTGTGTGGGTGTGGGTGTGTAATTTTTTTAATTCGTTTTGGGTTAAAGGGTTCCCTCTATTTTTTGATTCTTGAGATATTTACATTGACCCATGGGGATCAGAAACACCCTTCAAGTATGGGGAAATTTAGGCTGAGTACCAATATTGAGAGGGTATCTAGGTCAAGTACATCACAAAAAAGAGGAAATATTTACCAAATTTAGACCTCCTGATTCCAAATATATAATCATTTTTTCAAAATTTAAAACACAAAAAAAATATTAATTTATTATCCAAATAAATCACTCAAAAAAATATTAGTTTATTATCCAAAAAAAGGGTATCTAGTTCAAGGTCCGTTTCCAAATGTTGAGGGATTATTTTATTATCCAAATAAATAACTCAATAAAAAATTATTAGTTAATTTATTTCCATGACATAAACAAAATATCATCCTTTTGTTCAGATTTTATCTATTTCCACTTCATCTCTTACACATGGAAATGGCTATTCGAGAGTAACTAATAAATTATTTATTCATGATGAAATTTTGTATAAATCATAAGATCCATCATCCAATACTTTCTCCAATAGATATTTACCAAAATAAAAATTATTGGAATAGGTTAATTAATATGACAAATCATAATTTGGCTATAACAAAATAATATAGAAAGTTCAACTTAATTCAATCCCTGAGTAGTTAACTTTAAGACTGATTTAAAATATTTCTGAATATTTTCAAACCCAGAAATTTATTAAAAAATTTATCCATATACAACATGATGTATTTCATAATTCACATTACAAAGATGAAAATACATAGATAATATATACTAATAAAAACAATAATCATTAACTTTATCCTTATTCCATATAACCCATAGGACACTAATAGACTAAATATTAAATAATTTTTTTAACTTCAATGTTTATAAATTTAACTTCTAAAAACTTAATATCATTCATCCCAAATAATCCATTATATTAAAAATAAATATTACATATACTCTAACCAATTTAAATGCCTCTTCTAATTTATTAATCACATCAAAACTCCAAAAAAATCAAATAGATTTAATCCTATAATATTCTTCCCAAAATTGACAAACTATCCATTTGTCAAGTCATTTGAGTAAAAACATTCCATACTAACTAGTACATCATGTAGGTTAGTGGTAGGAAATCCACCCTTATTTCCCTTTAGTTATGGGTTCAATACCCATGTCCTTACATAATAGGATGGGTTATCACCCATTATGTGTGTCGTCCTTTTGATAAAATGATAAAATTCTCAGTAATATTATTAGAATCCTAAAAAATAACATTACATTTCAAATCACTTATTTAACCGCTAAGGATTCCTATATGATATTTTCCTAAAATATGATAATGCCAATAATCCATAAATAACTCAACATCAAAAACATATTAACTATTAAGGTTATCAATAACTTTAAAATCATTTATAAAAAATATAAAGGCATTATTATGAGAATTAATTTTTTTGTAAAAAATAGACTAAACCAAAGTGCTTTATTCCCACAAATATCTCCCCAAATATCTTCAATCCTAGGAAAATCCCATCACATAACACATAAATAGGGGTATATAAACCTATAAAATTATTATCATCCTTAGAATTATAATCCCAATACACTTTAGATTTATCCCAATATCAAAAACATATTAAGGGTTATCAGTACCTCAATCATGTTTTTCCCAAAAATACAAACCTATCACTAAATCACTTTTTTAAGTTATTTGTATCAATCAACATATGTTTTTAAATGCATTAAAAAAATATTATTTACAAATCCTTAGATGATTCATGATTCATATATCCATAATATTGTAATTCATTTAAAAATAATTCTCATGTATCTATACATAATCACTTAAATCCTTAACCATTAAAATTTTAAATAGCGTAGGTCCTTCCTTGGTAAAGGATTTAGCCTTTGGATTAGTACATGAATCAGATAATTACCATATTCCCAATGCATAATATATTGATCTACAAATTTTTTTGTAATAAATAATTTATTCTCTTCAATCATAATATTTATTTTTCATTCACAATTAATTGATTTATGACCTTATTTTCCTCACTTAAAACATTTTACCATTAATTGAGACATTATCCAAGATGTATCTTTCCACATTTCTGACAGGGTGAAAATTTTTTCTTCTTTAATCCATGGTTGTTAGTACACGAGTTCTTGAAAAAAATATTTCCTTATCTTATTTGGGGATTTTGAGTATTACTTATGTTTCCATTTATTAATCATATATTATGATAATTGATAAAGCATGATCACAATATTTTTCACTATAGTTTTCATTCCATTTGGTTTCTCATAATCATTGCATTGTCCATTACATTTTTTTGATGGTATTATTTTTCCTAGTTCTATCTATTTACTAAAACCAAAAATAGTATTATAAGAAATAATAATCAAAGTGATAACCCACATAATCTCTATCTTATTAATTTCTAGGATTTTATCCAATACTTATACTTGTATTCAATATCACTCATTAGGTTATGTTTCCTAGTATATGTTTTTTCTATATCTATATTCCTAAGGTTTATATGAAACTTTCTCTAATACCAACTATAATGAGACCAACCCTAGTAGCCTAGATTTGATGGTCACTTTATTATATTGTCACTTTATACAAGAGTTTTCATACCAATGTAATGAATAGTTTAGTAGTCTTGGTCAAATATATATTAAATTAAGTTTATATTTCATTTTAAAAACCTAGAATACGCAATGTTTTTTATTTTTTATTTCCATTATTCCTCTTAGAATATTCATATATATCCATCACAAGACTCTTCTTAGCATCCTTGGAAAATGTATCATATGAAATGGGTAACATAATTGTGTAGTAAGCATATGTATATAGTGGAATCTATCATGAATAAATAAGAATAAAAAATATAGAAAGTTAAATAACTGAAACATATCATATTTAAGAAATAACTTCAGCATATATGGTATGACTAAATGATGATTAAAAATCTATATAAACAATCACATGAACTCAAAACCAATCCATGGATATTCTAACTAATTGAATAATCACATTATTGTAAATAAAAAAATCATAATGATGGAATAAATGATTTTGAACATATGAAACCTACCATCAATGCCACATCTAAGACATCAAAAAATACCACTAAGGCCGTGTTCCATGGAATCTACACAAATGTGTAAGGCCTCATTCAAAACCCAAGATAGTTTGTCTCATGATACAAAATGATGCATCAAGGGAGATATAGAAGATCAATCCCTTCACTTACTTAGTCTAATGCATTCCTCGAATGAATAAATAATACAACTGAATCAATATTCATTAATAATTAATAATCTTCCATATTTGAAGAACTATCATACAGAATGTTAATACATTCCTATAGTAAAAATTATCTTAAACTATTAGAGGAGAAATGGTTGATGGCATCATTATTTTATATCCTCAACATAATATTTAACAAAGGATTATAAAATTTATGAAAATAATTTAAAAGTTTAAAGGAAATTTTCATGAAGAAAATACCCATTCTTATTTGAGAATCACATTTTTAAATAATCAAAAACTAAACACATAATAAATATATAATTTTATTTGTAAATAAACATGTAAAATTTTAAATTAATATTCAAATAATTGAGTTCTCATTATTCTAGTAAATTATTTACTTGTCGTATAAGTTGAAAACACATTCCTTTCATACTTTGTAAGAAAACTCAAAAAAGTACTCATTTGTATAATGATCGGAAGATTCCTTTTAAAACATTTTTGAAAAGAGTAAAAAAAGGGTAAAGATGATTGTAAACAATAATTAAATATTATTTAAAAAAAATTGAAAACATTTTTATAAAAAATATACATGGAAGAGAAATATTCTTTAGTTGATATTTAAAAATAAATAATCTCAAATAATGATATGGTTTTGAAATATAACCTTACCATTTGGGTTTATTTTTTAATCATAATCCCCACCAAATAAATAACATCAAATTAAATTTTAAATACCATGAATAAAAATATATTCAAAATATAATATATCAGATTTTTAGTATATAGATCACAAAAATTAAATAATTGTTGATATGGAATATGTCTCTCAAAAGTAAATGTGATACCGGAAACCCTTACCTCATCTTTGACTTCTTTGGTATCTGTGAAAAAATCCTATATAATAATTATATATTTATTATAAATATATTAAAATAATATAATAATATATATATCATTTCATTTATGATTTACTTATGATATTTTATAACCAATTTATTAACATTAATTTGTTAAAATCTTTTTTCTGAGTGATCATTTTTTTTGTTTTTACCCTATGTTTTTATTTGGAAGTTTCTATAATTATACAATGATTAAGGTTTAATCATATCTGTAATTTTAATAATTCTATAAATATAAAATAAATTTATTATTTGTGTATTTAGATTAATCCATAAAATTTACACATAGAAAATGGATCACACCATTCATTGAGATGGTAAGTCGTACGTACACATAAATGATGTTTTCACTTCTAGACAAATGGAACGAAAGAAAGGTATATATTTTATCACCTTTAGAAAATCATTATTATATAAAATATATCATATAATTTCATTAAATATATAATTGTATCCATCCAATTAAAATATAAAAGAAAAATAAATCAAATCTCTCTATACAGGTGATAGTCCATACAAATGCCCGAGCGACGTTATCGTTTCCCAATGCATTTGAAGGTAAGAAGGTCGGTATGAAATTATCATTAAATAATTATAATAATGTTCTAATTATCATATATAAAAAATTAAACCTATCTTAATTCCCATCCAAAATATTATGGTGATGTAAAATTAATTGTATGTATACGTGGATACGCTAAGCCTTACGTACGCACAAGCGAGACTTTCACTTTATTTTTGATGAGAAAGAGGGTTGTTAATGGTGTATTCTAAATAATATTTATATTTTTATGTATTTGTTAAAGTAAAGTTAAATTTTTTTGAAAAATTATAGATATTTATAAGATGTGCAACTATAGATAAATTTAAAGAGGTTGGGTAAGATAATTTTCACTTCTTCAGGAAATCTTATTTAGTTCCTTTCCTAAGAAACTTAAGGATTGTATCTTAGGAAGGACCGAACCTCAATAACTTGGATAACAATTTTTATAAGTATAATTGTTTGTTTTGGTTGATATATATGGCATGATGGGGGTAAATTATGTGAGGGAGGAGGTTCCCTTTTATAATTAAGTTGAGGGGAACTTTGGGAATTTTCTAAACAATTAAAATAAAATAAGACAATTATGGATTAAAATGATTCAACAAGGTCATTAATTCAAATAAAAAGGGTATATATTTAAAATAAAATCATAAAACTAAATTTATATAATATTTTATTTCATTTTTATCCTTATTGTTTTGATTAACACCTTCTTTAAACAAATTTAGCATTAATCACTATAATGTATTTTTTCACTCTTAAAGGGTTAAAATTTTACATAAGAGATACATATTTTTCCATAAATGGAAATGGGATGAAATTATAGGACATATATTATCATAATATTCCACTTTAAAAAATCTTTATTTTCAAATTATTTAATAATATATTATTTTTGATCAAATATTATTAATGCCAATATTTACACTATTCATTTAATTTGACTTCAAATACAACAATAAAAAGTTTAATTATGAATATTATTCATTTCAAAATCAATAATATGTCACATGGATCTATAAAATTTATGGAACAAGTCATATCATTCAAATTATATCACTTTTAATATATTTAAAATCAAATATTTTAATTTTATATTAATTGAATAATTATTGTGTCATTATTGTGAAAAATTTTAAGGTACTAATTTATTATATATAAATTAAAATTAAAATATCATTATTAATATACATGTTTTATTTAAATTAATATTTAAAAAGGAACAAATCATCTGTTTATCCATATGTAAAAAGGTTGATGTTATTAAAAATAAAAGTGTGATATTTTTCAGTTTTCATTATATAATAGATTTTAAAGGAAAAAATCAAACTAAAATGTAAAAAACAATTCCATATAATAGAATATTAGATGATTATTGATTAAATTTAATCATAAAATATAATTTAGAAAAGTTTTATGGAAATATTATAGTCTTTATCAAATTATTTTAAACCATTAATTACCTGATTTAACTTTTATCATTAAAATAAAAATTACTATGGTTACAATTCATATTGACCAAAAATAAAAGGGAAATATTTACCAAATATGGAACTCCTAATTAATTTTTTTAAAATTAAAAAGATATATGTGGCATAATATAATTAAAAAACAGACTGAAAAACACTAGGAAAAATGGTTTTTCTTAAAAATGGCAGTTTTGAAAAAAAACATTTTTAAACCAAAATAGACTATAAAATTAATTAAACCAAACCTAATTAGATTTTATTAAGATATTATAAGTATTTTAATTTTAAAAAGTTTTGTAATTTAATGTAACTTTGAAAATTATTGAAATTAGAATACATTTTTCAATTAAAATCAGTATTTTCACTATTCACTTAAAATAAATCTTTTCTAGAAAATTAGAAAATTTTATCTTAATGAATATTAGATATGATGATTTCAAAAAATATATATTTTTATAAAATAAAATCTATATGAGTTCTAAAAATTAATTATAGTATTTTCTCATGAAAATAAATAAAAAAATTGTGAAGAAAATGTATTTCTAAAGCATAAAATAACTTTACTGAAAATTGAGTAATAATTAGATAAGAATTAATAAATTTATTTTTATTTAGTAGATCATATATATATAATAAAAAAATTAATTCAATTTGTACCATCCAAATTACCTTTTAGGTTATAAAAACCATGTTTAAATAAAAATATTTTTGGGGATCATTTAAGTTTGGTGTGTCATGTTGTTTACATTATCAAATATTGTCTTCTTTTAAAATCTCAAGGAGTAACATAAAGTTGTAGAACTCGTTCTAAAATACATGACCGATTTGAAACCTCTTATAAAACAATGATTCGACCTTTAATAAAGCTAAAATTACATTCCCACCAACTTATATTCCCAAGATCATCTCAATGAACAAACTCATCAGAGACCCCTCATTCACTGATTACATTGAGGTTTGTGTAGATAATTTCATGATCAATGCATCGACAACGATATTCCCTTTCCTATGAGTACATGAAATATAAAAATCTAATGGATTAAGATACTCAACCTAGTGTCTCTATTTCATGTTCATATCCCTTTTAGTGAAAATATATCTTAGGATTTTGTAATTAGAATATACTTTAAACCACTCCCAAACGATATAGTGACATCGTGTTTTGAGAGCATGCATAACTACTGCAGGATCAATATCATGGTTAGGGTAGTTCTCCTCTTGAGGAAGTAACTTGAGAGATAAAAATGCCACCACATATTTTCCATCCATCATGAGAAACCATAAAACCATACTAGAAGCATCATAGAAAACATTATTACCCAAACCTGGTTTTTCAAGAATCAAAACTATATCCAAATTCAACCAAACATTCAGTTCATGAAAATATATCTAACATTTTTCATTCCACTAAATATTTACACCCTTAAGGGTTATATTTTTAATAAAAGATGAAATCTTCGAGAAATCATGAACAAATCACATATAATAACCAGCAAACCCTAAAAACATCATATCTTAAACACATTTTTGGGCTTCTAATAAGACATAACCACCTATATTTTTTCAAGATCCCCTAATATTCCTTTATCTGATATAAAAATCCCTAGAAACATCAATTATAGGATCCAGAAAACATATATGAAAGTCTTACCATACATGTCGTGGTCCATCGATGTTAGAAGAATTATATCTGGATTGCCTATGTGATCATCATTTTACATGGAGAACACAAAACTATCATCCATAAAAACAATTACAAAAGTTTTGAAGAAATGATGAATTATTTTGTTCGCCAATTCCATAAATAGCATGGGATCATTAGTGAGACTTTAGATAACAACCAGAAATTTGAAATTCCCAAATCAAGTCCAAAACATTTTCTTAGAAATATACACATCATGGAATCTCACATAGTGGTGCTCTAACCAAATTTCATCATTTTAAACAATCTTTATTATATGATTTGATCCAAGAGATCATAAATCCTAGGAATGTGATACTTATTCTTAACATTCAACCAGTTTTACTTTTTATAATCAATACAATGTTCTGGAACCCTTCTACCTTATTATCATCAAAGATAAGAGAATCCCATGGTGAAATGCTAGGAAAAATAAATCTATTAACCTCAAGGTATTCATGATAACATTAAGATCATTTAACTTTGTAGGTTCCATATGATAAGATGTAATAGAAATGGTCATTATTACATGTAGTAGGTTAATGGTAAACTCAAACTCCTTCCATGGTAGTAAACCAAAAAAATAATTTATAAAGACCTCAGGTTATACAAACACCACCTCGGGAAGGGGAATGCTCGAAAAGGGATCAACTACATCAAGGAACATCTCTGAGATATAACAAGAGATCACTCCGTCAAATGTAACAACAGGCCACACTCTCCCAAACCTAGAATCCCAATCACCATATAATATTTTAGTGACTCCACCGATATATTAAAAAATAATAACATTATATTAGGTACATAAAACTAATTATCCAATCCTTTCCATTAAAAAAGTTGTAGATATCAAAATCATGCACTAAAAATTCACACTCCACCTTGAGGTCATCTATCATCTCCGAAAATATAGGACATTTGAATCCTATTTTTGACTTCATTCCCAAATACATATAATGATCCAAAAATAGAAAAAATAATCACCAAACATAATCCAAACATTTAAAATAACATTCATAATATAAAATAATTATTATCAAATATATCAAACAAAATTAGCACCATAGAATATGAAATAAACACTGGACCTATAATAGTAGTCATCCCTATTTCAGATTCCATTAGTTCACACTCTTCAACATAAATATGTTCATTCTAATCACCTCCCATGTGTTATTACTCACATGGAAATTCCCCTTTATTTAGATATAAGACCCACCACCCTTGGAATTTTGATAATTAACCTTGAAACCCTTGGTAAGAGTGGATACAACCTTATTACCTAGGGATATACTTCCAAACAAATTCCTCACATGATTTATTGTCCACAAAAATATAAATTCTTGGGAAAAAATATATAGTTAGGCTTGGTTTAATGAATAAATCCACACAAATTGGAGACAACATACTACGATCCTAATAAACCCCCTAAAACTGGTGCTGAAGAAAACCAGCTACCATTACACTTTCATTTCTTTTCAGAATACACACTTTGTCTAACATCTGAACAATATAAGATCCACCTAAACTTTTCATCCTATATTTTTCAACCTCATCAAAAGTATCTTAATCAAAAAACCAGAAAATTATTATAAGGTACATGAGAATATTCATTTTTTGATATCAATACATATCCCTATATCAAACCTACTAAATTTCACAAAACCATTGGTAACAAGCTTCCCTTCCATGAGAACCAACTCATAAAAGTAGTTGGAACACTCTAGTATGGTATACTCCCAATGATATAATTTCAAAAACTCCTTGTTATTTTCCACATGTAACATCTTAGTGAAAAATTTCTCATTTGATATTTTCTTTAAGGAATCAATATTAATATCCTCATGCAACATATCTTCCATAATATAGTCACATCATCTACTTCCTGGTCTCATAAGCACATACTTGAATGAAAACACCATATAGTTCCCAAGAGTATACAATAATTGAAAGATCCTCTCAATCCTCTGAATCTATAATTCATATTCTTGGGGTCCTCTTCCCCATGAAATATGGGATGATTCTACTTAGTATGTTCTGATCTATGGTCCACTGATCATCCCAGGTTCCCAACACCCTATTGAAATAGATTTTGAATGTTACAGGTTATAGCTTCACCAAAGAGGGGTCTACTGAATGATTTTTTATGGACATGTCTCACAAAATTCACTCATGGATTTGGAATAGCAATTTCGGGAGGGTACATATAATGAACACTAGACATGAACCAGCTAGCTTTAGAGAAGTATATAAATTCAATGGAAAACTTATATAATCCTTACTAATTATTTAAAAAACTAAAATTAAAGAAATTATGAATTCTAGGAATGAAATAAAAAACATTAAGAATGAATAAGTTCTTTTAAATAAACCGAAAATTCAGTTTATTTAAGTAGAATCAATGAACAAGTCACAAGATTGGATAAAAAATCCTGACCACCCATGGTAACATAGATTCAGACATGGATGTGAGTTGGTTGGGCACCACCCTGCACTTACTATATGAATTTTGATGGTATGAAAATTGGAATACCAAATACATTAAAACAAACATAGAATCTATCATAACACATGAGGTTACGTATTCCCTTTGATACTAATACTTAATAGACCAACCTAGTTCAACTAAAAAATTAACCCAATACGGTCTACCACACGGTGTAGTAAAACAAAAAGGATAAAACATCTATCATGTAAAACATGAACAAGGAAAAGAAACAACGTGCATAGAGGAATCAAGAAAACATTATAAATGAGATATAAAAAATAATTCCAAAGTGGATAAACCTGAAAATAAATCCAAACAAGACTAGACAAATGTAATGAATAAAAAGAGAAAATGGAATATTATATAATTCCCTACCCTTTACATGAGTCTTGAAAAAAATACAAAACTACCTAAAGGAAAAAAGGTAGGGGTGAGAACAAATCCAGATAGGATATCACCAATGAATCAAAATATTTTCGGACAATAAGACATCATTATCTCATGATTTAGAAAACCAAATTACAATTCATTTTTATCTGATTTACCATTTTTTAAATCAACCATTTCTTTTTATTAAAACATACCATATTCACTAAATCCATAAACATGTCAATTATGAATGAAAATAGGGGATCATATGTAAAAACCGACTGTGGATACACCATATGATTGTATGTGAGGAAATAACCATCAAATATACCATCACATGGAAAAACAAACTTAGATGGAAAAGAACAACACTTGGGAACCTATGGGGATAAATGATAGATGTAAAATAAAATAACAAATCCAGTCCTACTTTGTATCCCACCACAATAACCTATAGTTCAATTATATGGACTAAAGTGACATAAAACCACTTATGGAATTACAGACACCTAGAGTGAAAAGATTATATCCTGATTCACCAAGGTTACCTAGTGTCTTATGTTTATAAAAGTCTATTTAAAACCCATGATAACATTTAATAAATAATTTTCACATCAAATAATTTTCTTTATCAAGATATAAATTATGTTATAAAACCAAAAAAAAATTAAATAATTTTATTAGACATGTTGTATGCATAAATTATTTTAAAAAGAAAACCCCTTTAAAACATGTATCTATTTCAAAAAAATACAATAAAATATTAAATAATTCATTTTAATTGGGTATCCAAAATCCATTTACAATAACCTAATTAATTTAATAAATTAAACAACTCGTAGAGAGACATATATATCAAGAATGGAAGAAATCAAATAACCTATGACAATGGAGATTGGAAATAAGTACATTATCCTCCAAAATAAAAAGCATGAGGGGAAAATTTCAATGGATAATGGAAAAATAATACTAATAACAATAAATACCCCAAATATATCAAACATCTATGTCATGACCAGTGGAAATGAAAATGAAAAAAGACTGCTTACTAGAGAGAAGCGGTGTAACCATTCAAGATATCAAACACTAAAAGAGGCAGTTTGAAAAAAGGAAAATCACATCTAATAATCTTAGAGGAAGTCTGGGATTTGAGAGTGAGCCATGCACATCAAATGGGTAAGTAATCAGATATAAAGCTTCATAAAAGCTACTATGATGAAGGATTTATTGTGTAAACACCTTTTTTATTGTGTAAATATACCATAACTCATATATATTGAAAAAAAATCATCACCATAAGTTAAATTTACTATGATCTATTATTTCATGGAATAATATATGATCTTATGGCCAAAAAAAATTTATAGAGTAAAACAATTGTGTATTATAAGATTCTTGTGTCATAAATTATTTCATAGCTTATTAAAAGTGACATATTTATTTTATAAACAGCACATTATTGACAGAAAATGGAAATGTTAGAGGTACCCATCCTAGGTTTTGTAGACACTCCCAAAAAAATTGAACCCAAGAATAATTTATTAACTTTAAAAGGGATATACCTTTTACCTAGGATGTTACACATAAATATCATGTAAATTACCAAATAATATACACCATGATTGTCTCTCAAGGTGTGTGGTATCATTACCACTCATCATAAACCTAATCATGATTGACTTATTGATTAACCAGCTTTTTTAGGGTGATCACCTCAAGGTGAATCTATGTTATGGGCACACCCCATTTCCCATATCTAGATAGGAATGTGATCTATATAAAACCGCATAATTTATACATTATGAAAATATCATTTTGTTATAATATATTTATACTTATCCTAAGGATTTTTACTAATATAATCTCTTTCGAATTACAAAAATAACTAAATTAATTGCTAAAAATTACTAAATCCTACCCTAATACTAAAAAATTCCTCCCAACCTAAACATTCATCGATAACAAATTAAATACATAACATAAATGTTAAATCTCACAAAAATTCTCAAACCCTAAGGACCTAAAGTATTATTTTCATATAAATACTTTACATAAACATCATATTTTAGTAAACATGTGAACATTATATATAATCACACCCCTAAAGACCTTCTTCAATACTTCTTATATGGTATAATATTCTTTTAAAATTTTTAATTAATACAAAATACCGGGTTATTTCATATTATCGGTATGGGAAACTTATTAATTTATCAAAATGGTTTGATCATTAACATGTTAGAAACAAGAAGATGAGTTATGTTTATAATAAAAATATCATTGGATCATAATAAAATATTATGGTCATCAAATGGGCATAACAATAACAACATTATATAGATGAATGAAAAATTAATTCTGAATCATAGGATCATAACATAAAAGTGCATAATATATTATTCATAGGAATAAACATGGAATATAAAACATCTTTAAATGAAAATAATACATTAAAAATAGAATAACCAAAATAATATGGAAAAAATATAAGGAAACTCAATGTACAGACAAATTTATGAACAAACTCATCAGGTTTATGAATTAAAATTTCAAAAAACTCATTATTCTGATGCATTTGTGAGAAAACCCATTAAATCCACACATTATTATATCATGATATATAAATAATAACAAAATCATTAAACTATTATATAGGAACACATCTATCATCAACCATACATATTTGTTCTATATAAAATAAGTAATTATCATATCATAATGAATACATGGAAAGATAATGGGTTTCATAAATTATACAAAAATAACCACATAAAAAAATATAATAAATAATAAGAAAAAAAATTCTCATTTATAATTGAAATTATATCATAATATATTATTTAGTTTGATCAAAAAATTACCTCATGTGTGAAAATCCTTAGATTAATTTAGTTGTGAAAATGTGAAAGTGTTCACAAAACCGTTTAAAATAATTACAATGTCTGAGATACAAAATTTATTCAAAACATTTTTTAGGAGGAAAAGTAATACCATTTATTAAATTATTATATGAGTTCCAAATATTGGTTCCTTTAAAACAAATAAATGTCTATATAATATATTCAATGTCTAAAATATTATTTTGAACATGGAACAAAATGTTTTTCTTACACTTTAGGTGTATTCTTAAAGGAAACCCACATCAGAGATTATATAATATGTTTTTATTTTTTATAAGTGATAATGGAAAATAAGAAGAATTAAAAAGTCAACATATGTTTGGATTTAATTAAAAAAATACCTCCAAAAGGAAAAACATTTACATTTAGAAAAAAGATCTATCAGTGTGAACATGAATTATACTTACCAATATCAAAAAAATTGACAAATAATTTCATCTACAAATATTTTATTAATAAATATAATTAATTTTCTGCAAAAAAAGTAATACCATATTGAATAGGGTAATATTTTAATAAAATAAACCTTTCAGATCACATTTAATTAGAAAATAGTATGACACAATGATTAAGAAATTTAATCAATGAAACCCTTACCATGAATTTATGATTGTTTTAATTTTCTTTAACCAATTTTATAACAAAGATAAATACATTAATAACTAATTTTAGAACAATATTATAATATTTTACATTTTATATACTTGATTTATAATCATTTATTATGTATATAGTAATTAATTATGAGTTAATTTTACCATCTATTTGTTTCACGCTTGTTCTATAATATTGATGTTGGTCCTCGTCAAATTTATAAAATTTAACAATTAAATGATTATTTATGTTAAAGTAATATATTTTTTATTATTTTTTTAAATCACTACATCATTTTAGGATAAATATGGATATATTTTGTGAAGATAAAATTAGTGACAAACTAGTTTGGGTGATTTTTATCAAAACAATGTGGTATTTGAATAACTCTATTAGATATTCATTATACCCTTAAATAACCATAAACCATTCATTATGTACTCATTTATGTCTTATAAAACCATTATATTGGTTCAATTAGTAATACATTAGAGTAACATGATCCTTTTATGCATATTATTACATGATTTTAGTCATAATTATCCATTAACTACAAACTAAGGATCAAACAGGAAAGTGTTTGTGGAAGACTGGGTACATAACTAGAAATCATGGAACTGGAATAAGACATATTCAATTAATATAAATAATTATCTCCTAAAGTCATATATTCTACTAAATCTATATAGGATAACCTTGGGGAATACATCGATAAAAGGGGTGAGCTGAAAACCCCTATAAGAGAATAAACATGGAAACGATGCATAAAATGGGAGTGAGAAGGCATAGCATGATAACATAAAAGGAATGTATCATGAATAAAAAAATTGAGGCAAAAAATATAGATCCTAGAATAATATTATAATTGATATATAAGAATGTGGAAGAAACATATATGATGACATAAACATGATCCAAGGATGACTGCTAAGATGATATCACATGGTGGACAGAGTCCCATAATGTATTAGGTTTACTCCCTAATCCCATACATATTTATCATTAAACAAAATATTACCCAATTAGTTATACATATATATGGTAGAACCCATCAAAACATGTACATGTGTATGTGTTCCACATATATAAATCAAACATATGCAATAATCACGAGGCTTTTTTTGTGGAAAGAAATGAGTTTCAAATTCATGTCATAAAGCAAAATCATAGGGAATATCATACCAGTATACATAAAATAAGGTATTAAATCATTCTTGGATAATAATAATGTAAAAATGAAAATAGTTCATGAATAATTATGTCTAACTGAAGTGAACACATCTAAAATAATGGATATGTAACAATAGAAATGTTCCACTTAAGTGTTGTCTTAGGAAAAAGAATAAAGAGTCATTAAAGGGATAATGGAATAAATATTTCCAAAAAAACAAGAAATAAAATAAAATGGTTTTTCAGGAAATGAATTATTCGTTTTGGAAAATATTTTTGGATTAAATATTTTTATGTAGTGTACTTCAAAATAGGCAATAAATAGTGATATTCCCTTTAATCGAGTTTTCTTATAGAGAGGAATTTCAAAGGAAACCTTTTACAATATGTATCTCCCCATCTAATAAAGATTAATTGAGAAAAATGTTTATTTTTTAAATATATATATAATATAATTATTCAATAAAAATAATGACTATATAACTTCTAGAAAAGATATTTAAAGCGTTACCCAAATGAAATATCGAGGTTCTGAGAGATCTCTTACCTAATATCCAAATGTGTTTTGAAATTGGACTTAATGTCCTGGATAATGAAATAAGATTCATTATTAAAACAATTAATAACCTTTCTAATCTATTTTTTTTAATTTTATTAAGTTCATTTATGGCCATTTTGTTGAGTTATAAAGCTTAATTTGTCTTTCTATGAGTGTTCATTTCACTGTTTACTGGATGGTTAACCTATATATACTTAAGGATGCTACTGTCAAATGGGAAAAGTACTCAAGAGGTGAAATTATATGGTATTAATTCACTTAAATGGTTTAAAATGGCCCCATATATAATTATTTTTTTTTATGAGGACGATTCTTTGGATAAAATGTTAATGATAAATGTTTAGATTATTTTAGTGTTTTTTTACCATCGCAAAATAGTTTAGTTTTATTTAATATTATGTCTATATATTAGTTAAAAATATTAAATGTGTTATAATATACATATAAAAATTATATTTAACCATTACAATACTTTTATAAACATCCTTGATAGTTGAAATGAAAAAATCAAAATCATTTTCCAAAGAGAGGGTTAGCCGACATAATTTGGACAGTGGTTTTGTTTCTTTGAATAAGAGAAGATGATATAAAGGTTTTATAGAATATACTCCATTTTAAATATAAAATTTAATTATTTATATGATACGATGCTTAGTATTATTTAATAGATGATTTAGTTTAGGAAAATGTAAAATAATAAAATAAGTTAAGGGAGGTTATATGAGAATGTTACCTATTGAATATCACCTCTTTAAAAGAGATCTTAAAAAACATTAAATTGGTATTTTGGTGAGACCAATAGAACATGGATGTGGGGAGTTAAAGTAGGAGATGTTTTTTAGAGATATGTGAAGTTCAAAGGATTAAAAAGGGTGAGTAGAATGGGTGCTGAGTGTGGTATTTATAAGGGGCGGAGCTGGGTGTTTTTTATTATTATATTCAATACCTTATTATTTTTTATCAATAATATCAATAGTAATAATTATTTTGAATATATAAATAAAATAGTGCAAGTTAGTTTAAACTAATGGGTTCTTACATCATCCAAAACTCAGAAATTCATGTATTTGGCTTATAATGATAAATATAGTAAATTATAGTATTTCACTATGCACCCAAAATTTAAATATTTTAGAAAAATTGTAAAAAATGGGGCTACGCATTTTCTATTGTGTATATTTCAAAATATTTACCCATTTAATCAAAATAATTTTCTATATATGATAAATTTAACTTTTAAATAAAATCATCATTTTTTCAAAAAATGCCTATTTTAATATTAAAATCTATTTTGTGACCCCTTCAAAAAATTTATTAGGGTATCCTGATATTATCTAATCATTATAGTTAAGAAAAATATTATTTAATGGATCTATTTTATAAAAAAAATATTTTAAATCAAAATTTTTTTTATAAAAATGCAATAAAATATTTACATTTTACAATAATACCAAACAATTATTTATTATTTTTAAAACATGTATTTACTTTTACCATGATATAAATATATAATATTTCATTTTATTACACACAAAAATTCCATTTTACATTTACATAGGTGAGGTTATTATTCTAATGGTCATATTACAATTCCTAACAGTCAAAGTATTATTCCAATGGTTAGGTTACTATTCCAACAATTATATTATTATTCCAATGGTAATATTTCTAATAGTCATATGGGTTCCTAATCCATACAAATACCAATTATTCCATTCATTATTCATTCATTTCTCTCTTCTCTTTAATGTTACATATGCATTTATCTTCAAAATGAATATTTTGTTATTAAGATTATGTTTTATTTCTACATCATTGTTCATGAGGGTGGTCATTCTATTGGATTGAGTATATCCAAATTATCATATTATTATTATATTAATTAATATATATATTCCCACTATGATATTTGGAATTATTATTGGTTTAGTTTATGAATAATGTATCATTATTAATTTATAATGTTTTATTTGTTTTCTCTGTCATGTTTTTTTCTTATACTAAATGATATAATTATAAGAAGGGAATTTACATTGATAAAATTAGAGGTTGTAACATTATTCCCATCTTATGAAATTTCACCATTAAGATTTATTTTTATATACCAAAGAAAAAATATTTAAGGGTTATTCTCCTTCATTTCTTCCTATAGTTCCCTTGTTTCCTCCTCATACTTATGGTTTCACTATATTACTTTGAAAACATGAGTTGTCTTCTTCCTTTGAACATTATCTCTAAAATATAAGATCTATTCCAACTACTACCCATAAGAGAGATTATTGTCCAGTAATACCACCTTTCAATTCGGTATATGTGACAGATCTATTATGTACTTCCCCAATATGGATATGTGGAATACATCATGTACTAGAGACATGGTTAGTGAAAGTGTTAGTTGATATTTCATAGGTATGATTTGTTCAAGATTCTCAAAGAATATGATGTACCTAGGACTTATCTTTCCCTTCTTCCCAAATATCATGAATAAATTCCATGGATATTTTTAGAGTAATACCCCTTATCCAACCTCAAAATATAGGTCCAAAATATATGATTGTCTTCAAAGTAATTCTGTTTACTTTGGGAATATCTAATGTGTTGAGGAATATTATTCACTGTTTTTTCCATTTTCTCAACCATTTCAGGTCCCAATAGCTTTAATTCACCAACATCATCCCATTTTATCTATGTTATACTTTTTTAACTTAAAAGATTCATATAGATCCATTTGGATGCTAGAGTGGAACTATTATTGTAAAAGAACTCGAATAGAGGATGTTTTTTTTCTCATCCTCATATGAAGTCCATCAAGAATGCTATAAACATGTCTTCATGTGTCTAAATAGTATTATCATACTAGACATCATTTTCAGGATGTAAGTCATACTAAATTTCAACTTAGTGTTTAGATCATTTTGGAGAATCTATTAATAAATGGAGGTGATTCTTGGATCACAATCAGATGCAATCGATAATGGTGCCCCATGCAGCATCACCACTTCTCTAATCTATATCCATGAAAGCTTATCAAGTGATAATTCCGCTATAATTAAAGTTAATTGAAAAGTCTTTGTAATACTATCCATAAAAACTCCTATATAATTTTCTCCTCTGAATATATTTGGATGTTTATTGACAAAATCCATGGAGAGGTTTTCCCATTTTCATGTAGGTATTGGTAATGGTTGCATCATCCCCTTATAATTTTTACTTCTATACTTCACTTTCTAGAATACCAAGAAATTTGATGTATAATCAATTATCTCCTTCTTCATATTGTCCCAACTATACTGCTCTTGGATATATCTATACATCTTTGTACTCCCTGGGTGAATAGAGAATTTCAAGCTGTGTGCATCCATCAAAATATCTTTCTTTATCTCTATATTTGATGTACCCATCATCATGACCCAAATCCCACAATGGATTCCGCATCAATTTTAACGGTGAGGATTTCCCATTTATGATAGCTTCCAGATGCTTTGGTATTTCCACATCATCTCTTTGATCATCCTTTGTCTTCTCTAAACGGGATTGATGAGAAATATTTTTATAAGGGGGTTATGATTTCCCTTCCTTTATGATTCCAATTTCTATAAATTTAATGTTTATGAAGATTAGATCCTTAACAATTCTCATCATTTATATAGTTGAAAGATACATTATACTTGGAGAATATTCTATATTATTTTCTTTACCTGGATGGTAGGGGATTAATAATTCATAATCTATGATGATGTTTAACCATATTCACTAAAACATGTTAATTAATTTATATGAAAATATATATTTTAGGCTCTTAAGATCATTATATATATCAGACGTCTCCCCCACAGAGATAATGCTACCAAATTTTTAACAAATAGATAATAGATACTAACTTCAAATCATGAATTGGATAGTTTTTCTCATGTTGTTTTAGATTCTTTGAGGTGTATATTATCAATTTATCTTTTTTCATCAGAAAAATGTCAAATCCCTTCTTTGGAGCATCACTATATTCCATGAATAGTTCCCCACTTATGGGTAGTGTAACTACTAGTGTAGGGATAATCCTTTTTAAACTCTTTGATGTTGTCTTCACATTCACTAGTCAACAAAAAATTTACTCTCTTCATATTCATCATGGATAATGGGTTTTATAATCATGAAAATTCCCTCACAAATCATCAGTAATACCCAACTAGACCATGGAGACTATGAATCTTTGTTATTGATGCTAGCCTGGGCCACTCCTCAATTTCTTTTTTCTTATAAGGTTCTATAGATATTTCTATTCAGGAGGTGACATTTTCCAATAATGATACTTTCTACATCCATAACTCGCATTTATTTTATGTTTCATATCATTTCTCCATTGAAAAAGTCTTTATCACAGTATTCAAATGATTCTCATTCTCCTCTGTTCACTTAGAGTATATGATAATATCATTTACAAAGACTAATAAACAAATTTCAAGGTAATACCTAAAGATAATATTCATTAAGTCCATAAATATTGTGGGATAATAAGTTATTATGAAGGGAATCGTTATGATATCTTAATATCCTTACCACATTTGAAAGGTAGTATTGAGAATATCTTCACTTTTCATCTTTAAATAGCGATATCCTTCGTGAAGGCCCAACTTAGAGAAATATGTGTCCCTATATATTTGATTGAACAAGTCATCTATCTGTGTAAGGGTATAATTGTTCTTTATCTTGATTTTTTGATCTCAAGATAATCTATACAGAGGTGCATTGATCCATCTTTATTCTTGAAGAAGAGGACTGGTGCACCACATGGTGAAGCAGTTGGGTGTATAAAACACTTGACTTGATTATCTTATAACTATTTCTTTTTTTATTCCAAATCAATGGTTTCTATATTGTATAGAGACTTTGATATGGGTAGATATCCTGGTATGAGTTCAATTGAGAACTCAAGATCTCGATTAGGAGGAAGACTGGGAAATTCTTTAGGGAACACATCAGTGTAGTCCCTCACAGTGGGCATGTATTCGAGCATGATTATTTCCTTTATCTCAATAATTTAAGCTATATATGATTTCTCATAAGGTAATAGTATCCCTGATTGAGGGGAAGAATCCAAATGGTATTAATCATCCTCCTTACATTTTTATAGAATGAGAGGATTCCTTGGGATGTGAAGAGTGATATAACTTTCTCAACAGTTGATGTTGGCATTATATAATGAGATCTAATCCATGCTCAATATATAATCAAACTCCACTAAAGCAAGTAGGAAAATATTTTCTGTGAGGTTCAGTAAAAAATCAATGACTATGGTGGAGGTATATATTTTAGATGCAATAATTTCCCCATTTGTTTTTCTCATAGATAACTCAACATCCATATTTTGAGGTGGTGTTGGAATAGTTCTTCTGAACTTACAAAATACGAAATAGCATGTAGAATAGAAAAAATAGTACATTATCTATTCTTTAATAAAGAAATAGTCTTCCAATCACTACATCATTGTTGGGACCCACCATAGAAATAGTGGTAACATATTCTCTTTCTTGCTACCATAGAGTTTTCTTCCATTAATAATCTTGGTTTACCGTTGTCATAGGCAGTTGACTTGATAATTCTTGTGTTCCTTGTAGTTTAAACACAATATAGTAGTCTAGGTGTTTATCAGAATATTTTATTCTTCCTTTATATTATTGGGATTCTTCATATCCCTTTGTTAATGATTAACATAATTCCCTTCTTTTCCACATTTGAAGCGTCTCTTGATTCCCTTTAGATAGTTTTCAATATAATTATTCTCGCCATTTTAACTTGTGGGATGATGGATTTTATTTACTCCATGGTATTTATCAATTTATCCTCACATGTTAAAATCCATTTTCTTATTTTTATATCATGGCTCATAGGACCACTAAGAGTCACCAATCTCTATCTCAAGCTTAAGAGAGTAACACCCAATCTCTACATATCTATCAAATTCATGAATCTTAGATTATTTTTATATACTAATCATTATTTTAATAAATAAGGGATCATAATTTATTTTAGCTTTCATTAAAATTCTAGAAGAATATCAGGAAATCCTTGTAAATTTTTCCTCATACGACCCGATAGATTCGCATTCCTTTTTATTTATTCAAAGGAACTCCCTCTCTATCTTAATATGGATATTTCAAGGAAATATATATATTGAAAAATATTTTCTTGAATCCTTCACATCCAATGGAATCAATTTCCTCTTTAGAGTTTATGTTTTTGATCATTTACACCACCGATCAGCTTCTCTATCAAATAATAATCCACTTGAAGGACATTCCCTGCTTTTGATCATTGGAGGATATAAAATATCTTCTACTTTGAGTCAATCCATTATTATATAATTAGGGGATCAGAAGATCCACTAAATATAGGAGGCCTTTTTTAATAAATTATTCGACTAAAAATTTCTCTTTATTAGGAGAAGGAGGGTGTTCCATATGATTCTGGTTATTATTCATAACATGACCCCATTGACCTAGTACTTTCATTATGTTCTAAGTTCCCATTCCAATCATTTTTGGCATCTCATTAGGGAAATCATGACATTACCTATCACGTTGACTTCTGGAATGGGTTATCTTAATTCCCTTCATTAACAAAAAATGAAAAATAATGTTAGTAGCTTGAATACTAATCTAAATAATGTATAAAAATACAACTATCATCATAGAATGAATATATTATAAATAAAAAGATTATCCTAACTTATGATTCCCTACATTTCAATCTCGTTTATCCATAAAAATTATTCTAATACATAGAGTTATCCCTAGAGTTATCACTAAGGTTTTCTAGTTCTAATCGACAATAATAACTAGATATTTTTTTGATACTAACTATAGTGACCCAATCCATTTATATATATATTTTTACATGATTTTAATTATAATTTTCCAATAAATACAAACCAAGGATCAAAATTTATATTATATTTCTAAGACTTGGTAAGAATTTAAAAACAATAAAATGTAATAAAACATATTTTTTTAATCTCTATAATTATCTCCTAACACCCTAGTAGATCCAATAACTACATAGGATAAACTATGATAATACATAGACAAAGGGGGCAATCTTAAAAGCCCAAAGAGGGAAAAACATAGAAATGATGAAAAAAAACATGAGTCAGAACGAATAACATTATAACATAAAATGAATAGATAATTAATAAATATATGGGGGAATAACATATAGAACATTGAATCATATGATTATGGAAATATAGTAATGTGTAAGAAACATATATCATGATAGAAACATGATCCCCGGACAACTGCTAAGATGATATCACATGGTGGATAGAGTCCTATTGTGTATTTGGTTTACTCATTAATCCCACACAAAACTTATCATGAGACAAAACATTACCCAATGAATTAGATTGTTATTTAGTCACACCCATTATAAGATGTACATAAATATGTGTGACACATAATGAAATCAAATATTAGGAATAATCATAAGGGTTACCTATGAAATGAATTTGGATTCTTAATCGTGTAATAATCCAAAAATAGAGGGTGTATAATAATATTATCCAAGAAATAAGAGATTAAATATTTTTTGTAAAATAGTAATGAAAAAAATAATAAATTATTAATAACTATGTCCAGCTACTGTGAAATCATGAAAAACAGTTTCTAGGAAACAGTAGAAATGTGCCATATAAGCTCAGTTTTAGGAAAATAATATTTAGTAATTAAAAAGATAAAGGAATCATTATTTCCATAAAACTAGAAATAAAACAATTCCATGATTAAATGTGTTATTTTGAAAAATATTATTGGCTTCAAATATTTTATGGAGTTTACTTGAATATGGGAATGAAATGAAGAAGTTCCCTTTATTCGGGTTTTCTTATCTAGATTAATTGAAAAGGGAAGATTTGTAAATTTGTATATCCCAAAAAAATAAAGATCAATTGATAGATATATATATTTGGCACATATATACATAATATATAATAGTTATTTAAGAATAATTATGATATAACTTAATGAAAATAGAGATAAAGAGTAGCCCAAATGAAATATGGAGGTTCGGAGAGATCCCCAACATTACATATGAATGTGTTCTTCAACTTCACCTAATATCCTAGATAATGAAATTATATTTATTTATTACTTAATTAATAATTTTTTTAATCTATTTTTATTTTTTTAATTTTATTATGTTTTTTTACAGCCATTTCGATGAGTGGTAATGTTTAATTTCGTCGTTCTTGGATCATTTGTTTCATGGGTTCAAGGTCAGTTAAATTATCTATATTTATGGATGTTTCTGTAAAATGGGAATAGTACCTCATAAGTGAAATTATATGGTATTAATTCAGTTATAAAAGTTTAAATTTTCCCATATATCATTTTTTTTGAAAGGGGATGATACATTTGATAAAACTTTAATGATAAATGTTTAGTTTATTTTGTCAGTTTTTCCAACAATCACAAACTTGTTTCATTTTATTTAATATTATATAAAAAATATTATTTATAAATAATAATATAATTTATAATATAAATTTTTGAACATTATTTAACAATAATAATAATTTTATTACTAGACTTTTAGTCGATAAGGGAAAAACATTATCCACAGAGAAGGTTAACTACCATATTTTGGATAGTGGTTTCATTTATTTCAATAAGAGGGGATGTGAAAAGGTGTGGATAGAATATATTACATTAGAAATATAAAATAAAAGTATATACATTATACTAGAGTTATAATTCATTTGTTGATGAAGGAGGTGAGGTTAACTTCGAAGAAGAAAATATATTAAGAGAGGTTGTTTGAGAAAGTTACCTCTTGAATATCACCTCCTTCAATGACCTCTTAAAGAACATAGAATTTGTCCTTTGTTGAGACCAAAAGTAATGGGATGTGTGGAGAGTTGTGAAAATATTATTTTTAATGGAATTTTAATTATTCAAGTATTAAAAGGTGTGGGGTGACCTTTATAATGGGAGGAGAGCATTTTATTATTATTAAATCCATTAGTTTATTATTTTAGTAGAAGATTGTAAATAGTATTGATTATTGTGACTATATACAGTAACCGGTTCATGTGAGTCTGAAATAATGGTTTCTTACATCATCCATGACTCAAAAATAATATATTTATCTTATAATGTTAAATAGCATAAATTATTGTATTTCACTATTCATCTAAAGTTCAACTATTTTAGAAATGTCACAAAAATTAACCCTAACGAATTTTGAATGTGTATATTTTTAAAATGAAATTCTTTTTATCAAAATAATTTTCAATATGTGAGAAATATTATCTTTAAATAAAATCATAATTTATTCAAAAAATTATTAATTTTAGTATTATAATCTCTTTTATGCCACTGTTTAAAAATTATTTATTATCTCATAAAAATACCTAATAATTATAATAAATCATAATATTTATTTATGAATCAATTTTATGAAAATATATTTTCTTTTAAATAATTATATGCATTATAAAATTTTAAATAAAATATTAGTGTTTAAAAAATACATATAGTTATTTTTTCATCTTTAAAACTTTAATTTACTTGTATTATGATATAAATATATCATATTTAATTTTATAAGACACACGACTAGAAAAAAAGCGATATTTCCATGGTGGAAAACCATGACAATAGGTCCAAAAAATGTGGCTATTATCACCGTGGTAGTATGTCTCAAAGTTAACAACTTTGGAAATTGACCTATGGCCATGGTTTAAACGGTGGCCATAGGTGTTATTTCTATGGTGGAAAATAGTGGTTGTAGCCTTGATAAACTGTGGATATATAAAAAATATATATATGACCCCAACTGGATTTGATCCCTGCACCTTACCCTTACATTTCAACCGCCTTACCACTACACCATTTAAGACTTCATATATATATATATTTATATATATAGTGTTATATATATTATTAAAAACCATGAAAGTAGCTTGAAAACCATGGAAATAGAGGTTCCTATGTTTTTTTAGGAAAAAATTTTCTCCCATGAAATGGAGGGAGACCTACAGCCACAATTTTAAAAACCATGTTAATAGGTGTGGTCTATAGCGACAGTTCTGAAAAATGTGGGTATAGGTGTGGGATATAGCCATAGTTTTTTTGAATACACAGATATAGCCCTTGGAAAAATGGATTATAGCCATGGTTATAAAAAGCATGGCTATATGTCCATGTTAATAGCCCATTTTTTGAGTTATAACACCAAAATATCATTTTACATTTCCATAGGTGTAGTTACTATTCTAATGGTCAAATTAATATTCTTAATGGTCAGATTACTATTACAATTCTTAGGTTACTATTCCAATAGTCAAATTACTATTCTAATGATCATATTTATAATGGAAATATGGGTTCTCTACTTCCTATAAATACCTCTTATTCTGTTTATTCTTCTTTCACTTATATCTTCCCTTGAAGGTTACAAATACATTAATCATCAAATTGAGTATTTCATTATTAACCTTGAATTTTATTTCTTTAGAATTGTTTTTGAATGCAGTTATTATGGTAAATTGAGAAATTCCAAATTATCCTATTCTCATTCAATTATTTTCTATTTATTGTCTTGTTATAATATTTTTCATTCTTATTGGTTCAGTTACTAAATATTGTATCATTCTTAATTTATAATTTTTTTTCTTTCACTATGTAGTGTATATTCTTATACAAAATTATATAATTATATCAATATATTTTATATATTTCAAATTATCGTACATTACATCCAAAAAAATTATTTATATCATTTTTCATGTATGTTGTTAAACTTTCCCAAACAAGAACAAACTATAATTAATGCGTGATTACGATTCAAAAAGTTGTTTCTTTTGTTAAAATATCAGTATTACTATATAATAATGAAATTATTATTATATTTTTTAGGTTTTTAATCATATTTTTATGGTTTTTAATAAATAATAAATATATTATATTACAAATGAGATATATTCCTTCATAGAGGCAGTAGTCCGCACATATGCATGGTTAACGTTTTCATTCCTCTGCGACTGAGATGGATTAAAGGTTGAATATAATTTATATCTCTATAATAATAATTAGATTATATATGTCACGTTTATATATGTATTCCAACTATTAAACAAATGAAAATAGATGGTTATGAAAATAGAACACATCACTTCATAGAGGAAATGGTCCATATAAACACACTAATTAAATTTTAATTTTTCTTAATGGAAAAAGGGGAATGGTGGTTAATGATTTTTAATGTAGAGTAATGAAATTAATTATAAAAACCATAATAATTTTATTATAGTGTAATAATAAAATAATATTTTGAAAAGAAATATAGAAATGAAATGGAAGTTTTGGTACTCATGTTGAGAACTTGAGTTTTCTCTTATAAATGGCCTTGGAAATAGAGGCCATAGGATAACTAATAAATAAAATAGGTAAATTAAATTTATAAATGTTTCTATGAGATTAAAATTGAATATTGTTCAGTTTAAATTAGAATAGATAGGTATATAATGAATTGGTGTAAGTTATCTCCTTTTATAAATGAATGTAAGGGTAATTTTGGAATTAATCGTTACATTTCAATATTAGTATAGCACTAATTAAGGGAAAAAAGACAAATAAGTGTAAAATAATGGTTGGGAGTGTGTTTTTATTGTTAAACATTCATACACACACTTGTATGCATGCTTTGTTTAAAAAATAAGTATTTTACACTCTATAAAACACTTTTTAACGTTTTTATTTTTACCGTGATTACTTAATTTTTAACCATGGTAGGTAATTTTAGTTACCAAAAGTAAAATAAATATTATTACATAATATTAAAATTCCAATTAAAAATAATAAAATCATTTTATAAAATATAGTCTTTAAATTTTAGAAAAGTTAATTTTACTACTAGCACACATAATGCAAAAAAATCATTTTGAAATAAATATGTGTTTTTAAATTTAAAAATTATATATAGTATAAATTTATCAATTAAAATGACTTTTCATGAAATTAATTGGTCAATAATAAAAAATAAAATTTATCCTGATTACAAAGAAGTACAAAACATAAAATCCCCTTTTAAATTTTTTAATTAGATGAAAATAATTAAAATAGTTGTAAAATTTGAATGAAGTATTTATTATGTTATAAAATGCTAAACATGGTTTTTATTGGAATAAAAAATGATTTTAAAATAAGTAATTTTACTCATTAAATAAAAATTTGATCATTTCATAATCATAATGAAATTAATTAAACAATAATGAAGTCATAAAAGGTAATGTTTTGGTAAAAACATTATTTTAACTATTTACCAAAAAATATTATTTCAAATATGTATCAAAAAATATTCCAAAGGTAATTTTGGAATTTTAAATTCAAAAGTTAATTTAATTTGATAAAATTTAAACTCTATAAATTATATTTTTTTTAATGTAAAGAACTATAAAAATAAGAACAGATTTTATGGAAAATGAATTATTTAAGTTTCAAGTGTTCTTAATCTTATTTTGTATGCATTTTTAGTTGATTGATATAATTTTATCTATTATAGGTTTTATTCTAGTTATAATTTTCATAGAAAATAAGTAATGGATCATCTTAATCTGTTGTTTCATGTGTAATAAGCTTTTATTCATCATATTTACTTGAGGGGAAATATTTACCAAAAACGTTTCATTACAAACCTTTACAAAGATCATACCCTTTGAAATAGGAATCTGTCAATGAAAATATTATATGGAATAAATGTAAATCTATATTAAAAAGTTGAAATAATATATAAATAATTAGAGTTCATAACACACATAATCTTAGAAAAATATAGCCAATGAATAAGTGATATATGTGTTTCTGATGCTTTCATCGGGGCACGCGCGTCCATCTGCTTGAGTATGAAAGGCACAATTTTTTCCCACATTCATGCTTTCCAAAGGTGGAAGGCATCCATTCCTTCTTCAGGTACGATTTCTCCTTGATCAAAATAAGATGATGGGATGTTGGTTCTTCCTTTCGTGGATTCCTCCTCGGAACTCGTCACCTAGTCCGGGTCTCCCTTATAGATTTAAGACGTTGTTCATGAAACCCTTCCTAGTTCCATATCTTCATAGAAACCAGTTAATTACAATAATTTTGTCAGGACATTCCAAAGGGTCCGGTCAGGGAAGCAACCTTCGGTTAAGTAGTCACGTTGGACATCACTAATGTTGTCTTGATGCTGGAACACTGGCGCTTCTGGGTTTCATACCCTTGTTATAGAGCTTCTCAAGGGTGCGGAATATCATGGAATCCCACGTCAAATGCAGGGAATCATATGTCGTATGCATGTATCTAATTTTTTCTTCAGCTTCCCATGTTTAACAGAGTGTATGTCGCAGTTTTAATGTCTACTAAAGACGGATCAGATAGAACTAAACACTGATTTAAGTGGACTAGATGGGTGCAACCTTTGGAGGGAAGGAACCACTGTGAGGATGACGATAATGTTGGGCTTCAGTCTTGAGGAAACTTCCGACATATCCCAGTGGTAGGTAATCAATGTCTGCGTAGTTTGGTAGGGCGAAGGGACGCCTATGGAGGTGGCCCATGAGAATGGATGTATGTATTGGACCCGGAGGAAATGGAACTTCTGGTATGGAGCATGACCTTTCCAAAAAACATAGGCTCAAAGGGATGACTAGGCAATGGACATGAATTGGGGGTGTACACATAGGACGACAACCTGATGATGTGTATGCGGCTTACGCATGGTCAGCATCCCAAGTTGGTTTGACGCCACTAGGACGGACCAAAGATGAACATCCCAACAAATGGGATTACAATGGCTTGCCTCTGAGTAGGGGATGAAATGGCTTACTGATGATTGAGGTCACAATGTCTTATCGCTGGATAGGGTTACAACAGCTCACCATCGAGTGGGGTCACAACAGCTTACCTTTGGATGGGGTTGATCCTCATGGAATATTACAATATACCCTACTTGGGAGAGAGATCAAACCCATGTAGTTCATATGGGACGGGGGTTGATGGACCGACACAAAGGAGGACCTAGGCTCCAAATGGATGGTGGGCATGAACCTCATGCAGGCTACCTACATACCATTCCTTGGTAGGGATCAAAAACCTCGTAGTTTAAGGAGGATTTTTGTGAACCGACGTGAATGGGGTCAGAACCAATGGGTGGTGGGCTTGAACCCCATGGATGCTTCCTACGTACCTTGCCTTGGCGAGGATCAAAGTCCATGTAGTTTAGGTGGGTGAAACAGCTTACCATTGACTGGGGAAAACAGCGGCTTACCGCTGATCTGGGGAGATAATGGCTTACTGCTAATTGAGGTTCACAGTTTAATGTCATGAAGGATAGGGGTGAACTGACGTGAAGGAGGTCCTGGGGCCTAGATAGATGGTGGGCTTGACCCTCGTTGAGGCTTTCTATGTACCTTTCATTAGAAAGGATCAAATACCTCATAGTTCATGGGGTGTTTTGTGAACCGACGTGAAGATGGTTCGGACCAATGGGTAGCGGGATTGAACCTCATGGAGGATTCCAATGTACCTTGCCTTGGCCGGGATCAATGTTCACGTATTTTTGGTGGTGTTTGAGGCTTACACTCTAGGCTTCCCAAAGAGGATGTCATGGTTGATGCTTTCTCTAATCCTACATGAGTTATACTTAGTGTGAAAACCACATTCAACAAAGGCCTGATGATCACATCGTGAAAGCATGGTATGTGGGATGTGAAGTGGGTCTCATTCATGGTTAGCAACCCATAGTGGAAATAGGGGCTTATGCATGGTTCGCCACCCAGGGAGATGAAGATTAGGACTTACTCTGGGGTGGAGGCCCATATGGTGTCAAAGCCTAGTGGTATAGGGACTTGGCACCCAGGAAAAGAGGAGGAGCAGGGGTGCTACCTCCTGCAGGGAAATCTAGGAGAATACACCAAGGTGGTTTCCCTTTCTCCGCAGATAGATGTCGCTCCGATAAAGAGGGTCTCATTCCATGTGAGGAATGATCTCACTCTCATGGAGACCAGTGGTCCTACTGCATGTCCAAGGTAGGGTACCCCACGTATGATGCATGGGGTGAGGCCACAGTTAAACATCATGTGCTGAGGATTAAGGTGCTTGGCAGTTTAACATCCTTCATCTCGGACAAGGTGGGTTTACTCCCCACCCTTGGAACTTACATAATCGGCACCCTCTACACCTTAGTGAATCAAAGGGATAGGCAACACCGTGGTTGGGTGGTGTTATAGAGCGTACCATTGGGGGGTTCCATGTTAGTTTGTCTATGTGAAGAAGAAATATCTATTAGCGTGCCTATGTGACGAAGCTTAAGGTGATGCAACACAATGTGAAACACTGCCCAAGGGGATTTAAAAATACTTCATACGATCCTAGAGGGTCATAGGATAAAATGGTATGTGACGAAAATGTTTTGGGTGTGCGAGGCACCTAAAAATGATTTCCAGAAGAGAGACATCGAACACGTGTGCACAAGGAGGGAGGTTTGCACGCAAAAGTAACAGTTGGGAGGAAAATGGTGGGTCGGCATGCAATTTCAGCACTTGCGTAGAAAAAATAATGGGTCAGTGCGCAATTGAGCCACTTTCACGAAGAATGTCGGATCAGCAAGAAATTGCAGAGTTCGGGCATGCAAAGGGGAGGCGAGGTTTTTTTCACAATTAGAGTAGATTGCATGCAAGTCATACGGTTTGCGTGCAATTTGAAGGGATTGCATGCAATTGTAAGGGATTGTGCACAGGGGATGATACATGAAGGGATTTGGATGATGTTTAAGCATATTTTGTCTCGCATGAAGGAAGGCCCTTGGGTGACCTTTCATGAAAGATCTCATACCTAAAATCCATCTTTTGCGTGTAGGAGAGGTTGATTTCACGTAGAGGAGACAGTTTGGATTCTTTAGCTGTCGGAAGTTGAAGGGGAGCCCTTTTATTTATAGGTGCTCGAAGTCGCCCGATCCGCACGGAAACAAGTCCACACAAAAGTTTTCATGCCGGTGTGGTCAGCGTGAAAGATCTTCTGTGTGGGGTGTCACGCGAAAAACTTTTCGCCTGCATTCGGCGGCATGGAAGTTTTCACGCTGGGGCGAAAGTTTCCGCTTGGTGCGGGAGTTTTTCGCGCAAGCGTGGTAGATTCAAAGTGGGGCAGAATTTTTCATGCAGGCACGAAAAATGGCCTCAAATACCACGGTTCTCCATGTGGGAGGGATTTTTTTGTTCCCAACTAATATTTTTTCGCGCGGCCCTTACGGGCCCCCCAGAATGCATCGCCGAGTCAAAATATGTCTTCTCTTTGTCACGCCAAAACCTCCTTCACCCCTTGAGTGTTTTCTTCGGTGTCTACAAATCTCCCCTCCTCGAAATCGAATCGATGAGGGGATGCAAAGGTCTGATCCCGAGGGAAACGCCGAAATGCATAGCCACCTGGAGTCCAAGCGTGAAAAACCCATAGGTGCATGAAAAACCAGAAAGTCGCGTTCAAATCATCTTCCATGCGCACGCGAAATTCTATATCTATGCCTATAAAAACCCTTGTGGTTCCCTTAGTCTGTACGGATTTTTCACGCGTGATAATTCCTACACTCTCACGTGTGAAAAACATTCCCTGTCTTGCGCGAAAAAACTACTTCAATTGCAAGTAATTCCCCGAGTTCAGTCATTTGTTTATGCGCAAACACAAAGTTTTTCGCACCATGGCGTCGGTTTTTCATTCCTACCCTTGATTTTTCACACGGACTCCATATTTTTTGCTCTGCCTCCTAGTTTTTTTCATTCCAACTCGTCGTTTTTTGCACCAACTCCTTGAGACCTCACCGGAAGAATATGGATGCCAATCAGGCTTACACTAAGAGAGAAGTTGTGTTCACCGCTCGAAAAGATGAGATGGTTTCCAACCCTGAGGTTTATGGTTCCCAAGAGATCATATCTAGAAACCATACTCTCGTTAACCTATTGACTCCATCCCAGAAGGAGTATGCACTGTCTGACAATTTTTTGATATGGGACTTCGGTATTTGGGAGGAGGTACCCATACCCCGATTAGAAGTCGACACACATCGGCTGTGGGTAACCCATGAGGATGACCTACCTTGATATAATATCACCAACAACGGCTATCCTGATAGAGAAACTAGGCATATGGATGTTTACGTCCTGAATCCCAGGACCAAAACCATTTTGGGAAGTGACCCAGTCGCAGAGGACTCCCCAATCCATTATGCAAGTACATTCTCACAGAGTGTCACTGATGAAACTAAAGGATGGCTGCAGGATTGGGATCTGCGGTCCGGTGGAAATTTTACTAGTGAATGGGCCTGGGCATATTGGGTATGCCAGACATGTGACTAGTTTGGGGACGAACTATGGCACATCGGGTTTTTCAAGGCGGTGTGGACATCGCAGTTCCATTTCTATCGTCAACATGAACTTGGGCCTGAGCTATTTACCCGATGGTCCCCCAATACCTATACATTCTATCTTCACAATAGGGAATTTGGTATCTGCCTTTGGGAAATTCATTGCATCAGGGGTATCCCTTTGGATGGGCACTAGTATGATGAATTCCTTCCGAGGAAGAACATCTGGGGAGACAGATCATGAACTCTTATCCTAACATGGCATTTGTATGAGCCTTATAAGAAGAAGCTAGGGGTCGAAGACTTTTTGATGGACATTGCCTAAAAAATGGTTTAGCTTGTTTCTATAAAAGGATCCATAAGTCAAGATGTAGGGGTGAGGAAGGCGGTGTCCGACCGCGGAATAGGGGAGAAAGAGTGGATTGTATTAGACGATCCTAGAGGAGGGGGAGTATTAATCATGGGGATTCAGTTTAAATGATAGTCGGGACCCAAACGTCTGGTACGCCAGATTTCTGGAAACCTTCTTGAGTGGGTGGCTCCTACCAGTGAGGGAAGCAAGGATGGGAGTTCATCTAGCGACATTAGTGATGGATGACATCATGGCCTCAAATCAGAGGTTCAACCTAGGAGTCCACATGTTAGCCCGTTTGTACACCATCCTGGGGTGCATTTCGATAGGGGTCTCGCCAAGGAGGATCTGTGGTCCCCTACAGATCCTTCATGGCTAGATCGCGGCTCATTGTGGTGGATATACCTTTCCAAATGCCATTCATCCTCTGGGTAACGGCCTGCGACGTTCCTTGCTAAACTTTGTAGGGGTCATGTCGTTGATGCTCAACGAGGAGGGTATAAGGATCAAAATCAGAAATCACGCCAACTACACTTTTTTCCCATTCCCCACTTCAATTGGCCAAATGATAGATAATGGTCAGGGCTCACTGGAGTAAAGGGAATACTTCTAGAGTATTAGAGGTGGGGTGCTTGTCGTCCGGGTTGATCAGATGATTTTTTGGGAGCCCTATGTGCCATAACGATTCGCCAAGCAGTTTGGATGCCACCAACGGATGCCGAAGAAGGTGTATACAGATGTCATGGAGGAGAGGCATCCCTGCATTCTTCTCTAAATGTGGATGTTGTTCACAAAACATGGCTCTGGTGACGTCCTTAGCATTCCCTCCACCGGAGTTGATATTGGCCTCTCGACAGAATATTCCGAACATTGGGTCATAGGATACCCTGAGGGACTTTTGCGTAAGTGAGTTCGGCAGCTCAAGGAAACCAGTGTAGATCCTGGGCAGTGAGAGAGTAGACAGGGCACTACTTGGGAGGAAAGGTCAGAAGCATGTCAGGCAACTAGACCCCACACAGGCCAGGACTACAGTAGCGGGCATGTCGCACGGCATGGCCACGCTTTCATCGCCAATGGGGGAGGGGGATCACAGAGTGGTCAAGGAACTTCCCAGGAAGCGGATAAAGTATATGTTTCAACCTTCTGATGATACAATTTTCCTAGCATTGTGGTCGGCCAGGTTGACCCTACGGCAGTCGATGGGTACTCAATCCCTCTAAAAAAAGATAACACGAGACGGAATCCAACTGCTAGAGGTCAGACTCATCCGAGTTGATGACATAGTAAACTACCATCATTGGCTTGCGTACCCGATAGCCATGGATGCGTATGCATGCCAGTGAGGTCAGTGTGAGGAACAACCACTCCTGATGATGGTAATTCTCATCTAGGTGCATGATCTAGAAAAGATGATGCCCGATGATGACAATAGCAACGAGGAGCTATAGAGAAGTGGGATGGAAGACGAGGATGTGGAAGGATAAGGTGAAGGAGAAGAGGAAAGAGGATGTGAAGTAGAAGATGAGCTCGAAGTTGGAGGGTCTCAAGGGACATCCCACCAAGGGAGCCTTCGGGAGAGTGGCGAGATCATTGGCTCTGATGAAGACATAACTGAGCTACTTGAGGTATGTCTTATCCCTTACCTATCATTACCCCCTTAATTTGTTCAGGTAACCCTCAATCAGATCTTCTTATTCTACTAAGGTGTATATTGGCGCTGACCAAGAGGCTTCATCCGAAGGGGGGGTGGTGCCGATAGAACAAGGTGGGGAGATGACAGCTATTTTTGAGCTATCAAGTGCTGAGGGATCCCCCACCATGATAGCTCAAGAGGCGATAAGAATTCCAGAGGTCGATGTACTGAGTTCTAGTATGTTTTTTTTCACATAGCCACTTGTATGGGAAATTAGAGAACTTAGCTAATCAAGTTGTTCATTGTTTGTGCAACAATCATGGAATTAGAGGGTCGATATGCTACCGAATCCAGACCACCCATGAGTGATTCGATAGAAAATGGGTCGGCCCATTTAGGGCACATTTCCCAAACTGAGCTGGCCCGAGCTCTTTGTGAACAAAAAACTATGTATATTAATGTTTTTAACACTAGGGAAAGGCCTGAAGTCAGAAAAGGAGCTGTCGAGACTGAGGTGAGAGAGGAAGGTCGCCCAGAAGTTGAAGAGCCCAACCCCTCGGGAGGAGTACCTGAAAATTACCATGTTGCTGCTCTCTTGGTTGCTTTCCCCAACTATCGGCCTACAGATCCTGAGGGGATAGATGATTCTGATTCAGAGGTGGCCGATGAGAGCCGTATGATGCGATGCACGGGGTGGAAATGTATCAAGAACATTATCATTCATCCTCAAACGGAATGGATAAAATGGATGGCATCTCTCCACACCTAGTTGTGCTCTCTCTGTGCTGGAGGTTTGGATGCTCACTATCTTCATTCGACAGTCCGCGACTACATGGCTGAGATGTTATGTGAGAGAAGCTGACATTCTGATGTTTCCTGGTATTAGAAAGAGTCTGGGAGTACCCAAGTGTTCTTGAAGGAAGAACAAGAGTTCTGATGCCTTGAAGAACAGATGAATGAAAAGTAGGTATTCATCACCGACTGTTCTAATCTTGTGGAGCAATTGAGGGCCCAGCTAGCGGACGCCCAAGAGCAGCTAGTGTTAGCGGGTCACCAAATGACTGAACATCAAACTGAATAGGTGCCAGAATAGGCTAGGGTAAGTGCATTGCGCTCTATGTTCACTAATTAAGAGAGGGTTCTTATGGTATGGGAATCAATCATGAAGTCCACAAGGCAAAATCTAGCGGCGTTGGAACGATCTATCCAAGATGATGATCCTTAAGGGCCCTATTTTGCTCAAACTCATAAACTTATTCTTCCTTACCACCTTTTTTTCTGAATTTCATGTTTGGATAGATGTATTGATAGATTTATTTAATTATTCATTTGGTTTAATGCATTCAACCACAATCTTGAAATAAATAGCAGTCCATTCCTAATCTCACGCGGGTCACACCCGGTGTGAGAAACAAGGGATGCTCGCACTCTTAATTAATTTAAATGTAGGAGTTCCAACAAGGCATCAGGAGCCCAAGGGTTGAACAACCAATCCAAATTCTTGGGATGATAAGGGAGATACCTGAATGGAGACTGAAGCTCTCAGAATATTTGAATAACCATTTTCCTAGTATACTCTTGTGAATGAATGGGGTAATGTCAGGGGTGCCGGAATAAATCCGAACAGGGGGGTGGAAGGAGCGAATCACAATACCCAAGATTCGGAACACTGTAGTGATGGAAAGACAATTAAGAATGAATGTTGATCGTGTTCAAAACATAGTATCCTTATTGTGTTATCCTGAAATGGGGATAACAAATGAGGTACAACCGCTGACCATGTTCGAAACAAGGGGCCTGACACATAATTCCATCCATTAGTCTTCCCAAACATTATCGCAAGATAGTAGGCGATCCATAGGTTATGCATCCATACTATTAGGGGGTTCCTTAGGATGTGAATTAGGGTGAGGATCCAAATATAGGGTACGCAATGTGTGGAGAGTGAAGTGATGGGTTTTTTCGACTCGAGTCTAACACTCTTGAAATTACTCCACCGTGGCGGAAGTGCATTTGGTGGGTACATCAGTCTGATCGGGGATCAAACATACTTCCAAAAAGGACCTCTCTGATGAGGATATTGTCACCTCCCAATGTTATTGTGGTGAATCCTGATCTATTTTAGGGTAAAGTTTCAATTTCATGGTTCCCCAAAAGAGATCCGGTCAAGGGACTGGAAAAAGAGGGGGGAACGAGAATTATGATTCCTGGGGCTGGACTCAGAGACAATATTCCTTGGGGTTCCTAAGAATCCCATGATAATGCAAATCAATCCAAACATTGTTCTTGGGTCATGGTGTGGTCATATAACAACACCGGTAGGGAGAATCCTCTCTTTAGAAGAAATCGATGCATACCATGATTAACATAGTGCATCATGAACCTTTTCAGGGTAGAACCAAAGTTTAGTGTCATTAGTTGAGGAAATATGGACTTGTGTAGTTTAACATCATACGATAGGACATGGAGTGAAAAGGATGATCCCTGGAAGAGAGTATGTGGTGTTGTAACTATAAAACCGATGTGATTGAGGACTTGGAGTCAGGATCTCACCACGTATCCCTGGAGGAAACTCTTTAGGTCAAGGGACAAAAAGTGAAAATATTTTTGGGCCCAAAGAAAAGTCATTGGGTGTTCTTATGTACCACATGAGGATGGGAATCAAGCCATACATAGTTCTGAGAGCACAGTTTAACATCATGTGGGATGAGGAAAGGTATGTGTGGAATGGTTGCACCAGTACACATCCTACCAGAATTACTAAGCCCGCGTGAGTCATGTTCGATGTGGGATACAAGCAGTAGTGATAGTAAATTCCTAGAACAGGGAGGTAGAAGTTAGTGATGATCGGACACTAGGTGAATGACGTCCCACTGATGCTAATCGGCCTATATAGCGCACCTTGATATGTGGAGGAGTAAAGCTGAGTATGTTGGAATTCCACTTGATCATAAGGAAGTGGATATATGTGAATCATGATGTTCAAGATCTGGACCACAATAATGGTGCCATGATGATAGGGGATAGATTTTGACAATGTTCGAAACACAGAATCCATATTGAGTTATCTTCAAATGTGGAAAAACAAATTAGGGTCGATTGTTGACTGTGTTCGAAACACAGGACCTATCACAAATGTCATCTGAGGTCTTTAGGGACGTTGGCCAAGGATGGTAGGTAAGCTAGTGTGGCATGAGACCAGGCTATAATGGGGGAACATTCATACATGGAATAGGATGAGGATCTAGATGATGGGCTCATGAAGCATGGACATGGAACAAGGGGAATGTCCCTGTGAAAATTCCATACTTCAGGATCTTTTTCAAAACTCATCTGAATATGACTATAAGACGTATCAGATAGAGGGAGTAGTGTCTCTTCCCAAGAACAAGGGTCCTGGGGTCATACACTTTCAAATTTAGGTCCTATGGTGGACCATTAAGGGTGATTGATTTAATGGACTATGCATAGGGCGGTGAAATAGCCAAATGTGACGTGCATTTCCCTTAGAGAGATCTTAGTATTGGGTCATAGAACTTGGACCATGATGTGAAAAGATATGGGAAGAAAATGGTGTGGCTATTGAAAACCCAAACATGAATGGGAAACTAAGAGGTATTCATTACACCACATGTTCCCAAATGAGTTCGGGGGAAGGGGCCGAAAAAGAAAGGATGGGATTTGTAGATTCCTGGTGCTGGACCCAGTCACAAAAACGAATAGGTGTTCATACGTATCACATGTGGATGGGAATCAAGCAATATGTAGTTCTGGAAGATGTCGTCCAGTTTAACATCTTGTTGCAAAGACGTGGAGTGGTCTTAGTTTATGGTCATAGAGCTTGGACTACGGATGGTAGAAAATAATAGACACACAACGAAGTAATTACAAGAACCAACGTTAATGACGACATGGTCCGGATCAACGTGCACTTCTTGGGTGATGTTTCAGGTTGAGGGACCATAAATATAAGTTAGGCTGGGGCCGAGGCAAAGTGCATGGGAATTCCTATGTATCCCATGCAGGTGGGAATCAGGCCACACGAAGTTCTAAAAGGTCTTCCGGGTTTGGCCTTTATACCGAAAGAAGTGGTATTTGATATATTTTTTGTTCTTTAGGAAGAATGAGTGTTTTTTTGTGTAGTGAAGGACCTGGAATAGAATGTCTAGGCATCTCCAAAAAAATCAAGCCGTGTGAAGAAGTTGAAAATTTGTATGGTGTATGATCGATACCAAACATGATGCCTCCTCGAGTGAGGATATCACGGTGTAGTGTCATTTTTTGTCGTGTGGCCAGGATGATAATGTCACAGTTTAGGTTCATGTGATGGGACCAAACTTTCATTTTTAATGTCATATATGATAGATGAAATAGTTTAAAGTCGTGTAGGACTAAGCATCATAGATTAAAGTCATATGTCTCAGAAGTATACAGGAGAGATGAGGTTCCATAGGGGTTTCACATGGCGTGATAAAGCAAATGAGGACGAGGTCGAAACCATACCATGTGCGATTCTGAGGAGGAAACCTCGGGCGAAGGGGCCAGGAAAGATTAGAGGATAAGGGGAAGGAGAAACTGTCTCACAATTGAGCTAGAACTTACGACAATATGTCTGGGTGTTCCTACGTATCCCATGAGAATGGGAATCAAGCCACACCTAGTTCTTGAAGGTTCCTTTTAATGTCGTGCGAGACAACATATAGTTCAATGTCATGTGTGATAGGAAGTAGGGGGGATAACTCTGAGAAAGGGGTGTTTGAGGTGCGGTTAATGCAAACCTGACATGAATGAGGACATAATCCCATACCATGCCACACTATCCCATAAGAGTTAGAGCCCATAAGGCAGAATAGAAGAGATAAATTAGTGGAAGTCGAGCTGGAAGCAAAGACAAGATGTTTAGGAGGTTCTACGTATCCCACATGAATGGGAATCAAGCTGTGCATAGTTCTAAAATAAGTTTTAGTTTATGGTCTTAGAGCTCATACCATAGTAGAGAAAAATCCTTCCAAGTAAGTGCAGACCTCAACTCGATCCCTAATCCCACGTGAGTCAAACTCAGTGTGGCAAACAAGGCTGGAAGAGTGATTTGAAATACTTGGAACGCATGAAAAATGGAATTTGATGAGGAGCCCTGAATTATTCCTTTACCATGGATTTTACCTCCTAATGTGCAAATGTGCACTGAGGGATAGTTCTAGGAGTGTCAAAATTCTATTTGGAAAAAAAGGGGTGAAAAATAATCTGAACCATGTAAACAATATTTTGGGCTTAATAAGGTTTGTGTGACGATGGAGGATAACTGTTGACCGTGTTCGAAACACAGAATCCATATCGTGTGACCTGGAATGAGTAAAAAAAATGAGCTTCAACTGATGACCGTATTTTCAACATGGGACCAGTATCAATTTTTTGTTTGAAACCCTCTAGGAAGTTGGCCTGTAATGGTAGGAGGGCCCTTGGGCCGAGCATCCAAGCCCTTTGGGAGTCCATTTGGATGTGAAAGGTGATGAAATCCCTAATAAATCGGACCATGAAACATGGAAGCTGGGTGGGAACATGTCCAGGTAAAATGCGACCCTCCAGACACTAATCCAGAGTACTCTTGTGCATATTGGTGAATCAGCAAAGAGGGTCGAGGGGCTGAACTTGAGAGAGGCTGATTTGTAAAGATGAGTATAGAACAAGTGGATAGAGAATATCTGGAGAAATAGGTACATGGCATGGTTGTGACAAACCTGACGCAAAAGAGGACATAATCCCATATCGAACCATATACCCCTCTCCTTGGGAAAGTTCAGGCCAAGGGGCCAAGGTGAAGGGGGATTTCTAAGAGATAGGGATAGACCCGAAGTCTAGACATTCGAGCGGTCCTACGTATCCCATTATGATGGGAATCAAGCCACATGTAATTCTAGATGAGGGTAATGTGAAGTTTACCATCATGCAATAAGGAAGAAAATGGGTAAGAAACCCCAAAAAAAAGGAGGTGGATGACGCGGCGAGTAACCCGGTGTGAATGAGGACATAATCCCACACCACATCGTACAATCCTAAGTGGGAACTTGGTCCAGGGGCCCAAAAAAGCCAAGGGTCCTGAGACTGGGCCTCAGACATAAAGTCTCACCCAGCTTATAGTTTAACGTCTTACAGTGAGGATGAAGGTGATCTTAGTTTAGGGTCATAGAGCTTGGACCGTATATGCCTAGTTCAATGCCATATGTGTGGGATAGAGAGGGTGAATCATCATGCTTATGGAAGACCACAAATCAGCTATAATGATCGTAGATAACTGTTGACCAGGTTCACAACAAAGTATCCACCCTTGTGTAACCGATGGTCGGGGAAAACAATTGAGCATCAAACACTGACCGTATTCACAACACGGGACTTTACTAATTTTTCACTTGTAATCATCGAGTGTGTTAGCTCGAAATGGTAGGGGAGCCTTTGGGACAAGCATCCATGCCATTCAGGGTCCCTTCTTGATATAGAGGGTGACAGAAACCCAAATTATGGGTCATGTCGAGTATGGAAGGGCCTGTGCTCGTGGAACATATGATAAATTAAGGAAGGGATATCTCAATGGGATATGTGTGGCATGGAGAAATAGGATGACGTGAATGAGTACATAATCCCATACCATACCACATAATCCTAAATGAGAACATGGGAGAGGGGCCCAAAGGGTTCAGAGGACCTGAGGATAGGTGTCCCGGCCAACTGTAGCCATACGACCTCTTGTGCGGTTACAGCCTCATCACAGATCCTAATCCCACTTGAGTAGTGCTCGGTGTGGGAAACAAGGATACGGATTCGGCTTTCCATATCATATAAAGGTATGATAACTTGAATCGCCTAAAGGGAGTCACAACTTGAAGATGAAGTGGGTAGGATGAACCACCACACTCAATGTTTGGGATCTATGGGGTTGGTGACAATGAAAAATAATATCCAGTGTCCATGTTCGAAACACGGCTTCCTTATAGTGTGACATGAAATGGGAACAATAAATGAGCATCAACCGCTGACTATATTTGCAACACCGGACTTGTATAAATTTTTTGCTCAACATCCTTGAGAGAGTTGTCCCAACATGGTAGGATAGCCCTTAGGTCAATCACCCATGCCAGTCGGGGGACCTTTTTGGACGTGAAGGATGATGGAGTCCCAATCAAAGGAGTGGGTGAAACATAGTTATGCCCATGCATTTATACATCAATCAGGGAGGTGAAAGTGACGAATATCTCTAGGGGGAGATGTATGGTAGGATAGAGATGAGATCGATGTAAATTGTGGATAAACCCTGTATAATATCATATGTCTTGACCCGATGGGAGATTCTAAAGTTCGGGCTGGGCCAACAGACAAAATGTTCGGGCGTTCCAACGTATCCCATGAGTATGGGAATGAAGCTGTAAGTAGTTCTTAAAGTCCATGCAGTTTTTTGTAATGTGGTGAGGATGTGGTAGGATAGAAGAATGGGGAGGGGGCACATGGTGTGACCGTCGTAATCCTTACATGAGTTGGGCTAAAGAAGCCTACATTATACTATGCAAGGACCCTCTGAGAGAACTATACCCAGGGGTAGTGAAAGACAAGAGTATGGGGGCAGGACTCAGGACTAAGCATCTGAGCATTCCTTTGTATCCCATGCAGATGGGAATCAAGTCGTACATAGTTATAAGGCTTATGTTTAACATCTTTTAGGACAAAATACAGTCTAATGTCATGAAGGACGTTTTACATTTTAAAGTCATATAGGACCGGGCAGTTTTGGGTCATGTGGGATCGGATAGTTTAGGGTCATACCGAACCAACTGGCTCAGGAAATGTATTACTTGAGGAATTTGGCATTGGTGGGAGGAGTTATACTCTCATCATCCATTATCACCAGTGAGTACAGACCATTCGGGTAAAGCTTGTGAACAACGAATGGTCCTTCCCATTTGTGCTCTAACATGGGTGGTTTCTTGCCAGGTATCATTGGTGTCCAGAGGGCCAATACCAGATCACCTTGCATGAAAGAGCAGAGGCAGACCTTCTTGTTGAAGGCTATGTCCATCTTGTTATGGTGTCCTTACAGGTTGTGTAGGGCATGAATCCTATTCTCATCATGTGCTTCCAGTTCAACCAAAAGAATTTCTGCTACCTTATCTGGCGCCTACTGGTTATAGACTATTGTGTGTATCAAAGGAAACTAAATCATGATAGATAGGACAGCTTCTGTTCCATATACCAGGGAATGTGGGGTCACCTGTGTGGAATTACGAGTCATCGTCCGATAAACCCAGAAGGTGGTGGGGAGCTTGACTGGTCAACTCTTCTTCTTCTGACCGACCATTTTCTGCAAAATATTTGAGAGGGTCTTGTTTAATGCCTGGATCTTCCCATTCTCTTGCGTATGATATTGGGAGGTATGGTTAGATCAGACGTTGTACTTGTCATACAACTTCTTCAACTCAGCTGCATAGAAGTTGGTGTCGTTATTGGTGAGGACAGCTTGAGGAACTCCAAATCAGTAGATGATATTGGGGCTCATGAAGGCAACAATGGAACAGGCCTTGAACTCTATGAATGGAACTACCTCTGCCCACTTGGAGAAGAAATTGTTAGTGGTTAGGATGAACCTGCACTGGAGAGATGTCGCTAATGGTTATGGTCCCACGAAATCCAGTCCCTAGACTACGAAGGGACAAGACTACATGGTAGTGTGGAGAGGCTCTTTTGGTCGATGCACGAAGTTCGCATGAACATGAAAAGCATGTCATCTCTGTGAAAACTCAATGCAATCATGGATCATGAAAACCAAAAGTACCCCAGTCTCTAGATCTGGTGAGATAGCTTCAGCCCGGTTTGATGAGCCTCGTAGGAACTGGCTTGAACCTCTTGCATGACCTGGGAGATCTCAAATCCTTGGATGGAACGAAGGAGAACACCATCGAACCCATGCTAGTAGAGGATCTTCTCAAGACTGTGACCACTCTAGAGGGTAAACTGCAGCACACGGTGTCGTATTTTCCCGCGCTCGGCCCGATCATCCGGGAGGTAACCATTTTGGAGATACTCGACAAAGGGGGCTCTCCAGCCGGGAGTCACTTAAACCAATGCATCTGAGGGACCTGGGGGTCCTTAAGTGGAGGCTCCAGTAGTAATATGGATCACATGAAGGCCATCGCCGTCACTTGGGTTGATGAGAGTAATGATTCTCTGATGTGCCATGTTGATAATCAGATCATCCTGCTCGGGTTCTACAGATGATGCAGCCAGGTCGTCCAAGGCTTCAGCTCGAATGTTCTGAGTATGAGGGACATGAGTAACTTACGGTTGAGATGACAACTGGGCCATTAGCTGGAGAGTGAACTCAAACAATGGTACAAGCTCCATCTTTCTAATGATGTAGTCATCATTGATATGCTTGATGACTAATTTGGAATCCCCTTTCACATGAAAATGGGGCACATCAATCTCGAGAGGCATCTCAAGGCTAGTGATAAGAGCCTGATACTCTACCTCATTGTTGGTGTAGCCTTTTGAAAACTGGAATGAGTACTGTATAATGGCATATGTCGGGGTAATAAAGACGATACCCAAGCCTACCATGTTGATCCTGGGGTCATTGAGCCACCTTCCAGTGGGACTCCTGGAAGCACCATCGAAATGAATCTGCCAACATGGGATGGCATGATCAACTAAGGATATTGTCTCATCATGAAAATCGAGATACAAGGAATGGTCAGCAGGAGCCGGATGGGCAACAAGTAAGTCTGTCAATGTTTTCCCCTTAATAGATTTTAGAGGGACAAATATAATATCGAACTTCTGAAGAATCACTGCCCACCGAGCTAGATGGCCTGTCAACATGGGGCAGTTTAGAATGTACATTATTTGGTCTACCTGAGACACCATATGTTCCACGTGGTTCCACAACCAATGTCTCAATTTGTTTTAATATGAATACCAGTGCAAGGCAGCTCTTCTCGATGGGGGAGTATCTAGTCTCCATATCGAGGAGCATGTGACTGAGGTAGTAATGGTTGTTCTTCATGCCCTCATTGTTCTTCTCAGTGATAAGGGAACCAAGAGATAATTATAGGGCAGTCACATAAAGTAGCTATGGTTTTTCGGAGATGGGTGGCATCAAGATCGGAGGTTGGAGAAGATACTTCTTGATTTCCTCGATGTCGGTCTGGCACTCTTTGTCCCATTCGTAAGCAATGCCTTTCTTCATGATCTGAGAAAAGGGATTACACTTATCGGATAGATTTGCAATAAATTTGTGTATGTAGGGAAACTGGTCTTGAAAACCTCAAAGACACTGAATATTGATCGGGGGAGGCATCTGGCTGATTGCCTTGATCTTCACTGTGTCGATATCAATGCCCTAGTGCCTGACAAAAAAGCTGAGGAACTTCCCAGAGGGGTCCCCGAAGGAACATTTCAATGGATTCATCTTCAGGTGGTGGGAACGGAGGAAGATGTACACTTTCTCATGGTAATTGAGATGGTCCTGGTACTAGAGAGATTTGACCACCAGATCATCCACATAGCATTCCACTAATGTCCTGAGGATTGGCGTGAACATGTGATGCATGCCCACAAATAGGTGGCACTTGCATTCATTAAGATAAAGGGCATGACCTGGTAAAAAACATACCGTATGACTCTCAGAAGTTTGCAGACTCCTATTCCTCAGGGTCCATTCAAATCTTCTTGTACCTGGAGTAACCATCCATGAAGGAGAGGGCTTGGAATCTAGTTGTAGAATCAATCAGTAACTCCATCACAGGAAGGGGAAAATCATCCTTCAGACAATGACGGTTGAGATCCCGGAAGTTGATGCAGGCTCTGATCTTTCTGTACATCTTCGTGAAAGGCTCAATGTTGGCTAGCTATTTGGAGTACTGAACCTCCTTAACAAAATTTTCTCTAATGAGCTTATCAACTTCCACTTCCACCATGGCACCATGAGAAGGGTGAATCTTCCTGAGAGGCTGTTTGAACCAGTGATGATTTGCAGGGATACCGAGGAGGTGGACGGATACCTGAGGATCTAGTCCTGGAATCTCATTATAGCTCATGGTGAATGAATCACAATGTTAATTCATGTTGTCTACGTATTACTGCTTCACCTCGAGGGACATGGCATCACTGATTAATGTAGGGCTCAGATCTTCCTCACTACCGAGGTTTACCTGTACCAACTCATCGACCATGGTGTAAACCCCCTATTCAAAGGTAGGGGAGAATCCTCCAAATCCTATTATTTGATTGTATAGGAGGGATCCCTAGTGGGAGGATCTTCCTCGGGGTCGATAGTTTCTGACGGGAGGCTGGTACCAGTCTGAGCCGCAGTGGTCACTACATCGGGAGATTTAGGTACTACTGAAACCATATAAATTAAGGTTGTCGACCCGATCCAATCTGGTATTTGGTCCAAGGGGACACACTTGAGGGTATCAAATCAATAGTGGTGTATTCCCTTGAGTTGGTTGATTCCAGCCTGATGAAACAGGAATGTATGACGTATCATTGTCTCCATGGGGAGGACATCTCGATACCTTATGGGTGTAGAGGGCTCAAGGATCATTGCGTCTTGATTTGTATAAGAATATGATGTGATCTCCCAACATCGCTTGGACCTGAGAATATGCTTCCCCCTTATTCCAAAGTCAAAAAATCATTGCCCCATATCAGGGGTCATAGCTTCTAATTGATGGATCGGGAAGACATAGGCGTCATCCAGACCTGTCCAGGGGTCGGTTTCAACCACAGCATTCTCCACCTCAATGGCCTGAATCTTCTTGTCCTTGCTCTTGTAATAGTCAAAATCCAGGTAGTGGGATTTACAAGAGGAAAAAGGAGACGCGTCACCTTGGAGCATGCCCACTCGACCATTTAGGGAGTACTTGAGGCACTAGTGATAGGATGAGGGAACTGTCGCATGTAGGTGGAACCATGGTCTGATCATTAATGCATTGTACGCGGTGTCTTGGGAGACAAACATAAACTCATTACTGGAAACTAGGCCACATTTCAAATGGATCCTGTCGACCAGGGTCTTCTATGTCCTATCGTTTCCTGGATTTTTAGGTCGGAGGGAGTCAATTCATCTTCGGATAACCCCAACTTCTGCAGTGTCCATGTCGGGATAAGGTTAATCCCAAAGCCGGTGTAAACAAGATAGCATAAAACCTCCACATTATTGAATTGGTTAGTTATGTATAGTGGGCGAAGGTGCCCCTGTATGGGAGAACCTTCATCTTCTCCAGAGAATGGGATAATGGCCTGGAATTCAGCATTCTCTATCACTTATACATGAATGGCCTCTGCAGATGTTACCTCCGTCTCAAACAGGGTGGGGGGATTTTTAAAGCCTCAGTGAGGGCCTCATGCATATCTTTCTATAGGCGAAGGGCCTCGAGGATTGAAATCCTTGCTGGGATTCTAGAAAGGTTCTTGAGAACATCATACTTCCGCGTTAGGTGTGAACTTATTATTGTCGGAGTTGGATCTCTGACAGGTGGTATGGTGGCCCCTACCAGTTGGGCCGGCAGCTGACTGGTGCTGGGCATATCCCGCTGCTCACTAGTTAGAGCATGCAGAGTAGCTACCAGATGATTGCCGAACTACTCAGACTATCCTGTAGTAGGGCGTGGCTGGTCAAGGCATGGTCGAGGTGGATTTTCCTAATCTAGTAGCACAAACATCGGTGAAGGCGGGCCTGATGACACTGGATGAGGAGGATGCACATTCTGAGCTCTTCGCTGAGTCTGTTGTCTGGTCTCAATGGAATACATGGCCTAGCTAGAATTGCCAACTGATGTGCCACAACAACCCATATGGTCGCGGCTCCTTTGACATTGGCATCGGCTGGGGATGTTGGGGAGATCCTCCTAGAACTCTCCATCATCGGGAGTTATGTAGGGGTTACCAACTCTACGGTGTTAACCGAAGTGTACCCTTGACTGTCACTTGAAGAGCCACTCACTACTAGGTGGATTCTGGGAGGAATCCCCATCTCTGTGGGATTGAAGTCGCTGAGAGTACGGGATGACGATGGAATTGGTGGGGCACATAGTTTTCCCTTGTGCCGCCTATGTTTGCTCTTCTGGGAAGAGGTCGGATGATGTGAAGATGCAAATGTGGTGTCCTTAGCTTCTAAAGGCTCTGGCTGATTCAGGAGTGCACAAATGATACCATGTTCACAAGCGACCATTTTACGAGCCATCCAGACATCATACTTCTGAGACCCGTTGTTAGAAACCTACTATCACTCGCCCTCAATGTTGTTGCTATTTTCTGGCCTTACGATGATGCATGCCACCTGTGTCGGGGCCATTCCCAACCTAACTATGCTGTTATTGACCTGGTCTTGAAGCCAGTTTTTGAACACATATCACTGCTTGAGAGTGTGTCCCAGGATACGGTGATAGGGGCAGTGGTTGGGGCGATCAGTGAGATTCACCTCTTCTGGCCTTCTGCACTCAAGAAAATACAGAATCCCATGTTCCAAGGCACATCAGAAATAGAAAAGAACATGATTCTAATTAAACGCGTAGGTTCGGTTTCCTTTTTCCAGAAAGGAGGGACTTAGAGATTGTCCTTGACGAGGAGCTGGGGGAGCCTGTTGAGGAGGTGCAGCCTAGTTATCCCACCCGGGAGGTGGATGTGCGTTGCGCGGTGGCACCTGCCGATTCTGAGGCAGTCGCTGCTGGGCTGGAGGTTGTGCCTATGGTGGCGGGCCTCTGCAAGGTTGTGCAGGTGGCTCCACTGGTAATAATTCCAAATATCGAGGGGCGTCTATTTGTGGCACCACAGTGATATCGGCTCTTGAAGACCTCCTCGCAGGAATTACAGGGGCAATGGATATGCCTAGCTGGCCTCTTGCAGGAATTATTCCAGGCACTGGGCCTTATCAGAGACGTCTTAGAATCCTCCAGGGTTGTTCTGGGTGATCAGAGAGGGAACCAGTTCGGTTTTAACATTCCTTACAGACATCTTCTATAATTTCTCCTAAGTCAGTGGCATGTCAAGGGGGTATGTAAGCCCTTTCCATCGGGCGATAAAGTATGTGACATGCTCATCAGGCCTCTATTTTCACTTGAAGAGGTCTTCGATGCTCGTTTTCCACGTGGTGGAGCTGAACTAGTGGAGGAATTTCCTATGGAGGTCCTCCCACCCGGACACTGATCCGATGGGGAGCTGGTTATACCAGACAAATGTAGGCCCCTCCAATGTCTACACAAAACATTGCAGCTTGGCGGCCTCCTACTACGCTGGAGTCCCTAACATGGGCCCACACCTTAAGGTGAAGTGGGCCAGAGGTTTTGGTGGGTCCCCTGTCCCATTGAAGTGGGAAATGGTGGGATTCCCGAAACCTAGAAGTGCCGATATTTCATCCACCCATGCAGGATATGGCTTTCCATTAGGTGGGAGTGCCACCTATCATGTTTCTAATGACTCAAGGCAGGAAATGAATGTCGCCATTGGATCATCTGGGCGAGGGTCCCTGTCTTGACGGGGGTCCCTAACCAAGAGTGCGTTGGTGGGTTCTTCAACATGGTATGGTGGATCGGTGGCTCGTGGAGTGGCTGGTGGAGTGACATGTGGGGCAGCCGGGGGAACCCGAGCTGGGTTATATGGATTCTCACACCGTTCCATGGAGTTTGGCAAGACATACCATGCCCTCTTGCCGTATGTTCCGGCCACAAACCTGTCTCTGGGGGTAGGATGGTCCGGGTCACCTGGAGGCCCCACACTGTAGGGAAGTTGTTCTTGCCAATGCAGCCTTGGCCTAGGATTATCGTAGTCTGGTCGCCGCTCTACAGTTCATTCAGCTATGAGGTCATCGAACAACTTCTTCTGTTCAGAAATTTGTTGGTGCAACACGGCCTTGTCAGGGTCCTCCTCCATCTTCTGAACTGAGGCGAATGGGTCAAAGTGTTTGGAAGCTTTGAGGTTCTTTTTACCCAAACCGTGATTTTGGAAAAGAACCAATTCCTTGGTGGGAACAGAGAGACCTAGTATATTCCTTTATTGGAAAGTAACTCTTACTGATGGATCATGTAGTGGTGGCATTCCCTCAAGGGGTAAGTCCCCATCAGGAAGCTCCCGCTTGTTCTCCTCATCCAATATGTTGGCCACATTGACCATGACCCTTCCTGGGGGCATGTCCTCAATATCGCCTAGCGATTCAGGTTGTCGTCAGATAGGACTGAAGGGCAGGGTAGAATACTGGCCCCAACCACAGATTTTCATGTGAGGGGAGGGATCCTTGATAATCTTGTGAAGTACAATGAAACAATGAACGCATTGCTGTTGGAGGGCCTTACTGTGACCTGGTGACTCAAGGCGTTGGTCCACAGAGAGTATGGCCAAATAAACTATACAACATTCTTACCAATGTATTCAAAATTCACTTGTCTCCTATGATAAACCACTCGCTAATGACAAAGGCGGAAGTGCATTTCCCAGAGGGTATGACGGAAACACTCATCTTCCACTAGGGTGAGGGATTCTGGTGCACTGAAATTTGGCACTACAATAGCCAAAACAACTCAGGGAAGTGGTCAGCAGCGAGGATATTCCATAAGATCCTTGTCTTGGATTCATGGTATGGGCCTTCATTACCCAACTCATAAACTGGAGGCAGCTGAGGAATTGGAAGAGGTATTGAGACAAACCACTGGGAAAGCAGGCTGGACGGTGGGGAATACCACGAAAGGGCTGACTGGTCACTGAATTTTGGGTTGTCCTCTAAAGAGTGTAGTGACCTGGCCGCTATGTCGTGATAAGATGGGCTGATGACTGGAGTTCTTGGCATAGTCACTAGGGATACTGGCGACAGGACAGGCTATTTCTTACCCTCCATTGGTCCCCAGAATAGCTCTTCATGATCTCTAGTCGAGGTATAGAGTTCTTCTGGTGACGATGGTGGTGATTTCACGACTTTAACCTGTGGGGTTCCCAAATTTTCATCCTTCTAGATATACCTACATAGGTAGGTGGGAATCTTATGGACCTCGCATTTCGGGATTAGTTGGATGATGCACCTTGTTCCCTCCCCAGTCCTAGCCGCAGAGGAGAGAGGGGGTGGTTCTTGTACTGAGTCATACTCTACTTCAGAGTATGAGAAATGGACTGGTTGGATCTCTATCGGGACCTTCCCTGAATCCTTCTTATGGTTGTGACAACCCACCTTCCTGTCCCTGGATGTCTCTTCTAGAGAGGGAAGAGTTCTGACATGAGGAGGTCCTTCGGCCATACTGGTGTTGGGGTGGGGAGGACATCCACCCGAGAAAACTGTGGTGTGAGGAGCACCATGGAAGATATCAAAATGGACATGGGGAGGACCTTTGTTGTAAGTGCTGGAGTGGGTAGGACCTCTGCTCAAGCACGTAGGAGCATAGGTGGGACCCCCATGCTTGTTTACTCCAATGACATCAGTATGAGGAGGGGCCTCATACTGGTCGATCTGAACCCGGGAAGGACCTTCGTGTTAGGAACTGTTGAGGTGAAGACGGCCCTCACTCCTCTGATTACAGAGGCGAGGAGGACCGCCGACAGATGTTACGAGGACATGGGGAGGTTCCCCACATTGAAGAGTGGCCAGATGTGAAACTTCCCCATACCAACTATCTGTGGCGGTAGAATGAATCCATATCTGGTGTAGTGGGCATGGTAGAGACATCTGTACATAGCATCACCACCATGGGGAGGACCCTCATTTGTATTGAAGGTCGCATAAGGTGGACCTCCATGCCAAACTTGGAATCAGGGAAGATCCTAATTCTATATGGTAGTGGTACGAGGAGGACCTCCATACTAGGTATCGTTGCCACAGGTTAGTCTGCGGTGGCCACTGCCTATGCCGGCGACCAAGAGAGTCAACCCTGTTAGGGTTGGGGACCTGAGAACCAACTGTTTATTCTTTGATTTCATGAATGTACACTTATTATATATTGTTCATTGCTCTGCATTACTATAATGTAATAATGTATAGCAATTTTGGTTGTATTAATAAGGACATGGTAGATCCCCGTTATGATGAGAACCTTGAAATGCTATAACAATATTCTTAAAAAAAGTTCTACAGTTGGATGACATACTATGATAGGACACATTGTATACAGACCGTCAGGTGCGAGTACTCATAGAAAGACCAGACTCTCTCTCATGGAGTTCGCACATGGTAATTTCCAAGATTGGAGATTCTGAGAACAGACCCACCATTAGTAATTCTGCATGTCATGGTGTAATCAGACATTTCTATCTACGAGTGTGGGTAATGGTCTTTAGATTGGATGATGATCATTAACTCTTGTCATGACTCACACACTTAGATTTGCTGATGAAAACCATCATGAAGACAGTTGGTGGGAAGTAGGGTACGTTGGGTGTATCACGAATGACATGGTATTAATGGATAAGTCGAGAAATGATTTGTCCCTTCCATATTTTTTGAGATACATATCTCGGTCCTTTTTATTGAAATATAACTTTCACCCAAATTCAGGCCATGGTGTCATGACGAGTTTATTTTTGGATGTCAAAGAATGATAGATCAAGTATATAGGTTTATTACACTTCCATAAAACCTGCATGATGTGATATTGATACAAAGGGATTAAATTACATGTTTAACGTTCTTATGAGGTGACACATCAATGTAGCGTCAACTTCTTTCTCTTTGGTACCTTGACCCATTGATAGACAGTAATATTGGACTTTAGGCAAGCCCGCCTAATGCTAATGAGAAACAGGACTAGAGGGTCATACACTAAGTGTATCCAAGTATCTCAAGAAATATAAAGATTATTCTCGTATGTGGTTTAATAATTATTCAAGGAAGCCTAAATACTTTTAATGTTGTAGGAAGAATAAAATGAAAACAAGTACATGTCGTGTATTAATGATTACACGCTGGGTAATTTTCATTTTGGAAGGGAAATGAAAAACAAGTACCCATCGTGTATTAATGATTACACACCATGTAGTTTTATAAAAAGCAAGTACACACCATGTATTATTGATTACACACTGTGCATTTTTTCCTGTTGGTACATTGAGAAAATAATATCATTTTATTAAATGATATTTATTATAATCAGTGTGGGCACATGTCAAGGAATTAATGATTCGACATGGGGTTTTCAATAAGAGTTAATGAAATATATAAAATGAATAATGTGTTTATTTATTTTCATAACTCTATAACCTCAAACCCGATTATAAATATCCTCAAAACCCCAACACTTTTCCTAAGAATCGTTGTGCACAACAATTTTGGAGAATTCTCTCAAGGCTGAAAGAACTATTTCCTCCAAGAACGCTCTTAAGACCGTGAGATATCCTCCTCCATCGGATCAAGACGATCTATGACGGACAATGCATGCCATGTTTTCTCCACACTAGCACCCGAATACTCCTTTGGCGACGTCGTGAGATACATGGTGCACATGTGGATCACTGCTAGAGGAAGTCTACCCTTGGCTTCGGTGATGCAATGACGAATCAAATCAGAATGTGATCAAAAATATAAAAAAAGAAAGAACGCCATAAAAGGCACTTATTTTCAATTTTTTTAACATAATTATAGTCAACCTGTGATGATCCTCTTTTATGGTTTCAGGAATATTCTTCTTTTTTGTTTATTTCTATGATTAGATCTGTGGAATGTAGAATTTATCATCGTATTGATCCTGGATTGATCATTGCAAATGACAAAAGGCCAAGTGGGCACGTCCACCCACGAGCTTCCATGGTGCTCAAAACCATCCAATGGTATCATAGGGGTCACAATGTTGATTATAGTTATTTAATTTTCATTGATAATTTACGCATTTTTATTTGATTCAATTCATGATAAGTTTTTCTATAAAACTGAATGAACAAGATCTATTCATCCTCCTTCGTTTCTCTTTTCACAACACAGAAATGACTTTTTAATTTTAATTTTTATTAAAATGAAAATGAGGAACTCATCTAGAGGAGCCACTCATTCGGTCTGTACAACACAAGAATACATGGCGTGTAGTTTTCACTACAATTCGTGTACTTAGGTTCAACGAACTGGTACTGGTCCCCAAAACCACACTGTGTGAATTGAGTATACCTAAGTTATTAATACACCATATTGACCAGAACTGAACGGTATGTGGAAACTGGATTACACAGCGTGTATGTTGAATCAACATGCCGTGTAGTCTGATCTGGCCCAGGTGATACCATGTACAAGGAGAATATCGGTACCACGTACACGGGATTGCCATGCTGGTAACCACATTACAAGGAAGTACACGCTGTGTTATATTAATCTACATGTTGTGTACTCCAAAATTTCCAAATTACAGAGATCATGCCAAATTCCCCAGCATGTACATTGGATAAAGGGTGAAAAAAATACACACTGTGTGATATAGCATACACACCCTGTACTTTCTAGAAATGGAATTTCTTCAGGTTTCCTCCAAATTACAAAGACCCGTACAAGTAATATGGATGATAATAATCTCACGGTAATTCAGAAAAGAATTTAAGTTAAATAATTGATTAATTTTAAGATCCAAATTAATTGAATTCAAGCATGACTTATCTTGAATAAAAGAATGATTAAAAGAATTTTAATAATAAATATGTGTAAATGTTTTTGCATGTTATAGATGATCATGATCTAGACAAAATACCCTTTGTGTGTGTGTGGTTTTTTTAGATTTATTTAATTTAAATTCCTTGTCCAGTGAGCCTTCTTCAAATAAAATGTAGGACCTACGGTCCCATGGTTTCTTTAATGTAAACCCCATGTAATAGAGGATATCCCAAGCCAGAGGATACAGTTCAAAATTTGAAGCTGAGGCAAAACCAACCCAAGAAGATACAAAGGTGGACAGGTGGGAGCTGCAAAACATGAACCATCAGGTTCAAGGTTCTTTTCCCTAGGTCAGGGTTATCTTATCAAAACCACTAGATAAGTTAACCAATAGAAGCTCTTCATCATGCCATCTTATTTTATTTCTGTCTGATTGAATGGTTTATTTATTATGTATGTGTTGTCATGATCACCTACTGAATGAAATAAACAATCATTCAAATATGGAATAAAATAAAAACTGGACTATGAGTAAACATTATCAGAACATGGTTAATCACATAAGAAAGAATCAATTAATATTAAAAATAATGTGATAATGCGAAACAATTCATAAAGGATTAAAATCCCTAAAATACCATATTAAGATAGGCCAAGCCTCCCGTTACTTGATTAAGGGAAAGACTCAATAAAACTATGTGTTTGATCAACCCTTGTTGGGACACTTACTTTTATAAAGGAATCACTTATGGAAGTTTCAGGTGGATGTAAACATTTTACATCAAGAGAAGTATCCCTTGAAAGACTTGTTGTAAAATGGAGGCAAGTTTTGAGGAAATCCAAATCAGGATTTCAGGATTGGGAATTCCACTCAACAGATCAAGGAACTGTAATCTCACAGTTGGCAAAGACCTGTCTACCTAAATACCTTTAAATATCTTCACCAACCCTTGTTGGTGTTATGCGAAGGGGAATATGGATCCTTTCCACTAGAATGTCATGGCAACTAGACATTCTGAGTTCAATGGTGAGGTCCATTGGGGCTTGATAACATAGTAGGAGAATTACTAAAATTTATTATTTCTCATAAAATGTAATCAAGAAAGTGCTGATAAATATGCTCTTTTAATTTGTAGAATCAATATTACAAACTTGTCAAAAAAAAATTATGTGCAATCAATTATAGATAAAGATAATATCCTCACTGGTAGTAACTTTCAAGAATGGTTTAGGTGCCTTCAGGTTATCCTACGCCATGAACGAAGATTTTAAGTGCTGGAGTCCTCACTTCCTGATTCTCCTGCCCAAGGGGCTAGTGAGGAAGATTTCATGGTCTATGATCAACATTTGAGAGATGCACTCGACGTTCAATGGTTGATGTTGTCATCAATGTCTAGTGATCTCATGAAGTCTCATGAAGACATGGATGCCTATACCATGCTCGAGAACCTCTGCGGTCTATACTATGAGAGAGAAAGACAGGAAATGTTTGAGATCTCTAAAGATCTATTTCAGAGCAAGATTTCCAACTAGGCCTCATGTAGTCAAGACCATTGGCTACATTGAGCGCTTAGAGGTTCTAGGGTTTAAACTCTCCGAAGAACTGTGTAACAATCTCATTCTTGCATCACTCCCCCAGAGCTTCCCTAACTTTTTTGTAAATTTCAACATGAAAAACATTGAGAAGTCTCTATCTGATCTTCTTATCCTCATTCACCAAGTGGACAATGATATGAAGTTTGAAAGGCCTTCTATACTTATAGTGAATAAAAGTAAATGGAAGGAAAATAGCTTTAAGACCAAATATTCTTCAAGGCCTTCCATGAAAAGGAAGATCAAAGGAGAGGAATGAGAATATAAGGTTGTTTGTTTCAATGTGGTAAGAGGGGCCACTAAAAGAAAAACTGCACCCAACCAAGGAAGCAAGGGGACGCTTCAGGTGAATTTGTTATCGAATGAAATATATCTATTTCTACCAATTGGGTATTAGATACTGCTTATGGTGCTCACATCTGTATCCAAATACAAGAACCAAATAGATTTAGAAAGATTGACCGAGGTGAGGTGGATCTGCGGGTAGCCAACGGAGCCAGACTCACTAATGTAGCCTTTGGAGACTACCACTTCACATTTCCTACAAGGATGGTATAGGTATTAAAAGGATGTTATTATATACCCTCTTTAACCAAAAAAATTATTTCAGTTTCCAGATTATATACTGATGGATTCATCTTTAATTTTGTTAATGAATGTTGCTACTTTTATAAATATAGCATTTGTTTTGGTAGGTCACATTTATATAACGGCCTTTACGTGTTAGACTACACAAACCAAGTAATAGCAATTGATGACAATGTTAATTCACATGAATCATACCACACCCAACTTTGGAATCACCGATTAGGTCATGTTAATGAGAAATGTATAACAAAATTACATCAAGATGGGTATTTAGATTCTTTCGAACTAAAACCACTTGGTTTATGTCATACGTGTCTACAAGGCAAAATGACCAAAGCCCCATTTAGTGGGAAAGGTGAAAGGTATAAAGATCATCTAGAATTAGTTCACATAAGTGTTTTTGGACCATTTCAAGTTGAATCTAGGGGTGGGTTCTTGTACTTCATAACTTTTACTGATGATTTTAGTAGATATGGATATATTTACTTAATAAGGTATAAGTCAGATTTTTTTGATCGGTTCAATGAATACAAGAACGAAGTTGAGAACCATCTTGGTATGAAGATTAAGAAGCTTCGCTTAGGAAGAGGACGAGAATATCTCAATCAAGACTTCATTCATTTCTTATGGGAGTTTGGGATTCTATCTCAACTTACTCCTCCATACACGCCTCTGTGGAATGGTGTATGTGAAAGGAGGAACCACACCCGGTTGGAAAGGGTGAGATCAATGATGTGTCATGAGAGTCTTCCATTATCCTTTTGGGGATATGAATTACAAACAGTATCACATAAACTAAACCAAGTACCAACTTAATCGATAAATGGTATTCCATAGGAATTATGGAGTGGATTCAAAGCCATGTTATCAAATTTTCATGTGTGGGTTAGAGAATCATTTATTAAGGCCTTTTTAGGTAACAAGCTTACACCCCAAGGAAAAAAGTGTTCCTTTATAGGATATCCCAAGGAAACAATGGGACATTACCTATACAACCCCTCAGATAAAAAGGATACAATGGAAAGACATGATATATTCCTTGAGAGGGAGCACATCTCCAAAAGAGATTCTGGGAGGGAGATAGATTTCGATGAAGTCAAGGCTCAAGATGCACAAGAGTTGGTACAATAATAGATTCAACAAAGCCCCATGGAAGTACAATCTGTTCCAGAGAAACAAGAACTGTGTAAGAGAACGAGAGAGGTGAGAGAACTAGAACTATATGGTTTTCTTGTCACCGAGGATGGTGACTCATTATTGGTTGATAATGATGATCCTCTTACCTAAAAGGAAGTATTTGATGGCACAGACGTTGCCAAGTGGCCTAAAGCCATGAATTAAGAAATGGATTCCATGTACCAAAACCAAGTCTGGAATTTAGTAGATCCTCCAGTTGATGTAAATATTGTTGGTAATAAATGGTTATTCAAGAAGAAACTGGACATGGAGGGACAAGTCAGCACCTATAAGGCATGATTGGTTGCAATAGGTTTTAGAAAACGTCAAGGAATTGACTATGATGAAACCTTCTCACCGGTTGCGATGCTGAAATCCATCAGAATCCAATTGTCCATTACCGCTTACCATGACTATGAAATTTGAAAATTGGATGTCAAAGTAGCATTCCTTAATGAGAACCTCTAGGAAGATGTCTACATGACACAACCTAAAGTGTTTGTGACTCTAAAGGATACCAACAAGGTATGCCAGTTGCAAAAATCCATTAATGGATTATAGCAAGCATCAAGGTCATGAAACGTTAATTTTGATGAAGCTATAATTGAATTTGGATTTATTAAGAACGAATGTGAACCTTGTGTCTATAAAAGGATTAGTGGAAGTTTAATCGTTTTCCTAATAGTGTATGTTGATGACATATTACAAATTGGAAATGAAGTACCTATCTTACAGTCAGTTAAAGCATGGTTGGATTATTGATTCTCTATGAAATACTTGGGCGAGGCAGTATATATTCTTGGGATCAAGATCCATCAAGATAGATCCAAGAGAATGATGTGCCTAATTCAAATTACATACATTGAAAATATACTGAAGAGATTTATTTTAAAGAAGTTCAGGAGGAGATTACTGCTAGTGTCACATGGCATTCATCTTTCCAAGAAAATGTGTCCTCAGACACATAAGGAAAGAAAGAAAATGGAAAGGATCCCTTGTGCATCTACAATTAGGTCAGTCATGTATGATATGCTATGTACAAGGCTAGATGTTTCTTAAGAATTAAGTGTGGTAGGCAGATATCAAGTTGATCCAAGAGACCGCCATTGGATGGGAGTCAAGACTATCCTTAAGTATCTAAAGTGTACTAAATATTTGTTCCTGGTTTATGTAGGATATGATGAACTAGTCATCATAGGACATGTAGATTCTAGTTTCCAGACTGATCAAGATGACATGAAGTCACAGACTAGAAACATCTTCTGCTTGAATGGAGGTGCAGTGAGTTGGAAGTGCTCAAAGAAGGGTTTGGTCGCAGATTCTACAGCAGAGTCTGAGTATATCACAGATTTTGAGGTAGCTAAAGAACTAGTGTGGATGCGAAGCTTTATCCAAGATTTGGATGTAGTACCTAGCAGTAAAGATCAATTCACACTCTATTGTGATAATACTACAGTGGTGGAACTTCCAAAAGAGACAAGGTCGCATCCGCATCCCAATCACATACTTCAGAAGAATTATATCGTGAGGTATTTTTCTCAGAGAGTTGAAGTTACAGTGAGCAGTATTTCCATGGAAGACAACATGGAGGACCCCTTGACTAAATCTTTGACTCAGCAGAAACAAGATCATCATGTGATGTTTAGTGGACTAAAAGTTTTAGGAAGTTGGATCTAGTCCAAGTGGGAGTTTGTTAGGGTTGGTGTCCTGAAAACCAAATGTTTATACATTGATTACATGGATGTACACTTATTATATATTGTTCATTGTTCTACATGACTATAATATGTAAATGTCCTAGAATATTTGTTGCATTAATAAGGTCATGGTAGATCCTCATTATGATGAGAACCTTGAAATGCTATAACAATATTCTTAAATAAAGCTCTACAGTTGGATGAAATACTATGATAGGACACATGGTATACAGACTGTCATGTGTGAGTACTCGTATGATGACGAGACTCTCTCTCATGGAGTTCGTACATGGTAATCTCCAAGATGGGATATTATGATAACAGGCCCGCATGTAGTAATTCTGTATGTTTTGGTGTCATCGGACATTACTATCTACGAGTGTGTGTAATGTTCATTAGACTGGAAGATTATCATTAACTCATGTCATGACTCGCACACTTAGATTTTATGATGAAAACTGTCACAAAGACAGTTGGGGAGAAGTAGGGTATGTTGGGTGCATCATGAATGACATTTTATTAATGGATAAGTTGAGGAAGGATTTATCCCTTCCATATTTATGAAAGTAGATATCTTGATCACTTTGATTGAAATAGAACTGTCGCCCAAATTCCATGTCTATAGTGTCATGACGAGTTTATTTCTAGAAGTCAAATATTGACAGATCAATCATATGGGTTTATGAAAATTCCATGAAACCTGCTTGATGAGATATTGAGAAAAAGGGGTTAAATTACACGGTAAGTGTTCATATGAGGTAACATGTCAATGCAGCATCAACTTCTTTCTCTTGGGTTCCTTGAATCATGACGAGATAGTAATCTTGGACTTTAATCAAGCCCACTAAATTCCAACAAGAAAGAAGCCTACAGGGTTACACACTAAGTGTATCCAAGTATCTCAAGTAGAATAAATATTATTCCCATATGTGGTTTAATAATTATTCAAGTAATCCTAAATCATTTTATTTATGGTGGAAGAATAAAATGAAAACAAGTGCACGTCGTGTATTAATGACTACACTCCATGTAGTTTTCATTTTTGAAGGGAAATGAAAAACATGTACACGCTGTGTATTAATGATTACACGCCATGTAGTTTTATGAAAAACAAGTACACGCCATGTATTAATGATTACACAATGTGTAGTTTTTCCAGTTAGGATTTTGAGGAAATAATATCGTTTTATTGAATGATATTTATTATAATCAGTATGGGCGCATGTCACGAAATTAATAATTCGACATGGGGTTTTCAAAACGAGTTAATGAAATAAATAAAACGTGTAACGCGTTTATTTATTATCATAACACTATAACCTCAAACCTGATTATAAATATCCTCACAACCCCAAAACATTTCCTAAGAATCGTTGTGAAATACAATTCTAGAGAATTCTCTCAATGCCAAAAGAACTCTTTCCTCTAAGAATACTCTCAAGACCATGAGAGATCCTCATCCATCTGATCAAGACGGTCTGAGGCAGACAACACAAGCCAAGGTTTCTCCATGCTAGCACTCAGAGACTCCTTTGGTGATGTCCCGAGATACGTAGTGCATGTGTGGATCACCTCTAGAGGAAGTCTACCCTTGGTTTCTGCGACGCAATGAAAAATCACATCAGAATGTGATCAGAAATATCAAAGAAGAAAGAACACCATAAAAGGTACTTCTTTTCAATTAATTAAATTAATTATAATCAACCTGTGATGATCCTTTTTTATGATTCCATGACTATTCTTCTTCTTTGTCTATTTATGTGTTTCAATCTGTGGAGTATGGCGTTTATTGTCGTATTGATCCCAGATTGATAATTTCTAATGACCAAAGGCCAAGTGGGCACATCCACCAATGAGCTTATGTTGTGCCCGGAACCTTCAAACCCATCCTACCCATGGGGTGGTTGGGTCCTCAATCCAGTTCGATCATATGAATGTCCATGTTTAGCATACAAAGGGAGTTAGTTGTATACGCCCGCGGTGGCTCGGGCCACAGTAGCCGCTAACGTTGATGCTCCTTGGTGGGTGTCCTATTCGGCTTGCGCCTGACGTTGGCATCAGGTTAGACAGAACAGATTCGGTGGTGCAGGTACGTATCTTACCTACACCTTGTCTAGTAAGACCGGGTGGCGGCACTGACGTAGCCGAGTGGGAGCCCCTAGAATTGGATCTTGGTTGGGCTTAGCCGGATATCCCCAACCTCATCAGCGAAAGGCGTGGAGACGTTGAAAAATTTTGGGGAGAGGCTCCCGAAATGGTTATATGTTGGAGTGGGGAGCAGTGGATCCCTACGCAGCCCTCGGGGGCGGCGTTGACGTCAAGGGGAAGACACCTCTAATTCTAGGCAGGCCATATCCCGAGTCGGGATAATTTCCTCCTCCTCGTACCGGCGTATGAGTTCATTGATCACCCTTAGTTGGATGACCTCTGACGGGGAGATGGGGAATTGTAACCCCATGGTCGTGGGTGTAGATACCATTGCAGAATAGAAGGAGCTGCGTGAGACTACTGCATTGGCACTGCCCTTTCCCCGACGTCAATGAGCAGGCGGTGGCCGACTTCCGAGTGGTGCAACATGGTTTCTAAAAGCATGGAGATTAACTCATCAGTGTGGAAAGAAAATGGAAATCAACTACCAATGTACCAATGCCATTCCATCTTCTATGGCTGGTAAGATGGATCCACACTAACAATGTCACAGACCGGGACGTCCAATGTTCTACTGCCCCAACTTCTGGTGAGTGTCACGTGAGGCCCACTATTTGCTTTGAGGGACCCGTCGCCGAATAACTGGATCCAGTGACACACTAATCCATTTATGCCTTGAATGATACTAATCTCCATATTGAAAAGAATATATTCACATCAAGTTCACCATTTCTTTTTTTTATGCTTTCACTGGGACGCGCCCATCTGTCTGCTTGAGTATGAAAGGTGATATTTCGTTGCCCTGCGTTCTCGCTTTCCAAAGGCGGGAGACATCCATTCCTTGTTTAGGGACGTCTGCTCCTTGATCAAAACGGGATGATGGGATGTCCATTCTTCCTTCTATGGATGCCTCCTCAGAACTCATCACCTAGTCAGGGTCTCCCTTATAGATTTAAGATGTTGTTTGTGAAACTCTTCCTAGTATCATATCTTCATGGACACCAGTTAATTACACTCCTTCTGTCGGGAAATTCCAAAGGGTCCGGTCAGGGCAGAAACCTTTGGTCCACGGATTAGTAAAGTTGGACATCAATTCCATGTCTGAACATTGGAACACTGGAGCGTCTGAGTTTCTTCCCCTTATAATAGGGCTTCTCGAGGGCGCGGAGGCCCAAGGAATCCCACGTCATACGCAGGTAATCATATAATGTAGGCATGTATCTAAGGTTTCATAATCTTCCAATGTTTAACATAGGGTATGTTGCAGGTTTAAAATCCGGTAGAGATGGATTGGACTGATCAAAACACTAATTAATGTGGATCAATTGGGTGAAACCTCTGGAGGGAACACTGATGTTGGGGGTGAGTTTTCATGACTTCACCAGGATGTGGAGGCCCGGGTAAGAATCAAGATGGATAATGGAGTGTTTGAATGTACTGTATGGTGGATGGGATGGAACTGCCATGAGGATGATGGTAATTTTGCGCTAGAGTCTTGAGGAGACTTCCTACGTATCCCCGTGGTAGGGAATCAAAGTCAGTGTAGTTTGGTAGGGCAAAGGGATGCCTAAAGTGGTGGCTCATGAGAATGGACGCATGTGTTGGACCCAGAGAAAATAGAACCTCTGGGTTGGGGCATGACCTTCTCAAAACACATAGGCTCGAAGGGAATACCAGGAAATGGGAATGAATTTGGGGCGTTTGCATAGGACAAAAACTTGATGATGTGTATGGGGCTTACGAATGGTTAGCAGCTCAAGATGGTATAATGCCACTAGGAAGGACCAAATATAAGCATCGCAGCAAATAGAATTACAACGTCTTTCCCCTAACTAGGGGATGTAATAGACTACTACTGATTGAGGTGACAACAGCTTATCACTGGATAGGGTCACAATGGATTACCATCGGGTTGGGTTACAACAGATTACCGCTGGATGGGGTTGATCCTCATGGAAGATTACTATGTACCCTGCCTAAGAGATAGAGATCAAACCCATGTAGTTCATATATGATGGGGGTCAGTGGACCAGCGCGAAGGAGGACCTAGGGTCCAAATGTATGGTGGGCTTGAACCTTGTGGAGGTTTCCTACATACCATACCCTGGCAAGGATCAAAGACCACTTAGTTCATGGAGGAGTTTGGTGAACCGACATGAAGGGGGTTATAACCAATGGGTGGTGGGTTTGAACCTCATGGAGGCTTCCTATGTACCTCTCCTTGGTGAGGATCAAAGTCCACATAGTTCAGGTGGGTACAACAGCTTACCACTAACTGGGGAAAATGATGGCTTATCGCTGATCGGGGGAGATAATGGCTTACCACTAATTGAGGTCCACAGTTCAATGTCATGAAGGACATGGGTGAAGCGACCTGAAGAACAACCTGGGGCCTAGATAGATGGTGGGATTGAACCTCATAGAAGATTCCTACGTATCTTTCATTTGAAAGGATCAAAGACCTCATAGTTCATTGGGTTTTTTGGGAACCGACGTGAAGATGGTCGGTACCTATGGGTATTGGGATTGAACCTCATGGAGGATTCTAATGTACCATGCCTTAGTGGGGATCAAAGTAGACGTAGTTCTGGTGGTGTTTGGGCTTACACTCTAGGCAGTCTAGAGAGGATGTCATGGTTGTGATTTCTCTAAGCCCACATGAGTTATTCTTAGTGTGATAAACATGAGACATCAAAGACCTGAAGATCACATCGCGAAAGGTTGGTCTGTGGGATGTGAAGTGGGGCTCATGTGTGGTTAGTGGCCCAAAGAGGAAAAGGGGGCTTATGCATGGTTCGCTGCCCAGGGAGATGAATATTAGTACTTACTCTAGGGTGGAGGCCTAGATGGTGGAAAAGCCCCAAGAGAGAGGGACTTGGCACCTATTAAGAGGGGAAGAGAATGTGTGTTACCTCGTGTAGGAAAAGTTAGGAGCTTACACCAGGGTGGTTTCCCTTTCTCTGCGGATAGATTCAACTTCAATGAAGAGGATCGTATTCCATGTGAGGAATGATATCACTCTCATGGAGACTAGTAGGAATATTGCATGTCCAAGGTGGGGTACCCCACATATGATGCATAGGGTGAGGCCAAAGTTTAATGTCATGTGATGGGGAAGAAGGTGTTTGGAAGTTTAACATCTTATAGCTCAGATGAGGTGGGTTTACTTCACACCCATGAAAATTACATAACCGGAACCCTTACACCTTAGTGAATCGAAGGGACCGACAATGTCGTGGTTGGGGGTGTTATAGAGCATACCATTGGGGGTCCACATTAGCGTGGATATGCAAAGAAGCAATAGCTGTTAGCGTTCCTATGTGAAGAAGCATGAGGAAAATCAATGCATTGTCAAACACCTCCCAAGGGACATTGAAATTACTTCGTACGAGCCTACAGGGTCATATTAGAAACGGGTGGGTGACGAAAATGTTTTGGGCATGGGATACGCCCGAAAATGATGTCCTAAAGACATACCTCGAACAAGTGCAAGCAAGGAGGGAGTTTTATGTGAAAAAGGAATAGTTGTGTGGAAAACAGCGGGTCGACGCACAAATGGGGAAGTTTTATGGAAAAAGAATGGTTCGGTGTGCAACTGAGCTGGTTGCACAAAGAATTTAGGGTTGGCGCGCAATCAGAGAGGTCATGTGCATAAAGTGGAGCCGAAGTTTTGCACACAAATAGAGGATATTGTGTGCAAGTCATACGGTTTGCGCGCAATTTTAAGGGATTTCATGTAATTGGAATAGATTGCGTGCAGGGGATGAGACTCGAAGGAATTTGGACGAGGGTTAAGATTGTGTGGTATTGCACAAAGGTGGACCCTTGGGTGACCTGTCATGAAAAATCTCGTACCTTAAATCCATCTTTTTTGCATAGAAGAGGTGGATTTTGCACAGAGGAGACGGTTCGAATTCTTCAGCCGTCGGAATTTGAAGGGGAACCCCTCTATTTATATGCACTTGGGGTTACCCGATCCGTATGAAAATAGGTCCCCATAAAATTTTGTGCGCTGGTGTCAGTAGCGTGAAATATCTTCCATGCTTGGTGCCAAGCGCAAATTCCCGCGCTTGTGGTCAGCGATGCGGATGTTTGTATGCTGGGGCGGAAGTTTCCACGCGACGTAGGAGTTTTCCGCACAGGTGTGACAATTTCTGCGTGGGGTGGGAGTTTTCACATAGGCATGGAAAACAACCTTATATCCCGTGGTTTTCTGCATGGGAGAGATTTTTTTCACACCCAGCTATGATTTTTTCGCACATCTCTTCCGAGCCCCCTGGAATGCATCGTCAATTCAAAATATGTCTTCACTTTGTCATGCTAAAACATCCTTCAACCCTTGAGCGTTTTTCAGCATCTACAATATCCTAATTGAAATAAATTGAGTTATAAATATCTTTCTCTTCTGTCCTGACATACCCCATACATTCTCTACCTTCCATGGTCTTTGAAATGCTACTATTCGATTGAACTTAAGGCCTTTGGAGAAGATAAATTTTGTCACATAGTGGGATTAGGAATGTGTTGTTAGAAGTGTTAAGATGTATTTGGACAAGGGATTGATGAAAAAACCAAACTCATTTATGTATTAGGAAAGGTTATATTAAGACTATTTATAAGAAAAAATCAATGTAGTGTGGAATAATAATTAGTATTCAGGGGTTAAAAATGAAATTTAAAAGAAACAAAGTGAAATATAAATTAGCCGTTTATTATCGGCTTGACTATATAATATCCACTTGAGTATAGATATATTTGTATGATGTTACAATGGATTGAAAATAATTTCAATACATTCAATATCATTTAAATCCATTTTCAGGCCTGTTCATGTATTTTGAATTTAAATGAACTATGATGATAATGGATTTAGAATCTAAACACTTTCACCACCAATAATAATTTATAATTATCCATGAAATTTTTGGAAAACCATAATTCATCTAAAACATATTGCTTTTAATATTTATAATATCATTTACATGATTTTTCTACTACTTTCACTAGCATTGCATCGGTGAAGCATAAGAATTTAAGTTAATGACACCATAATTAAAACATGAAAATAAATTTCTATCTTAAATAATGTATTCATAATCAAAATAATAATTTATAACTATTCATAATATCTTCATATCCCCATGAAAAAAAATTAAATATACTAAAATAAAGAGAGTGGAATTAATTAAATATTATTTAAATAAAAAATAAAAAACTCATTATCAAAATAAAAAAGAACCAAATTAATACAATATTTAATATAGGATGATTATGGTCCAAATAAATTAATCTAAACAAATAGAGGAATGTGTTTGAGAGATTTAGAGACCCTATCTCATAGTTTAAACTATATTTTACCCATTATACTCATTACCAAGGTGACATATTTTTACCTCTATAATAAAAAAATATGACAAAAAATAAAAATACCATATTAACAAATTTATATATATGCTAATTATAGATATGGAATACATTTTATTGGATTTATTTTATAAATTTGGTGGAAATTACATTTAATATAAGAAAGGAAAACACCTAAAACAAATTTGTATAAAAACACACATTTAAAGTGTAATATGATTTTACAGCTAAATTAATCAAATTATTGATTCAAATGAATTATAGTTTTTTTATAAGAATAAAAAATATCATAGCTTAATAAAATTAAAACATGAGTTTCTAAATACAAAATATTGTTTTAAATAATTTATTTTACTCATTAAACACATATTTGGTTGATATAATGTTATTATAATTTTTTTAGTCAGGCTTACATTATGATAATTTCATAAAATATAATGCATTTGTATAAATTGTATTTTCACTCTTCATCCAAAAATCCAAAAATTTCCTAAAACATTCAAAAAAATCACCCAAAGATAATTATGATATGTTGTTATTAAAAATAAAGGTATTTTTAACAATTTGAATTTCTAAAATTAAGAAATTTATCTATTAAATTAAAACACAAAATGTAAAGAAAATTAGTTTTTATTTAAAATGACCCTTTTAAAAATTAACTATTCTAAACCAAATATGATTTATTTCTTATCCTTCAAAATTAAGTACATATTTCCAATGCATTAATCAATAAATTTTATCGAAAAAACATTTCAATATATATTTCATAATTCGGTAACTCTTATACATGCCTTCTAATCCAATCATATGTTTATAATATTCATATTTATATAATAATGATACATATAATTTAGTCTTACTATTGTTTTACACAATATTTAACATAGTATTAATTTAAAGGAATATAAAAAAATCTCAGGGAGTAATATGTAAAATAAGAGCTGTTTGATTTTCATTTGTTACATTACTTCTAGTTTGTACATGAGCCTCCTGGCTTCCATGTATATTTTCTAGTTCAAAATGTTTTTCCACTCTCTAATTTTTTTCTTTTTCATATATATAAGTTTAATCCTCATAATTATTTTGATCTAAGTCAAAATCAACTTACTTTCATTCAATTCCAATTTTTATCCATTATTTATACTAGAAACCTATAGTCTCTCTAATTTAGTTCATTCAATGTCTACAACATTTTTTGCTTCTATGTTTTCTTATTTTAAAATATTTTTAACATCATAATAATCAACAAACATTTTCAACCACTTATTCTGGTATTAATTTCCACTTCCATCGAATAGATATCCCATATATATCCCTTATTTATCATTCTCTATGAATCTTTATATATTGGGGTTTTTGATCTACATAAAATAAGGACTACCAAACACATTGAATTTCTTCACTATTGGATTCTAGTTATATATAATATTATATGGATTCATGTAAGAATCTTGTCTCAATAATAATTTTTTATGATCAATTGTATATAATACTTACCTGGAGAATAATTCTAAGATTTTCTATTCAATAAGCCTAGTTTTTCCAATTTCAATAATTTTTCTATTATTACATTATATAACCCTATTTTTCAAGTATTTTTATATAGAAATATATTGGGGTTTAAATCTATAATATAAAATATTGGATTCAAAATAAAATTTTTTGAACTCCATTCCATTATTTGTTACTAACCAGTGACAAAGAATATAATCTATTTCTCAACATATATTATAAATTTCTTGAAAATTTGTATTTCTTCTGACATATTATTTATGAATATAAAATTATTTATGTAGGTAAAACATTTTATGAACATAATAAATAAAGAATCACCTCAATTTGATCAATTTCTTATAGTCCTACAAAAATCATAATGAAAGAGTTCTAGTGGCCTAGAGGAATGAATCTCTACACATTTTGTGTTCTATTCACCCTTTTGAAATGTTTCATAGACATATTTTCATTATTTAGTTAGTTATATAAGATCAATAACTATTTATTTTACTCAATATTACATTTCAAAGATGTCCAAGTCTTCTATTCCATATATTTTTTGATCCTTAGACCTAAAATATCCAAACTTTATAGGATCACTAATTTAGAATAGATATCCACTAGTTATATATCTCATTGTGATAACCCGTACATATTTTTTATAGTTTATTATGTATAATTTATTCTATAAAATAAACTAATTTCCATCACCATACATTTATATCATAATCAACATATTGTTTTTAATCCCTTAAACATAAATAAGATCTTTAAATTTTGGATTTCAATATTCTATTTCATAAGTACCGTCACCTCTGCTTTTCAAGGAACTGTCATTCCCAATAATCATTACCCCTATATTAGGAACATAAATTTTATTCTAGTCCATTTAATTTCTTATAATGTGAGAGGAATATCCACTCTCATGAATTTATTACTTATCTTTTTTTATCCCTCAAAGAAGCTTCATTAATCAATGATTTTTCTTTTGTCTTCACCTTCTAAATTCCCATTCGTTTTTACTAAAACAAATATATCCAAGAAGATTATCCATAAAAAAATTATAAAAATAACCATGTTTTTCATATATCCAACATATTTCTTCCAATAAATAAAATCATGTTTGACTAGATAAATATAATGAAATTTCTTTCATATACTTTCAATTCCTAGATTTTATTCTTATATTTCTAGAGCTATTTCCAATATCTCTCCTTCTTAGTTTATTCATGTTACAAGTAAGATAAATGTTATAACATCATGAGTATTCTTTTTTCCCAATAATTCTATAAAAATAATAGTTCTTTACTAATAAGAATATTTTTTAAAAAATATTATTCTTCCATCTACTATGCTTCTTTATGTCTTTTGGAGATAAATATTTTAGAAGTTATCCTATATACCTTTGTAATAATAAGGAATTTCTCATTACTCTAATTATCCTAATCTTTCCCAAAAATGTCACAATAACATTCAATATTAGAAATATTTGAAATATTTTGATATTTAGTAGGATAAAAATTAACCTTTCCTTTTTAGTAAATTCTCTCTATATCTCAAGTTGATTCAACATTAACATCCACATATTTGTAGAAACCCTTATTGATATACTATAGATAATTTACAACATAATTGTAATTTGAAAATGTATTATTTAAATCTCATTATCTTATATTTTGTTTTTCATCTAGATTGTTAATAATTTTTTATTTCTTTATATCTTTCATCTGGGGATTCTTTATCATATAAATTTTATTGTTATCTCTTTTTAAAACTCCATCATTTTCATAATTATTATTTATATTTTTTTTCTTTATTAACATGATTTAATTCTTAGGTTTTATATTTTTATCAAGATATTCTTCATTTTCATCATTCAACATATATTCCATATAAAAATTTTCAACACCTTTTTCATTACTACATGAAGTTTTAATAGGCCTTCCAATTTAATCCATGTCATTCATATTTTTTAGAAACATATTATTTAGAGTAATTACATTAAAAGTAGTATGCCTCTTTTTATTTTCTTTATATACCATTTATTTTTATCCTTGAAATTTTTTTATTCTTAGAATATTTTGTAAAATCCTTTGAAATTTTACCATATTTGTTTTTTTGCGGTCTTTCATCTTTATCGTAATACTTATATAAACCTAATTTATTATTAAAAAAATTAACTACAAAATGTATAATTACACCATATTTGAATCACTATAATGGGAGTTTTCTGTTATAAATTTCCATTTAATTTTATGAATTTCCTTGGGTTTAGATCTATAATTCTTTTATTCACATCATTCCTTTCTTCTTCATCTTTATAATCACTTGATTTATTACATTATTATTCCATCAGTTTGATTTTTTTCATTATTTTAAAATACATATCCTTATTAATCTTATTATTGAATACTATAACCTCCCTATTCTCATAAGAAACAAGATTATTATACAGATCATCAAGGGTTAGACTTTATTTTCCTTTTAATTGAGAAATTTTATGATAATATCTATCTAAAAAGTTAATCTCCAATTTCTTGAAAATATTGGAGGCTTTCATCTTTTATCCATTTCCTATACTAATTTTTATGATCTTATTTTCTCTTTTGATGTAATTTTCAATAGTTTCATCATCTGCAATTTTTACATCAATGAATTTACTTCTCTGTATCTATTACATTATTTTCATTAATTCAATATTCCATTAAAATAAACATTCATGTTTACACCTAATATTCTAAGTAGTTTGAAGAACTAGCACATTGATATATTCTTTATCTAATAGGGATATAAAGATAGATTTTATTTATTTTTTACTATATATTATTGACTATTATCATCAAAATTAATTTTAGGATCAATATTCATGTGTGGTAATCCCATGGTAGTAACATCAATAACTACAAAATTAAGTGAGAGAATATAGGGTATTATCCAATTATTTTATAAATAATAATTTATTCATTTAAATCAAGAATACATATATTTTTTACTGACTTAAATATCTATATCTTGATGATAGTAAGGATATTTTAGTGGGAGCATGGTATTCTATGATACCATTTGAAATATCTTGGACTGGGTTATACCACATAAAAGTCGGGTTAAATTATTGGTACTTATTTTATAATTTCTTTTCTTGAAATAAACCTCTAGGGCTTATTACATCCCCATCCACCCATATAAATATTCTTATCCTTTCCAAAATGAGATAGAAAAATAAATTTATATAAGGTTCAGAATATTTTTACATGGTTCACCCCTTAGTTTGGTGATTATGTACTTATTATTTCCTAGTCAAGACCAAGTTGTATATTCTACACTAAAATAAAATTATCAATTATTAGTGGGTTTGGACAGGTATCATTCTAATCCAAGTAGGGTTATCCAATACATTGTCTCTTGAAAATTAATTATATATGTTCCCACTATTTTATAAAAAGTATACAACAACCAAGTTATAGATATCTCACAGACTAATGAATACATTTATAATAATAAAAAAGCACTTTCTATGATCCTTTTTAAGAAGTAGATCATTCATATACTCACAAATTCAATTTCAAAAAATTAAATTTTCTTATACCATATCAATTTGAACTTATGTTCCTAAAACCTCCTCACGTCATGTATTTTAGAACATACACATAGAGATATTCTATCTTCTGATCTGATACATCTATCATCTCAAATTCAAGATGTTCTATAAATTGTTTTCACAATTTCTTCAATGAATTTCTGCTAAAATATATTCTATATTATTCCTTATGAAACTAATTATTCATGATGATATATTCTTGAAAAATAGGATAATTTAATTTAATTTACTGAATAAAATTACTTTGAATCTCTACTACAATTTTCACTCAAAATTTTATTCTCATAGGAATTTCCTTGCGCAATTGATCTTTAATATATATCATCATATATGAAATTATTCATGTATGTTATCTTAAAATAATATATTTGCCTAAAAAATACTCTAAGTATATCACATGAAATTTTGAATCATATTCTCTCTAGATTATCTCTTCATTATTACAACTAATGACAATGTTATGTGACATTTATATCCAAACTGAATATAGTGCTCAGAAAATTATAACACTAAAAATTATGGTGGACTAGTCACTCATCTCTTGGTGAATCTGAAAATCGTGGCACCTCCAATTTGTAAATGAATATAAAATATCCTAAGTTTCATTTTTTTCCTTTGATTTTAACCTACTCAAATCACTGGATTAAATATATTCAATTTTCTATAAATTCCGGACGTCTTTACAACATATCGTCTCCAAATTCTGATTATCATGATTTCTACATGCATGAAATTATTCTATATCTATGTTCATTAATCATGTCACATTTTCCTTAACTCATCTTGAATCATAATTAACTTCTAATCATCCTGATTTTTATTGAATTTAAAAAATATTTTATCAACATTATATTATTTTTATGGACAATCTAATAGAAATTCTACTCATTCTAAAAAGAGTATTCTAGAATACATCCTCGATACTAAATTGCACCACCTACATATATTCAAGTTATATCTTGAGAGTATGTTATCTCAGTAATGGAATGAAAACCTTTCAAAAAAATCCATTCCCAAGATAATTTAATGCATATTTTCATCATGAGAATAAATTCTTGAAATAATATAGCTTTGATTTTGGTCCCTAGGATGTGTTCTTTATGAGACATAGAGAAAAAAAATTCACAGAATCCATTCTTAAGATAATTTATTCTAGATTTTCATCATGAAAATTCATTCTTCATTTTTTTTAGACTCATGTATCCTCTCAGTAATGCTATGACTTCTATATAACGTAGTTTTGTAGATAAAATATTATCATCTATTAAATAATATGATCACGATTATCTTCTATTGATCATGCAATATTCTAAAATTTTCTATATTTTGAGAATAATGATTCCAATAATCCTAACTTTAGTAGAATAGGGACCCAATACCATGTCACCATAACATGATAAATTTTATGAAGAGTGTATGTTCACTATAATCAGATTTTCTGAATAAGAAACATTATCAAAAAAATTTCTTCTATTAATAATCAATATAATTTTAACATAAATTATAGAAAGAAATATAATACTATAAAAATATATGGGTTATTTGATAAATATTCACAGAAAACAAAATAAGTTTTATTCCCAATACATAGATTATTTTTATATATAATATGATATTCTGGAGAAAATTTGTAACTATGAGTAAAGTTATAGTATGTTTCAACTTAGAGAAGTTCGAACATATGAAATAAAATATTATTCCTATAAAAATTAAAATTTAATTTCACTTCATATCCATAAAAATTTTAATGTTTGACAGTAAAGGGAAACCTAAATATTTTCATTTATATAACATAAAAAAGTGCACATAACATTCTCACAAAAAGTAAAAGAATTGTTGTTAAAGAAAAATATAAAGAGATAAATTTGTTAAAAATGATATCTAAGGAGAATTTTGGTATAATTTTTACAAGAAACATGATGTTAATGATGTTCTTAAGAAGTTTTCTATGAAGAAAATTGAAATTAATGACATCATAAAATTAAATATTGTGAACAAAATGAGTTTGAATTCAATGTTCAATAATTTTACCCATAGGAATATGATACATAATTCTTACTATTATTCAAATTATCATTCTTAATATATGTTACTCAGTAAATTATTTTTGTTGGATGGTTTTATCAGATGGTCACATAGAGATGTAACATGAATTATATAGTGTTGTAATGAGTTTTAAAAACCAAAAAGTGTAGAAAATCAATGGTTGATATGAAAGTTTATCATATTTTATATGATTAGACATTTAATTTTTTATTCTTTTATTTATTAATCTTAAAATAATTTAATAGTATAAAATGAATTATACCATACAAATTAAATATGTAATATTACATTATTTGATGTAGCATGTATATATTTCATGAAGTAAAATAATAATTAACCTCTCAAAAGAAGATTTATCACTAGCCAAAATATTTTCTAGATTGATATAGGTTGTGAAAAATGTTATGTTTTGAATGAGTAGATTTTTGTATCATGGTACAAAATATTCTCATGATTTACAAAATGAGTTTTTTTGTACTCGATGAAACCTTCGTATATACCACCAAGAGCATCCCACAAAATGTATTCTGTATACTAAGAGTTTATGATTCATACTGAAACCTCATAACTAATGTAACACCCTAATATTTTATGATATATTTCTATATATATATATATATAAATTTTATTTTATTTATAGCATTCTTTACATGAATCACCTAGTTCTAAAAAACGGTGATATACTATTAAAATAATATTATTTAACACAACAGTTATCTCCTACCTGTTGGATTGGAGGGTATGAATAGGAATAAATTAATAATAAAAATATATTATTTACAAATGTATATAATTAATTTATTATTTTTTAATTTATTATAAATTAAAATAAAATCATTCGAATGTAAAAACGATATGTTTTTCTAAAAAACTATTTTTATGAAAACAATGGGTTTTTATTTCAATAAATTAAAATAATATCAATTAGTGATTTATTTAAATTAAATTTTTAGATAATATATTCGACAAAATATTCTAACATTCATCTAATAGTTTTTACATGGCATGTAATGAAGGTGAAATCAATTTTATGAATAAAAAATAATTTTGTTAAAAATGGTTTTGTTGCCTCTCATGCACTTGTTTTTAAATTAATTTATCATTATTATAGAAATATTATGTTATAAAATGAGTTAATTATTTATATTAATCATAATTGATAATATTTAATACGGTAAACATTGATTTTCTCAAAATGAATTGTTAAAATAGTAAAAAATTGTAATTGTGGTTAAGGTTACAACAGGTTAACTGAGGGTTAACCTGAGATAAGGTCTAAAATACCCTAAAAATGATTTAATTTCGTTTTATGAAATTATATAGACTATATCCTTATTATATTAAAATATTTTTCATTTTGGAGCTACTTTACATAGTTAAGAAATTAATATATTTTAAAATTTTGATGAATTCTTAATGTGTCTTCTCCCTCCCTTATAAAACAAAACCACATTTACTCTCTTCCTGAAACATATTAATCATTCATGTTTAAAAAAAATATACCCAAATAAATTACTAACATCTCTACCCTAATAATATAGTCTTTTTTATCATAATATTATCCTTTCAATAATTTAGTTTTAAGCTAAATGAGGCTTCTCAACCAAGAGGTTTAACTCAAAACCAAGTACTTTCAATTTAATTTATTCTTTCACCTTCTCTAGCCCTATTATATCCATAATAAATTAATTAATGAAGTATATTAAGTATAATTAGATGTTATCATAATGATTTAACTACCATTTCCACCTCCTTTCCATCAAATGGTAATGTAAACTGTCACTTGTGGGTATGTGTGGACTACAACCTCCATATAATGATATAATTAACTTTCCATCACCATCATTAAATGTTAGTTATTATGATGTATTAAATGATAATATATGATATTTATTATATAATTAATCTTTTTTAATTATAATATCTTATTTACCTTCTTAATTAGCAGTCCATTGGAAATGGATAACATTGCTCGGGCGTACATGTGGACTACAACCTCTACAAAATGTTATGATTCATTTTTTGTTTCTAGTTCACATGGATTTTAATAAAGATAGATTTAATTAATATATATTATATTTATGATATAATAATTAATATTTAATGGTTAATTATTATTTACCTTTCTTTCTTTCCATGAATCGAATAGTGTAAACATCACTTGTGCTTACATGCAGGCTATCATTTCCACGAAGTGATGTAATTCATTTTCCCTCTCCAGATAAAATGAATGATTATAACACTATGTATTATCAATAAATATGATTCATATTTCATGATTAATTATATTTATATTATGAAATCATAACTAAGGTAAAATTACTCTTACCATCAAACAAAAATATACATGGAAAATAGACTTTTTTCACTCCGAATGTACATTTTAATGAAGAAATTGTTAATAAAAAGGTAATTATAAATAATAAAGGAATGATACATGGTATTATATATATTAATATGGTTATATAATATAATTAAAATAAATATATATTTATTATGTAGGATATTTTAATGTGTACGATGAAATATGGTACTTGGGGTAAGTGGTTTATGTTACAATCTCATTTTTTCGAGATTGTCTTTATTAAATTTCCATTGAAGAGAATTATATGGATATTATCCTAAAAATTACATATATTTTCTTATAAAAATTTTATTTCATTATTTTTATGTATTATTAATATTTTCCTCCCTTTGTAACTTAAAATTATCAAGAAAATATTTTTAATCAAAATCTAAACTTAGTTCCTCTTTGGTTGAGGAAATTTTTCTTCCCTATCCATACTCTTCAAAATTATTTTATGAAAGTTATTACCTATACATGAAATATTTTTAAAAATAAATTTTCAATAAATTTTAGGTTATTACAGTGTTTTAGAAATTAGTATAACTATGTTTTTTCTAAACAAGTAAATTATTTATTTTTACCAAAGTGTGAAAGAAATTTTTTATCTAAAGTATTAGACATGAATGAATTTTTCTTCCATCATTATTTTTATTTAATTTGATGATTAATTAAATTATTTATTTATTTATTTGAAAATAAAATTATTTTTCAAATATTATGGTAATTTTTAGATAAAATGGTATCAAGCTAATTGTATATGATCTCATGCTTTCAAAGATTAGATCGAATGATTTTAAAGATATTTCTCATATATGTAGACCTTCTTTAAGTATTTTCATGATTCTCTAGGGATATGATATTAAGACACCATACAATTTTTTCTTTTTTATTTCATATGGTGATGGTAATTTAAAGATGATTATATGAAGTCAGTCTCTTTCCCACTAGTTAATTAATTAATGATAAAACCTTAATGAAACAAGTTTCATTTCCATAGGTTATACTATGGTGAAATTATAAACTTTTTATGAAAATCATTTCTTTTCCCTGGGAAATGCTAGTATGAAATGTTGAAATTGTTATGAAACATTTTTCTTTTCTATGGGAAATTATATGATCAAATGATAAAATATTTATTTAACCTATTTCCTTTCCATGGGTTATGATATTATGATATGATGAATATTTTATGAAATGATCGAACAGATATATGTTGTATTAAATATATGATCAGTGGTCCTATCATAATATATCCCTATAATTCATTATGTAGATATGGATATCTCATGATATAAAAAGGTTTATAATTGAGATTCTATCTAGTTTAATAAGGGACTATGTCTAATAAGATAGTCTTGTGAGCTAATCTTAACTATTTAAATGATAGAATGGGGAGTTAACCCAATATACTATGATAGTCTTGGTTGTGATCCTTGAAAAAGAAAATTATTTTATATTCATAGGTGTATTCCAAAAACATATTTCGCATTCTTATGATATGTTCTCTAAAATCATGTTTGGTTATTGATTATTTTGGACTCTTACGACTTATTTCTTTTTAAATAAAAATTTCAAATTCCATGATTTTTTATTAATGTTCTTTTACTGATTGGATATGATTTTCATAAATTATTATTATGTCCAAAAACCATTATTCATATATTATGACCACTTGTTTTGTTTTATAAAGTGGTGATATGAATTATTCACCCAATTCATTCCATAAGGAAATTTATTAAAATAAAAAAGTAACAATACAAGAATGAGGGGTAAAGAGCTTACACCAGCAAGTATTTATAGGGATAAAATTTGAAATCCAAGAAAAATAAGAAAAACCCAAAGATTAAAAAAAACACTATAGGAAATTCTCAAAGATAGAAGATAAAACTTATTCGGATTATTAGGATAAATGAGAAGAAGCCAAATCATTTCCAAGAGCCATATTCAATCAAAGGGATGTATGTGATTTTTATGTGGGATGAAAATTAGTCTGAAGGCATTGTGATTGTCAAAATGTCACCAATGAAAGGAAGCCATAAATAAGAAAATATAAATAATAATAGGTTTAATAGAATTCATAAAATGAGAATCATAACAAATTAATTAAAAAATAAAATCAATCTAATCAATGAATAGAAAAACTATATCAGACAAACGCTATCTCCAACAATAGCTCTAACTTACTCTAGCTTTCACATTCAAACATGTCTGTCATAAAGAGTCTAACATCGTCCTGTCTGTGATCCCCATACGCATTCAATGGAAGTAATTGTCTAAGAATCTAGTAGGTATCCAAAAATAACACTTGGCCTTAAACATCAAAATTAACCAAAGAGAACCAGTGTAGTGGAAAAATATCCACTCATAAAAAGAGGAAAAAATTGTACTTATGAACATATCCTAAACTCCAAAGCCCAAAATATATGTGAGGTCTAAATCCAAGTGATCCCACCCAAAGACAGAGTAGGTAACAATCATAACTGGCCAAATATAGAACAATTCTAAAGTTTATAAAAAGAAAATCAACACCAAGAATCATCAACAAACATAAATAACACCAACAAGAAAAACATGAATCAATAAATCATTCCCAAGGTTTGTCTCAAAAAATGAAATCATGATCCATTGTATTCATTGACCATATTAATAAACATTTTCTTCTAAATTTGAAGATACATATCAACTGATATTTTACCATTTCTATATTTCTAGAAAGTAATTTATTCTTATTCATTGATTCATGCACCAAATGCATCACTCGCATCGTCCTAAATCTTATAGGAATCATTGTACACTGGATCATTATTTAGATCGTATTCATACTCTCCTAAGTTAGGGGATGCAAATTAAGCAACAATCAGTTGTTTTGAAGGCTTATTAGATTCCTTCCTTAGGGTTTCACGTGATCGTGCAACTATTTTTCTTTCAAGATTAGAGTAGTCCATACACTTATTAGTTTTTTTGGGATTTGGGGTAATATAACCATCATCGTCCACCCTTAGTTTTTTTCCATTCCTAACAAGTGATTGGAAGTATTCTTCCTCAATTTGTAATGTTTGATCCTCATCCTCAAATAAAAAACTAGACTCAATGAGTTCATCTTTCCCCTCTTCCCATGTATCATGTGATTCAAAATGATTCTATTGTTCCTCCACCATAGAACAAGGGGAAATGCTAGAACTTTTGACAGTGTCTTTGATGCTAGACATTCCATTATTTTCATAGGGCAGTTCATTATTAACCAAAATATCCTTACCCACATTAGTATTCTTCCCTTTTTTAGATATTTTAGAGGGGAAAACCTTAACAATTTTCTAACATTAGACCCCATTCACAAATTTTGTATTGGAACAAAAATATGCATAGAGGAAACAATTCACAAAGAGAACACTAATGCCAAAAGGGAATCTTTGCAAAGATCCTTCGCGGATTCGCTAAGTATTGCAGTCATCACAAAGCTGAGGCCCCCTATGTGATCACTGGATAGGAAAATAAGTGGAAGGCTCTATAGTTAAGACACAATTGACGGGGATCATCTTATTATAGAGGGAACCAGATCGCCTCTAAAATACCTTGGAAATTGACAGTAGCCTCCACGAACATCACAGAAGGAATTAAAAAGGCCTATGCGCTAAGGAGGGGAAGACAGTTAACTCCACAATTATGAAAAACTTGACACAATCCAATTTCAATCAAAAATCACCACATGGCATCGCAAAGAGATATCAGATCTTCATGCCTCCCCATTCCTATAAGTACCAAGCTTCCCTGAGATCCAAATAACAGAGACCCTGACCTTTCACCTTCTCATCTCTCAAATCGTGAAGCTCCCTCTGCTCTACAAAACATTGATAACAATTATCTCTTCAAGGTACTTGAGAATTGTGAAATAACTTTCCCTTAATCCAAATACAACCCCTCTTCAAACAGGGATGTCTTTCGCTGAGTGCACAAGCCACTACAATAAAAGGAGCACCCTAAGGGAACTCAGGTCTTCACAAAGAAATGATTCTTTGCAAAGTACATTCCATGCCCATGTGGACCCCTTTCTAAGGTAGGATCATTGTGCTTCATGATGTTATTCACTTCACATTGTCTAAATCTACATGTTTCCCATGCTTTGTGATGTTCTACTCCACGAAAGCACTTCCACTTCATGAAACACCCTTTTTATGCATGTATACCCCATTCCTAGGCTAGGCCACTCTACTTAACGAAGCATACCCCTTCACAGAGTCTCTCCACTTTTTGGGACACTAGATCTTCACAAGTTCCCTTCCTATGAACCTCTTTTCTTCTCTAATCCTTCTCCCATATGACCCTCTATGTTTGTACGAAGTGATTTCAATATCCATTGGGTGGTGATTCATATTGTGTTGCTCAGCCTCATGCTTCTTGGTAAAGCCACGCTAACGGCCATTGCTTCTTTGCATAGAAATTCTAATGTGGGACCCTCAATGGATCACTCAAAAAGCACATCTCCACATTGAATTGATGATGTATTCCCTTCTCCATGTTTAGGTGGGTATCAGTTATTAAATTCCTAAGGTTGAGGAGTGAATCATCATCATCCAAGCTGCAAGTCTTCAAACTTCCAAGAATCATCATCCAAAGCACATGACATTTACTTGAAGCCTCTCCCCATGCAATATACATGGGGCTACCCACATATAACATTTTCCACACTCACTGGTCTCCACAGGGGTGATATCATTCCCCACATGGAATTAGATCCCCTTCTCTGGAATGGAATCTGTCCATGAGGAAGGGCTACAACCTTCGTGTAAGACCCTAGCCTTTTTATGGTAGGTAGAATCATTGATCCTCCTATCTTATTCCATGTGCAAAGGCTGGATGACCAATGAGAATATAGAACTTCATTACCCCATCCTTGAACCCTTTTTTATTTATCACTACTGTGCCTTCATCCTGGACTAAGTCCCAATCTCCATCTCCCTAGGCCACTAACAAAGCATAAACCCTGCTATATTCCTCACGGATGCACCTTTTGTGATTTGATCATCATTCCTTTTCTTTGTCTTGTCTCTCACACCAATAAATACTCACATAGACTTAGAGTAAGCATTGACCATGGCATCCTCCCTGGGGCCACCTTAGAGTGTAAGCTCCAAGCCCCTGCCGAACTATGCGGACTCTAATCTTTTCCTACTCCATGCAAGGTACATAAGATGCCTCCCTAAGGTTCAAGCCCATCATCCATCATTCCTGACCACTTAACATCGGTTCACCTTAGTCATGAATGAAGTTAAACTATATCCCCTACCAAAAAATATGGAATTTGATTTCTTGACATGAAGATATATAGGAATCCTCTCTGAGGTTCAATCCCAACACCTATTGGTCTCAAAAACTTCACATAGGTTCACCCTCATCCAAAATGACATTAAAATATATTCCCATTTTAGTCCCATGTGATGCCAAACTGTGCCTATTTAAACTATGTGGGTTTTGATCCTAGTCTCCCAAAAATGGTACATATGAATCCTCCACGAGTTTCAACCTCAAAAATGGTAAGACGTTGTAGTCCCCAACTAACAGTAATATTTTGTAGTCCCAAAACAATGGTAATCCATTGTAGTCCCTAAACAATGGTAATCTATTGTAGTCCCCTTTAATGGGACTCACATCCTCTGGTATGCCCCCAGGCGTCAGACCAACTCCTAGGCCGCAAACCACGTGTAAGCCCCCACCAAGTCATTGGGTTGTTGTCCTCTATGAACACACTAATTATATGCCCTTTCCTAAACTACGTGCACTTTTATTCCCTACCATAGTGATACATAGGAAGCCTCCCCGAGTTTCCATCCCATCTCTCATATCCCATCATTGTCTCTCCCTCAATCCATTGTGTATCAGGAAGATCATGCCCAAGAACAAAGATTCTACTCCCTCTAGGTCCCATACATGCATCCATCATCACAGGCTGCATCCTCAGGTGTCCCATAACCCTGTCAAACTATGCGGACTTTGATCCCCTTCCCCATGGATATGTAAGAAGCCTCTATGAGTTTCAAGACCAACAGTATTGTCACCTTCATGATGGTTCCATCTTGTTCCCCATCCACACTATTGTACCCTATATTATCCATCTGGATTCTCACTGAGGCCACCATATCCTAATGAGATCATTTCATCAACCCCTTCACTAATCGTAGAAGTACTCAATCTGTTAACCAAACATAAGCCCCAACAATTCTTTAGGTCACTGTCCTTTTTGTACACCCAAATTCCATGTCTCTTCTTTAGAACTATGTGGGTTTTTATCCATGTCACCAAGATAGGGTATGTAGGAAACCTCCCATAGGTTCAATCATAGACAACATTAAACCTTGGTGTTCCCTTAATGGGGACCCAAGCATCCTCAGATATGTCTTTATTATATGTTTTGATCCACTCATCTAGTAAACTCTCTTGTTGTTCCCACTTGGGGATGCACCCATCTGAGTCATTACCGTCAGTGTTTTGATCTGTCTGATCCGTCTCTTCTAGAAGTTAAACTTGCAGCAAACCTTGTGTTAAACATCAGAATCATAGGAAAACCTCGAGGACATGCCTATGAAATATAATTCCCCACACTCGATGTTGTATTCATTGGTATTATGTGCCCTCGAGAATCCCTATCATAAATAGAATAAACCCATATGCCTCACTTTATCAGTGTCTACATATGCCAGTGATGTCCAGCGTGACTACTCCCCCAGTCGAAGGTTGCTGCCCTAACATGACCCCTAGGAATGTCCTGATAGAAGTAGTGTAATTAATGGGATCCCATAATGATATGGAACCAGGGAAGAGTTCCATGAACAGCGTATTAATCTATGAGGGAGACCTAGACTATGTGAAATGTTTTGAGGATTAATACATGGAAGGAGTAAACAACATGCCATCATCCCATTTTGATCAAGGAGATAACGTCCCTGAATAAGTGACAGATGCATCCTACCTTAAGAAATAATGAATGCATGGAAATGACTAGATCTTCCTCCACTGAAAGATGTGCGCCCCATCAAAAGTATCAAAAACCAAAATGGTGAACCCGATGTGAAATTATTCACCTCAATATAGAGATTGTAGAATTTGAGACATCATTGGATAAGCGTGTCACCAGTTCCAACTATCTGGTACCAGGTCCCTCCAAAACAATTTTGGGTCTCACGTGAAACTCACAAGAGATTAAGGAAAATGATTATTGGACATCCCTACCAGTGACATTGTATGTGTGGATTCTTCTTACCCAGAATGAAAGATCGAATGGTGATGGGGCATTGGATGTCGCTTTCCTTCTTTCAGTACTAATGGTTAAATCAACCTTCTTTGTAGGACCCTTGTTGTAATGACTGGAAATAGATCACCATCCACCCATCAATACAGTGGTCAGGCCATCACTAATTCAGTGATCCCATGCGACTCTAATACTTCTACAATAGCCTCCACATCCATACCTTTTGGTCACCCACACCCTATTTCCCCATCCGAACTTGTTTTCAGGAGGGTTATTAATCACCTTGTCTGATGATACAAGGATGAAGGGATTATCCCAAATGTGGATATGGCCTAACAGGACCTTGAGGCTTTTTCACCTCATCGTCGCCACCACCCCCAAGGGCTATGAAGGGAGCCACTGCTCGCCACTCCAACCTACAACTATTTTGGGAGCCTCTACCTGAAACACTCTAATGACATGCTCCCTTATGCTAATGACGTGAGGGACATCTAGGCCATCCCAGTTTTGATCTCATCCTAAGGACCACCAAGGACGGATCCCACTAGGCCACATCGGCACCACCACCTGACCCTACAAGCTAAAGATCATGTGAGTTATACTCCTACACCACCAGCCCTAGTCCAGCTAACTTGAATCCAACGTCGCGTTCAAGCTGAGGAAGCCACTCCCTAGGGACGGTCATCATCAAGGGATATAGTTTCTTGTCCCACCACCAGTGTATACCATAAATTCCCTATTTATACTGAATAGGGTAAATTTTTTTCCTGACCCAGATCGAGGCCCCAACCGCCCCACAGGCAGGTTAGGATGGATCTCTTGGTCTTTGACACAATTAGAACCCATAGTGAGCCGACCCACTGTGATGAAATTCAATGCCGGGGTCCCCCCCATGCCACCACCAATGAGATATCAGGTCCTCCCTACTCACAGGCTCAAAATGGAGGTCCTCCCCATGAAATAAACTATCTTTGAGACAACCTACCCCTCCATTGACATCCAACACGTTGGTGTCTCCTACACTTGTGATCCCATGTATGGATTCGTTCCTCGTGTCGTAGATCGTCCATGCTAAGATCCTCTTTGTCCGGTCAACCACCAACATGGGGGTATTCCCCAAGTTCTTACAACAACCTATGAAGTTATTTTTCATCTTGAAAATCAATGAAACGTAGGTTTTACCCTATTTATTAGTGTCAAAAAAGATGGTCCTACCTGTGTCCAGTTTGACTAGTATGAAGGCCCCCCTCATACCATCACTGAAAGGGAAACATGGAAGTACTTCCCATGTTCGCACCAGCTTTAGTAGAGGTCCTACCTACTACAACACTTCCCATGGGGATTACCTCTTCACACCAACTAGTGGACTCGGGGGGGGGGGGGCTTCCCCATTTTCCCTTTGACATTTGTCTGGGTGCTCCCCGCACCACCGCTCACCCAGGCGGAAGTCCCCTCCACCCCTGCTTTAGTTCGGCCAAATGTCCTTGTTTCAAGAACTTTACCTATCCCAAAGAACCATCCTGGATCAGGAGGGAAGGTTACTGACACCTTATGAAGAATATAGAGACATTTCAAACCATGATTAGACTCGTTTGCTTCTTAGATTCCAAGGAAGAATGAGATTTGGAAATGGAACCCTCACCCTGATCTTCTTTGGTAAGGGTCAGGGAAAGAACAAGGCATATAATCATCATACATCCAGAATGTGTGGTCCACTAGATTCTCACCTCCCTCCAAGGATATATATATATATATATATGAGCAGGAAGATTTATCCTTTTTCCAAGGTCTGGCCGTGCAATCCTCCCTATCATCAACAAGATCATTCTCTACTTCAACCAGAGATCACATAGAGTTATTCTATGTACCGATAGAGGACGAGAAACAACAGGGACCACCATTAGAATTTGTAGCCCCTACGAATTTTGTTTTTATAGCTAGTACATCTTTCTGAGATGTGGTGGTGTAGTCATTTCATTCTCTAGAGGACATCCCAAGATATGGTGCTTGTCATCTCGCTTGCCAAATTCTCCACCGGCCAGCCTACCATCTCAATGGTCCACCTCAGTATTATTACTCGTCCATCATCCACCCCCGGTCAATGTATGGTGAAACAAGGGTTGAATATTAAGTTTAAGCTGATGAGCTTGTATGACATCCTTGTAGCAGACCATTTCCTAGAAATGTTCTAGCCAGTTTCAACCACGAACATTAGTGCGCCGAAATTGCTTACACAGGAGGAGGTCGCGTGATTTCACCAAACGCTATGGGAAACACACAACCATCTCTTTTATTGGCGGGTGGGTTACCCCAGGAGTCATGCACACTTTGAAAATAATGGTCAGCAATTTTGTATAGTTGACTTGGCTGCACTCACTATGGACCAATGCCTTGATTCGCCTAGTTTCCATCGGACCGTCCAACAACTATGCGTTCATAGCTTTAATGTGCTCTGAAAAGTTATGAAGGAGGCTTCCCCCTATATTCAGATCTATGGTTGGGGGTAGCATGCAGCCCATCATTTCTGTTCTATCTGGAACCAGCCCAACTTTCCAGGAAATATTGAGGATATGCCTCTAGGTAGAGTCGCGGTTAACATTGTCAACCTATCAGAGGTAGAGAATGAGATAGATCTCTTTGAAGACAAATTACCCCACAGTGGAGTGCCACACCAATTGGATCCAATGGTAAGGGCCACTTTCCAGCAATGAAATTTAATGGGCCTTCCCATACATTCTCGATTTTTAGCCCCTGATCAGAATCAAAATAAGGACAAAGAGCATCATGGGGTCGTTAAACCCACCAACTCGTCTAAATAATTACAGACGATAGAGGATGATCTTGAAAATACCATGTTGCAGAAATATCCCATGGAGCATAAAAATTTGGTTGATGACCTTATTGATGAACGTGCTACAGAATGGAAACTAGACTATGGTAATCCTCGACTGGGGCAGTAGGGACAGGTACAAACTCCCCATGACGAGTTTCCTATGGGAGACATTGATCATACTTCCAAAATAGACATGGTAGAAACTGTAGTTAATTGAAAAAATGGTGTGATATGCATCACCAAATCTGTTCGAGCAATGCGATAATCCATAGGACCCAGTTCAGGTTCCCCCAGCTGCTCTGCATGTCATCTCACCCACTTCTCCACGAGCCATTGGGCCTATATATCACATTTAAGAACCTTCCAATTCAATGGTGATTATGGATCCATGTCATGATATGAATCTTCACCCGAATGATCTAATTGAATCTCTCATTTCCCACCATGATGCTTTCGAAACTCGACAGGTGGAAACTACTCATGATGTCAAGCCATATCTGGCATGGGAGGATGATATAACAGCACCACTTTGTTTCAGAAATCCATCCGTTTATCCATTTAATTGGATGTTAATCCAATGAAATATCTATCCAACTTAATCTCAAGGTGTGGACTCTATATGGGAACTCCAGCAGAGAAGGAGGCCACAAATCTCTAATGTTTTGTACAAACATTGTAAGGTACCCTGTTTGTATGGTACATCCTGCTACCCATTTGTTCAATAGCCGGCTGGGAGGATCTTAATAGGTATTTCCATTACAAATTTTGTTCTATGACTCTAAATATGAGTATTGAAGACCTCTTCTTGTGAAAACAGAAGAAAGAAGAGAGTGTCGTGGACTTTTTCTCTCGGTGGAAGGGACTCACCTACTCACTTGATATTCTGCTGAGTCAGGAATAGTTACTGATAATGTGTGTGTAGAATGTCAAAAATGAACCGGTCCCCTCTCTCATCATGAAAAAAAACCCATGGTGGATTCCTGGATTTCCATGAAAAAGTACAACATCTAAAGGAAGCCCTACAACAATCCAAGAAAGCACGTTTGTTGCCTCCTGTAGTTCCCACGAGAAGGGCCACTAAGGTTGAGCCCGCCATAGTTCTCAAAAAGAGGACCCCAGACAACTAGAGTTATTACTAGTAGACCCAACTATAGAGACTCACAGAGGACCACCACTGGAGGCACATCCCCCGACCTAGTAGCACCAACATCAGAATCGACAGGTACCCCCACGTAACGCGCCATCACCACCTAGGCGAGATTACCAGGTTCCACCTCCTCAACAGGATCCTCCAACCCCTAGTCAGGGCCAAGATCCCAGAGTCCCCATCCTGGATAGAAGGAACTAGACATATTCATTTATTGATGCTCAAGTCCCCAGTTATTTCCAAAGTGCATTGGAATAGGGAATTCTACATTTTTTGGAATGCAAGAGACCTAAAGAGGTGGATCCCATTGATCATCCCAATTACTGCCCCTATCATCGGATTTTGGGTAACACCCTCAAGAAGTGTTATGTGTTTAATTACTAGCTTCAAGACCGGGTTGGTGACATCATATTTAGGCTTGGCCAAGCATCGGCACAGGTGGCATGTGTATTCATACAGCCTTACAGTGATAGTTACAATGAAGGTGAGTGGCAGGTGGTTCCCAAAAGCGGGTCCCCAAAATATGATGACTAAATGAATCATAAGGAAGTCTCCCATTCCCAAGTTATTATCTGTGATTTTTTGAATCAACCCGAGACTTCAAAAGTCGCTGCATCACCTGCAGCCACTACTTCTGAGTTAACATTTCAGTCTTCCTCTCCTCGGAAGGGCAAGCATTGGCGACGCAAGGTAAATTAGAGTCCCACACTGATGTCATCATCATCCCGTACTCTCAGTGATTTCATGCCCTCAAAGATGGATAACTCCCATATAATCCATTCAGTTATGGAGGAATCCTCATTTGAAGATCAGGAGTAAGATTTGGTCAACACCGTGGAGATATTAAATCCATATATGATTCCCAAAGATTAAGAGCGCCGAAAAAACCCTCCCAACGTCCCCAGCCAACACCAGCATCGATGGGTTCACAGTTATATCATTCATCAGGATTCATTGTTCAGTGCTTCTAGCCAAGCTATGCATTCCACTAAAACTAGAAAAAAGGCCTAGAATAAAGCTAAGTATAGGCCGCCTTCTCATCTTGCCTCACCAAACCCGTCTCCACCGCTATTTGTGCTACTTGATCAGGTAGAGCTATAACAATCATGATACGATCAGCCATGTTCTATTTTTTACTGGCCTCATTCATCTAGCCCCAATATTTTAGTTAATCCATGCATTTTGACAAGTGACCTACGGGATATTCCTAGAACCAGTCGGTCACCGGTTCAGCCAGAAGGCCACTTCATACCTTCCGCCACAAAATGATCTCTTGTTAATAAATGCTCACGCTAGGCACAGAAGTATGATATTCTTAATAATATTTACTGAATTCCCACAGGGCTCTACATCCTTGAGTCTCTTTGACTATCAGAAGATATGAGTGAGGCCCTTTCTATGGATTTAAGAATCTCCCTTCATTTTGAGACGGAGGTAGCAGCTGCAGAAGCCTTTTATGCTGAGGGAGACGAGCATGCTGAATGTCTCTCCGTCATCACTTTCTCTAGAGAAGATGAAGGTTCTCCCATATAGGGGTGTATTCTCCCACTGTACATCACTAGAAATTTCAATATCCTGGAGGTTCACTGTTGTCTTGTCAACATAGGGTCAGGGATCAACCTTATCCCAAACTAGACACTCTGAAATTTGGAGTTTTCCAAGGATGATCTGAGTCCATTTGTTTTGATAATTCAGGGTTATGACAGGACAGAATAGACACCGGTTGGAATGATCTTCTTGAAGAACCAGTTCGGTGTCCTGTTATCCAGCACCAATTTCATGGATTTCTCACAGGACACCGCCTACAACACGTTGATGTTTAGGACATGGCTCCACCTGCACGCAATGGTCCCTTCTTCGTATCACCAATGCTTTAAGTACTGTAATGACCCAAATTTTTCAATGGAAAATCCCTTCTTATTAATATGTCATAAAATCACATGAAATCACAACATATTGAACTACTAAGTGCTAAGTTACCTTCAGAGAAAAATTTGTCACTTCTGTGTTTCGAATTTCAATAATGTGACATACACAGTTGTATTCAAGATGATTTTTGGAGTCAAATAAAACAAACATAATTTTTGTTAAATAGTAAAATACCCTTATTAATAGTAACCTACCCTTATGAATATTAATATGACCCTTCTGAATAGAAATCACCCAAAATTATTGTAACATTACACATGAATAATTAAATAAAATTTGGGCATTATATAAGCAATGGTATCTTTGTAAGCCATAAATAATTAATTATAATTAATTAATTAATTTAAAAGAAAATTTATTTGCTTAAAAAGTTTTCATAAATTATCAAATCAATGTCTTCTAGATTTATCATAAATTTAGAAGACCTTATGTAATTTTTGATAGCATTATAAAATCAGTTATAATTTTAAAAACTAGTTTTTCATCTAAATTGTTATTTTAATTAAATATTAAATAATTCATATTTTGAAATTTATTTTTGAAAAATGGAAATCATTTTTTTATTTTAGACGTAGAAAAATGGTAGGGGTAAATTTTTAGTATTTTCTTGAAATACTTGAATTTTTGATGAATAGTCAAATACCATAATTTACCAAAATAAGCTAAATAAGCTAATTATAGAGTCAATTATGATGTTCTACTGATGTAAGCCCACTTGGTTCGGGATCACATTATAAAATTAATATTCTTGGTCATGGGATACTCACTATTCATTTTCTTGTGGGGAAATAATAAATTAATGAATTTTCTATTGAGAAATCCCCTCTCCCCTCCACTATAAATACCACCCTTCACACTCTCATTTCCTCACACCTCTCAAGCTTCAAGCGTTGTCTAAAATCTACCCATGAATATTCTCTATCCCATCCCTAGCATCCAAGAGCTTCTGGTCTCATCAAAATACCAATCCTAGGCACCTAAAGGATGATCTCAAGATGAGGATTCAAGAGGTAATTTATCTCCCCCCTTTCGTTTAATTCCCTTTGAATTTCAAGTTCTTTTCTTATTCTCTAACATCCTATATTTGTCCACATGCTATGGAAACTCTATTATAATAAATATAATGTAATTTTATGATAATAAAGGGATATTATACAATCCAATCCCATTCTCCACTTCCTTTCATTTTATAAAAGAAAATTTTGTTTGTGAGGTGTTAATCTATCACCTTCAAGAACGACATGTTTTCTTTTTCCATTTCTTCCTCCAGATCAGGTCATGAAACCATTTTTATGGTTGAACCCGAATATTATATATTTATTATGTTCTATTTAATGTAATTCAACTAACATGTGTACATATTACTAAATGAGTAAACAAAACAAGTTCATTGTCGTAAAAAATCGCCTAAATTAAACCAAACAAACATCATTTAATTCTTATCTAATGATTCATCGACATGGTATAAAATATAATTAATTATAATATCATTTTAAATTTTTTAATATCATTTATAACTTGGAATATATGTTCTGTATGTTCATCCATGCTCTACATGAACTTCAGTTCATGAATACATGTGAACCGCTCAAGAAAAACATAAAATTGAACATTCTCGAACAATGTTTTTAAACTCTATAACTCATAAAAAGGCCCATAAAATAACATAATGAAACAAAAATTAAACCTATTCATGTATAAAAGGATCTTTAATTTATAATTAATGAATATAATGTCATTATATAGGACATTAAAGTGAAGGAAGAGTTTTGATATAAGGTACGGGGAAATTCTCAAACCCAACTTTCATCTTTCAGGTTCTCCCTCTTTCACTGATTTTTTTGATATGGTTACTACTTATAATAATTTTTTCATAAATTTGTCACCTATTCTAGAATATACATGTTTTCACTTGTATTTATGTCAAACAAAATGTTTTCCAAAAAAACCTTCTTTTAAGAACACACATTTTACTTCCCATTCAAGGTTAACTGTTTTTGTAAAATGTATGTTATTCCTTCTTTCTTTTGGGAACCCAATTTTTATGATTATGTTCTTATGAGATGAAACTCATTACTTTTAATGGGTTATTTATGTTCATTCTTTATATTGTTTCATTATGGCATGCATGATAAATGATAATATTTTGATGTGACGGGTGCGCCCAGAATTATATAGCGCAGTATGAATGTTTCAATCTGACGGGTGCACCCAGAATAATAAAGCACTCCAATTCATTGGGTAAAGTGATGAATCTCATGATTTAATATGAAATTATGTGTGTACAAGATTCTAGATTTTTTCAAAAGTATGTGTGGTAGTTAACCACTAAGACATGATGTTTTATTTTTATGCATTCCCACATTTCAGGTATTTTATTCATGATTCCCCTCAAGTTCCTGATCTTTTTTCTATATTATGACTATGCTCACCCATTTTTATACTGTTCTTATATATCCTCTTACTGGGATTTTAGCTCACCCCTTTTTTATGCATATCCTCATGTGAATACATGTACTAAGGAGGGGTCAAGTTCCAATAAGAATCTAAAGAAGAAGAAATTAAAGAAAATGTATTTTTGCATGCTGTTGTAATTTTTTATGTATGATCCTAGTTTTCCCAAGAAACTAACCCATTTTACCCTCTATGTGTAATACTATTATATTTTTTATCTTTAGAATGATGTAATAGTAATGTAATAAAAGTCTGGGTCGCTATAAGTACTCTCTCAATGGTCGAGTTGGTGTGCTCCGAGGTGATGTGTCTCTCTTTTCCTCTTGTGAATCCCACTACCTAGATGCAGACTATTATAAGAGTAAGGACAAGAAGATTTAGGCTGACGAGTTTGAACATGCTGCAACTGCGACCGACCCTTGGACAGACCTGGATGTTGCCTACATTTTTCCAATCCAATTATTGGATCCCATAACACTAGATTTGGGAAAATGATTTTTTGTTTATGGAATGAGGGGGAAGCTCATTCCCATGTCTAAGGGACACCAGAAGATCACATCATATTACTATAAAAATCGGTTTCGGGTGATCCTAGAGCCTTCTACTGCCATAAGTTATCAGTATATACACCCCATAGAAACAGCAATACGTCACCCATTATTGTGTTTTCCGGGTTAGGATAAACCATCTCAGGATGAAGCACCACTATTTCTTTGATAACATCAAGTGTGGCTATTAAGCTGAAGGCCAAATGTGATAGGGTAGACAACTTTCATCATTATGGGTTCGTCATTACTGAAGTCCCCCGAAGTGATTTCTACCGCTGCTCAAGCAGGAACTAGTGTCCCAATAGGATATTTCAACTCAGAAAAATCACCTCCCACCGAGGATACCTCCTCCATGAATGAATATGATGATTTGGAGGAATATCCTCCCACATTTAAATGGGATATCTTCATCATGGTCGATGAATTGGTACTGGTGAACCTTGGTGACTAGATGAATCTGAAACCCACATTGATCGGCTCTGTTATACCCCTCGAAGAGAAACAGTGGTATGTGTACTTCCTGAAACAGCATTGTGATGTATTTTCCTAGATTAATAACAAAATGCTAGGACTAGATCCTTAGGTTTCCATCCACCACCTCAGTATTCTGTAAAATCATCATGGATTCAAACAACCTCCCAGAAAGATGCACCCTTCTCAGGGTGCCATGGTTGATGCCGAGGTTGATAAGCTCATCATAGACAACTTCATCAAAGATGTCCAGTACCCTAGATGGTTTATCAATATTTCACCCGTTATGAAAAAGAATAGACAAATCATATTCTGCATCGACTTCCAGTATCTCAACCATCATTGTCTCAACTATGGTTTTCCCCCTCCTACAACATAACTATTTATTGATGCCACATCTAGGTTCCAGGATCTCTCCTTCATAGATGGGTATTCTGGGTATAATCATATCTGAATGGTCCTTGAGGATGAAGAATCTATAGACCTCAAGAAACAACAATGTACTTTATACTATAAAATAATTCCCTTTGGACTAAAGAATGCGAGTGACACCTTCTATGTCAAATGCATCGCATATTTAAGCTGATCCTAAGGAAATTGGTGGAATGCTATGTAGATGATCTGGTGGTCAAATCCTTCCAGCCTCAGGACCATCTCAAAGATATAATGAAATTGTTCGGAATCCTCAAATCCCACCATCTGAAGATGAACCCCTTAAATTGTGCTTTTTAGGTCACCTCTGGAAAGTTTTGTGGCATTGTTGTCAGATATATAGGCATCTAAATAGATCCAGAGAAGATCAAGTCCATCAATCAGATGTCACCTCTGATTAACATTTTGGAGATTCGAGCTTTTCAAGTCCACTTATCCTATATATGTTGATTCAACCCAAATATGGATAGTAAGTGTAACCACATAACCAACTCATGAGGAATGGTGCCGATTATCGGTGGGATGAGGACTTCCAGACTTCTTTTGAGGAAATCAATAGTATTTGTTATAGCCTCTAGTTCTAATGCCACCTATTTCTAGAAGGTCACTGGTCCTTAATGTGACCGATCAATAATGATCACTTGGAACCCTTATCACCTATAAAAACAATGAGGGGATAGAGAACATCATATACTATCTCAACTTCATGCTCCTCAATATAGAGACTAGATACTCGTCTATCGAGAAGAGCTGCCTTGTGATGGTATTTGAAGTGTAGAAATTAAAACACTACCTACAACACCATGAGATATAACTAGTGTCCCAAGTGGATCCGTTGAAGTACATTATGAATAGCCCCATGTTGGAAGGTTTTCTAGCTTAGTGGGATGTGATCCTCCAATAGTTTGACATCAGGTTTGTACCTCATAAGGCCATTAAGGGACTGGCATTGGAAAACGTCCTTTTGGCCCATCAAGCTCCCGCGGACTAGTTTTGGGATCTTGATTTCTCGGATGAGGCTATCGTCTCAGTAGATGAAGTCATTCTGTGTTGGAAAATGCACATTAATGGTTCTTCTTGAATCCCTACCTGAAGAATACTCAATTATCCAATACTCAACAGAGTGGGCCTAGGCATCGTCTTCATCATGTTGGTGCAATCCATTCTTCCACACTCATTCCTGTTTTCGGAAGGCTATACTAACAATGAGCCAGAGCACCAGGCTCTCATTACTGGTCTCGATCCGGCCCTCAAGAATGACATTCCCTACTTTCATGTGAAAGGGGACTCCAAAACAGTCATCAAGAAGATCAATGGTGACTTTTTCATCAGAAATACAGAGCACGTACCACAATTAGAATGTAACCTCTAGCTGATAGCCCATTTCCCATCTTGGCCAGAAGCTACTCATGTCCCTTAGTCCCACAATGGTCGAGTCGAAACCTTGTCCTGTTTGGATACATCTCTTGTAGATCCTGATCAAGATTATTTGATTATCTACATGGTGCATATGAGATTCATCACTCCCGTTACTCTGAAGGATGATTATAGCCCCCAAATAAGCCACCTTATTGTCGGTGCCTCCATGTTGGAACCCCCAGGTCCCCCTGACATGGTGTTGGAATTGAATTCCGACTAGAGGACCCCCTTTATCAAGTACCTTCAACACAGTAATCTCCCAGCAGATCGAGTTGAACGTGATTGAATATAATGGCACACATTACAGTTCACCCTCCAAAGTGGTCCTAGTCATGTGAAGATCCTATACAGACATGGTATTGATGGGTTTTTCCTCCATTTCATTCATGGAGTTGAGGTTTCAATGGTTATGCAGAAGGTTCATGTTAGTTCCATTGGGGCTCATCAGACAGGGCCAAAGCTATCTCACTAGATCCGGAGACTTTGGTATTTTTGTTCAGCCATGATCCATGACTATATTGAGTTTTCCAAGAGGTGACATGCCTTCCAAATCCGTGTTAATATTGTTCATCGACCGCCAGAACCTCTCTACACTACCATGTACTCTTGGCCCTTCATAGTATGGGGACATGATGTTGTGGGACCCTATCCACCAATGATATCTATCCAATGTAGGTTCATCCTAGCCGGGATAGATTTATTTTCAAAGGGGGCAGAGGAAGTTCCACTCAAGGAGGTCAAGAACCATTCTATTGTTGAATTTTTTATCTTCAATATCATCTACCAATTTGGAGTCCCTCAGGTTTTTTTCACTGATAACGGAACAATGTTCCGAGAAGCAGAAATGTAGAAGTTATATGAAATGAACAACATTTGTTCTAATCATACCTCTCACTATCATTCACCAAAAAATGGGAAGATAGAGGCATTCAAACAAACACTCTCTAACATTCTGTAGAAGATTTTTGGTCAAAACAAAATGATTTGGCCATGAAAACTCCACAACACATTCTAGGATTATTGGAAAATGTCTCGCAATTCCACTCAAGTGACCCCATATTACCTGTTTTATAGAACGGAGGTAGTCCTACCCATCGAGATTCAATTTCCTTCACTGCACATAGATCTCTAGGATTAGCCGATGCTAGATAAGGTAGCTGAAATCCGTCTGGCTGAACATGAAGTGCTCAACGAGAATAGGCTTCATGCTCTGCATAATCTGGAAAGGCATCCGAACAATATAGCCAAAGCTTTCAATATGAATGTTTTCCTCCACTCATTATTACAAGGTGACATGGTGTTGGCCCTGAGAACGCCAATGTTGCCTGGTAGAAAACCACCCTAACTTGGGCCCAAATGGGAAGAAACTAACATCATTCACAAGGTTTACCCCAATGGTGCATACTCTCTAGTTACCATAGATGGTGAAAGTATTACTCCTCACACCAATGTCAAATTTATAAAGTAGTATAATGCATGAATGGTCCTACATGACCATAAAATTCACCGTCTTCACCGCACAGCATTAAACTCTGTGATATGTCCAAGATGAAGGAAATAAAACTACTCAACACCTATCCTTCATGACATTAAACTGCTTAGTCATCCTGCAAGATGTTAAACTGTGTGCGGAAGATATACAAATATGATCCGAGATCTATGACCTTAAACTATGTTCTCTACACATCCTCTCCGCCTGAAGTTAAGATGAACAGTATCTCAAGAATTACGTTAGTCTTTATTCTCATCCTCATGGGATATGTTGGAACGCTCAAATGCTTTGTCTTAGAGTACAACGCCCAAATTCATCCATTTGACTACCCTTGGGTATAGTACTCTTGGAGGACCACACACAGTGTAGTGTAGACTTCTTGGGCCCCAATTTATGCTGGGTTTATGATGATCGTACCATGTGACCCTCCAGTTCTTCTATATTCCCAAGTCATCACTGCATGACATTAAATTGCATTTCCCTTTCAGAACTATGTATGGACTGATTTCTACCCCCATAGGATGCATAATATTTCTCGGACATTTTTTCTGTAGGTTAAACCCCAAATTTCATGATCTCCCCTTGGGTCCATCCCCTTGGCCTGGATTCATCTCAATACAATTGGTGTACGTGGTGCAGGCTTGGTTTTCCTTCATTCAAAATGGGTTTATCATGACAGCACCATGTATCCCCCTCCTTGGATATCTCCATATCTTTTATCCTTTCCATGTGGAATTAGAAAATGGGAATATTCACACTTCACATGTACCCTTTATTTGGGTCTCCATCATTATTCACATCATAAATGACCCACAAACGATATAAATGCTTGGCCTTATGACTTGCCTACAATTTCGGGCCAACGTCCTGGACAATTTTGAATGAAAATTTGACATAAGTACTATGTTTCGACTATGTTCAGTAGTTGATCCTCATTTTTTGTTCCGATTTCAGGTCACACGATATGAATGTTGTGTTCCTAACATGGTCAACATCAATCCTCCATTGTTATCCCCCCCACATATTTCCCAAATATTGGGTGGCGAGATTCATTTTGTCCTACCATCCCTTCGAATGTCAGTATGCCTCAAGTTGAAATGTTGGTCTAGTTGGGATCGACCCAACATGATCCCTTTCCTTCATTCTCATACCCTTATATGTTATGGAGAACCTGAACCAATCCCTTTTTTCCCACACCAAGCATTTCTCACATGGTATTAGGAACTTGGGTAGGGAAATACCCACATAAAGGGGTCACGTAATCACGATCCAAGATCTATGACCTTAAACATTGATCACTACCTACCTCACTTCATGATGTTAAAATGTGTGATATATCCAAACTAAATGACATAAAACTACTCAGCACCCATCCCTCATGATGATAAATTGCAAGTTTGATGGGATTTTCCATTTCTACCCATCCTTAGGTCCCTCGACCTTTCTTTCCCCCTATCCCAAGTTCTCACTTAGGATTGTGTGGTGGTATGGACTCCATGTCCTCATTCACATTGGGCTATTTGTTCTATGCCACACACATCCCCTTGAGACACTCATCCTACATTTTTGTCCTTGAGGAAAGACATTAAAATACACAGGAATATCCATGATTTATGCATCCAATCATTTGGGTTTCCATCATCTCTCACATCCAAATGGACCCCTGAACGACATGGCTGCTAGGCCTTAGGTATCTCCTACCGTCTTAGGTCGATGTCCTCGAAGATTTTTAATAACAATTTGACACAAAAGTCCCGCATTGCGAATATGTTCAGCGGTTGATACTAAAATGTTAGTTCCTTTTCAAGTCCACATGAGATGGATACTATGTTGTGAACATGTTTAGTAGTTATCCTAAATAATCATTATCATTCTGTGATCTCTTGGATGACAGGCACGGTGATTCACCCTTTCTTCACTTTTATCCTTTTCACATGATATTAAACTAGGCATCTATGGTCTAAAATCTATTACCATAAAATATGATCTAATGTCCTTGTCATATTTCATTAAACTACATGCAATCTTTGAGAAGAATGTTTTTCATGATTCCCATCCCCATGGGATACGTATGAAAACCCGACATTTGGTCTTTGGGCCTTTCCCAGCTTCACCTATCCTTTCTCTCCACCTCTCAACCTGATTTCTCTCTAGGAATCATGAATGATGAGGCATATATGGGATTATGTCTTCATTCATGTTGGGTTATTATCCATTCCATGAACATTCCTCATCGAGATACCCCTATCTTCATCCTTGTCACATGATGCTAAACTACATGAAACCTTATATAACTACATGTGGCTTGATTCTCATCCTCATGGGATACGTAGGAACGCAAGTACATTTATTCTTTTAAGTCTAGCCCAATTTCTTATAAACCTCATCATCTTTCTCGACCCCTAGCTTGAGTCCTATGGGAGAGGGTTTGTGGTGTGGAATGGGATTGTTTCATCATTCATGTCGGGTTTTCAATAGCCACACCATGTACCTTCCTCCAGAGAGCTCTTCATCCCCCTATCCTCCACCCACCTTCTCGAGTCGCCTGCTTTTAAATAGTCCCCCACTATTATCCTTGGAAGTTCCCCAACATGCCCAGGAGCACTCTGGTTCAGGAACTAGAGTGTTGGATTCTACAAAGACATGTTTTCCCTCGTTTTCATGCTTCATCTTCTCCTTTATTTGGGTTTCCATCATCTCTCACATCCGAAAGGACCCCCAAATGACATGGATGCTAGGCCTCAGGGCTCTCCAACCATCTTGGGCCAACATCTTGGAGGATTTTGAATGACACTTTGATACAAGTATCATGTTATGAATATGGTAATCGGTCAATGCTCATTTGTTGTTACTATTTCAGGTCACGTGATTTGGATTTTGTGTTTCGAACATGTTCAACAGTCATCCTCCGTCATTACGCCACCTCCATTAAGCCTTAAATATTGGTTTCATTATTCAAATTTCAACTACATATTGTCCATGTGTAATCTAAACACTCTTGGTGATATCCCTCAATGCGTGTTTTCACATTAGGAGGACAAATCCATAGTGAGGTTTCATTTGAGGCTTCGCACCATTTTCCACCTTCCTTGTGTTCCATGTGTTGCAAATACTTTATCTTCCCCTATTTCCCACATCGATTGCAGCTCACGTGGCCTTAGGGATTTCATCAAGGTTTTTGCCCTCTTAAAAGAGTCTCACTTCTCACGATCCGAGATCTATGACCTTAAACTGTGATCTCCTCACATCCTTGTCGTATGATGTTAAACTGCATGACGTCTCCTAGAACTAAGTATATCTTGATTCCCTTGTTTATGGGATATGTAGGAACTCCCAGATAGTTCATCATTGAGTCTGGATCTACTCCACAAATTATCACTTTCGTTCAACCTTTTGGACAGGAATTTTATAGGATTCCATGGTGTGGCATATATGTGCTTATTCCCTCATTCATGTGGGGGTTTCAATTACTTCACAACATACTCTCCTTTTAGGAGCTAGTCTCTTCTGACTCACATCCCACATGACGTAAAACTACACTCTCAAAACTACATTTGGCTTGATTCCCATCCTCATGGGATATATAGGAAAACCCAAGGGTTTCATCTTTGGGTCCAGGCCCATATCTTCTGGTATTTTTTGGCCCCCTGGCCTCAGGTTTCTCCTCTGGAGTTGCTCACAGTGTGGTGTGGGCCTAATCCTCATTCACCTCGGGTATGCTTAATCACACATTGCACATTCTTTCTAAAACCTCATTCCTCTATATTCCTCTAATCCATTTGACTTTAAAAAATTCTACCTAGTCCCATGTGACTTTAAATTTCTATGTCTTTGTCGCATGACATTAAAATTCATGGGTGGTTCCTATCAGATGACACTAAACTATGACAATATATTCATGGCTGGATGACGAAAAACAGCACCACATTATGGTGTAATCTCTTCAGGGGACATCATGTTTTGTATCGGTCATCCACCCTTCTATTTTTCAAGTCCTACATATGTATAGATTTTTTAATCGATCCCCGGATTCTCCGTACTTGGTTTGTTGCTTAAAAAAACACCATTCACTCTAAATAACAAACAAGTTCCATAAAATGCCACTTCTATTGGTGCATGGGCCAGACCTGCATGATAGTATTGTCCCTGGCATTGGTACCCTACCTTGTCATACTCGAGAACAATTTATGGCTTTATTCCCATCATAATAGGGTATATAAGAATACTTATGAATTTTTTTTCGAGCTCAACCCTACTTTCATCTTCGGTCCCTCAACCTAAAATATCCCCTAGAAGCACATGGTGTGATACAGACTCTTACTTCCCACATTCATGTTGGATTTCTCAACAACCGAACCCTGTGTCTCCCTTGTCTCATCCTAAACTAGTCCCAGTTATATTACCATAATCTAAGATCTTTCTATGGGAACTACACATATGATTTTCTTGCTTCACCACCCTAGGCACATTCCATTAAATCAAGTTCCTCCTAATGGTCCACCATACAACCCTAAACTAGAAGTTTGTATCCCCAGGACCCTTGTATTTGGAAAGGGGTTCGACTCCCTCTACCTGAAATGCCTCATTGGAATACATAAATGTGTCATGGAAAAGAGCCCAAAGTGTGGTATTTCACATTGACATTCCCTTGTTTCTTGTTCACGCTTTGTGAGCCCTTTATTTGGATCCTCATTTTCTTTCATGTCTGATGGGACCCCCATTACAGCCTGGTATCATGACACATTGCTGCACCTACAATATTGTTCTAACGACCGAGAAGAAATTAGAAAAATTATGTGACAGGTCCCGTATTTCGAACAATGCCAGTGGTCTAACCTCATTTGTTTATCCCCATGTCAGGCTAACGCAAAACGGATGCTATGTTTCAAACGTAGTCAAAAGTTATCATCTATCATCACGCCACTATCATTGTGATCTAGATGTTGGGAGCCATTATTCACATCTTTCTACTCCCTTATGTTTAAGTTCAATTCTACCACACTTGGTTTTACCCGTCTGTACCTCTACAGGTGTTAAGAAGGTGGTTCGATAATATTGGGATGTCGTACACCTAGGTTTCCATTACTCCCAATGTGTGCCTCCCTATACTAGGAAAATCCCATCACTAATCCTTGTTTCCCACATCAAGCATGACTCGCGTGAATTAGTGGTTTTGGTAGGATGTGTACTGGTGTAGCCTAAATACAGATTCCCTTTATCTTTCAAGACATTAAACTATAATCTAATAACTATGTATGACTTGATTCCCATCCTCATGGGGTATGTAGGAATTCCCAAACACTTTTTCTTGGGCCCAGCTCAGATTTCCTCATCTTAGGCCTCTCGTCCTATGATTTCCCCCAGGATTACATGGTGCGGTGTGGAATTTTTCCTCATTCACATCAGGTATATAATGGCCACACTACATACTCCCCACTTTTTTGGGATCTCCCCTTCCACTCTCTATCGTATCGTATGATGATAAACTACACAGGTCCTCTAGAACTACGTATGTCTTGATTCCTATCCTCGTGAGATACGTCAGAATGCTCAAGCACTTTCCTTTGGGTCCAGACCTGATTTAGACTACCTCTGGTCTATGTTCTAAAATCCCATTGGGAAAACGTGGTGTAGTGTGTACTCTTACAGTCCTCATTCACGTCGAGATATGTAACACACCGCGCACTTTCTTTTTGGGTAGCCATGTCCTCATCAAATGAATTTAAACTGAATTTATACCATGAAAAAGTTCAGGATGCCCCATGATGATTATGGGATACGTCAACTTCCTTACCCGAGAGGATTCACCCCACAAGTGTTTATCTCTAACCATATTATGCTCAAGAACTATGCTTGGATTGATTCTTATCCCTATGGGATACATATCAATACCCATGAATTTTTCCTCGATCTCAACCCCAGAGTCATTAACCCTTCTATCCCCTCATCCCCGATCACGGTGCAGTCTCTATGAATTTAAACTAGGATCCAACAGTTTGTGCAAAATTACCTTAAACTATTTTCCTCATTCCAACAAATATGACCATAAAACTATGTGCAACATCCTTGTCATATGACGTTAAACTATTTCGTTCATCATCTTTGTCATACAATGCTAAACTTCGTGTCTATCATCCACATTGGCATGATGTAAAACATCACGGTATTTTGGGTCCTCACTAAAGAGGTCTTGTCTGGAAGTAGGCCAGATCTTGGTTCAGACTAATGTGCCCACTTAATGTGTTTTAATCAAGATTGCATAATTTTGAGAGTGTTGGATTCCATTCAAAAAACCAATCACTCCACCATCCTAGATTTTTGTGTCCTTTATTTGGTTCCACATCCTCTTTCTTACTTGAAGTAATTTCTTAATAGCACGGATGCTCGGCCTATGGCTCACCTATTGTCCAGGGATAACGTTCCAGAAGACTAATGGATGAAATTTCAAGTCAGGCCCCATGTTTCGATCATTTTTATCTATCAAAACTTGTTTTGTATCTCCATATCAGGATAACGTAATAGGGATATTGTGTTTTGAACATGATAAATAGTTATCCCTTTATTGTCATGTCATCCATATAGTGTTCCACATTTTGGGTATCCTGATTCACACTTTCCACTCCCATCTGTTCAGATTGATTCTAACGCCCCCGGAATTACCCTTCTCATACACTAGAGAACATTGAGAAAATGAAAATTTGACTGCTCTGAGAACTTCCCTCACTATTTGGGCCTCCCTCTTTCTTCCAGGATATATTAATTGTTTTTTTAGACCTCGGATTCCCATGCCTAGTTGGCACTCTCATATTTTAATGTAATGACGATGCGGTCATCCCTTGTTTCTCACATCAGGCACGACCCATGTGAGCTTAAGGATTGATCACCATATATTTCAAAAATATTATGGGAATGCAAAAAATATAATATAAATAAAGGGACTCATTCATGTAACCAATATAAAATACATTTATGTGTTCACGCAAACTAAAATTCCTAAGGATTGGCCCTTCCCATATTTGTATTGACATCCTCGATGAAGCATCCCAGCTCTACTACTCTCTAGCCAGTAGAACATTGGATCATATGTCACCTATTAAGCACCTACTCCTCAATGGTGATGGGGTGTAATTAGTCATCCTCGATCTAGGCTTGATTCTCATCGAATGAGATAATATCCATCTCCTTAGAGACTCATCTAATCTGTTTTTCAGCCTCTACCAGCTGGGCCTTCTTCCGTGATATGAGTGTCCATTCCGCATCTAGAAAATAAGGATACTCATCTGCTTGCGCCCTCAACCACTGGATCTCATTTTTGGCTTCCTAGAGCCTCTTAATGTTCATAGACTTCTTCGGCTACCATCCCACACTAGGGAAACAGTCATTTTCCTTTATCTTCTCTACCATTAAATCTCAAATGACTATATATGAGGACGCTAGGAATCTACTCTACAGCACATTGTTCATGCTTCCGAGAATGAAACCTCCACATCTGGTCTATCCATTATGCTTGTGGGGTCTCCCCAATGAAGCGCTTGATTGGCTTCCATGACCGGCGATGGACAACTATGCTACCCTCTTCATCATAATTCTTCTCATCCTGATCCCTAGGGTTGGCAGGTTCATATGCAGGGAATTCCTCTAGTAAATCTTTAGTAGAATCCTCATCCTATGTCTGATTTGGTATGCAAGGTCTCATTTCCTCCGATTGATCCCCGTCGTTGGATTCCACCTCGATGATTTTTTGTTTGGTCCTACTGATGGTCCCACCAGTGATTGGGAGCACTGCAGCTTGGTCAGTATGGGTGTCCTCTTCCATGACCATCAATGTTCCCCTTGGAAAAGTAGTGTTAGGGCCCCAGTCATCCATACCATGGTCGCCCATGCCATTTGAAGAACCACACATTCCAAAAGTAAAAATACATAAGTTTACCTGATAAATTGATGGAAGTTATGGATTCTTCGAAGAATAATTAAATAAACAAATTATTGGTCTTGGTCCAGATTTGTAGCTACTAGAACCCTAAGTCATGGCCCCCCATATATGGTTGAAAAATCTGAAGGCTCTGGGAGAACCACCTTGGGTGTTGCGGCCCCGCTAGGCAGAGCAATCTCCATTGTCACTTGTACATATAACAAAGCTCCCACAACTGCATCTACAATTGGGCGTGAGTGGTTATTGCGTATGAGTCCATCCTGCACTGGTCAAATGATAGTTTTGAAGACCTAAAAGACCCAAATGAGGACTATATGAAAATGGTTTAGGGTTTACATCATGATCCCCTACAAACACTTCTATTTCCAAGATTCCGACCTCACCCTCATCTAGAGGGATCTCTCAACTAGCCTCCTCCCTCATGAAGGACCCTTCTGATTTTTTCATTAGAGGGAATCACTCCCTCAATTCGGAAACTGAAAAATTTGGAGGGGACATTAAATAGAGAAACACCTTCATTCGATATTTCATTGGATGCAGAGCACCCTAAGAGTGCACAATGTCCTCCAGCTCAGAAATGTATTGCTCCCCCTCCACCTAAGATACTGAAAATCTGGATCTGGCATGACCAATCTCTACCAAATCCATCCCGAGATGATTCAGATTGTTCCATATCTGAGAAGGATTGAAGAATTTACTTTTGAAATTCCATATGCCTCAGACCATTGGGAAGACAGCATCCTCATGCATGTCTTTATGGCATAGTTGCTTCCCCAGAGCCTAAGTTGGTATCATACGGAACCCCCTAGGTAGCCTCCCATCTAGATGACTTTTCTTCTATAGGACTACCATGCCCACTACCACCTTATGCCTCCCAGTTTGTGTGGGTCTCGTGGCTACTGTAGTCCTGCAACCATGGGATGTTCTGGATGCCTTCCATCCTCAGCCTCGAGGTTGAGGAGGCACCCCATCACTGGAACGTACAGTCCGCCACTTCATCATTTCCCCTAGGTAGGCTACCTCCCAACTCATGGGATACTCCTTCACCATCCCATAGATGGATATGGGTGGAGGAATCTCATTCTACATCTTTCCATCCTTCTTTGTGAACATGATCCACATCTTCCTCATCACACACGGATGGTCCTCATGGCATGCTCTAAAATAGACCCATGGGGTCAGCCTCTACATACACCAGAACTGCCCCATGAAACGGTGTGGGGTGTATAACTCAAAAAAAGGCTCGTGGTCAACCCACGCCACCAGGACTCCATCCAAAAAGTCTGGGAGGTAGGACCGGTGGTCATCTGTCCCTTGATCATCATTCGTTAATACACATGTTGGCAATGGGAACATATGGTAGTTGAACTCTTCCTCCTTCCAGATTCGGTTCAGCACCACCAGTGGGGCCATCTTGGTTGGAAAAATCCCCACTACATTAAAAATAGCTGGTTGGAAGTTCATCCATTGAGGGGAAATGAAGTTTGGGTATTCATAGGCACCCATATGTGCCTCTTTCCAACCATGCATGAGATGGAGTAGCCCACACACCCTATATGGATTCATACCCTCACAGATATGCCACAGTACTTTGCACAACTTAGCCAGCATTAGGATACCCATATTGATCTGCTCCCCCATTTCCAACATGGATTCCATGATAAACATGCTTTTCCATATTCCCATGTTCATACCCCTTACAAGAAAAAATCCAGCTGTAAATGAGTGTTGAGATAAACGTAGCCAACCTAACCACTAGTTGCTGCATAATGCTGACACTGAACCCACATGTCTTCCATTGGTTTTCCCATAAGATTCACCAATAGGAGTGCTCCTGGATACATTAGACCCCCTTCGGGAAAGTGGGAGGCCTTATAGGAAACTTCTCATCTATGGGGGAATGAAAAATCTGACTGAACCACCACCTAAACTGGACATTCCTCACCGACTAATTTTCCTCTCCTAGAACTGGGACTTTAAATGCATTTTCTAATGGCGACATCTACTCTGGGTCTTCCCATGTATTTGTGGTGGGGAGGAACTCATCATAAATTTCCCCCAATATAAAAATCTCCATGATTTTTTTCATGTCCAAGAGGCTAATACCAACCTCACCATGGTGAAGATGGAAGGTGTTGGTCCTCAACGAACACCAGCTCATCAACTCTGGAATCAGTTTTTTCGGCTGGTAGATATGGAATTGGGAGCCCAAGCTGTCTCATACATGCCCACTTGCCTCACCTCTACCCCAAACGCCTCACAAGAGGCACAAACCCAATAATCCCATGGTCATTCGTTTGTGAAATTTTCATATGGCGTAGATCCCACTCATCGATACACCCCTTCTCTGGGTTCCCCAAGGCCACGTTCAAAATAGTGTGATACTGTGGGGGAGATACCTTGAGCTACAACACCTTCCCATCAACATTGTTAACAAGGTTATGCAGGCAGTCGTCATTGATATGTGTATAGTCCTCCCAAGTGTGACCATCGGCAGCCCTGAACTACAGGCACTGGCATGGTTTACTCTTGAACCAATATATGGCTAGTCCCTTATTTCCACATGAATGATATCATCGTCATTAACACCAAAGTCATACATGGGATGTCTTTTTCACAAAGGTTAGTTCTTCTTGTTGTCCAAAAAATGCTCCACCAAGGATTTGTGATTTCAATGGATCTGCATGCATTCCTCAATCCCTATGTTTTCATCCACTATTCCCTCCTGGAAGCATCTTAAAGGACCCACCAGGAAACTTCTTGGTGAGTCATTCCATCTCAAATATTTAGAAATTTTTGTCCTAGATCACGAATCTCAGTTGTGGAGCTCGATCACAGAGCTCGATCGCAGAGACATGTCATAGAGCCCTACCACAGACCTCGCAGGCACAAGCTATAGAGCACACCCTCATAGAGTCAGAAGACTCATTGTGCACCACAAATCAGGAAGGACCTATTTCGAAATAAAAAGTCACAAAGCATACGAGTCTTCAAGAATCAAGTGAAAAATCATAAAAAACATGGAGATGAGTAAGGAAAATATAAGGCTCATCCTCCCCTATTTATAGGCAACGACCTCTGAGCTTCACGACATGACTAGTTGTGGAGAGATTCACGGCGTTCTAAAACCACGCATCACCTCTTTACATTGTGAACCCACATCACGATATTGCTTTATGACTGGCCTAAAAAAGTTTACAATCTACCCTCAAACCTTGACTCTCATTTTCTCCTTGGATCCAAGTATGAGGGGGTCATTTGTTGGATAAAAAAATGCGTAGAGGTAGCAATTCGCAAATAGCACAGTAATTCTAAAAGGGATGCTCGGTGGGGCTCCTTATCATAGCCCCCCAGTACTGCAGCTAGTTCAATGATGAGGCGACCTCTAAAATTTCAGTAGAGTAAAAGAGGGGGAAGGCTCTGTACTTCTGATGAAATTGATGGAGATCTTTAGGCTATGGAGGGAACTGGATCACCTCTGCGATCCCTGGGAAATTTAAATAATCCTCTGTGAGTACCAATGAGAAAATTAATGAGGTCTTTACACTGAGGAGGGAATGACGGTCGACTCTACAGTTACGAAAAACTTGACGCAATCCTTTTCTGATGAAAAAGTGCCACAAGGAATCGAAATGAGCTATCAGAGCATCTCGCTGCCCCTTTCCTTTAAATACCAGGCTTCCCTTAGACCCAAAGGTTGGATACTCCGACCTTTCTCCTTCTCAGCTCCCAAATCGCGAAGCACCCTCTACTCTATGAAACATTGAGGAAAATGGTCTCTTAAAGGTACTTGAGCGTTTCTAAATACCTTTCCCTCAGCTCAGATACAACACCTCTTCAAATAGGGATTCCCTTCACAAATCCCATGGGGAACTACAAATGAAGGAGATCCCTAAGGGAACTCGGGTCTTTGCAAAGAACACTTTCTTCATAAAGTACCTTCCATGAACATCTGGACCTCATGCTAAGGCGGGATCACTGTGCTTCATGAACTTCATCACTTCACAATGTTTTCTTCTACAAGGCACCCATTCTCCATGAATTCATACTCTAAAAAATCACTTGTACTTCTCGATGAAATCTTTTTATGAATGTATACTCCATGCCTAGGATAGACCACTCCACTCCGTGAAGAATACTACTTTGCGGAGTCTCTCTACATTTTGGGGGCCCAGACCTTTACAAGGTCCCTTCATGTGAACCTTTTTACTTCGAAAACCCTTCTCCCATATGACCTTATAAGTTTGTATGAAGTGATTTCAAGGTCCCTTGGGAAGTGATTCATATTGAGTTGCTTTGATTCATGCTACTTCACATAGTCATGCTAACATCATTTTCTTCTTTGTATATCCATGAAAAAATGGGCCCCAAAATGGATCTCCATAACCCCATATCAACAAGGAATTGATGATGCATTCCCTTCCCCGAGTGTGGGTGGGTATTAGTTTTGTAAGTCCTATGGGTGAGGAGTCAATCTTCATCATCTGACCTGTAGGACGTTAAATTGCCAAGCACCATCATCCTCATCACATGACATTAAATTGTATCCTCACCCCGTGAAATATACATGGGGTTCCCCGCCTCGGACATTTTCTATGCCCACTGGTCTCTACAAGAGTTAGATCATTCCTCACATGAACTGAGATCCCCTTTTCTATAATGGCAACTATCTGTGGGGAATGGAAACCACCTTGGTGTAACCACTAGCCTTTTTGAGGAAGTTAGAATCCTTACACCTCCTCTATTCTTCCATACGCAACGCCCGGAGGAGAAATGGGTAGAGGGACCTTTGTTACGCCATCCCTCTCGCTTTTTCTATTTATCACCATTGGGCATCCATCCTTGAGTAAGTCTCAATATTCATTTCCCTAGGCTGCTAACCATGCATAATCCCCGCTCTATTTTTTGTAGATGCACCTTTTGTGACATGATCTTTAGGGATTTGTTTTCTCTTGTTTCTCACACTGAGAATGACTCACATGGGGTTAGAGTAAGCATCGACCAAGGCATCCTCCTTGGGCCACCTTAGAGTGTAATCCGTAAGCCCCCACCAAATTACATTGACTTTGATCTTTTCCCTCTCTAGGAATGGTACATAGGAAGCCTCCCTAAGGATCAATCCCATCATCAATCATTCCTGACCACTTCACATCGGTTCACCTTCATCCACCATGATGTTAAATAGTATACCACCCTACCGAACTACATGGACATTGATTTCCTACCATAAGGATATGTAGGAAGCCTCCCTGAGGTTTAATCCCAACACTCATTGGTCCCGTCCACTTCCCGTTGGTTCACCCTCATCCTGCATGATGTTAAAATATATTCCCTTTTTCATCCCGCATGATGTTAAACTATACTTGTTGTAGTAACCTTTTTTGGGACCCACATCCTATGCCCCCCCCCACTAGGTGTTAGACCAATTCTCGGGATGCAAACCATGCGTAAGCCCACAACATGTCGTTGGGTCATTATCTTCTGTGCACACCCTGATTCTATGCCCCATCCTATAATACATGGACTTTTATTCCCTTCCAAGGGGATGTGTAGGAAGACTCCCTGAGGTTTAATCCCATATCTCATATCCCATCCTGGTATCTCTATCGAGCCTTTTTGTCTTAAGAAGATCATTCCCCAACCTGGAGCTTCTACTCCTTCTAGGTCCCATCCATGCATCCATCCTCACGGGCCACCTCCTCAGGTGTCCCATCACCCCACAAAACTACGTGGACTTTGATTCCCTACCACGGGGATACGTAGGAAGCCTCTCTGAGGTTTAAGAACTAAAGTACCGTCACCTTCACAAAAGTTTCATATTATTCCTCATCCACTCAATTCAACCCTCTATTATCCATCTCGATTCTTAACCAGGCTGCCACATCCTGGTGAGATCATGTCATCCACCACCTCACTACTTCTAGAAGTACTCGGATCACTAACCATGGGTAATCCCCAACATTTATTTGGGTCACTTTCCTTTGCTTACACCCCAATTCCATGTATTTACCTTCAAACTATATGGGTTTTGAACCCAATATTCTAGATTGGGTATGTAGGAAGCCTCCCTGAGGTTCAATCATAGCCAACGGTAATCCTTGGAGTTCATTTAATAGGGACCCAAGAGTCCTCAAATCTATCTTCCTTAGACGTTTTGATCCACTCATTCCAGAAAACTCCCTGGGTGATCCCTCTTGGGGATGAACCCATCTAATTCACTCTCATCAGTTTTCTGATCAGTTGGATCCATCTCCACTAGATGTTAAACTCATAGGATACCTTATGTTAAACATGGGAAGCTGAGGAAAACCCCAGGGCCATGCCTATGGCATATAATTCTCTGCACTTGATGTGGGATGCCTTGGGGTTACGCATCCTCAAGAAGCTCTATCATAAGGGGAATAAACTCAGACGCACTAGTGATTCAGTGTCCAGACCCCCCAGTAACTTGACCCCTTGTAATGTTCTGACAGAAACAGTGTAATTAGCCAGCACCCATAAAGATATAGCACCAGTTTAGAGTTTTAGAAACAACATCTTAGTCTATGAGGGAGACTCAGACTAGGTGGAATGTTCCAAGGAGGAATCCACGGAAGGAGGAACTGTCATCCCATCATCCAATTTTGATTAAAGCGAAAACATCCCTGCATAAGAGATGGATATCACCCACCTTTGGAATGTAAATAATAGGGGTAATGATAAATGCATCCTCTACAAATATATGTGCACCCCGGTGAAAGTTTCATAATCATATTTCTTGTCTTTTTCAACCCAAGTGGCTTTGTAGGACTCCGAGTGTGTACTCTTATGCCCACAGTCATTTTAAGCTTGCCCAAGATTGAGGTGAACATGATAGTAATCTAGAATCCTTTCATAAAAAACCTACTGAAAAAAACATAAATCACTATTCTAGATCAGGATATGAGGTGGTATATCTTTAGAGACATCAATTTCCAGATAGATTCTAGTGATTGATGGTCTTGAAAGATAGTTGGTTACTAAATCCAGATTCAATGGGTTACTTATGCCCACTTATGATCATTCATTAATATCTCATATTTTTACCATTACTGAGTATTTGAACTTACCCTTTATTATGTTTCATTTCCACATGTTATGAAGAAAGGTTTTAAGCAGGTTGTTTCTATGAATTTCAGTATATGAGGATAATTTTTTAGAGATATTGAAGATATTTTATAAAATAAGATGAGTATATTTCTATTATCCATTAACTCTAAACCTTTATGGCATTTGGGTATGTATTGAAAATATTTATATTCAATATTCATCTAAAATGATGTAATATATATATATATATATTAGTATTGGTTTTCTTTAGTTGGTATCAGAGTAAGGATTAATTGTTTTTGGTGATTATGATTACAGTACTTTATTTAAAACCTTAAGGATAAGACCAAGTATAGGAAACCTTCTAAATATTTTGTAAATCAGATATTAGTTGGTTTTGCTTGAAAATAATTTGATTCCAAGATATTAGTAAGGGGAAGTGGTTGTGAAAAAAATATACCTAGGGGTAAGAACTCTGAAAGAGAAAAATTAGGTATTAACTTGATCATCACATGCGCAAGATAGGTGGGCCTAAAACTACACACCTTTATAGAGACAATTGGGGGATATTCTTAAGTAGATTCACATTTTCATTATAAAATAATATGATGGTTTTTAATAGATGAAGACCATGAATTATGTTGGTTAAACCTAACATTTAATATATTGAAAAAATGGTTTCCTGATTTATACATCGTTATAATTTTTTTCTGTATTACATGATTTCCCCCTTGAATTATTTTTGCTGGAACTTTGTTTTTTGTATTTATTCAATGTTTGGAACAAAGTGGAATCATGTGAACAATGAATGAGATGGAAAATGAGACAACTATCCTCCGGAGTAACAAAATGAATTGGGATAAATGATGATAAATATTATAGTTATTATCTCCCAAATCTCACAATCTATGAATTGTAACAATGGTCATACTAAACACCCAAATATACAAAAGAAGAAACAAATAAATATTGATTATCTACTGAGACACCACCCACCTTCTACTAGTGGGTCCTTTAATCCACTTATTTTTTATAAATAGATTAATTTTATAGAAAATATAATCTCTATTATCCAATGCTCAAACCATGAGAATATTATTTTGGTCGTGACTCAGTTGGATGGTGAAGTTGATCAATGGTGGACACTTATAAAAATATGACACAAGAGGACGAAATTGTCTCCATGAAATTGGAAGAGTTTAAGAATGTATTTTTCAATAAGTATTTTCCCAAAACTCTTCACACTAAAATGGAGAAGTAATTATTAAAACTAAATAATAATGATGATAGATCCATTATAACCTATGAGACACATTTCAGAACACTTGAAAGGTATTCTTTACATTTTATCATTGACCCCAAAAGTATAATTGATTGATTCTTTAGGGTATTTAGACTATGTATTTAAAAGTAATTAATTTTAAGAGACATTGATATTTATGAATAAACCATTAAATTTTCTCTTAATTTTGAAATGAAAATTGTAGGGTCACATTTTTTTTAGGGTTTTGGGGGAAAAAGAGAAAGATGGAATTAGAAGGAAATTATAATAATTAGACACATCAAGGAAATAAAATTAATCTTAATTTATGTCAGAAGTGTGGAAGGAAGCATGAAGTAAATTTCCTTATGGGGTTTAGTAAATGGTTTATATATCGAAGATAATTATAGCAATAAAAATAATACTAAATTGATGTGAAGAGACCATTCAAGGAATGGAACATTGAAATATCTCCACTGAATCTTCCACACAAAATAAAATTATTTAATTGTAAAAATATAAAAACTATTCCAATCAGTAAATGAATATAATGGTTAATGATGAAAGTCTATGTTAGTAACCACTATTTCCTAGAGGAAATGGGAAAATTCATGGGATCAAAATTATTGAAGTGGTCTTTGAGAAAGAAGTGGTGGAAGGTATACATACAATCCACTATAGAACTACAAAAGATTTATTTAATTCTGGATATGCCCACTCTTATATCTGAATAATTTTCAATGGGTATCATGAAACCACCACAATGATGAGGTTTTGGTTAGTAGTAAAAAAATACTAATTGTATAATGATCACATATCAAATATATACATCCTTCCTGAGATAATCTTGTCAGAATATTATTCCTATAAATCTTTTGATTCTACCTCTAGTTTAACTTGATGTGATTGAGTGCATGGATTTCTCTCTATATATAGATCCCATATCAATTTTAGATGAACGTATGTCATGTATAATATTATAAACCAACCTATGACAATCCTTAGATGTGAGGATGAATATGAACATCTGATGGATGTTACTTCTGTTGTATGGGCATTTCTATCTATTAATGAGTGTTCTTTATTTCAAATTGTTTAGGGGAAACTCAATATCAAATATATTCATACTTTTAAGATTATTCTGATATATTTTATGATGACATTACTTGTATTACCCAAAAACATAAATTTTAATATTCAATTGAACTCATACTAGGTGTTACACCTATTTAAAAGGCACCATATATAATGGTCCAAATTGAGTTGGATAAATTGAAATAGAAACACCAATAAAATATTGATAAGGTATCCATGCACCATAGTTCATCACCATGGGGTGAATATTTTTTTTTGTTTAGAAGAAACATGTTTAATGTGTTTTTTCATTGATTATTGAGAACATAACAAGATAAATATCAAGGAATATTATCATCATCCACATATTGTTGATATATTTCATCAATTATAAAGATCTCAATACTTTTCCAGGATGGATCTTTGATCAAGATATCATCATCTAAGGATTAGGAAAGAGGATGTACCTAATAAAACCTTATGTATGAGGTATAATCATTATTAATTATATTAATTCCATTTAGACTTACCCATACCCCATTTAGCTTCATGGATTAAATGAATATAGCCTTTAGAGAATACAATGATCAGTTTTTGGTAGTATTTAAAGATGACATTATTATATATTAAAATATAAAGGAAGTGGTTAAAAATAATTGACGATTGTGTTGAATACCCTAAGAAAAGATAAGATTTATTCTAAATTTACCAAGTGTGATTTTGTTCTATAAAATGTCTCATTATTGGTTCATATAATCACATGTGATCGTATATCGATGGATCCTTTAATGTTAAAAGTTATTGAACAATTTCCAAAACCAACCTTGGTAACTAAGATCCATAATTTTATAAGGTTAGTAAGATACTATCAATTATTTGTGACAAATTTCTCATATCTATCTAATACAATAACTATATTGACTAAGAATGGAGATAAGTTCCTTTATATTGATGAATTTGTGGAAAATTTAAAGGAGCGAAAAAGATTATTGGTCAATGCACTTGTGCTGACACTACCCTACAGTGGAGAGTATTTTTATCTATATTGATGTATTGAATAATTAAATAAAATTGTTATTCATATATAATTATATAGTTATATCTTAAGCCTCATTCCAATTAAAAATTAATGATAAAAACTACCTAAATCATGATTTACAGTCATCTTCAGTAATATTTAGATATAAAATATAGAGGAATTATATTTATGGTGAATTGAGTGATATCAATATTGATAATAAAATATTGAATAATATATTCATGTAGAATGATTTAACCATGCGCTAAAGAATATGGTAGTATTTGATTAAATATTATGTCTTCATAATACACTTCCACTTTGGAAAGTAAAATAAGGTGGTTGATTCTCTGGGTTATAAATAGCATCCTAGTTTTTCCATAACACGAATTAAAAGATATTAAATATTTATGGATTTATAGAATATATATTGAAATTATGATGAAATTGTATAGATCAAATATTTCTTATATGAATGTTCATAAAACCATCCATGTAAGGATTAAAGATACACAAAATGAGTTTGTGGAACTACAGAAGAAGGGGATGAATGTTCTTGAGTTTAACCATGATTATGATGGAATTGTAAAGTTCTAGAAATGAGTATGTGTCCTTCCAATATTGGATCGGAATAATGATTTATTGGATGAATCATATATTTCATCATTATCTATTCATCTTTGAAGTAAGACGATGCATAAATATATGAATGATTATTTTGGGTGGGATAACATATAAAGTGATATTGTATGGTATGTATATTGATTCTTAGTATTTTAGGAAGTTAATGAAGATATATATAATTATAAAGGGATGTCAAAACCATCACCCATACAATAATTAAAATTGGAAAACAATACCATGAATTTCATTTTTTGTATCCAAAAAACATCTTAAGGTAGTAATGATATTTGGGATGAAGTAGATCACCATATAAAATAAGCATATTTATTTCTATGTGATATTTATTATCTCTTTATTATCTTTTCATAAAATATATTAATGATGTTTTAAGGATACAAATATTACCAAATTCAATTTTATTGGGTCGATATCTGAGGTTTACCTTAATGATATGGAGAATTATACCAAAATAGTTCAATACTGAGTTGAATATTAGCACTAAATATCAACCTTATATAGATTTTTATTACAATAATACCGTTAAAACCCTATAATATATACATAAAACATGTTATATGGATTTAAAATGTGTTTGGGATTAACACCTTCCTTTGGTGGAATTTTCTGACAACATTGTCTTCCACTCAAGCATACAGAGAGATCCTTATGAATACCACTATAGAAGGATGGGAAGACATTCAATGTTCTTGGATGAAGTTATATAAGGAAATATATTGTGACCTAATATAGCAGAATAAATGGTAAAGAAAATTAGATCTATATATTATCACATCCAGGAACCTCAATTTCCAGAGAAAGTTTACACTAAAAATCATTAGTGAGATATAGATTTTTTTAGTTGGTGATAAGTTAATTCAATGAATATTTCCTTAGAATAATGTTTTGATATTTAAAAATAGGATAAATATGATAACTATAAATATCAATCCCTTCAGAATTATTAATTATATCATGATTTCTTCTTATCTTTTATCACTTCCACTGAATATCACTCAAGATCATTAAATGTTCCATGTATCTCTCCTGAGGAATTACATACGTCATCATTAGCATTTATAGAACTCAGATGTAATACCACTTGAGCATGATATTTCTTAAGAGGAACAACTGGTAGATATTCTTTATCATAGTTATATTTTTTTGGAAACAGGACCAGTCACCTGGTAAATTTTTTCTAATGAATCCATAAATTTGATAAAGCTATGTGGGAACCCAAATATGTGGTGAGTCTGAAGTATCTTCAGTTGTATATACCAAAGTGATAGAATATTTGGGGTTAAATTATTATAAGTGGTTATAATTTAATACCATAATATTTTATGATATATTTTTCCTTATATAAATTTAATTTTATTGATAGTGATTTTTAATAAACCACGAAATACTATTAAAATATTATGATTTCATGTGATAGTTATCATCTTGTAATAGGATTGGATAATATTAATAGTACTAATTAAATTATGAGGAATTATTTTTAAAATATATATAATCTAAATTCATTATTTTTTAATTTCCAAGAAATTAAAATAAAATCATTTTGCTGTAAAAAGGGATGTTTTTTCAAAAAATTGTTTTTATGCACAAAATGTGTTTTTATCTTAATAAATTAAGATAATATCTATTAATGAATAAATTTAATTAAATATGTATATAATAAATTTGATATAATAATATAAATTTTATCTAATAATTTTTAAATTGAAAGGAATGAAGGTAAACTAAATTTTAGGCATAAATGCATTTTTCTAGAAATAGTTTTTTTTCATTTTCGGCACTTATTTTAAAATGAATTTATTCCAATTATAGAAATTGAAACTTTTAAAATGGGTTCAATATTTATTATATAAATAGTTAATATTATATAATAGTCCCAACATATTTTTTGAACATAATGAATAGTAAAAACGTTTAAAAAATTACCATAATTATGGTTAAAATGGGGTTACCAAAGGTTTGCCTAAGTAATAAGGTTTAACATATCAAAAAACAAATTATTTTATTTTATTTTTTATCTTATTTAAACCATATTCATCTAATATTATATTATTTATCATTTTTTCGACACAAATTGGGAGATACAGTAATACATTATAGTCTTTTAAATAATTCCATGTATTTCATCTCCCTCCCTTATAAAAGAAAATTGCCTCTACTATCTTCCTCAAAGTTCATATGCCTTATATTTTGAACCATACCTACCAAATCCTTTCCTAAAATCTCTTCCCATATCTTATAGTTTTTTATTATAATATTATCCTTTCAATACTTAATGTGTAATATAATGGAGGTTTCTCAACAAAGAGGTATAACTCATAACCAAGTACTTTCAATTTTAATTATTATTCCACCATATCTAAAACTATTGAATCCATAATAATAAGATTAATATAGTATTATAAAAATAAAAATATATTTTTATATGATGTAACAACCATTTTCCACATCATTTCCGTTAATCTGGAAATGAAGGCATCGCATATACGTATATGTGTACTACCATCTCCACATAGCGATGTGATTTATTTTCCATCATCAACATTCATGGTTTTTTATTATAATGGATTTAATTTTTATATATTATATATATTACATAATTATTCTTAAATAATTACAGTATATTATATATATTCATACCTTTCCATCTATTGGAACATGATAATGTCACTCATGTGTACGTGTAGACTACCACCTCCACAAAACGATGTGATTATATTATCATTTATAATTTACATGAATGTTAATAAGGATATATTTCATAAATATATTTTATACTTATTATATAATAATTATCATATAATGTAAATTTATTATTTACCATTCTTTTTGTAACAGCCCGAGATTTTATGAAAATATTCTTTTTAATTTTATTAATCTCTTGTGTTGTACGCTACACCAAACGGAGTTTGCACAACACGCATCCTTGACTTGCCTTACATTACACGCAATCACAACCTTCCTCGATAACATGTGTAGTACGCAATACTGGGTTTCACGAAACAACGATATGCTATTAAAATATTATTAAAACTAGCCGTTATGAATAGTAATAACCACTTTTTAAATTTTAGAAATTTTTGCTCTCAAAATGGACTTCATTTTTGGATTTGGAGTATCGAATTTATCCTAAGGTGAAATTTTGGTACTTTTCAGATAACTTTCATATTCTGATGAATAGTGAAAATTACTAAATTATAATTAAAAACAACTTTTTTAATTGAAATAATTAATAGTGATAAATCATTAATTTGAGTGGTTTTAAATTATATTTAGAATATTTTTTTACAATTTAATACAATGTTGGTCATTGGATTTAATTTCACATTTAAACCAGACATAATCAAGTGTCAATCTTTTGATAGATATTGTTTCTTAAAAACACGCTATTTGCTTTAACAGCGGGATTTAATTATAAAATTAATTAATGCAACTTCTATGTTATGAATTTGGTAAAATAGAATTCATTTTTGAATTCGGAATATGAAATATAGCTTAGGATGAAATTTTGGCATTGTTCTGAAAAACATCAATTTTTGATGAATAGTGAAACTACTAAGTGGTAGTTAAAAAAACTGAATTCTTCATAAAACTTAATTTTACCGCTTCTGTGAATGGAATTTCAAAAATCCGAGATACACGGTTGATGTCAGTAAGTAAAATGTGGTTCAATGAGATGAAAATAATTTTTGGTGAATAGTAACTTTTTACTTTTATTTACCACGGTTGAAAGTAAATATGGTAATTAAGGGTAACAATGATATTAATATTACCCTAACACATGTCCTAATACTATTGGACAAGTGTATCTCGACCAAAAACAACCTTAAGTGTAAAATATTATCATTTAGGCCCACTTGGATTAGATTAGGACATTTATTATTATTTAATTCAAAGAAGAGTTAAAAGAGTTAAAATCAAAGTTTATTTACTAAACCATTTTTAATATAGGGTTGTACATAAGATAAATTCTATTGTAAATATTCATTAGAAATATAAAAAGATTTCCTACATAATGGTATTTTAATTTTAATTTTTAGAAATCAAATAATTAAATTTATTTATGACACAAAGATGATGCAGTAATTATCTTATTAATGAAATATTGACATAATTGATATTATAAATACCAAAATAAATGTAATTTAAGACTTTTATGAATTAAACTAATTTTATAGGTTACTATGATATATTAGTAGTGCTTTAATAAACTTGGTTCGAACATATAATTCTGTTATGACTTTCACAAAAATCATATATCAAATAGTGTCAAAATTGACACAAAATAGTTTTTAAATGTAATATTATATTATTAATTGTTATTTTATTCATAAAAATCTAAGGTTCGGCCAAATGACTTAGATAAGGATATATATATTAATAATGAACAATTTGGTGTTCATTTGGAATGTTATAGTAACTGTATTAACCATATAGTGAAAGAAAACAAAAAGACACGGTAAAAGTTAAATTATTTAACTTAGAGTTAAATCTAATTGATAAGGTTAAAATAATACCCTAAACTTGTCTAAATCCTATTGGTTGATAGGATTTAGACCCATACCCACTTTATCTTCGAAATAAGACCCTTTGTAACCATTATAAACCGTTTTTTACTTTAATATAAAATAATATTTTGAGATATTCCTAAGGTGCCCCACTCCTCCCTTATAAAAGGGCACCTCCTCCCCCTCATCCTCACACCAATTTGAGCACTCAAGATCTTCCAACCCCTGACATTTTCTCCTCTACACTTCCCTAGAATAATCCTAGAGGTCCTGGTCTTCTTTAAAGACCAATCTTAGTTCCCTAAGTGGAGGATTCAAAGAGGCGTTCCAAAGAAGAGGTAATATCCATTACCGATCTTTTCAATTTCTTTCTTCTTCAACTTCTTCTTCTTTAGTTGTTTCATGATAAAGTAATAACATCAGTATTAATTACATACTGATATGTTATTATAAATATGAAACAACTCTAATTAACCTTCTATCCATCCTACGGAAAAAGGAAATCACCGCGCGTGCGTACGTACGGAATACCGTCTCCACGCCGTGGTGTAATTTATTTTCCGCCACCACATTAATTGGATGGGTATAATGGTGTAATGAGTAACTATATATGATTATTATAATTTTATATTGATACTGAAATAGTATACATACACTTAAACAGAATTCCACAACCATGGGAACGATATCATCGCTCGTGCGTACGTACGGACTACCGTCTCCACGACGCGATGAGATTCATTCTCCATGTTAACCATTTAAGAATGATTACAAAGTATATACAAGAAATAATAATGAAATATATGACATTATAAAGCTACTGTATTTATGTATATATATATATATATATATATGTATGTCATCTACTTACTTCCATTCAAGACAATAAAGAAAGGAAAACAGCGTTCATGCGTACGTACGGACTGCCGTCTCCATTAACGGTGTTTTTCATCTCATTTATCTATCTACTATATATATATATACTGAATATATATGATATATAAATCATATTTTATATTCTGGAAGTAAGTAAATCATGATATAATTAATAATAATGTCAAGAACAACAAGTCAAAACACCTACGATAAATGAAACGATTTTACCCAAAACGCTTCTTTAACATGGAATTTACAAAAGAACGGGTAATATAAAGTCAAAAGTGAACCATATATGATATCATAACAATGAATATGATTCTGTAATAAGTCAATGACATTATTTAAATCATTATACAGAAGGTTCGGACACATACGAAGCAAATCGGACCTAAGGTAAGGGAAATATCACAATCTCATTTTTTTCTGAGATTGTTTATTCGTAAGTATTTACTGGGGTGTATTTTATCATCCACATCCATGTTTCATAAATATGTAATATTATTTCCATCCACCTACAATTTTCTAAATCCAATTTTACCCTTCGGTGAGTTTTTAGTAAAAGATATGAAAGGAATCTTTTGTCGTTTTTCGTACGAGGTACTTTTTGACTTTTCCGACAAAAGTACAAAGAATGTTTTTTTAACTTATACGGCATGAATGGATTTCTAAAACATTATTTACAAGAAGTTTCCTTTACAAGTATTCAAGTTTATTTTTAATCAACTTCTTTTAGTTTAAAATTATATGACATGTTAATAAAGTAAAAGTGTTTTTGAAGTAGAAATGATATTTTCCTCAAGAATGGAGTTCAAGTATTTTATCAAAATTATTTTCCATCTAAGATAATAAAAGGGTTCTATTTTTATCCCTATTATTACATGGATTTGATTATGTTGTGATGGAAATATTTTTTTTTATTTTATCTTATATGAATTTTTTTATGATGTCATGTTGTTTAAGAATCCCATTTTATTACGTGGATTACGCTATGATGAATGGTTTATGATTATGTGGCACACATAAGAAAGGATTCATTATAAGATGGGTGGGACCTATATCTCCCTCCAATGCATTGGGTAAAGATTTTATATCTCATGAGATAGACATGTCTGGAATGTTAGGTTATATTGGTTCAGTGAAACAGGACTGGAACGAGGGTGACTCGGTTCAGAAAGGGACTTTGTCCACTAAGATAGTCTTTGAAATGAGTCTTGACTAACAAGAAATGATTCTCTATGATTATGTGTGTATGCCACAAAGTTTCATGTTTTAAGTTATGATTATTGTGATTACATTTCACTGCCATGATTTATCCCATGTTATGAAATTATGATCTCTTTTGCAGGTTAAGATTTCCAAAAGTTATGTTCTTATGTATATGATGCGATTGATATTTATTTTGTTTACCCTTACTGAGCATTTGAGCTCACCCTTTTATGTTTTCTTTTCCCCAGGATATAAAGAAAGGTTTTAGGTATAAAAAAAGAAGATCTTTATGGGAGATGTTGAAGATCTTTCACCAGGATTAGAAGATTATATTCCGAGTTTCCAAAGACACTAAACTATTACGATCCTTGTGTGTGTGTTTTTTTTATGTACTAAGTATTCCGCAAAAGTAATGTAATGTTCATGTACGTTAAGCTTCAGGTCTCTACACTTTTATTCCATCAATCGAAAAGTATAAATATCACTCATGTGTGCATACGTACTACCATCTTCAGGAAGTGATCTAATTCATTTTAAATCATCAATTTATATGAATGATTATAAAACTGTTTATGATGAATATATATTATAATTATTTAATGATTAATATTATTGGGATTATAAATCTATTACTAAGGTGGAAGTACCCAAACCATCAAATCAATACATTTATGGAAAATAGACCAATTTTTACCTGAATATTCATTTTAATGAAGAGGTTATTAATAAAAGGGTAATTGGAAATTATAAATGAAGTATAAATAGTAATTTATTTATTAAAATGGCTTTGTAATATAGTTATACTAAATATATATATATATATATATATATATATATATTATAGGATACATGAATTCATATGAATTAAGACAGGACTTGAGGTAAAGGGTTTACGTTACAATCTTTTTTATTTTCTAAATTATTTGTTCTAAATTTCTATTAAGAGAAATTATATAAATATTTTTATTTAAAACACATATATTTTATTATCCTATAGTCATTTATCCTTTTTTAATGTATTGGTACCATAATATTCTCTTCGGTACATAATATTATTGAAAAAGTGTTTTTAAACAAAATATGACCTTATTTCTTATTTGGTCAGTGAAATTCTTCTTCCATGTCCATAATCTTCAAAATTATTTTATTAATGTTAATATATATACATTAAATGTTTTAAAATTTTCATTTTCGCTACAAATAAATTTATTTAAAAATGCTTAAAAATGAATCTTTCTAAATATTTTCTAATTACGTAATTATTGTCTTTTTACAAAAGTGTGAAAGGAATGTTTTATTTTAATGTATACAATGTGAATTTATTTTTCCACAACTATGATACTTATTTTATATGAATATTACATTGCATTTTTCATTAGTAATTTTAAAAGTAATTTATTTTCATAATATTCATGTAATTTTTTTATAATGTTATTAAAATAAAATGACATTTTATCAAGTTTTAAAAGAAATTATTGATTGATATTTTAAATGTATTTTTCATCTATTTTAGCATAAATTGAGGATTGTTTTACTTAACTGAGGATGTGATATTATGATACTATACACTTTCTTTCTCTATAAATCTTGTGACGGCGATGATTTAGGTATGATTCTAAGAAACCTATTTCTTTCCCATGGGTTAATTAAGTTATTATTAAAACTTTGTTAAATATATTTCATTTCAAGAGGTGATGTTATGTGGAATTGATAAAATTTTTATAAAACCCACTTATATTCCTTGGGTTATTATATGATGAAATAATAAATTCTTATGATACATATTTCTTTTCTACGGGTTATTCTATGATGAAATGATAAAATGTTTATGAAATCCATTTATTTTTCATAAGAAATTATGTGATGATAAGATGACTATTTTATGATCTTGTGGAACACATATGAATAGTTTTTATTATGTGATGGGTGGGCCAAAATTTATATTAATATATAATTAATTGGGTATGGATATATATATGATGATATAATAAGGACTGGAATTGGGAGTGAATCTATTTTATTAAGGAACTATGTCAAATAACATTAGAGTGAACCTTTAAAAATGAAATGACGGAATGGGGTGTGAAACCAATCTAATATGATAGTCTTGTTAGTTATCCTTGAATAAGGAAATATTTTATATATTGATTTATTTTTTAAAAACTTATTTCTATTTTATCATATTTCCTCATAGATCATGATTGATTATTGATGATTTCCCACACTTATGTTGTATGCATTTTGATATAAAAAATAATTATGCCATGATTTATTATTAATTATATCTAATTGATTGGGTGTGATTTTCAAAATTAATGAACATGTTATAATACCATTATGGTTATGTTATGCTCAGTAAGGATCATGGGTTGATACCTCCTATTTTTATCATTAATGGGTACCTCATCCTACATTTTCTTATGTTTCCTTTTAACAATTTATGAAGAACGGTTATAGGTATGGTATGTCTAAGAAGAATACTATGTGAGAAGAAATTTGTGGATATGTAGAATATAATTCAGAAAATAAAATAATTATGTAACAAATCTCTAAAGACTCAAAACCTTTAGGGTTCTAGGGTGTGTATTTTTATTAGTTGTAATAAATATTTTTCTAAAATGATGTGATATATGTTTATGTTATGATTATGTTTACTCTCTTGATGTTGGATAGACACCTTTCATGAATACCTTCACACTTAGATATCTTTATTATGGAATCCTTGATGAGTATCAAATCAATTGGTGGTTTGGTATGTTTTTTTCATGTCAACAATTTGTTCTTAACCTAGATATAATTTTCCCTCTAATATGATTAGAGAAGTATCATGTCCCTTGATTGAGATAGATAGGGATGATTATTACAATACCAAGATATTACATATTATGGTATTATCAATCTAGGTGAGATGTATATAATGTTCTCATCTTCTTTGATGAATTATATGTGGGGCATTAATATATTTGGTGAATCTATAGTCAAATAATCTAGATTATATGAGTATGACATATGTGATTTACATACTTCATGTCTCATGGAAACTCGATGTCTTTGAGGAAGAAATTAAATGATTTTTATACTTTCATATGATGTCAATTTTGGATACAAGTATACAGATACATGTATTTTTTATATATCATGTTATATCCATTTGTATGTTATGTATCATTGATTATTTGCTAGAGGCCTCAATTTTTTACATTTTTTAATGTGGTAATTAATATTTTTTATAATTATATAAAGTATCACAGCATTAAACTTTTTGACCATTTTAATAAGGATCAATTTTTTAAACTTTGAGAGAAATAGTATAATATTTTTAGAGGATATAAAAAATAATTATTGGATGGATTTCAAATATTAGTTATATTTTTTTTATATGGTTAAAATTTATAATATCATTTCTAAAATTTGGTTTTGAAATATATCCAAAATGATTTTTGGATATAGTTTCATGATATTTTTGAATTTGATATATTATGAGGTGAATGTGTGCTGAGTCAATAGGTCATTTTTGAAAGTGATATATTGTTTTAATTTTATACTAAAGGAACCACCATTACATGGTGGTTTAAACCATTTGGTGGTGTTCCTTGGGGAACACAATGAAATGTTTCATCTTTATAATGATCCTAAATTTCAATATGTATTTTTACTTATGTAAATATTATATTAATATATTCTTCTAAAAGAATAGTTGACCTAAAATGAAACTATGAAATTTAAAAATATTTTTTTTCTTTTATTATATAGATATTAAATTAAAGGGTATAAAAGGGAAAACCCATATTATAAAATCTACGAATACAAATGAGAGAAATGGAATTAGGTAGTGGAATAATCCCTTATGAATCCCATTTTTTCTAATCTTGTTAAGAAAGTAACTTCACTAGGGATTTCCTTTAACTTATACTAATAAAATTCAAACAATTATGCTATGAGTGAAATTTTATATGGGATAAATTCAAACTTGTAGAAATTTACATTAGATTCATGAGAGCATTGTTTCCATCATATATTTCCACACGACTCCAAATGGTTCAGGATCCATGGAAGCTCAGTCCAAAAATTATTAGATAAATTGAAAGACATATTGGTAAGATGTTATAAGTGGTGTTAAAAAGCTCGGATTGAATCTAACATAGAATATCCACAACCACAAGGGATGTAAAAATGAGAGATTGAATCCAACCCTTCAAATCCACAACCATGTGGGATGTAAATAAATATGGTATATGAAAGTCCTACATTGAGATCTTTTCCATGATTTCTTTTTTTGAATGGGAATCTGTAACATGATTGGGATCCCTATATACATGTGATTCAGCCAATTTAATATAACTAGTGAAATTTGGATTATTAATGCATTGTGGCGGTACTTTGAAGGGGACATTCCTGGACATGGAATTCATGGAATCAACCACAAGCTTCTTATCTAATTTGATCCATACATAATTCCATTCATGAGGGAGATCATATTTTATAGAATTAACCATGGCCAACAATTCCTCTTCATATGTTTTATCATGCCCAATATATTATTAGAATCACCCATTAACGTAGCCTAGATGTGTCCAAATGACACCCCCAAAACTAGATAGTCCTAGTATGACAAAGGAAACACCATCAACATTCACCTTTATGAATGAAAAGATTGGGGGAATCTATTGGATAGATTTAGATACTTGTGATTTTTTAGACCATCCATTAACACCCAACTGCCTTAAAATATTCAGATCATAGATGTTTCTTTCCATCACGCCTATTTTTATCTTGGAATCCAGGGAAACATCCTTATGTTTAGTCATCATTCCCACATGACTGGAAGGAGTCTTACTATTAAAACCCAATTCATTCAAGACTTACCGTATGTCTAAGATGGTAGAAATAGTGGATTTTAGAAATGGGTTATGAACATGTTCACTCATGGTTGCAGTAGTGATGGACTGAAGTATATTCTGCACCTGTGGATTTGTGAAAATTTCCACTCCAAATTTTTAATGAAGATATTCCCGAAATATGGCCATAAACTAGAATCTTATGAAAATATATTTATATGAATAATATATAATGGAATAAAAGTAATTTGATTAGAAAATGAAATGAAATAATAATAATATTTTTTAAAAATTTTAAAATTTATTTTTATATATATAATTATTGAAATTTACTTTGAAAAAAAATTCATCTTTGGATTTATATTGCAGGTATTTTTTTAAGATGGATTTTTTAGATTTTTCTAAAGTAATAAATTTTTAGGTGAATAGTGAAAATGTTGTTTTTACCGAAAATATTACATTATAACTATAAAAGAATAAACTAGAAATTTATAAACCTTTTAATTGATCAAACTATTTTTTAAGTAAAATATACATTTTAAAAAAACAATTATGTATTTTGAAAACCTCTTCCTAACATTTTAAGGTTTTAAGTAATATTTTTAAATATAAGAATTTTTTTTATTTTCTTTTTATTAAATATTATTTTAGTAAAATTTTATTTTAGATTAATTTTAAATCCATATAAATTTTATTTTTTTTATTATAGGCCAGTTTATATCATGAAATTGAATGGAATTGAAAGTTTAACACTGCACATAAAATTTAATCTTAAGAAAACATTTTGTCAAGAGATATTTTTTACTATTTACATGTGATAATACTAAAATTGAGTTATCATATGAATATAAATTTTATATGATAAAATTAAGATCATATTTAAAATCATAAGGTATAAATAATTCAGTAATTTTGATTTTATTTATATGAATTAAAAGTAAACTACAGAGGAAAAAATCAGTTACTATGGTAAAACCTAAAATTGTAAAAGTAAAAATTGTAGGAGTAAAGGATGTATAAACATGTTTAAAAAATAGGTGAAAATTAATTTTTAAGGTACTATTGAACTTATCTCATCCCCCACTCTGGTATTATCAATTTTGTAGTCTTCTTTTCATGAAATACATGTACACCATTTATATGAAGTTGAAATATTCACAAAAAATGTCATTATAAACACTTTTAAAAGGAGACTTTCACCACCCCTTTAAGACCACCCTAAAAATTCGGTTTTCAGTTTAAAATATTCCCATTATCATTTCTTTATAATTGTATAGTTTTTTCTTTGAGCCTATGGTCATAAGAAATTTTCTTAGCGCCTCTATTTACATGGACGCTTCCTAGGGAAATCACAAGTCCCCAACATTGATACTTTTTTCGAAACTTAATTTATTATAATTCTTGATTTCCCAATTATGATTTTATAATTATTATATAATTAAATAATTTTTTTTTAATCTAATTTTTATTATTACTAGGTAATAAATATTAACCATATTTTCCATTTATTATTATGAAAAAGAAAACTCATATTCATTCATTATACAAACTACCACCTTCATAAAGCGAAGACTTCCATTTTTTTACCACCTTCTCACTTCATTGATTATAAGGGTAAAATTTAATAATATTTTTCTATTAATAATATAATTATGATTATGAAGATAAAGATTATAAGTTGCCTTCTTTTTCTCTCCATCAATATATGAAAATGCTTTTTGTTATTTATTAAACTATCTTAAAATATGGTTCACCTCCATATATGTTTCTATATAACATCAAAATGATTCTTAATATAATAATATTTTTCCCAAATAAAATTCTTTCATAATCGTAATCATCCATTAATTATGGTATGTTCTGGTTTGGGATAGTCAAACCACTAACATGAACCATGATATAAAATAATATCATGGATGACTATGATAACTTAATTACTAATAATATATTATATAAATATAAAAATAAGGATTTCATTTTATTCTTATAATGGTAGTATTATTCTGAAACTCATTAACTAAGATATCACTATTCATTTGTTAGAAATCCTGAATACATGATGGTCATCATGTTCGTATAGAAAATATTAACAAAAAATACCATATAATAAAATTATAAAAAATAATTTCTAGTGACTTTTGGTATCTTTTAGTGATTATATTTTATAAGACATTAAATAAAAACACCACTATTAAGAAATTATTTCAAATCGATCAAGATTAATCACACCCAATATTGAAAATATATCATAAATAACTATTATATATCTAGAAAATAATTATATATTAATTTTATAAAAGGTTATAGATTTAAATAATGTTTTAAAATAGATGAATAATAAGTTTATTTATTTATGAAAAATATTCAAGCACTTTAGAAAAATTTAGGTATTAAGGTAAGGGTTTCTTGTCACAAATGTTCACCACTTGATACATATTTTCCAATGTGCACCAAATTTTATTCGGAATGGTGTATTTACCTAAAATGGATCCTTTTTATCTGTATGATTCTTTAGAATATTTTATATGGTATATTTGGAATTAGGTATGGAGTTCTCATGTGTTTCCTATTATATTAATCCATATTTTCATCTTCTCCTTTAATTTTTTGGGTTCATACAATCTTGGGTGAACTTAGAGGGATATGAGTATATTGTGGAAGCATAAAACTAAGTTTTATATGTTTTTGGGACAACAAAGTAAAATCTGAAACCATTGTTGTGATTTGAAAAAATTAAATAAAATTTTCTATTTTCTATTGAAAACTACCCCATAGTTAATTCAAATAATGGGTAAATCATTCATTTTTTATTATGTTGGAAAATGAGAGTTTAATTTTTTAATTGAATAATTATGTGTTTCAATTGTTTTAATCATTTTTTTATTATTTTAAAAATATATAAATTTAAAGCATGATCTCAAACCAACTATGTTGAAGAACTGAGATTCTTGTTTACCAAAACTCAAAAGTCTGAATGAAGTAATGATGAACCCCTAAACATGAACCCTATTGAATTTGAACCCAATATGTGTATAATCCTAGTTTATGATGATAACCATAGCCAAATCCTGGAATATGAACACTAATATTTCCCTGGATGAATTCTAATCTAGTGTTGAAACTCATTGATCTAGTGGATATTGGATGAAGCTCGCTTAGATTTGTGAAGAGTATAAACCCATTAGGGCTGCCTGTATTCTATTTTGAATATGATGTATGGAATCCTAGAAAATAACCCACTACAACCTTAATAAGAACACATGGTGATCTATGGGACATTATAATAAATTTTATTAGGGAGAAGACATGAAATTAGTTATGGAATAATTATACCAAGCTCGAGTTAATGGAATATAAAGAACTTGATTATATACGAATACCCTGTTTTTTACCATCAGTTAAACTTTTTTTGCATGATTGTTAAAGGGGGAAGGTATCTTTCTTGACCCCAAATCATTGGATTGATTCCCAAGGAATTACTCAAGAATATTAACCAATGGAATTTCCAAGAGAAGGCTTGATACTACGGAATGGACGGGACAATGAACCATTCCTAATTCAATGTCACCAATTTATTCAAAACCATTTCCCACCTAACTCAAACCTATGAAAATTTAATGATGAAGGATTCAGTTTGGAATCCCCACATCACCGTATCTAATCTATTCTTGTAGCTCACTAATGCAGCTGAAAATTCATTTTGAGATGTCAAACATCATCAATAACCTCTTCATGACTATCATGCCTTATATCCAACTGAATTAAGCTCCACCATGATTCCATGAATTATAGTATCGATGGAAAACTGAATTGTATTTAACTTGTAATGATTTTTATTTTCATTTTATAGGACCATGCTAAAAAATTAAAATTAATAAAAATATTGAAAATGGGATCATGTAATAAACCACGATGATAGATTTGAGATACCTGAGGAATTTTATAAATTCAATGATAAAATAAGTGACACATTGGCCCATGTGTAAGACCAGGCCCAAATACTTTTGTGTTGAGACTCTATTTTGAGTCCAAGATCCTACATATTCATCATCCTCTTAATGAGAGTATTCTAGGTAGATACTAAATTACATTATTATCACGATTCATCAAATCACATCATCGAGGGTTTTTCTCAAAGGTACAGAGCTCAATTATTAGAGGAATTCCCAAGAATAGATAATTTTCAAAGATATACGAAACTAAATCAATCCATTCCATGGATACATGACATATGTTCATCATCAAATGAAGAATAATTAACTGATTGAAACTAAAAATAAGAAACATTCTCTATGTTAACTAACAAATTTGAAGAAACTTAAAATATTCACATATTGAATTTAGAGTCATAAAATATTACTCCAAGAACTCTTTTATAATTGGAGAACTATTAAATAGTGTTACAGGATTGATCTGTAGGATACTTCTTCAATCAGTTAATTAAGATGGTGATATTGTTTCATTCTATATTTAATTTTGTTCTATTGTAATAACTCAGATGATGTAGAAAAAATCCAATAGTGACTGAGCCTAGTAAATTCTTTTTATAACCATGTCTATAAATTCTCAACCTAAATAGTTTATTCTCTTATATTAATATCAAAATTCATTTGAACTATATAGTCATTAATATATTGCCTTTTTTATTTTATTTTGAATTCATCCTCCCTTCTTTACGGGATATCACACATAAGTAACTCATGCCCTCTCCGTGTTTGCAAAAATGAGTAGTTGTTTTACTTAAGGGTAATTGGATATATCTATTTACAAGTCTAGATGAGATGGAAAGTTTCGACGGTAATTTAATCCCACTAATAAACCTAAATTTATATGTTAGGGTAATCAATTTAGATTTCACAAGATTAGAGAGAAAAGAGGAGAATATAAATTAGAATAATGATTTAACAGGAAAGGTAAGGAGATGTTTGTGGTTAGGAAACTATTTTTAAAATTGAAATTAAAATAAATCCAATTCAATATCAGGTACTTTTTTTCATTAAACCCACCAAAAAAATCATAAAAAATCCATAACACTTTCCTCTCTCAAGAAAACTCGAGTACACCACTACTACATTTATTTGGGTACAAAATTTATTTTTTTGAGTGCCCCATGAATTACTCACCATCATCTTCTTATTATTCCACTAGTGTCATCCAAGTAACCAAATAAATGGAATATTATCAGGAATAATATAATATAACTTTAATAGAATTATATTCACGTAATTTCAAAAACAACAACATGCACTAATAAATGAATGATAAACATGATTTGAAGCTAAAAACTTAAATGCTAATCCAGTAGCCTAATTACATGGTTTTTAAGGAAAATAACCAAACATGAATTTGTATGAATTTTGAGAAGTCTGAAATTAATTCGGACCTAGAGGGTTCACCACATCTCAAATAAATTGAAATATATTTTCCTTCTATCTTAAAGGATCTTCCAAGGAGTGGCTATACAACATCCAATCTGTATACATTTATAACCGGAATGAACTATGAAGATCCTTACCCAAAAATTATCTTCTTAAATCAAGGATTTCATAAATTTGGCAAGAGATATATGCAATCAAATAAGTTGGTTGATTTACCCTTTATGAGTTTTCAGTGAGATTTATTGTATTAAAAAACTCATACCCACAAACCAACCCTATGAAGTGTATCGCTTCCTTATATTGTTTCACTAAGGATTGATTGGTATGGTTCAGAACCTTTAGATGATTCCATTGAAGGATAAATGATAAAAAAATTACACTCTTAATTTCAGAGAGATAATTTAAAGGGTCTTTTAGAATTACCAATAATTAAAAATAATAATTACAATAAGTGGAATACATGATGTAATTAGTTATATTTCCCATTTAATTCAAAATAAAATTAAAAAATAACCACTCTTTTTGGAAATTTAGATTTGAATAGGGTATAGGTAAATTATCTCTCACTACCCTTCAGATATTACAACTGTATCAATCCTAGGAAGAATAAACTAATGGTTGTCCTCAAACTCTAGAAGAACATGAATCAATATACCCAATACAATACCAAAAATATCCATGTTTTAGTCAAGGATGTATAGAGTAAACTAATATTAAATATGGTGTTGGAAACCAATAACATCAGTGACAAACCTACTAAAAGCGTTTTCAATAAACATTCCATCTACCAACCTTAAAAAGATATAAATCACAACCTTTTAAAAGATATCGGCTAAGGAAATATCAAGAACCCTCAATATAGGACATAATGAAAGAACCTATAAAGCAGAATTTCTAGATCCTGAATGTGATCAATGAATTTAAAATCAACTATTTGGGTAAGAATCCTACCCAAACAATTCATAACCCTAGATGGAATGTTTCTTATATTACATTAAGTAGATATAAGGAGTTGTGATCCAGTGAAGGATAATTGTCTGGAGAAGAATATATAAGTGGAAAACCCAATAAACCTGAATAATTCTTCCATGGAAGATATCACAAAGAAGTGGTACCTATGGAACCCCCCTGAAAAAAGATAAAAGGAAAAAAATAGAATACCCACCATATCCCTAACCTCCCTTCCCTAAAATTTTTAAAGCACCCAAGAAAATTAATGATGAATCATTGAAATAATAGGTCTTGGGATTCTTCAAAAAATTATAAATCAACATCACTTTTCTGGATTTCATCTGCTACAATCAATGATATGAAAAATTCATCAAATAAAAGTTTCCTAAAATGAAATTTTTTTGGGGAAATGGAAAGGTAGGTCTAATAAAATGTGTACCTACACAAGTAACCCCACACAGAACCCCTAAAATTTCAATATCAAAGTATCTTATCTATCCCAAATAATATTGGTGAGCTTAAATTTTCCAATAAAGTATATTATTTAAGAGAAATAATTAATGTAATTCCTTACTAAATTTACTCAACTATTCATATTGGAGAACTAAATCCCACTTGAGTGGTCATGAAACTTTCCAAATGTTCTATTTCATTCTAAATAGGTGTTTTAAAATATTTTTTGGTTAGTTTCCAAGGGTTTTGTTCCCTAATGACTTATACATTCTAAAAATGGAGGAAGAAAAGGGTAAGAATCATCTCTCAATCAATTTTGGCATATTATTTCTCATTGCTACCAAAATAATAATAAATATTAATCATGGTACTCTTTCCTTGAATATTTTTGAATAAATTGTACATCCTTTCATACTAGATTTAATAAAATACCCTCATTATGAGAAAATATATTCTTATTGGGAACAATTTTAAGTTTCCTTTTTGTATTAAAGAATAATTAAGAATATTTGGTGATAGAATTATACTAATATTGGATTTGGAATATCATGATTTAACTCATAGATATGTATTTGAAAATGATTTTAGTCTAGGAACTATGTCATATAATAAAAATATAGAAGTGTATTATGATAAATATTCATATACTTTTCTCTAATTATTTACTAACACCTCAATATCACCTATATAAGTTGCAAGTAGGGGTAAAAATAAATTAAAATCATCACTATAAAATCCAACTAAATTGGAATTGAAATTACACCCATCTCACAAGGGTTATGAATTATATATGGAAAATAATGAATTGTCTGTTGAGATATAGAAAAAATCCCATTGAGATAAAAAATAGTTAACCCAATATTTTGAAAATCTAAAAGATAGAGGAAGAAACATAATATGGAACTAGAGAAATTTAGAAGATAAGTATATGATAACACCCTACTATATAAGGAATAGGACAATTCTATCCATAAAAAACTTATCTAGAAAATAGTCTTTCAAATTTAAGAATAAGTGTTGTTGTACTATTCAAGAAGGAATCTGATGCCTATTAAAAATCAACCCAAGTGGACTAGACCTTATATGGTGACTAAATGTTTTTCATTTGATATAGTAGAGATTGTGGGAGCTTAATCAGATATTACCTTCAAGGTTAATGACTATATGCTAAATTATTTCTATAAATATCCTTGTAAATTAACCATTTAAGATTAAAAAATCCTCAATATTATCATTAAATTAAGACTGGTTAGGTTTTCACTTTCCCCACATTTTTCTTGATACATATTTTTTATTCTGATTTTCCTTGTAAAAATTTTATTCTATAATTAAATAAAAAGTTCCTATGTTATGTGTGGGGGATGTGGAAAAGGTAGCTTATGATGTAAATATACTATGGTTTTCCGTTTTATTTATATTTTTATTTTTTATATGTAACTAAAATAAAATATAACATAACATAACTAAACAACAAACACATAAAAAAAATATGTTTTTTAACATGTATAAATTTATTGTATATATTTTTAGTTTTAAAACGTCCTTTGATTTGAATTAGAAAAATCAATATATTTCTGAACTCCATGTGATTTCGAATAACATGATCTTAATATTGAATTCATAAAGATCAAATGATTATTGAAGTGTATCTTTTTCTTTGGTAGTGGTTCTAAAATATTTTCCTGATTATTTTAAGGGAAATTGAATACAACAAACACTGGTGATGGACTAAAATTTTTATTCCTACCCTGAGTGATTTCTGAAGCAATTAGACATCATATTTTTTTCACCCTTGCTTCTTTACCGAAGCTTTGGATTTTTTTATAAACTAGAACTTGTGTTTTTCTCTCTAAAATCATCAAAATTAATGAGATACATTTAATATGATTGAAGAATTTAATTTTCAATTCCCTCGTTTTTATAGAGACTCCTAACTCTATAAGTTTCCGTGTGTCTTTTCTATTCCTTTATTTTTTGAAAATTACAAACACATTTTCTTTAAAAACAGTTATTTCATTATCTAAGGAATTTTACAAGCTAGATCATGTTAAACCTTAACCACAGTCTTCAATGTATTACATAATGCTTTCCTAAGTCAATACTAATAACCTTTTACTTAAGAAAAATTACTTTGAATTAAATCAGAACCTTATATATATATCTCATTACATTACAAAATTGTGAATTTGATTTCCCTATAATTGTGAATCTAAATCTCACAAGATTGAAAATCTAATTTCCTTGAATTGTAAATCTGATTATCATAGAATTGTGAGTCCAATTTCCCCCAAAATTTTGAATCTGATTCTCACCGAATTTTGAATATGATTTCCTATTAAATCAGACTCTGATTCTCTATAAAATATGACTCTTATTATCTTTGAAATCAGAATCTGATTCTCTTTAAAATCAGACATTGATTCTCTCTGAAATGAGACTCTTATTCTCTTTGAAATAAGACTCTGATTCTCTCTGAAATCAAACTCCTATATCTTTTTATAAGGAAATAAAAGATCGACTAGTCTTTATAGAAAGGTTAATACATAATAATTTATTCACTAATTATGATTCTTTCATAATTAAAATTATCAATCTGAAAGGATGGTAATTTTTTGATGTTTCAAAGGAAAAGAATCAGGATCTAGTTTATACAGATCTTATAATCAAATTTTATGAAATATTTCAGTTTTTTAAAAAATGAGTAAAAGATGTTTCAGGTCAAGATTTATATATGTACCTACTCTTTATCTTATAAGAAAGCAACAAGCGTTCTTTAGATACCTTATGATAGGTAGGAATACGTTTGTTCACATAGGTTTCCTGATAGTTAAGGTTAATTTATAAGGTTAAGGAAATTGAATTCTTAGGACTTCAGGGAGTGAAGAAACCTAAAGTCTCAAATCTCTCAAAAAACCACTGGATAATATACCTTAAGATGCAACGACTCCTCATTCCATGAAAAGGAGATAAGGACACTATAAAAACATCAGGCATCTTAATGATGGATTTTTCAGTTAATATAAGAAATATTAACTTGATGAAGTATATATTCATCACCATTAAAAACATAAATAATGGAATGATCAGATCTCATATTTTAAAGTATCCATCAATCTCATCTAATATCATTGTTATCTGTTTAGAATCTTGAAAAGTTCCTTGTTAGTAGAAGCCTAATACATTTATAATTATTTTATTGAATAATGAAACCCTCGAGAGAATGATGCTTTACTTCACAGATAAGTCATCTGAGTTTATTAATCTTACTAATGAGGCTGGACAAGTTAGAGGGAGTTCCAAATCCAAACCCAAGAAAAATAAACCCCAAGAAGAAGAACCCCAAAAACCAACTCATGTTTCTAAACCTTTATATGTACCTCCTAAGTTTATGAAACTAAAAACCTTTTCAGATAAAGTAGTTTCTATGTGGAGAGAATATAAGAGAAAAATAAAAAAGGTGACCCTATCTTTGGAATAGATTTTTCTAAGGCTAGGGCCTTAAAAATTCAAACTACTGAAGATCTTGAGATACAAGAAAAAAAGAAGAAGTTAAAAAAATAAAATTTCAGAGTCTGTGATTATTCAAGCCCTATATAAAGATACTGAAAAATCCTTTGAATGACTATAAGTGCTAAAATATTTCTTGATTTAACCACATATTCAACCAACCCTAGTAAAAGTTGTAACTCCAACACAAAATAAGGGAAAGGAAGTTGTTTCAGCTCTATCTTTGATAGTTGAATAAAAATCCAAAAAAGATGTAGAAACCATTGAAGAAGATAAAAGTGTAGATGATATCCAAATTTTTAAATAAGCTAAGAAGGAATTCCAATTAGAAAATTTATCAATAAAAACCTCACAAGATTTCTCCCCTAAGATAGTTCCAAAAGGGCAGTCCTTCCAGAAAGATATTGTTTCCAAGGAACAAGTAAATCAAATACCCTCCAATGATGAAAGTGATAATGATGATATTGTACAACATTTTGATGAAAAATATACTGATGTTGTTGAAAAAGATGATGATAAAGAATTTTTTGATGATGATTGAAGAATAAATCAAGTTTCTAATAGAGATAAAGAAACTTAGAGAATTGAGAAGACAATCAATAAGGTAGAGAAAGGAAATCAAGTTGTTATTGATGCACCTTAGAAATTTGTTGTTGAAAAACAAATAAAGATATTTTTGGTACATCCAAGAAGAAAGATGATGAGAAAATTGATGTTTCTTCACCAAGAAAAGCTTCTGTTTGGGAATCTTACTCTTCAATAGGTGAATATTTTTTTGGTTCATTCCCTGAAGAAGCTTGTAAACACTATTCCATTCTTTACAAATTTATATTTTAGATGTCAACTAATTCAAGATATAGTTAATAAAAAGATGGAATCTACCGACTTTATTATGGAAAAATTCATCAAAATCAAATCTGAGTTTAATACCTTCTTGAACAGCTATGATGGTTATAAAAAATCATGTAAAGAGATAACTAGATGGTCAAAAACTATTTCATAAAATCTTATTGTTTTTTATGACATCAATGAATCAATAAATAATGTCTTAGATAAATATGATGAAAAATTAAAAAATATCCCAATAGGTTTATCAGAGAAATTGAAGGAAAAGTAATTTGTATGCCAAAAAGAAGTTATAGATATCAATGGAAAATAGATATCCAGTTCTCTTAATCTAAAGATGGAAAAAAATCATGGATAAGTTGGACAATAAAGTTAATACTCAAGAGTAAGTTATTAAGTCTTAGGAACATAGGATCAAATATCTTAAAAATAAAAACCAGGATCAGGATTTAGTGATGTACAGATTCTTAGAGGATCACAAGTAGTTGAAGAAGTTAAAAGCAATGATGAAAAAGTAGATGCTAGAAAAGAATAAGGATGATTAAATTTTTTCAGATATTTTGTTTTAACAAAAAAAACTATACTTTGATATGTCAATGAAATTTTTGATATAAATTTTTTACTTATTGAGTGTTTCATAACCTTCCTAGTTCATTTTTTCCCTCCATTACTTTTTGAAAATCACAATGGGGGAAAAGTGTTCTCAAAAAATAATATTAAACCAAGGTGGAGGATGTTTATGAAAGGGGGAGATTTCCTGAAGAACTTTCTTATAGAGGAAGTTGTTTCTTTAAGTAATACAGAAAAACTCTATCACAAGATTATGATCCTTAGCATGTTTGATAACATAAGGGAATGTTACTTATATTCATAATAAGATATAAACAAAAAGGTAGATGCTTATTTCTTTTAAGTTAAAACATGAAAATCCTATGCCTTAATATTTTTTTGAAAATTGGTTTGTACTTTCCAAAAATGTGGAGATGGTTAAGTCAATAAGTCTCCTTATAAATTTTTCTTTTCTTTATGTTTTGAAAATAACTAACACATTTTCATTAGAGATTAATTTTTGTTTCACGAAGGAACTTTATATGCTAGAACATGTTAAACCATAACAATGGTCTTCAAGATTGGGAATTTAATTTCCCTAAAATTATGAATCTGATTCTCATAGTATTGTGAATCCAATTTCCCCATAATTTTGAATCTTATTCTCATAGAATTTTGAATATGGTTTCCCTGTAATTTTGAATCTGATTCTCATAGAATTGTGAATCCAACTTCCTCTGAAATCATACTCAGATTCTCTCTGAAATAAGTCTCTCAATCTCTATGAAATTAGACTCTAATTCTATCTGAAATCGGACTCTAATTCTCTCTAAAATCATACTTTGATTCTCTCTAAAATATGACCCTGATTCTTTGTGAAATCAGACTCTTATTCTCTCAGAAATTAAAATCTGATTATTTATATTTCCATAATTTGATTTACATTAAGAAACTGATTGTATGTATTTGTTAAAATTAATATATTTAATTAATGTTTCTTACATGATAATGTTTCTTACATGATAACTTTGTTAAATGATAATTTTTATAAAACATTGTTTTGTAAAAGGATGTCATCAATTTTGTTACAATATGGTCATTGCAAGAGCTCCACCTGTATAGGTCCCACCAAGATTTTTGGAAAAATTAGACCATTGGATATGTCTCCCTTAAATACAAAATCATTTGAACATGATTAATGATGTGATCTTTTGATAGAACTAACACTCTGTGAGATCTCTGCCATATTTTCCTCATGAAAAAGCCTTGTAGAATGTATGTTGTGAATAGCTTGTTCCATAAACTTAAATTTTAAGTAAGATTTGTTTTTTCAGTCTATGATTCTGATTGTTTTTATATACAATTGAGTCCTTCCAAGATGAAAGAGGACAAATGTATTTATTACATACTTAATCAAGGGATTATATGTTTAAGGAAGATAGAGGTTTTCATCACCTTACAGATTGAGGGATTGTGGGGATAACAAGACATATTTCGATCTTCATATCAAGGGATTACCCTTGTATGGGTAAGATAGACTTTCTTGGGAGTATAAATCAAGGGACATTTATCCAATATTATTGAATAACTTTATATTTGGGTTAAAATATTTCATTACACTTCTACTACTTGTTTAATTAAATGTTCTTTAAATTCTATAGTATCTATTTTAATGATAGAAAGTGTTACTTTATAACATGTTCTCTATTATATAATCTCTGATTTAAGATTATAAACTCTTTAAGGTAGAATATTACATAATTTTACCTATGTTCTTATTTCATTATATTATCTTTATATTTAGACCTGGTGTCCTTCTGATATCTTTGTTAAGTATAGTAGAGGGTTTTGTGAATTTTTTGTTTAATGTGGTTAAACAAAGATTCTTTAAGGTTAAAAATGAAAGATCCTAAACATAAAATTCACCCCCACACTTATTATTGAGTATCTACAACTTATATTTTGATCCTATGGAGACCTTCCTTTATTATCAATCCTGATAAATCCCTTAAATAAACCTAAATGGAATTATATGTTTAATCCGCAATTGAAAAGAAATTATCCCTTACCAGACTTCACACTAAAATAAGATTTCATGATTAATTAATGTATAAGTGTTGGGGAAAGGGGATTCCATGTGTTTTTCTATAGGAAGTATTACATGTTAAGGGGAATTTGAAAGGTGTTATTTATCATTCCTGTAAATTTTAGAGAGATAAAGGGGCATTATTCACTATCTTTACATTCTATTTTGTTAATCGTATTCTTCTATTGTAAACAAATAAAAAGGAGGATAAACTTATAATATTTATTGAAATTATTTTATTTAATCATGACCCTAATGAAGAGAAGTATGTGACCACCATTAATTTCATGAAAATCCACAATATTCCAAAAACGTAAAAAAATATTGGAAAAAATGTACAAAAAACATAAATAACAGGAGAATAAGGATGTGAAATTTATTGATTTAATTTTTTTGACCCTTTTACCATGAAAAGAAATAAAAAAATGGGAGTGTAACTGTCACATCTTATGGGGGGATTTAGTAAGTTATTCTTCCGTGTTTTACTTGTTTAGTCATTCTTTTTATTTAAAGATTCAAACACTTCACTTTCTTACTGAATTATGTTTTTAGAACTTTCCCACCAACATCCAATCCACTGAAAAACGTTTTAAAATTCCTCAGGATTGATTATATTATTCATCATTAACTTTGTAGATAGATGAGAATTTTCCCAATACTATGGAAAATATTTATTTCCAAAGTATGAGTATAGATTCATATAAATACATCATCTTGAGCTAACAGTGTCATTAAACTACATGTTAGGTAGGATGTTAAATGGTTTCTAAATAGAAATTGAAGGATGGGTTTTATGTGGATAGAAGGATTTAATTCCTATGAAAATAGATATATACAGAATGCCTGATAAATCCTTTTATTATATGAATTGGAAAATTTTAACTCCCTTTTTTATTGGTTGTTTGAAATTTAATTGAGTCTATATTTTCATTTCATTGAATACTTTTTTTAAGTGTAAATTCATTGATAAATTAGATTTAAATTGAAAAAAAATTGAGTACATTAATATAGATCTCATATTTTTAATCCAATTATATATTTTCTTGGAAATGAAATACGTCACTTTCAGGGGAGTAATGTGAGTATAAAATTTGAAGAAAGAAAATTATTTTTTCACTAAAAGTACTCCTCAATTAAATCAAATACGAAAAAAATTATTGATTTTTTATTATGTTGCAAAATTGAAACTTAATTAATAGATAGACTAATTCGGGATTTCAATTTTCTATACATATTTTTAATAAATATAAAAACCCATAAAGAAATTTTTTATTAAAAAAATAATTGTGAAATTAAAATTGTAAATTTTCATTCCCGATTTTTGGAATTTGTTTCACTGAAAATTAATAGTGTTTTTTAGAATTTAATATCAAATTAGTTAATTAAAAAATTATAATTCTTCTATAATTTGTTTTCAATATTTTAATTTTATTAAAATAAACCTATAATAAAATGATTTGTTTTTTGGTAATTTTATAGGAAAAAATATATGCTACTATGCATCAAGTAGAAAAGTACTTTACTCAATCAATTACTGTTATTTTTTAAAACATTAATATCAATCTATTCAGGTATTAATTTTCCTTCTTCAACTTTCTTAATTTTTTTTGTTTTTTTCGTCATTTCAAACATATTCTCATGATATTATCGTTCAATTATAAACTTTTCTCTATTTTCTCAAATTTGAGACATGATCTCATCTCTAAGATCTCTTTGATCTATAACCCAAATTGAATGCATCCTTAGGGCTCGAATCAGAAAATCTTGGTCTATATAAGGTGTCCAAATTTACTCAACCACTAAATTCCACCATTCTAGAAATTTTGGAATGATATACACATATAAAATAAACATAAAATCAGATATAATGGCTGAAAATAACAATATAAACATGATAGAACCTCTTGAGAGTTGGGTTTACCTGATATCAGTAAACAAACTATATGCATTTCTTATTTGGTGAGGATCCAAACAAACACCTTAAACATTTCAATGTGGTTTGAATAATAATGATTCCAATAAATTTCTCTGAAGATCAAATCAAACTAAAAGGATTCCCATTTTCACTTAATAATAATGTAAATGATTGGATGCACTATTTAAAACATAAATACATAATATATTGGAATGATTAATAGTTTCTTTTCTTTCATAGATTTTTTACGGTATATATGACTACTTCCATTATAAAGGAGATCTCTATGATCGAGAAAGAACATGTTGAGTATGCGTAAGAGTATTGGGAGTGATTCAAGAATTTTTTACCAAGATTTTCACATCACCAAATTTGTGAGAAATGAATAATGTAGTAATTCTATGAATTACTCACTCCTATAGAGATGTGCATAGAGGGTGTCGCATTAATAAGAACACTGGTCGAAACAAAACAGCTGATACATGTTCACTGATTGAAAAAAAACAAAAAAGTAAAAAATTTGGTGATCAGGGTACTTTACATGTTACTGGAGTACATTAGGTACATCCTTATTTCCTAAAAAATAAATTAATTGATACTAAGTTAGATGAATTAACCACTATGGTGAGATATATTGATATTTCTTGAAAGAAATCCCAACCCACTCCTACGATGTCTTGTGGCCATAGCATTGAACTAGACCACCATAACGATTGTTTCTCCCAATTAAAATAGGAATAGAATTATTTATTTGTATTCCCTAAGAGACCATATCAATATCAAAAATAACCACCTTTCCAAAATAAGTAAGATTCCTTTACACCAACATACAACCAATGGTTGAAAGATCTCTCAAACATAAGGTATATATTTATACAATATAAAATTTCCCCTTTTCAGTGACAGTTACATTAGTCTTCACCTTACTAATAATCTCTTCGATAACCCTATAAGAGATTCAAATCCTGAGAATCAATTTATCATCAATAATAAGGATCATCCCAAATAATTGTATATTCTAATATGGATGATACTTTGAAAGAATTATTTCTTAATCAAAAGAATTTGGTGTAGATGTAGGGGACATTATTGAGATAATTGAATATGAAAATGAGTCGAATTGTCTTTTTCCTCTAGGAAATAGTAAGTAAGAAGATTGAAGATCTTCCTTTCCAACCCACTCAAAATCCAAATGGGGAGGTTAATTCAATCACGTTGAGGTGTGTGGAGAAAATGGGTATGGAAAGTGTTCATCTTATTCAATACTTATTCTACCCACCATGTGATATTCCACCATCACCATACGTAAATTATAAACTATAGGGAAAATTTAAGGGTTAAAATTATCTATAAGGTTCCCCCAATAACACTTCCCTTTCCTCGATATTTGGTACAAATGAAGAAGACGTAAGAGGTGGAAAAGAAAAAATATGTGTCAAAAAATTCAAGTGATTTGAGATTAACACCAACTTATCAAGGACATTAAAATTATCCCAAGGTATGAAAAATTCTTGAAATAAATTATTTCCAACTAAAGGGGGCTCAATGAAAATAAATTAATCAACATTTAAGGAATGTTTCAAAACTCATTACACAAACACAATCGATGCCTTAGAAGTGTGAGGATCTTGGGAAATTTACAATACCATTAACTATAGGGGTGTTTCACTTTTTTGGTGCTTTATGTGATTTTGTAACATCAAAAAATATAATTCCTTTATCCTTTTACAATTATTTACAGATTGATAGTTTGAAGATATTAATGGTATAGGTAAATTTATAAAATATAGATACGCTGTATCTTGTGGGATTCTTTGAATATTTACTTGTTTGGGTAAGGGAGATGATCTTTCCTCTAGATTTCTATATTCTTAACATGGATATTTATTAAGTAAATTATAATTCTTCCATTATATTTGGTATTTTATTCTATAAAACTACAAAAATTATCAAAAATATTTATAAGAGTATATTTTTAATGTAATCTAGAGATTATGTTATAATATTTTTCATTATAGACTCCATAAAGTATCCCACAGAAAATGATTGTGATTTTACAGTCTCTGATTTTTACCAATCTTATAAAAAAACCTATGATTATGATTACTCTATAATTAGATATATTTTTACCATAAGTTCTAGATTTATGTACAAGAATACTTCCACACCTAGTTTTTATGAGTGATATTTTCTTGGTTTTGGTTTCTATGTGGATTTATATTCTAATTCTAAATATGTACTTTTTATTAAGATATAGTTATTGAGTATGATGATATATTTTATTCTTTATTCTATGATTTTTAAGATAAATATTCATATCATGATGTTCATTGTGAACATATTTATATTCCATCAGTTATTCCATCCATTAAGTAACCACTCACATTAGAACTCAATCCATTATCTCATAATAAAAAATACTCATGTTTGTTGAGTGGTGAAAATTTTCCTATAATTATTTGTAACAATATCCATCCTAAATAAGGAGTAAATTTTATTGATATTTTAATAGAGAACATCTGGGCTTTTGGGTGGAGCCTAGATGATATACCTGGTATTAGAAAATCTATTTTATTGCACATGATTCATTTGCAGGATGGTACCAAAGAAGTTACACAACCATAAAGGAGGATAAATCCAACATTATCATAAGTTTAAAATACAAATCTTGACAAATTGATTGATAATTATTGGATTTATAACATATCATATTATCTGTGGGTTATCCCCATTCAGGTTGTTCCTATGAAAACTATTTTCATAGTAGTAAAAAATGAGACGGAAGAGTTAGTTCTGATGGGGGTGAATATTATTATGTTTTTTTATTGATTATAGGAAACTAAATCATTCTAATAACAATGACCATTTTACCTTCCATTCATTAATTATATTCTTAAAATACTTTTTGGTAAGACACTCTATTCATTCTTGGATGGATTCTCATGTTATTTCTCGATTCCTATTTCAACAAAGAGTTATGAGAAGATAAATCTCTCCTACCCATTAAATACATTCAAATATTGATGAATTTTATTTGGACTTTTTAATTCCTGAGGTACCTTCTAGAGATGTGTGATAATTTTCTTTTATGGTCTACTTGATACATGTATGGAGATAATCATGGTTGAAATAACTTTATTTAGATACTCATTTGATTAGTATCTTTGTATATTGGGAAAATTATTGCATCATTTTATTGATAAAAATAATAGTTTTATACTTTAAGATATGTTATTTTCGGATAGAAAAACTCATTTTCCAAAAGCATGTAGTCTCTGAAAATGGTATTGAGGTGGATAGATCTAAATTTGAAAAAAAATTCCACATTTACATATCCTACATTTGTCTATGATTTCAGATCTTTCTTAGGGAATGTAGGTCTCTATCAACACTTCCTTATATGTTTTATTAAGATTGATCTTCTATTATTTATATTACTTCAAAATGACTCTGATTTTATGTTTAAGGATTCTTTTAGGGATTCCTTTTATGAGCTAAATGAAATTATCACCAAACAACCGATCATTCATCCCCACGATGGGAATTCCTAATTCAGCTTATGTATGAGGCTTCAAACATTGGAATTGGTTTGATCACATATCAAAGTGTGGAAGGTAATTCCAATCGTATTTATTATACCAAATGGACATTGAAATAATCCCAATAAAACTACATGCCCATATCAATATTGTCTATTTATATCAAATTTACTTTTTATAAATCTTGTTCTAATTTATTGGGATATAAATTAGTTGTATTATATAACAATTAAAATTTGAGATGCCTTTTGAAAAAACCATATGAAATTCCAAATATTATCCCATAAATTTTATTACTTTAGGATTTCAAAATTGATATAAAAGAAAATAATGTGACAAAGAACTTGGTGGATGACCACATGAGCACGATCACTCACATAGTAGAGAATGATACCCAAGATAGAGTACCACATAGAGATAATTTTCATGATGATAATCTCTATTCCTTTATAGGGACACACCCTCATTAAGCTAATTTAGTCAATTGCATATTTTCCTCTAAAATTACAACAAACTTAAAGAAGTATCAAGTCCAAAAATTTAAAATAGATTCTAGGTATTATATGTGGGATGGACCATACCTTTGGCACATGTTTATTGGCCATGTTATTAGGCGATGAATCCATGATCATGTATTTGAGTCTCTTATACATTCCTACCTTACACTTTCATATGGATGAAACTTTGTACCCCAATGTATAGCTACAAAGTTCATAGACATAGGTTTATATTATCCTAGTTTTTCCATGATTACCATGTGTTTTATAAGTCATGTTCACATTTCCAACACACTGGTGACATTTCCAAGAGACAATAGATTCCACAACAACCCATATTAATCTGTGATATTTTTTATGTATGGGAAATTGATTTTATTATACTATTAAATATATCATTTGGTTTCTTATATATCATTATTTCTGTTAATTTTGATCGAATGTGGGTGGAGTCCAAGTCCACCGAGACCAATGATTCTCATCCTATAGAGGGTTTGTTAGGGTATTTTTTTCAAGTTTGGAATACCAAAGGTTATAATTAGTGACCATGGTTCACAATTTTCCAACAAGAATTTCTACTCCCTCATTTATAAGTATATGGTGACCCAAAAAACATATAATACAAACCACCCCCTAATAAATGTCGAGGGTTAAGTTTTAATTCATGAGTTAAAGAAGATTTTAGATAAAACTATAAAGACTAATAAAATGGATTGGAGCACACTTCTAGATGATGAACATTGGGATTATTGGATGGTGTATAAAAAACCCATTATTGTGTCCCCGTTTCATATTATTTTTTGGGAAATTATGGCATATCCCTGTGCAAGTTGGTCATCAATGATTTTTCAGATAAATAATTAAAACATGAATTTATACCAAGAAGGATATCAAAGGAAGTTTTTACTATAATATCTTGATGATTTCATTTTTTCATCATATGAGAACTCAAGGATCTATAAGAGTAATAAAATTCAAACAATTACAAAATGATCTAGAATAGGGAGTTTTATAAGGGTTATAATGTCCTTTTTAATAGTTCATTACTGGAGTTGATGCCTGGTAAGTTTCATTCTAAATGGTTAGGTACTTATTTTGTGTATAATCTTTTTCTTTATGGTGAATTGGAGATCAAACAACAAGACATAAGAAAGATAATTATAGTAAATTGATAGTGATCAAAGTAATACATTAAGGGACTCCCCACACATGCAGTTAATTTGATCACACTGTATGACCCCCTATCATCACTTCAGATCATTAGGATGTCCCTAACCCTTTCACATTTATATTATTTTTCCTATTTAAAATTTTCTATTCTATGTAAATATAACATCTCAAAGTTTTAAATTGAGTACAATGTAATATTTTAAGTGTGGGGGATGGGAAAAAATTTGGTTAGCTTATTTATGATTTTAATTTTTGTGTTTTGAGGGTGTGTTTTTTTTATTTTAAATAAATAAAAAAAATAAAAATAAAATGATCAAAAAAATCATGTGACATGTTCGTTTACAATAAGAATATATTGACAATACATGTTTAATTTTTCAAAATTCAATGGTAACATGATAATCATGAGTAAGATTTCATCATTAAGGTATGATTTTTATAAAAATTAAATTCATTGTATCATAAATTGAATCAAAATAATTTCTACCTAAATTAATGAAACCAATCAAAGTGAAACAAGTCATGGTTCAATTATATCATTAATTCCCCATATTTATGTGTATGCCAACCATTTAAATCTGACATCACCAATATTTATTCAGTATATTCAGGTCAAGTAAGATATTTTTTCTTACCAGTTTTCATTCAAACAAACTTATTCTACATTCATTTGTATTAAAATTTCAACACACGCTCACATAAGTATTCCTAAAATTAAAAATATAAGTGTCTAACCAAATATCCCAACATTTTTTACATTTCATAACACCCCTCGTTATTTAGATAATATATAATTTTTTTGTTTTTTTATTATTTTTCTTGAGGGAGTACGGCTATCGGAGATCAGGTGCACACATATATGTTAATTTAGTACAATAATGAAATTTATCATAAGGTAAATGAATGTATGTGTAAACCCTTGATATAAAATAAAAAAACTAAATTTGATTATTCTTTCAATTGAATATTAAAACATTCACAAGTCATGGTTTTGGGTAATGTTATATGGACAAATCCATGATAAAAATTTAACATTAACAGGTATCATAGTGAGTGATTTGAGAATCTAAAATGTTTAAAAATGACCAAACCAATCATATTTTTAAGGATAAGTGGTGTCACTCTAATTCTAAAATCTTTTAAAGTGTGGGTAGAAATTAAAAAAAATATTGTTTCATCAAATCCTTTTTATTTTTCTTCACATTTTAATGTTTTTGTTTCCATAATAAAAATCTTATTTCCTATTTCATTTATTCTATTTTCCCATGTTTTACCAATTTTTACATCACTTCCCTGCGCTAGAAATAAATAGTAGAAATGTGACTGGGTTATACCCTTTCTAGACCATTTATAATAAAAACCATTTCTACAATAACAATATTACCAATGCAAGATATGTTTTTCTTAGTAATTGGTATACCTATAACCTTCTTAGTTTATTTAATTTTAATCAATGATATTAATTAAATTCATTTAATATGATTCATGAATTTTTGTTCTTAACATAAAATATTACATCTAGAAACTTAGAAATTAGCACAAATCACCTGAGGTTGAGTATTGTGTGAATTATGAAAGTGTGATCTTAATGAGAAAAGAAAAATATCAATTTATACAGTTTAAATAGAATCTCAAACCCCAATACATCCTCATTTATATAATAGATATGTTCCTGATTTTACAACTGATCATTGTATATCCTTTGAATAATAATCAAAATAGGGTGTTGTGATTACATATTCTAAATCCATATATGGTTTGATTCAGTTCATCATTGTGGTTAAGACAAATCTTATAGGGTTTATGGGTTAATAAATTAGGGGATCATAATTAAATATAGTTTGATTTCAATGATAAATATTAATAATTAATTAAAGAGGTGGAGTTATATCAATTACATCTTCTAAAAATATTATCTAAAAACATCTTCTCATTGAGTTTGTAAATAAAATTAAAAAAACAAAAAAAAATACAATCTTCATCAATCATACTTATTATAGTTTTATAAATGTCAACCCACCAGTCATTATTTTATGAAGTGTGTTTCTTTTAATTTTATTTTAAAAATACATTCAAGATGTTTTTTTATGTACTTATATTTTGGAACTAATACAATGAAAGTAAATACATTATTCAACCAATTAGAGGTATATTTTTAATTTTCATTTCATTCTATTATTTTCATCTTTTCCCTTCTTCAATTTTTTTATTTTTTCAGACAATTATTTCTAATTTATTCTCAGGATATTATGGTCTGATTCTATGATTTTCTCTCTATTATATAATTTATGGCATGATAGCATCGGGTGGATCTCCTTCATCTTGACCCTAATATTGAATGCAGCCTTAGGTATCTAATCATACAATATAAGCCAATGGGAAGTGTTGAAATTTAACATGCTTATGAATTACACAATTATATAAATTTTGAAATATAAAGAATATATAAAATATATATAATTAAATAAATAGTTATAAATAAAAATAATAAGCTCAATAGAACCATTCAAGAGTTGGATTCACCTGATACAAATTATCAACCCCCATGAATTTCATATCAACCCTCAAATCATACATTAAACTAAAATCTTGATTAATTCACCATCTTCCAAATTTTAATGCCATATGTTGTGAGGATATAAAAAAACAACATAGAGAATTAAATGTGGTGTTCTTAATAATGAAAACAAGCGATGTATATGAAGATCAATTCAAACTAATATTATTAGCATTCTCGCTTGATGGAACAATAAGGATTAGATGTACTATTTACAACCTGAACAAATAACATGTTACAGTGATATGAAATGTATTTTAGTGTAGAGGTTTTTTCCAACATTAAGGACCTATCCCTTTAAAAAATATATATCAGTGATCAAGATCATTTGAGGCTTCATGGAATAAGTGAATGTATATACATTTAATGAATAATAAATATATTTATTATACAACAATGCAAGATATTATTGGTTCCAATGTCACATGGTATATATCTTTCTAAGAAAACCTTTCCTCATAAACAAAAAAAGAAATAGAGAATGAGTAAGATACCATATGTTTTTGTGATAGGATCACCAATTCATTCCATGTTATATACTAGACATGATGTTCTTTATACATTTATCATGGTATGAAGAGATATACCTTGTCCAAGAGAACAACATTGGTATATCATTAAGGTTATACATAAATATATGGTAATAACTAAGGATATGTTACTAGTGTATGGAGGAGAGGACCTACTTATCAGTGGTTATATTGATGAAAATTTTCAAACAGATCAAAATAATATAAAGTTAATGTCAAAATATGTTTTTTATCTCAACATAGGAGTTGTGAGATAGAAGAGTTAAAAGAAGAGATTTATCACTGATTCTACTATTGAGTTCGAGTATATAACTACTTATAATGTAGAAAAAGAATCTTTTTGGATACGAAACTTGTTCTATGAGCTTAATGTGGTACCTAGTAGTAAGTACCCTATCATTTTTTATTTTGATAATATTTTAGTAGTGGCTCTAGAAAAATATCCACGGTCATACCAATGGACCAAGAACATACTAAAAAACTATCACCTTTTGAGGTATTTTAATCATAGGGGTTCATATTCTCCAAGTAAAGTTCCCATATAAGAAGTCCTGGTAAACCCCATGACTAAAGCCATATCTTCGTAGAATCTTGATTAACAAGAGGTCGCTAAAAAATAGAAGGTTGTTAGTAGTTGGCTCTAGTGAATGTGAGAGTCTATTAGAGTTGGTTCCCTGGATCAAAACTATGCTTACATTATGATAACATACATTCATTTTATAGAATATTAATTAACTCATTATCATATCATTATTTTTTCTACATAACGTAGTATGTGATAATTTGTTAAGAGTAGCTGCTACACTGAAATTTCTTAGTAGTTCTCCACTGTGATGAGAACCCAGAAGTGAATGACGGTACACTTAAATGTATGTTTTATAGCTAGATGAAATCATTTTATGTAAACAAATGATCGGGTGTAAAAACTCATAGGACATTGATGCACCTTCTCATGGTTCAAACCCTTGGTAATATCCAGTGAAGTATATTATGAGAACAAGACCTTCCAGTAGGGAATCAAATTTATTTGTGTCATCGGATGTTTCTATCTTTGGATATGTCCATTTATATTTAAAATTTAATATTTTTATTATTTATTTTTATAATATTTGTAAATTTATGTATTTAGAAAAACCAAGATGACATAAGTTCACAATGATGTTGGATATGTTGGGTGTGTCACGAGTAATATTTCATTAATGAATAATGTGAGAAATGAATTATTCCTTTTATCCATTAATGGAAGCTTATATATTAGGACCTTTATTGGAAATGATATATACTAGTTAAATCCATGTACATGGTGTTCTATAGACAAGTTTGATTTCCATAAATTCCATGAAAGAGACATCGAGAGCATATGTTGATGGAACTGGCATGCAACATGCTTGATTAATGATAGAATGATAAAAAGTATTATATTACATATTAAGCATCCGTATGAAGTATTAAATTATTAAAAAATTAACTTCTTTATCTATTGGATCATTAGAGTGTTGATAGAAGCTAAACTTAGACTTTAGGATAGTTCACCTAATGCCACTGAAAAAAATCTACATGGTTACAGATTAAGTGTATCAAGAATTGTAGTAAAATAATATATTATAATTTTTATTTAAAAATATGAATATATATTATTGTCTCACAAGGTTTAATAATTGTTCATGTTTTTTTGATCTCATATTTTTCATCACCAGTTATTTGAGAGAATTTTAGGTGATAAGAAAATTCAATAACTATTAATTTTTTAGTTAGTGGATATAATATTTATTTATTTACTAGTGAAAAATGAAGTGGTGTTTATTTATTAAATAAATAGTCATTATTTAAGGCCCAATAAATATTTTAGGGGAATGGAGGATAGATATTATATGTCTAGTGAGAAATAGTATATATTTTATATTATTTGATTAAATATTATTTAATTTACATTGTAAATTTAGTGCATTTAAAGAAATAATAATAATATTATTATTATTATTATAGACATGGGGTTCCACCAGGAATAAATAAATAATAAATGTAACTTTTACAATTATTTATTTCTAATACTTGAAATATGTAGATTCAATTATATGGCATTTCAATTGATCCAATTCATCTTTTTGGTTATGTGAAATGAAATCCAGAGAATCCTCTCGAGGCCCAAGAGTGCTCCTTTATCCATGAACTCTCTTAATAATAGAGAGTGATCTTCACTACTACTGTGTTTATCCAGTGCTTCTTTAACAGTGCTAGCTAAAAGAATTATTGAAGGCATTTATTTTCATTACTAGAAAAGCACTATTAAAAGGGATCTTTTACAATGATTTTTTAGCACTATTAAAGGGGTTATTAATAGTGGGAAAAAATAATGTTAAAGGGGACCCTTTATCAGAACTTGTAAAAAAATAATGATAACCCCCCCCCCCATCATTTCTTTTTCCTAGCACTGATAAATTTTATATATCATAAAAAAATATTTATATATTTATATATTTATATTGATATAATTATAATATATATTTATTAAATATGTTTTAGATAAGGATAAATTTAAATTTAAATTTAATATATAATATATTTAGTGAATATGGAATACAAATTAATAAAAAATATTTTTCATTAACAATTATCAAATTATTACCAATTATTAGTCATTTAATATCAATTTTAAGCTATAATAATTAAAAAAAATTAATAAAATATCCAAAATAAGTTGAAAAGTATCTTGAACGTCAAATGGACAAAAGATTTGATCTAGGTCTCCATTTTGGCTCTAATATAAATCAAATCAAATATTATGATCATCTATACATCACAGTCATTTTGGAAGACCATTTATCACATTTTTCGAGGCCAAAAAAGGCCCAGAAGGCCTCTAAAACTACTTTTTTAGTCTAGGTACCCCAATTGTTTAACATTCAATGATTTTAATCATCATTTAAGGGGGTAATTTCCCATTTTAAGTGGGGGTGAAATTATTCCCAACTCTTATATTCATATTGATATTTTGGTTCTAAAATTTTATTGGTTTTCACAATGTAGTTTAATTTATATTTAAATATATGCGTATTTTTATATATTTAATTATAATAACCCTCCTGTATAAATTAATATATCAACATATTTTTGTAGAAATGTATTTTTAAATATATAAAATAAATATTTATTATTAATTTTATTTAGACTAAAAAATTGTCCATTTTATTTACATTATAAAACTGCAATAATATTTATATATACATATGGCTGTGTATTAATAAACATATACGTGTATGTTTATATTATAATATATACAAATGAATATTAATGTATAATAAATTTAAATAAATATAATTATATATATGTCGCAAATTTCAAAATATATACAAATAAATAGAAAATTCATTAAATATATAACAAAACAAGAATGACATAGTGTTAAAGAGCATCCAGTTGCATAAGGGTTGTCCCAGCATCAAATCTAGGTGTGCACAGGTATTTAGGGTTGCCTTTTAGTATTGAGGAAGGGTTGGGGTGTGTTATGGAAGATGGTTTGTGTAAAGTTTTCAGAAAGGGGGATGTAAGAACTAAGAAATGGAGTATTGGGGGTGTGTGAAAAATTAATTTTTTCTTCAAATTTTTATAGAACATTTTTATCACTCTTAAAAGATAACCTTTAATAACATTTTTAGCACTATCAAATGTATAATTTTTACATAGATCACAATATCAGTGCTTTTATGTACTGATAAAACCCTTTTACTAGCATTGTTCAAGTCCTGATTTGATGTAGTGAATCCTCCACCTTCCACAATTGAGTCAATATAGATCAAGGATAATCCTTTAGAAATTATTATCAGGTTGATCAAAAGAAAACGACTCAAGTGATCGGATCTTCCATGCTAGCACCTGTAGATTCCTATGCTGACGTTTATAGATTTTTGGAACATGTGTGGATCACTACTAGAGGGAATATATTCTTGATTCCTATAGCACTATAATTTTATGACATATATTTTTTAAATATCCATTAGTAAAGAAATAATTTCATATAAGGTAATTCATTAATTTCGTAAATTAATTTTAAATAATAAGTGATTATCCTACCCTTCAGTTATAGTGTTCATAAATTGTTTTCTTTGTTTCAACTCCATTGATTGCATCATTTATCTTCTTTTAAATATTAGATTAATCATCGATCATGAAAAAAATGTGGTGGATGATCCATCACATGGTTTAGCAATTCCCAAAACAAATAGAATCAACTTCACCTTATCAACCATTTCATCTTCCAATTATGTTATTAAAAACATACTTTCACCTACTTTATCATAATAGGATGTAGTCCAATGCTTATTTCTATTCAATTCTTCCAATGGGGTCATCCTTATACAGTAATTAAAACCGTTATTATAAGAAAACTCAACCGAAGTTAGATATTGATCCCAACTCCCCTGATAATCAGTTGAATAAGATCAAAACATATAATCTGAAGTCTGAATCATTCTAACTGGATTTTCATCATATTAAGAATTAAATATTGGGTTTAAATATAGTTTAGTGTCTAGTGATTATTTATGTAAATTCTAAAAATTAGAGGTGAACCTTGGTTCATAGTCATATACAATGTAGATAGTATCTCTATTTATTTTACTTGTCTATTTAATATAAAGTCAACAATGTGGATATATATACAAATTATCTTGAATTAGAATAAAATAATAAGATTAAGTTAATTGATCAAAAATAAATCAAATAACATTGTTACTATGATATTTCTTTATTAATCCCACCATGGTATCCATAGACATATTCTCCTATTTCCATTTTGGCATCTGAAAATGATAAGACATCCCCTTCGGTAATTTTTATAACCTTTAACCTATTTAAAAGTCAAACATTTCATAGAAAATAATCGATATTTTTATTTATTCCACACAACCAGAAAATTTCTTGAAGGTCTCTATGATTTTTTTTGCATCAGGGATAAACAAAAAATAGATAACTATGTGCCTCAATGAATAGTTATTTCTTCAATTGGGAACCACATGGAATATATAACCAATTTCTAAATATCATAACACCTTATTAATCAAAATTAAAATTTGGAAACGTACCCTTCTTGACATATTCAATATTTTTTATATGAAACACAATCCTTTTTCTGGGATTTTTTATTTCTATCTAACAAATTTGACTCCACTGACACCAAAAACAAAATTGTGGTATTTCCTACATGTATAATTTTTATGCTAACATTCATAAAATCATTAACCAAAATTGCATGTTTATTTGTAGAATCATAAATTTGGCATTACCTTTATTACCCAAAGTATCATTTACTTTGTAGTATAACTTGGATGGTAATTAATTATGCAATAAATATCATTTATCAAATCCATCCATCTCCAAAGTCTCATGTTCTTCTCTTTATGAGTGAATATATACATAATAAATTATAATGATTATATAGTTCACACATCATTCAATATGAATTAAGTCTTCAAATTTTTGAATCAAACACTACTACCTCTATTTCAAGTTCATGCGTAAGATCATTTTTCTTAAGACATTATAATTGGTATGAAGCATAAGAAATTAAAAAATCGTTTTTTATTAAAATACAACCCTATCCTTTAATAAAGAAAAATTTTAGATAATAAAGTAACTATTTTTTGAAGGAAGGTAAAAAATTGGAGCATTCACTAATCATCTTTTCAATCCATGGAAGCATTCCTCGCATTCCTTTTTTCAATGGAACCTTGCTACTTTTTTGTATTTACATGGTTACTGTAGTATATAACCATGAAAATTGTTTTACAAACCACCTGTAATATCATACCAATCCAAGTAACTTATGAGTCTCAATAGGATTTTTAGGTCCTAACAATTCTCCATCCACTTTAGTTTTATTAGGATCAATAGTTCTTCTATCTTTAATTAGGATATATCCAATGAATGAAATATTTTATAACAAAAAATAACATTAACTTAATTTTACATATAACTAATTTTCTTTTAGGGGTTAAAGAATAATCTATATATGATTTTATAGATCTTAATAACTTTTTGAGTAATCTAAAATTCCATTAATATTCACGAGAACAAACATATCCAAATATTCATGGAAAAAATTATTTATAGGATCCATGAATACAACTGGATCATTCAGAAAACCAAAGTTCATAAATAAAAAGTCATAATTATCATACCAAGTATAAAACAGTGTCTTATGGGTGTCTTCCTACTTTACATTCATTTTATGGTACTAAGAACTAATATAAACCGTTGAAAAATAATAAGCTCCCCGAAGCTAATCAATCAAGTCATTAATATGAGGAAGTAGATACTTAATTATTAAAAGTCATATTATTCAATACCTTATAATTAATTCAAATCCCTATGTAACCATATTTATTTTTAGAAAATAAAATAGGATCACCCCATGGTGATGTTATAGGAAGAATGAAACCTTTATAAAAAACTCCTATAACCACTTTTTCAAATCTAGAAGTTCTCCTTGAGTAATTTGATAAGTGGATTTTGAAATTGTCTTTGAATAAGTCATTATGTCAATAATAAAATCAAACCATCAGGTATAATACTAAGAAACGCATCTGGAAAAGAATATTGATATTTTTTTACAACAGAGACATCATTAATCTAAAGAGTTCCCTTATTTTCAAAAATATAAGAAACAAAAATTTCATTCATAACTCGTAATAGTTTCTTAGATTACTTATATGTTATAAAAGGTATAATTGATTATTTTATAAAAATAGAAACTCATTTCACATATAATAGGAAATAAAAAAAGACATTAACATAATCTAAAATTTTCATAACATCAAATTCTATAATAAGAAATGAAACAAGGTTTTCTAGAAAAACTCTTATATATATAATAATATTAAGATATCTATACATTATTGTTTCCTTAATAAAAACAAATTTTTTACCAAAAGTTCTAAAATCATTTCTTGTGGTGAAATTTTCATTTCACCCACAAATTTATAAGAAATAAAATAATGTTTAGACCATAAATAAAACAAGACATTAATCTAAATATACAAGTAATGTTCATATTACCAATTCATTCAATATACCAGAATCTACTGAAATATTCACAAAGTATTTCATGATATCTTTATTCATATAGCCATTTTTCATACTATAATTTTTTTCTTCTTTAGAAACACATCCACATAAGGATGCATATTGTTACATTTAAAAAAATTCCTACTTATTTATCAAAATTGTTCTTACTACTATTAAGATAACATTATTTTTAATCATTTGTCATATTCCTAAACTTATCATATTTAAAGAACATTCCAGATTTTATAAGACATTCCCCATGGTTATTTTTATGACACATATCATGAACTAAAAACTTTATTTTCTTACCTTTAGATTTATTTGATGTAAGATTACCATTTTCATTTCACTTGAATAACTTTTTCTAATTATCTTCATGAAATACATGGTCATCATAAAATGTTATTTCTAACTTTTAAACACATAAAAAATGTTCCACAAATATTTCATATTTTTTATATGCCCAATTCTCTTTGCTATATTGGATTTAATCCTGTGTAAACAAATTAATTTTACAATCAAGATCATGAATAAAATTTGGTGTGTGCCTTGATAATCAAGTGAAGTTTTCTTCATATGTAACCACTAAATATTCCTCTATCTACCTCAATTAAAAGAATTTATTTTCCATTATAATTCAAGAAAACCTTCCTAAAATACTTCTCATAAAAAATATTCATAAATGTGTAACATTCCATATCATCAATCGCTTTTATTTCATTTTTATTCTTAACCATAGACCATAATTGATCAGTTTCACATTAAAAATAGAAGATAAAAAGAGTTACATTTTGATGATATGAACAAACCATGACTTTAAATAACTTCTCCCAAGATTTAATGCATCCTTTATTAATCACATTGTTAAAAGATCCACTAAATGTTGGAGGGTAATGTCTCAAAAAATGCTCCACAAAAGACATGTTCATATATGGTGTATGTGGTTTACCTCTAAAATGGATTCCACATCCATTTATATAAATTGTAAATTGATCCATCATAGTATCAAACTACTCAGTTCCAATTCTAGCTATTTTATGTTTCTGATTTGGAAGGATATTATCCTCATGGTGCCTTACTACTCCAACTTTCATATTTCCTCCACAAAAAACCATTCTGAACAGAAATATTTTAAATGAAGAAACATGGTAATATTTAAATTATATATCATGATATTCATAAATTATAATATATTTTGTGTATTTACATCCATTATCCTAACATTTAAATTTATCTAAAACATTCAATTGATATGGACTATAAAGACCTATCCTTAATCATTATATAATCTTGAGTTTAAAGTTAATAACTTAATATATTACATTTTGAGGATATTTATGGTTTATTGTTTTAGAAAATTATTTCTTCACCCTTACATAAATAAATATTACTTCAAAAGGTTTAAAGTTCCATGTCATGCCCATTTTTACCACAATACTAAATATTTAATATATAAAAAGTTTTATTTTCATGAAATATCTTCAAAATTTTCATATTTACCACATCCATGTCCCTAATCATCCTCAAAAAAATATTCGAAACATTTTAAAAAATGGAATGAGAAGAAAATATCAATAATGGACATATAAAAAGAATGAAAAAAAATTCCCATAAATTCTCATAAAAGTTTCCATTTTTTAAAATAAACATCAAACTCAAAATTAATATTTTATTACCCCAAAAAATAAAATTCAAGGCCCATATATTTTAGTAAAATATTTCTCTGTATATATTAATGTTAAATTAAAACTCATAACGGTTTCCTATAAATAATTCAAAAACACATAAAAACCTTTTCACAAAGTTATATGTTACACTCTTAAGACGCAACATAAAATTTCTTTAAATCATAAGCTCATTAGCATACCCTAGAAAATCGTGAAGTTTATATAAAAACCTATAAAAATAATTGATAAATCATGTAAGTAAAATTTAAATCATTTATATATCACTCTTATAATAACTATGAAAAATTTGATAACCTACCTGATAAATTCCAGTAATCTTATAGGGGAAACCAATAACATCTTAACTCCACCCCTTTTCCCCAATGCATTGGAGAGAGATATCTGGCTAATCCTTCATAATGAGAAATATAATGCTCAACCATCATCATAAAAGATTCTGAATAACAATAAAATAATCCAAATATATGAAATATTTCATTTCTACCATTATACTCAAAAAATATTATTTTCAACCATAATGATGTCAAAATATCAAATCAATTTAAATGAATTTTTGAAAATAATTAGAAAAAAGGAATAATGGTTTTCATTTAAAGAAAACATGAAAGATATTAAATGAATAAAAACATAAAATAATATTTATGATAGTAGGAAAAAACAATTTATGTCGTATACATTAAAATAGAACATTCCTTTTTTCTTTTTGTTAAAACGTTCTATATAAAATATGGAAAATGATTGCATTAAAAACATTTGAAATAAATTAATATGTGACCTAAAGAGTCATTTTTAATTAATTTATGTCCATATAAAAAAATCTAAAAAATAATTTTAAGAATATAGACATCAAATAAAAAGTTTTAAAAATAAATATTTAAAACATTTAAAATGTGGTTTTACGGTAAAGGTCTCTCAAATCTAGTCCGACTCATCACATACATTCATTATTTCCCAAAATAATATATATAATATAATTAGTTTCATTATTAATATAACTTTTCAAGTTTTTTTCTTTTATTTTAGTTATTTCAGTTTAATATACAATTACTTAATAAATTACGTTCGTGTCATGTGTTTTGATGATATTTGGCACAAATGTCCAAAATGTGTTAGGTAAGTAGGCTAAGGCCAAGGTGGTCATAATTCCATCATTTTAAGAATAATAATGATGATAAAAATAAAATATATATAAATAAATTATAACTTAAAACCAAACATGAAATATATTTATAAAAAAGTAATTCTGTTACAATCATGGAGACTGTAGGTCATACCAATGCATAAGAAACATTTTTATTTTTCAATGAATGTGGGGGAAATATGGTAAGTGTCATTTTATATTTCTATAATTATTATTATATAATGAATGTAATATTATTTCTTTAATTACAAATATATACAACGTCCATGTGATTTGGACGTGAAACACAAATCACATCACTTTATGGTGTTGTTAATCCACACGTACACATGAAGAAAGTTATCATTTTTCAATGAATTGAAAGGTAATAATATAGATGATATATTATATTTATATAATGTAAAAAAAATTTAATATAATATATATTCTATAAAACCATTATAATACAAATCTAGGATAGTCTTTGATGGGAAACAAATTACATCAATTCAAGATACAATAATCTTCCATACACAGAAATGATGGATTTCTTTCCCATTAGATGGAAGAATGAGATGGAAATAGGTTATTTCATTCATATAACAAAATATTATGATGTAAAATATTCTATTGAAATTATTTTATCATGTTTGAATAATATTTTATGTAGTCAAAAACCGAAATAGTATAAAAAACTTTGTTAATAACTATACCACTTCTTTAGACAACATCTTTTGGTTTATACCTAATCCCTCCCTAGGTTGGTTTTATAATCAATTGTTGGAATATATGACATGGGGAGGGATGTAAATAAGGTATTTGGTTAGGTAATTCCTTAAAAAATGATTTTTATATTTTTATAAAAGATTATAGGGTGTGTCATTTTATAATTGGGGGAGAGAAAACACTTGGAATTTCAAAAGGATTAAATTATAATAATGTCTTACCAAAGAAAAATGGATCCAAAATGGAAAAAATATAAATATGAGATGATATAGTGTTTAAACATTTCCATTATATAATTTATTCAAGATTATAGGTCATTCTAACCTATATCACATAATATTAAACCCTCGTTGAACCTATTTTTACTGTAATTATGGTAAAATATTTTTACTATTTTTCTATTAATTATGAGAAAAATTCAAATTGACATTATTGCCTAATATTAAGTAAATTTATTCAAAATTTATATCCTTTTTTATCAAATTCATTTCAAAAATATTACAGATTTTAAATTAAAATTAAATTTGTGAAATGAGATGAAAAATGTTATTTCATAAAACTTATTTTTTATATAAAGATATTTTTATACCAAATTTAGGTATAAAATTCATCCCAATACCATAATAATATTATTAATAATATAATTGATCTAATTTTATACTGAATCCATTTAAAAAAATGTATCATGAAAAATACTTAAATGAAACAACAATTTTTAATAAAAACCAAAAAAAATTACAACTTATAAAAAAATAAATCTTTTAAGAAAATTATCAAAAATTCATTCGTAGAAAACATTTACATGATGAATTAAAAATTAAATATATTTTTTTAAATTAAAATTGTATACTTTTGAAATAATTATTCTAAATAAAACCATATAAATCATTAAATCCCAGTTTAGATTGAAATAGATCATTTTCCTTTTGACAAAAAAAATTACCTAATATTCTTATAAGGAATATCACTCTACCAAATTTAATTAATTAATATTTCTAAGACATGAATATGATTTATCTTTACGTTGAATGGTATTTTATAACCGTTCCCAAAATTTCCAATGAGTAAGTGTGGTAGAATTATTAAAAGACATCTTTATTGAATATTATTTTGATAATAAATGATAAATTTTTTCAAATTGTTCAAAATATCTTTAAATACGGAAAATAATTTATTTGATAATTCATTTAGAAATTTGATAAAAATTCTATTTTTAACCCTTTAAAGTACACATTAGTATTTTTAAATAAAAAAATTAAAAAAAAACTTATTTGAACAATAAATGTTTTTATAGTATTATTTACTCTTTGGGATGCTATGTGGATTTATATCATCCTTGTTGGATAGCACATTTGATGAGAGAAAATGGGAAATGAAGTCCTAGTTGGATTGGAATCATCAACATAGAAACCACTTCACCATTTTGGACATATACTATTTATTCAGGCATAGATAGGACTCAAATTTGGACGATATTGAGAGGTTATAGTTCTATAAAAATCATAATTATGTAAAAGTTGTTGGGTCACATATTATTGATGTTAAAAATTTGGTGAAACTTGGATTATAATATTTTGTTACATTTCTCATTCATACATTAAACCACTTGTAACCCTTACCACCCCTTTCCTATATAAATGCGTATTTTTCTCATGTAGAAGTGTTTGCACATGAATTAGGATGTTTGGGGAAGATAATAAGGGGTTCCACTCTAATTATTCAAGTATTTGAAGATATAAATATCTTAAAGTAAGGATCTATTCTTTGAATCCTTCTTCTATATCCTCACGTTATAAAGTTTTTGTTTTCATATTAAGAATAATAGTTTATCTTTTATTTATTATATTTTATTACATTTTATTCTTTAATAATTCACTTAATTATTCCATAAAATGTTATTAGAATCTTGATAGAGTTATACCCTTTCTAGACCATTGTTAGCACAAGATTGTTTCTACGATGACTACACCACCCATGGAAAAGTAGATTTTCATAGAAATCAATCTATCTCAATGGTTCTTCATTTATTTGTTTTTAATCAATGAAATTACTATATTTAATTCAATATTATCCATGATTTTTGTTTTTAATTTAAAATATTCTCTCAGGAAATTGAAAATTCAATACAAAACACATGAGGTCAAGTAACATGTGGATTTTGAGAACATGATCTTAATTGGTCAAACAAAACAATATGGTATCAATTTGTATATTTTTTTTAAAATACCAAAAATTAAATAATCCTAATTATTATATTGTATATGTGACCTAATTTATCACTTACCATAAGCTCCCTTTAGAATAATAATCAAAGAAAGGTGTTATGGTTTCACATTCTGAAGGTAGTCTAGGGTGTGATCCATTTTTTTATAGTGGATAAGTTCACTCCCATAGGGTTTTAGGGTTAAAATATTGGGGGATAATAATTAATTAGGGATTAATTTTAATGATAATGATTAATAATTAATTGAATAGGTAGTGTTATATTTATTTCATCATCTAAAAAAATTATAAAAAAACAACTTCTTGTTGAGTCTTTATCAATACAATTTCCAAAACAAATTCTTCCAAAAACATATTCTTGTCGTTTAATCATATAAAAATCCCCTCAGAATTTTTATTAGTGAGTTTCTTTAATTTTATTTTCAAAATAACATTAATATGTTGATTTAAATATTTACACCTTAGAGAACAACACTGTTCAGCAACTCTGTTTCACCTAAGTAATAAAAATTAAACATATTTTGGGAGAACCCATTAAAATTCCTTTCACACTATTTCATTCAACATACATCCATGTAAATTCTATAATTCATGCATCTGATAACACTCACTAATTTTGTTATCTCTACTATTATTGGTTCTGATACCTCACCTAATACCATGATTGTTACCTTTATAAAAAAATGTGTGTATTGTAGTTACCTTGCATCCATTACATTATTTTTATTCCATGACCATACCCCTGATCTTTAACCATCTTCTATTACTGTGGCCCTATTGTGGTACTGGTATCCTACCCCACAACCATTATTTGTGCTACTATTTCTTATCTAATACTAATACCATGTATACTCATCTTCTACTGGTATTTGGTCTACTATTGGTATTGCTACCTTACTACCTTGCACGGTACCACCTAATACCAACACTGAACAAAATGTGATGAATATTGATCTATAATAAAGTCAAAACCAAAAATGGGTTGATATGTTGAAGAAAATTTAATTATGGATCACTCGGTCTTGATGGAACCTAACTCAATCTTTCATCATCCAAACACCAAATTAAACACTTTTAGCCATGTTTATGAATCCGAGCAGATTTTAAAGCATGTTGAATATCTAATCGAAGATGGAAAACATGATCTCTATTAGACTAGGTTCAAGAACTAATATACTTATTTACCAAAACCCAAAATATGACCAATGTAATGAAGAACCCCTAAACCCAAACCCAATTGATATCGAACTGAGCCATGTGTAATCCTAGTTAATGATGAGAATCGTATCCAAATCTTGATGGAAAAACACCAATATCACTAAAGATAAATTCCAATCTAGAACTAAATTTCATCAATACATTATAGGATAGTGAAATCCATCTTAGATTATCAAAGAATATGAAACCATGGGAGCCATCCATATTTTATTTTGAAGTGATGGAATAAATCCTGGTAGTGAACCCACTAAGTCAAGATGATGAATGCATAGTGATCACCTTGCTAACCTATTGAATCTGACCTAGTAGAACACATGATTCCAGTTATAGAATAATTTAACCTAGTTTAATTTTATAGAATCTAACAAACTCTATTACAAACAAAACCCATACATATGGTGTTGTAGTTTTTTATCACTAGTTCAATGTTTTTTGAAGGCTAATTGAAGACGGTAGGGACCTTACACAACCCTTACTCATCCATTGGGTTCCCAAAGAAGAAATATTGTATATTGAGCAATAAAATTCCCAGTAGAATCCAATCACCATGTCAAGGTAGGAATAAAAAACTAAACCTAATATAAATTCACCATCGAAGATCCCTCTATACATCACCATGTCCCTCCCAACTAGAACTCAAGAAAATTCAGTGATGATTATTTCAATTTTGAATCCCAATATCATAGGATCCAAGACTACTTTAAATCTCTCCAATATAGCTCTAAAATTATTTAGAGATGTAAAATACCATCACCACACTCTTCTAATATGTTATTACTAATGAAAATATTAAGATACCCACAACCATTTCTTTGAAACTCAATAACCCTTCCATCGGAACACTTCAGAATTAAGCTCCACCTTGATTTCAAGAACAAAATCATTGATGGGACACTAATTTTATGTAACTTGAAATGATTGAAATTTTAATTTTTTAGGTAAATGTTTGAAAATGAAAACCCATATAAATCCTAACCATGAGGTAAATTAATGATCCATGATTTCTGATACGAGACACCACAACAATTTTCTAAATTTAGAGAAAAAAGTATGATGCCCCATCCCAAGTCCAAGATAAGGTCCTAATATTTTCATGACCAAACTCATTTTTAACTCCGGAAGATTAAATGTGTACTACCCTCTTCATGAGGGAATACTAGGTTGAGATTGATTTCCACTATTGTCACAATACATAAAATTACATCCTCAGGGTTATACTAGAAGGCATTGAGCTTGATCATGGGATTATTTTCTAAGATGGGAGAATTAGAAAAGGTACCCTCAACAAAATCCATCCACACCCTAGATACTTGACATGTTTTGATCATGCAACAATGAATAATACATTTCTCAACACTCAGAATGAGGAACATTCTTGGATTCCCCCAAATAATTTGTGCAATAATGTTCTTCTCATGTGGTGAATTTTGGAGCAAGAAAAATGACTCTAAGAATTATTATATAAATAGATAAATATTTACTAGTGCTGGGGGATGGCTATAGAGAATTATTCTACATTCCCTAAATCAATCCAATGTTAATATTTATTACATTCTTTAATTTATTTTTTTAATAACTCTAGTGATGGAACACGAAACCATTAGTGGTTGATATGAGGAGATTCCCCTTATCCTCAAATTACTAAATTATCTTTATTAATAGTTTATTTTATTTTATAAATCACTGGATTCATTCAAACTATATAAAAATTAGGATAATTATTCATTTCATTCCATTGGAATTCATCTTCCCTTCTTCATTGGATCGCACACACATTCCAATAAATTCCTCTCTATTGCTTCTAATCATGATCATTGGACTGACATAAGGGTAATTAGAGATCTATAATTACTAGTATAGGGTATATTGGAGTTTTAAGTGGTTATTTTATCCCACTAATAAAACCAAAATTTTAGGTAAGGGTAATCTAGATAAATTTTACTTGATTACAGATAAAATAAGAGGGTAAAAATTTGAATGGTGATTAAACAGGAATGTTGAGGAGATATCTCAGGTTATGGAACTTCTGTTAAAATTGAATTTAAAATAAATCTTGTTCGATATCACCAATGATTTTTATTCAATAAACCTACAAAAAATCAAAATACATCAATAAAACTATCCTCTCTAGAAACAACCTTATTCCACTACTACTACATTTATTCAAGTACAAAAAAATTAATCTCCCATAACAGGTGTCTCATCATTCATGGTTCAGTCTGTGGTGGTTCTAGGTATAAATTTCTAAATGAAAAAATAGGGTTCCTAGGGTGTATCATAGCCAAAGTGCTCAAATAATGGTTTCGAGTGTTATGGTGATAGAAACCTCACCACAATCATGGTGGATTCCATAGTGAGAGAAAATTCCCGAGATCTAGGAACACACCCATTGGGGGATGGCCATTTTTTGGTGTGTTCAAGGACACCATGATAGCCTTGAAATAATTTAACTGTCATCCTTCTTCCCATATCTTGATCAATTAAATGTGGTTTTTTATTATGTAATTTTATGTGGTTTTCAATCAATTCACACACCTATTAATCATTCCAATATTTCTTTTGTAGTTTCCATTATTTTCAATATGTTTTCAATATATATAATATGCTTTAGAATATTTTAATTTTTGTAGCTTCAGTCTGGGGTAGTTTTTTCATCTTATTTCTCCTTGACTAACCTTGCATAAGATCAAACCACGAGATTTGAGGCATGTTCTTCTTAATATAGATTCATGGAGACGTGGCACTTTTTATCTTTTCAAATTGTCTAAGAATGTCAATTTTTTCTTTTTCCTACATTTGTTCATCAAAACTACCATTGAATGTTTTTTTCATTGGGTATTTTTTCTACACCTTTTTATTATTAATTCTTAAACCTCATTATAAAACTCGATAATATTGGTTTAGAATTATATCTAGGAAATATTAGTGTGCAAGATTATTATGGATGATGAGTGAATTTGTTTTAGAAATTATGATCATGGTGAAAATTAATGTTAACAGATATATGATTGAGGTAGGTATTTATTTTGATTGTTTTATTCCCCATTCTTGATTTATATGAGAAACACAAATTAATTTGATTATAAATTAATTCATGGTTCATTTTATTCATTTTTAACTATTTCATTTTTCTTATTCTTCCTAGAAATATAGATTATATAAATTTTTTGACAATTTATTTACTCTTCATGTTCTTTACTTTTCATCGACGATGACCAAAAGAACACAACCTTCTTTTTATGGTCACATTTTTCTTTTATGCCCTTATCAATTCATAATATATTTGATATCAGTGTTCAATTTTACGGTGATAAGACTTTATCTAGGAATATATTTTTTGGTTAATTTTATATGATGTTTCTATGGATTTTTTATACTAGTTCAATGTCAAGATAATATATGTGACATCAACATGATAGTGAAAATAAAAATCTGATGGTGGTACAGGTGATGGTATTTTGAGGTTAATTCATGTGGTTGTTGTATTTCATAATGGCATGATGATAATGAAACTCAAATAATCTACATAATTTTTGAGACCTTCAGGAAAGACCCAAGGAAGAAGAAAAGTAAACAATGATGTGGCTAGAGACCCATGTTATATTTGGTGTTTTTGATACAATATCACATTCCCATGTTCATTTTCTAAAAATTTTATGACACTTACGATTGATTTAGTTTTATCATGGGTGTGTTCCCTATTTTTCTATTCCTATGAGGATAAATTAATTTATCTCATACCAAGTATAAGATTATTGATCCCTTTTGTGGGATTTGTTTCGATAAATCCAGGATTCCATATATGTGGCTTGGGGTGTGACACTTCATTTCAATCATCCATGTGTTGTTTTAGATATCTCATGAACGATATATAAGTCATGTGATTCCCATCAAGATGGGTTGTTCAAGATAGGTGAAATTTTACCCCATGGGACCAAGGTATGATCATATACCTATATATCTTCTCTTTATGAGTTACATATATGATCTAAAGATTCGTGGAGTGAGTTATCTCAATTAAGAATTACCTTGGACCACTAAGGAAAATCCCAATATTAACTATAAGGAAATAACTCACCCTAATACATCGAATCTTCTTTTGGTAATATCATATTTTGGCTCAATTTCCTTTTCTAATTGATTTATGTTTATTACTCTCTTTGATGTTTTTTTTTGTGTCTCCTGGGTTTCAGATTGTGTATAATTATATTCACACCATCATGGCATCTACCTGCATGTGCCATGTCATATAAAGATAAAAGACCATTCAATGGGATAATAGGTGGACCATGAGCTAGTGGAGATTACAATGGATATAATGACTACAAGAAGATCTCAGAGTTACATATTTACAGTTACTTCCTAGTTTGGACTTCTTTATAGTTTTGGTGGGATTCTATTTTTCAATTTTATCTTTCTAAACTCTTTTTACATACTCTAATGTGGGACTGGATATTATAAATTCATAAAAAAAATTATCTATTGAAATTTATCCATTATACTGGTGATTGTGGTTATAAATCTTTGATAATTTTATGAAATATTTCTCTTTATATAATTTTATTTCTTCTATAGATTGCGCTACACGCAACATCGGGCCTAAAGGAACCACAAAATATTATTATTTAAATATAGATGTTACAAACTCGTAATTTAATTAGATGGTATGAATATTATTAATATGATTATGAACTATATATAAATTTCCTACTTAATACAAATTCATTAATTAATTCGAATGAAGTAAGTACTCAATTTTAGGTAAGGTTATTTTCTGTATCATAAATATTTTTTATTCGAGAATGGGTTTTCTTTGTTTTTATGAGTAAATATTATAATTAATTACATGAAATTTTATAAAATTTATTTTAAGAAATAAATTTTATCTTTGATTTCATCATATAAAAAAATTTCTATCACGATATTTTTAGAATTTTCTGAAAAGTTTGATTTTTCAACGAATAATAAAAAATGTGAATTTTTATTTAAAACATTATTTTATTTCAAAGTATATATGAGATATATTTTTTTTTTTGTTTATATGTTTTAAAATGAAAAATTTTATTTTTATTTAAAATAATCTAATTATGAGTTTTAAAATGAATTTTATAATTGAATTTTGAAAAAAAAATTAAAAGGAAAATTTCTTTTAAAAAATTGTTTTTCATTTCATTTTTCTTGTTTAATTTAAATTAAATTCTTCCACTTATATGTTTTTAAATTTTATAAATAGATTACATATTTTATTGTTGATTTAAAAATTTAGTAAGTATATCCCTTTTTATTTTTGTCAATATGAATCGTAAACATAATTATTTTTCTTACCACAAAAAAGGTTAAATCAGGTAATTAAAGTGAAAAATAAAATTATAAGGATTATAAAATGACCCTACAACATTTATTAATACTATTTTATGATTCCCTATTATTCCATACTCATCCAACATTTGGTTATATGGAATTTTATGTCAATTATGATGATATTGTGAAATTTATAGTATTAAAATTCAAGAAATGTCTACCATGTCAAACTTTTCATATTAATAATATTAATATTATAAATATCTAGTTATCTATAGTAAATGTTCAGTTATAAATATTATTTTTAAATATAATATATTCATATTCATAATGGTATTTTATATTATATTTTTAGTGAATATATAATTACATTAAATGCTTACACTACATTGATGCAGTAATTACTCAATTAATATAAAACAAAAATAAATTATATCAAAAATATTAAAAGTAATATAATATGAAATAAATAATTTCATCCACAAATTTACTATATGAAAATGACATATTATTTAGGTTTGAAAAAATTATATTTTAATTCCCCTTTTTCTGAATGTATTTAAAGTTAAATTCAATGAATAGTGTCAAAATTGAAAATAATGATATTTTATGAAATTAGTATTTTACTAAATTATTTCAAAATAATAAAAAACTTAAAATAAGACAATTTAGAATTGATATGGTAACAAAAGTCATAAATTGTTCATTTATGGTCCAATTTTCAGCATATAAGTAAAAATTACAACCAATTAATATTGAAAATTGTTATACAATAAAAAAATGATAAGGTTTATAATTACCCAAAAAATGTATAAAATATTTTTTTTAATGGTATTAAAAACCTATACCACTTAATCTTTTAATACCTTTCCATTTTTTGGTATTTTTCTTTAGAATTAATTTATTATAATTTAATATTTTGAGAAATTACAAAAGATCACCTCACCTTAATTACAAAAGGTCATATCCACCCTCACTTTATGACACCACTTTGACCCTTATATCTTGACCATAATATGTCAAATTATCTTCTCAACTTTATTAGATACATTTTAGTGGTTTTGATATTCCCAAAATACCAACCATATAACATTTTATTGCAGATATAAAGGATTCATTTCGAAGAAGAAGGTGTTTGAATATGAATAAAGAAATGAAAGACTTGAGGTAAGGTCTTATTTCAAACTCTCATCATTATTTGGTTTTTTTATGTTTAAGTCTCCATGGGTGAATATTTATATTCTAATTCCATTTTTCTAAAAAAATCAAAAACTTTATTACTATTATCCTATAATTATTTAAAATTATTTTTAATAATGTTTGACTTTCTAAAAAATGGTTTGAAATGAATTTTTTTTCATTTTCTAAATGGGGTACTTTGTGAATTTTTTGACAATGGTATGGAAGGAATTTTTTAACTTAAATATAATGAGTGTATTTCTACTCCTCCATAACTTATATTTTCTTTAAATATTCCTTTAAAAGTTTAAAATTTCATTTTCAAAGAAATTATTTTCCTTTATAATTGCACAATTTTTCAAAAATAAGTTAATTTAAATTGGAAAGGGTATTTTCCATAATAAATGTTCGAAATGGTCATTAAAAGTAATTTATTATATAATATTTATTACTTTTATGTTGCCTAATATTTACATGTTATATGATCTTGTGATCCCATATTTAGTAATGATCTAGATGGTTTATGATTATAATGACACAATGATTACAAAATCCATTTCTTTTCTATGAGTTATGTTTTGATGAAATGTTTTTGAAATATATTTATTTTTATGGGTTATGATATGTTTAATGTTTAATGATCTTGTGGAAGACATATGAATTATTTTCTTTATGTGGTAAGTGGGAACTATATGTCCCTCAAATGTATTTGGTAATGATTAATGTTATATAATATCAAAGGGTACATAGGATGTTATCTGAATCTTGAAATAGGGTATGCATGAGGTTTTCCCAATCCTGAATCAGGTATATGGGCGGTAAGAACAATACTAACATTTTATGAATGTCTTAGTGGTTATCCTTGACATAAGGTGTTCTATGATTATATGTATTCCAGAATCTATGTCTTATAATAATGTTATGATCTTATGGATCTTTTTTTTTTGATTTATTTTTGATTCAAGTCTTATGAATGGACAAGATTTATTCCTTGACTCAATTTTATGATCTATTATTTGAAAGGTATAGTTCTAAAATTTCAATATCATTCTCAAATTCTCATGATATCTATATTTTATTATTTATATCTCCATTTTTTACCATTAATGAACATCTGACCTCACCTTTTTTATGTTTCCATCACCAAGTTATGAAGAAGGGTTTTATGAATGATCAGTTGAAGAAGCGTGTTATATCTGGATAACTTAGTGGGGTAGATTTAGTTCACCTATTAACCAATTTTTTAGGTGTCTATGTTTCAGAGGTACAAGACCTAAATGATTCTGGATTGGATCATTATTTAATATAATTAGTTTTTATCTATTAAGATGTAATATCTATATATGAAAAGTATGGGTCGCTATAGTTGGTATCAGATCAAGGTTTAGTTAATATTTTGAAACAAGGATGAGAAAAAACCTCAGAAATAACCATAAAGATGTGTCCAAGTATAGGTTAAATCCTATAGTTTTGGTAATTTTCTTTAATAACCTAGGTTAAACCTAACATTTCATATAAGGTTTCATGTTTGAAGACATTCTCTAAATAATTTTTCATGATTCCAAACTATGATTAATATTTCTCATGATATGTTTTTTTGGTTTTATTTAATGGATGTAATGATAAAGAATCGTGCTAATGATGAATCTGATGTACAAAAAATGATTTTACACCTAAGAAACCATATTTTATTATACTTTCAATGTAGAATCTTGTAGTTAAGTTCATACAACTTTTATAGGCTGTGAATCATTCCTAACTTCCAAACAAGAAAAATAGGGAAGAACATTCTATTGATTTCATTAGGAGGGAATTCCCAGCTTATTTTCAGGGGTCTACTGGTCCAATAGTCTTTGATAAATGGATCAGTAACATTGAAAATATATTTTTCATTCTACAGTTTTCGGAACGTGATCTGCTTTTTTATCAATTGTATGGTGAAGCATATCAATGGTGGAATCTTATCAAGAATATGATAGAACAAAAAGAAAATGAATAATTGGAGTGGGATGAATGTAAATTATGATTATTCAATAAGTACTATCTTTTTATTCTTTATATGATAATAGATATGGAATTTCTTGATAGGAAACAAAATGATGATGAATCTATCAGTAACTATGAGGAAAATTTTACAATACTTGTGAGGTACACATCTAGTATTATAATTCAAACCTAAAGTAAGATATATTATTTCTTAATTGACATAAAACAAATTCTATGATGGGTTTCTTAATTGAAGTGTAAATATTTCATCGATTTCTAATTTCCATTGAACTTGATCCGTATCTGAAGTTCACCTCAATGTTATAGAAAATTATTCAGCAAGATGTGGATACATAGTTAGGGTTTATCAGTAATTATTGTTATTAGATATATGTTTAGACTAAAAGGACCATTAAAAATATATAATACATGTTGAGATATTTCTCTTTGTATTTCAAAGGTGTTTGGTATCAAAAATTTCCTTTGGTGGAAATTTCATACAATAATAGTTTCCACTCCAACATTCCAAATGATCCAAATGAATCCCTCTATGGTAGGATGTGTAGAACTCCAAGATTCTAGAATGAAGTTATAGAAAGAAAAATAATGTGGCTTTATCTAGATGATGAAATAAAAGTGAAGGTTGGATCTATTAAATTACACATTGAAGAAGCTTCTGGATGAAAAAAAGATATGCTGATAATTATCAGAAAGATCTAGAATTTTAAGTGGGGGAATTGGTTTCAAATCAATATCTCCAAAGAATTTGGATATCATGTTTCAAAATAAGGTAAATCTAATCCTTAGGTATATTGGTACTTTTGAAATTCTTGACTATGTAGGGAAAATATCTTATCGATTGTTTCTTCCACTGAATATGTCTCAATTTCGTGATGTGTTCTATATATCTCTCCTAAAGATGTACATACTAGATCCCTACCATGTACCAAACTTAGAGGTTTCACCTCTAGATAAAGATATTTATTATAATTAATAATTATTAGAGATTATATATTAGAGAGAAAATTTTCTATCAAACAAGACCTCTCTTCGAGTTGAATATCTAAGGTGAAACCTCCAATTTGAGGAAGTTGCGTGGGAACCTAAGGATGTTATGGGGAAGTAGTATCCTCATCTTTTTATATGTAAGTGAGGAATTTCAAGGGTTAAATTCACTTTAAGGGGTATATATTGTAATAACATGATGTTTTTATGAAATATTTCACCTTAAATATTTATATATCATTAATGTCTTGTATTACATTAAGCAATGGGGCGAAACAAACACCAAAATATTTTTAATTAAATATAGAAATCAAAACCTAGCCATTTAGTTAGAATATATTAATAGTATTAACTTAATTATGAAATATATATAAATTATAGGCTGAATAGAATGAATTAATTAATTCTTATGACGTTAGTACTCAATTTTCTCAAATTTTATTTCTTGCTTCTGAAATATGTTTTCCTTACAGATGGTTTTTTATCTCTTTCTGAATGAATTTTATTGTCTATTTATAGAAATTTTATAAATAAAATTTAAAAACAAATGTTATTCTTGAATTCATCTTAGTAAATTTATACTATGGTGAAATATTTATATTTTTCTAAAAAGGTAAATTTTTCAATGAATAGTGAAAATACTGATTTTTATTTAAAACTGTATTTTCATTCAATGAATATATAACCAAAATTATATTTTGAGATTAGTTTAAATATTAAATTATAAAAATTTTATTTAAAATAATTCAATTATTGGGTTTTAAATGAATTTTATAGTCTACTTTTGTATAAAAACACTATATACTTAAAAATGGTATTTTTTAAAAAAACAATTATTATGCTTTACGGGTTTAATTAAAAATTAAATTCTTCAACTTATGTGTTTTTAATTTTTAAAAATTAATTCCATATTTTTAATGGGGAGTTAAAAATTTAGTAAAGAGGTCTATTTTATTTTTTTTCAATATGAATAGTAAACTTTGTTATGTTTGTTACCATAATAAAGGGTAAAGTACGTAATTAAAGTTAAAAATAAAATGAAAAGAATTTTAAAATGAGACTAACACTTTCCCTCATATTATTTCAGAATTCCATTTAATCCATAATCTTCAATGATTTTGTTATATGTAATTTTAGATCCATTTGGATGAGATTATATACTTTAGATAATTTTATTTAAAGAAAACTCCTATATTTCACACTTTTGTTATTGATGATTTTAATATTTTTAATATGGGTTTGTCTCATATATATGTTCAGTTATAAATATTATTTTGAAATTTAAAATATTTATCTTAATCATGAAAATATATAATAAATTTTTTATGAAACAAATAATTACCTTAAATGCTTACACAACACCAATGCAGTAATTATTCAATTAATGGAAAATAAAATAAATGATATTAAATATCTTAAAACTAAAAAAATATGAAATAAATAACATGATCCAAGAATTTTATATAATATCATGAAATTTTATTTAGGTTTTAAATAATTATATTTGAATTCTACTTTTTCCCCATGTATTATATGTTAAACAAGATGAATAGTGTCAAAATTGACAATAACTATATTTTATCAAATTAATATATTATTAAATTTTTTAGAAAAACTAAAAATATTTAAGTAAGACATGGTTGATAATATATTTTCAATAATGCCATAAATTTCCCTTTTATGGTCCAATTTTAACCTTATAAATAAACATTGCAGCCCTTTAATATTTAAAAAGGTATTTCTAAAGTTAAAATTGGAATTTGTTAACTACGGGTTAATCAATATGATCAGGTTAAAAATAAAAATAATATATTATCTAAAATACATTAGTTGATGGGATTAAAACTATATCCCACATTATATTTGAATTATATTCCATTTGAAGGTTTTTCAAATGATAATGAGTTTATTATAATTTAATATTTTAAGAAATTCCAAAAGTATCACTCTCTTCAATTATAAAAGGGAACATCATACCTCACTTCATTATAGCACATAGATCCTTCTCTCTTGACCATCCTCAAAAAAAAATATTCTCAAATTACCTAGAAATATTCTAGATGTTTTAGTCTTCCAAAAATAGCAAACCTAGAGCCTTTTATTATAGATCCACAAGAGTCATATCAAGGAAGAGGGGGTTTGAATGATAGTGGGGAAATGTGAGACTTGAGGTAAGGGTGTATTTCAAAATTTATTCATTATTTGGGATATTTTATGTTAAATTCTACTTAGGGGAATATTTCTCTTCTATGTCCATGTTTTTAAAATGGTTTTCACTATTCTACTATAATTATTTAAAATCATTTGTACCCACGATTGACTTTTTATAAAATATTATGAATGGAATATTTTCGTAATTTTCCAAACAAGGTACTTTTTTAATTTAAAAAAAGTATGGAAGGAATGTTTTTTTAACTTATAAATAATTATTGACTTTTATTACGATCATGAGTAATATTTTATTTGAGTATTCCTTCACAATTTTACAAGGTCATTTCAATGAAAATTTTTTATTTTATAATTCCGTAGTTTTTCAAAAATAAGTGATTTTAAAATGGAATAGGTGTTTTCTTGAAGAAATTTCCAATTGGTCATACAAAATGATGTTTTGTATAATATAACATAATTTGATGTTATATAATATTTACTAGATATATTATCCAATCATACTGTATTTTTTCATTCTCTTGATGGTTTATGAAAATGATAAAACAATTTTTATGAAACACATTTATTTTTCCTAATTTCTGATATAATGAAATGATTATGAATTACATTAACTTTCAAGTGATTTGATATCATGAATTTTTCATGATCTTGTGGAAAAAAAGTATGATTTATTTTCATTATGTGATGGTTATTACATATATCTCCATATAATGAAGTGGGTAATGATAAATGTTATATGAGCTCAAAGGGTACATGGGAAGTCATCCCAAACCTGAAATAGGATATACATGAGGTTATCACATGCCCAAAGTAGGTACAAGGGTGGTTATCCCAACACTATCATGTTATGAATGAGATCATGGGTAGCATTTACATAAGTTTTTATACACTTATGTGTATGACACAATCCATTTCTTGTGCTAATGTTATGATCTTAGGGCTTATATTCTTTTATTTCTTTATGATTCATGTTTATAGTGTAATCCCCGAGATTTAAAATAGGAACATCATATTCAATAACATTTATAAAACAAAACACTAAGATTATTATAGAATATAACACCACAATTATTTATAAAATGTTTATTTAAATTCAATCTCTTTGATAGAATGTGATGCACGCAATGTCGGGTTTAAACAGAACATGATACTCTATTAATAAACTTTTATTTAAATTTGACTATTATATCTTAACTGTTAAGATGGAGAGTATGAATATTAATAACTAAAATATAAAAATTGTATGGTTTACACAACTATAAAATAAATTCAATGGTTATATATTTATTTTAAATAAAATAAGAACCATTTGAAATAGAAAGAAATAGTTTTTGAAAAACTAAATTTTTCTAAAAGTTGGATTAGTTTCTATTTGTGTACATAATATAAAAATAATTTTTAAAATATTATTAAACATATTTTAAAAAACAAAATATGTTTTTTAATTTAATATCTAAATATTATCATTGCCTGACATTTTTATAATTTTTTTAAAAAATAATTTTTAATGAATAATAAAAAATACACCTTTTATTGAAAACTCCCTCTTCATTTAAATTATTTACAATGTAAAATTATAAATTGGTTGAAAAGTAAAATTATTCCAATTATATGAAAATTTAACTAACTTAATTTGTTTTAATTAATTTTATAATGAATTTTTATATTAAAACATTCTATAACTATGAGAATTTTCCCATTGGAATGATGTTATTTTATTGTGTCTACCTTTAAATTTTATATTAAATTCTACCACTTATGTGAATTAAATTTGGTAAAATAGATTCTATATTTTTAATCATCATAACTTATATTAAATAATATGTTAAAAATATTTTTTTACCATAATTAATGGTGAAAAGAGTAAAAATTAATTATCATGGTTAATGTAAAAATGGGTCTAGTATGGAATTTAAACTAAAAACATATAAGGGAAACAATAATCTAAAAACTAATAAAATTACTATTTAATGGACATATTTATACACTTATCTCCTTATTATCTACATTTATAAGTATTTGGGACACTTTTCTATGAAGAGTACCAATATAATAATTTAAGTAAAGAAATTCAAAAAATGTCACCCTCTTGATTTTAAATTCCAAATACGTGTTCACATACAAACAAAATAAAATTTTGAACTAATATGGATGGTAATTTTTAAAATAATGAAATTAATTTTATATGGGTAATTTATTTTTAATTTTTAGTAACCATATCATTACACTAAATTGATATGAAACGCCTAAGTAGTAATTATTTTGTTAATAGAAAAATAAAATAAATGATACTAAAAATAACAAAACTAAAATAAATTGATTGAATTATTATGTTACGTTGTTCATTTTAAAAAATATTTCATTTTACACATTTTTTAACATAATATATTTTAATTAAATTTTTATCTTGATTTTTTTAATTCTAATTAAATAAATAGTGTCAAAATTGACATTATTGTTGTTTTATATAAAATGATATTTTATTAAATGATTTAAAATTACTCATAATACAATCTAATTCAAAGTATTTTTTATGTGTTTAAAAAATTAATATATATTCAATAAATTCTCCAATTTTTATTTGGTAGTGACTATATTGGCCCCTAAATAGTAAAACCTTTTTTACCACTGTTAAGGTTAAAATGTTGTTTTTTCACATTACATGTGCTTGTGTTAAAATTAATTATGAAATCACATTAAATTTTTTTAATGAATTAAATTTCACATATTTAATTTTTTGTTCCAAATTATATAATAAGTATCATTTTATTTTAGGCTTAAAGGACAATTTATCTATGTTAAAAATGCTACTTACTGTAGTTAATTACTAAGATGGTAAAAGTAAGAAAACCTAGAAGTTACGGAAAAAACATTAAAACATTTTTTCACTTTTTCTATGAATGTTTGGATAAAAATTATCATCCCTCCCCAATTTAATGATCAATTTTGGATCCACTTGGGGTGATATTGACTTCCTATTTTTGAATAGTTTTGGGTGTTTACAAATATGTCACTCCTCCTCAATTATAAAAGGTAACTCACTCCGCTGACTTTTTCACACATATAAATCCCTTATTATCGTCAAAATACATCCAAAATTCCACTCAAAAATACTTATACACATTATATATATTATGGTTTCCTTAAAATACCAACCCTGGGGTCCGTAAGAAGATATCCAAAGGTGGTTTCTCTAAGATAAGTTTATTGTCTTTACTAAGATCATTCTTTTTATTTATTCTTTTAAAACACTATATTATGTCTTACAACATCCAATATATTAAAACCATTATATAATATAAAAATATATGTTATTATATTTATGGAATAATATTTATCCATCTCTACTTCAATAAAGTGGGAAACGAAATCATTAATCGTGTGTACGGAAGACTACTACCTCGTGAACTGATGTAATTTTTTTCCCTAAATAATTCTCATGGTTAGATTTAATAATGGATTTAATATATATATATATACATATATAATATTCAGGGTATATTTTTATATATGGAGTTATAAATATCACATATACCTTATTTATTTCCATTCTATTTAAAATTTGATAATGTCACCCGTGTGTACGGTGGACTACCCCCTTGCGAAGCGATATGATTCTTTTTTTAGTTATGATTTACATGGTAATTAATTATGATAAATTAAGTGAATATCTTTGATATATAGGAAAAAATATCCAATATTAAAATTAATATATCATAAACATATTTACCCTTTCATCCTTTAAGGAAATGATATCATCGCTCGTGCGTAAGTATGTCCTACTATCTCCACGAAGTAATGTGATTCATTTTCTAAGTCCAATTTTCAAGAATGGTTATATGGATGTATCTAATGAAAAAATATATATTTATAAATTTAATATAATTATGTTAGTGACATAATTATATCGTATATACTAGAAAAAAACTTTCATGACCAAAAATGAATGAGAAAACAGACAATTAATAGCCAAAAAATATAATATAATGAAATATTATTAAAAAAGGGCAGCAAAATGTTATAAGAATATCATATATGTCATAATATAGATTATTATTTTTTTATAATAGATTTATAATAAAAAATATATTAATTATTAGTAGTTTTATACACATACAAAGGTGGTCTATCTTGAGTTAAGGGTTTCTCATCTCACTTTAACTTTTGTGAGACATATTCCATATTCACTACTTATTCCTTTTTTGTGGAGTATATACTACCCAGTTGATATATTACATAATTAATGTATTTATATTATTGGTATTTCATGTTTTATTTTAGGTTTTTTCTATCACGTGGGTTATGATTCAAATGTTACCGATATAGTAAGGGTTAATTTCATAACCTCACCGTTATTCAGGATTGTTTTTTTAAGTCTCCCTTAGAGGAATTATCTAACATTTATATCTTAAAATCAATATATTTTCTTTTTTTTTTCTAGTTATTAATAAAAGTTTTCAATTAATAAAACCATTTTAAATCTCTTGGGTACCTATAATATTTGATAAAATGTTTGGTTAAAAAATATGAAATTATTTTTCTCTTCGGCTAAAAATATTATTTCATAAAAAATCATTTTTTCTAAAAAAAATTAGAAATTTTTTTTAACTATTTATCAATTATTTATAAAAAAATATTTACACATTTTATACTTTTTAAAATAAATTAAAGTAATCTTCATGTAGTTTTCAAAACAAGGCCTATTTGGCTTTTATAGAAAATGTGAATGAAATATTGGTTTTAACATGTACGGCATGAATAGAATTTCCCAATGTCTGGACAACTCAAAGATCTAAAAATTATTTTATAAGTTTAAACCGTTATTTTCAAAGAAATAATTTTTTAAAATTGTTTTTAAATTTTATTTTGAAAAATATTTTCAAGGTAAAAAATATTATTTTTCTAAAAAATATTTTATATCACATTTATATAGTTTTATATTCACGAATAACATTAACACATTGATATACATATTATCCACTAAGGATATGTTGTATCAATATCATCATTATTAATTATTTTGATATTTTAAGATAATTTTCACTGATTATTTACAATTTAATTATCATTAACAATATTACTATGGATGGTTTATGATTATGTTTATTTGATCAGGGTAAGTATTATTATTTTTAATGTTTTTTTTCAATAAAAATGTTTATATTTATTATTTTTCACCCATTTTATATAAATAACGCATTAGACGTATTAAGTAAGAGGTTGTTCTGATTATATATATTCCCTCGATGCATCAATAGGTCTCAGGTGACAAATCAGTTGGCTAAATTAGATAGTTTTCTACCCATATAATTAAACTATGTTGTGAATGGTCTTGATAGTATGTTTTAGATGTACATTACTATGAATTCCCTCATTATGAGATCATTTATTGAAGTTTGTGTGATTATTCGAATAGTTTTAATTTCAATTTATAAGTTTCAATATTTTTTGGTTATTTATATGGATTTATTTTTTCGATATTTATTTCTTCCATGTTATTTTCAGTTTATTGATTAAATTTCATGTGTTTTAGTTATTTATCATGACATATTGATTATTCTCATTTATTAATGATAGCTTCCATTTTATTATTACCCTTACTGAGCATCATAGATGACCACTTTCTTTTGTTTTATTTTCCCCAAGATATTAGGAAATGTTTTTGGATTGATAATTCAGGATATGGTATGAGTAATAATGGATTACTCAAGTGAAAACATTATGTATTTTATGTTTTCAATTATAATGTGAATTTTAAATAGGTATATAGTTTAACAATACTAATAAAATGTTAGTTCCTTCAGTATGTGATTATTTTTATCTTATCCTAATTTATTTAATTGACCATCATTATTGGGCTAATCGGTTTGGTGTCTTTACAGTGTGTATCAAATGAAGTTTAGTAGAAACCTTGCAACTAGATTTAGGAAAACATAGATTAGGTAATATAACCCTATTAATTACATTAAGGAAAATTCTGATTATTTGATAACATCATAATGTTTTGGTTAGGTAGGGATTATATAGTTTTCTATGAAATAGATCCATATTTGGATACTACATCTAGACATTATTCGAGAACAGATATACCTAAGGGTAATAACTCTAAAAAATGAATGCTAGGATTAACTTGAGCATCACTTAGTATTTGAAAGTGAGCCTTACTCTATACTTGTTTTGAAAATCCAGTTATATATTATTTGGTTAATTCACATTTTCTTTATAAGTAATTATAAAGGATGTAAGGATATTTTTATGATTTGAAATCTTTCCCAAAGAAACCATGTTTATAATTATAATATTATTCATGCATAAATTTTTCAATTTATGTTAAGTGTTTTACAATTTTTGTTATTATGCATTATGTTTCATAATGTTATGTTCTATTATAGTGTATTAAAATGTTTATAAATGGCATCTAGAAAAAGGAATGGTAATTATATTAACGACCAAAATCCAAAGAGTAATAATATTCATTTAATTGATATCCTTAATGAAATCCTCTAAAGTAAACTAATCTCCCAAAAATTATCATCATATGGGGACATAGTATCATGTTCTATCAAGAAAGAGAAATAATTATCCCTATATTTCGGATTTTAAGGTAATTAAGATAAGAATATGATGTCAAATCAAAAGATAGATAAAGGGTATAATGTAAATAATGATTTCCACCGATGTGATAATTGTGGAAATAAACACCTTTGTACTTGCATAAAGGGAATGGAAGTTTTCTATAAGTGTAGAGATAAAGGCCACCATTATCATGATTTCATGTTTAATAAAGAAACATTGCATGTATAGTGTTTCATATATAATAATATATGGCACTATGAAAATTATTTCCCCTGGTGTCAAGGGAATATACTTTATAAGAAGCTAAGGGATTAAGAACAAGATTATGTTATTACTATAGCAGAAGTGGAATGTTTAAAGTTCTTTTTTATTTGGATTAAATAATTTTATTTCATAAGTATTTTATAAATTATAAGAATCATAAAATATATAATTATTTTACTTCAATTTTTTCTACAAGGATTTAAAGAAATATATTTAATGGTATTGACGACCAAGAAAAATGAAACAGTGGAAAGTTGAACTTTTTGTAAAAAATATGATTGAGAGAGGATAACGCTAAATATGTGGACAATTTTTAGATAATAATTATAAATATATTTTAATAGAATAGTATTGGTAAATATTAAATAGGATAGTGATTTGTGTTTTATTTGTTTTTGTTTACAGAACGTCTCAATTTATGGAATATATTCGACAAATTGAGATTTTATTTTTTAAAGCATGCATTTTTTCATAAAGATTATATGGTGATAAAGGTATTAAAATATTTGGTTTATTAAATTAAGATATACTTTATATTTTATAGGGAATATAATTTTAATTTGTTTTTGAAAATTTATTAACCATCCTTATAAATTTTTTACATTGAATTTTGTCAGATCTATTTTGGAAGATTAACTATTAATGAAATATATTAAAATGAATATTGGGTGTTATTTTTTATGTATAAAGATTAATTTATTATATTGGATGACATTTTCTAAAATATTTTGGTTTTTTTAACATTTAGAGACATACATAAATATTATTCACTTTTTTATGGATATTATGATCCACAAAATATTAATTTCTGTTCTTTAGACATAAAAATTCATCTTGGATATTCATTTCATTATGTAATAAATAAAGTGAAAAATGATTGAAGAGCAACCAAATGATGAAATTATACTTGTAAAAGTTAATTATATCAAGTAAGATTATTTCCTTATATTCTTAGTAACAATAGGAGAATAATCCCTCAAATTTAGGAAAAAGATCTTGAAATAAAAATGGTATCCTATTACATTCATTTACAACATAGTATTATGGATTTGTGATTTTTAAATTTCTCTTTATCATTCAAATTATTTTGATCATTGAATTATATCACTCTACATAATTATTTTCACTTTTCTTCCATATCAATATCTTCACTTTCCACTAATGCTCCCATATTTGGATACCTAGTTTGTTTCATTCTAGATGAAATTGGTACTTTCCTTTCTCTCTTATTAAGATGATTTTTTTTCATCCCTTTTGTAATTTGGGATTTAAATAAGGGTATTTTAAAATGTCAAACCCTTGATTAGAAGCATCAAGATTAAATTGTGTGTACACAATTTATTTAAGGGGTAAAATGTAAAACCCTGAGATTTTAAAAGAGGGACATCATGTTATATAACATGTATAAAATTAAACACCAATATTAGAAGATAATAATATTCATAGGGACTATATAACCTATTTCATAAAATTCAATCTCTTCAATAGCTTGTGATTCATGCAACGCCAGGTTTAAACGAAACGTGATACACTATTAAAAAATTATTACTTAAACCTGACCATTATAACCTGACCATTAAGATGAAGGGTATGAATAATAATAATTTAAATTTAAAAATAACATGATTTTAAAATTTATAAAAAAATTAAATGGAAATATATTAATTTAAAATAAAATAATAACCATTTGAAAGAGAAAGTAATATTTTAAAAAAACTATATTTTCCTAAAAGGATGATTATTCACGCTTTGTGCACCTAACTTAAAAATAATTTTTACTAGGATAGAAATTTTTTTGGGAAAAATAAACTTTATTTTGAAATATCATATCTTATTTTTCTTTGGATAAATTTTTTAGAATATTATGAAAAGGTAATTTTTTTACTGAATAGTGAAAAATACTGATTTTTATTGAAAACTGCTTTTGCATTTTAATTATATACAAAGATAAATTATATTTTAAAATGACTTTAAATTAAAATATGTTTGATTATATTGTAATTTTAAAAAATTAGGTTATTTTAATAAATTTTATATTTAATTTTGATGATAAAATTTTCTATACTTATGAGAATTGTCTCTTTAGAAAATCGCTCTTTCATCGCCTCTACAATTTAATTTTAAATTGAATAATGAAACTTTTTTGAATTTAATTTCTTAAAATGGATTCCATATTTTTAATTATAATAATTTATAAAATATAATAAGTTCAACGTGATTATTTACCCTAATGAATTGTGAAAATAAAAAAAATTAACTATTTAGATTAATGTAAAAATCGGTTTACTAGGGGGTTAAACTAAAACGAAAAGGGTTAAATAACCTATGAAATTATAAAATTACTATTTAATAGAAATATTTAGACTATTATCACCTCATAAACTATTTTTAAGAGTTTTTTTACACTTTTCCAGGAAATTATCCTACATAATAATTTATTTAAAGAAATAGACCAAATGTCACACTCTTGCTTTTAAATTTAAATTATGTGTTTACATAGGTACAAAAGAATAATCTGAAAAAATACATATATTAATTTTTAGAATATAGAAATTAGTTTTAAAATGGTAATTAATTTTTAATTTTTAGTAATCATATAATTACTAAAATTCTAAAGGAATGCCAATATAGTAATTATTTCTTTACTATAGAAATAAAATTAACAATACTAAAAATATTAAAAGTAAATTAAATTTATTGATTTATTATGTTCCATAATTTTTTTTATAAATATATCATTTTATAAAGTTGTGTAAATATTATATTCTAAATCCATTATTGTCCTAATTTTTTAAAAATTCCAATTAAATGAATAATGTCAAAAGTGTCATTAATATTAGTTTTAAATTAATTATATTTGATTAAATTATTTAAAATTTATTATAATTTCATCCTTTTACAAGTTATTTTTAAATATTTAGAAATATAATATCTGGTCTATTAATGGACCAATATAAATTTTATAGTGACAATATTAACCACTAAATAGTAAAAACATTGTTATCATAGTTAAGGTTAGAGCATTGTTTTTTCACGTTACATGTGATTGTGTTAAAATAAAATTTCAACACATATAGGATTTTTCTTTGATGAATTTTATTTATTTTTTATAATATGTGGGTAAAAATTACCTAGTGTGTCTAATTTTCTTTTAGTCTTAAATTATAAATTACCTACGTTAAAAAGGCATGTTGCCATAGTGAAAAACTAAAATGGTAAAATTAAGGAAATATAGAAGTTAAGGGAAAAATTAAAACATGTGCTTTTTTATGTTTTTGATTTATTTACAGAACATATAATCTATACAAACCTTTAATTTTCAAACCTTTATCCACTTTGGGTGAGAGTAACTTCTCATTATTGAACAGTTCTTGGTATTTTAAAAAAATTTAATCCACCTCAATTATAAAAGGTCACTCACTCCCCTTACTAATTCACACATATCAAGAAATTTTTATTAAAAAAACCTACCAATATCCCCCCAGGAATACTTATTCAAATTCTTGAGCTATTATCTTTCTAAAAATATGAACCCTATGGTTCTTAAGAAGGAATCCAATGGTGGTTTCTCTAAGATAATTTAATTGTCTTCACCAAGATCATTATTTTCATTCTTCTTTTGTAATGATGAATTATGTATTAACATATAAAATATAATAAAACCAGTATATAACATAAAATAATATTTTACTAGTTTTATTTTATAATATTTATTCATCTCCACTTTCATAAAATGGGAAACAATATCATTAATCGTTTGTACGGCGGACTACCACCTTAAAAACTGATGTAACTCATTTTCCATCAAGAATTATCGTAGTTTGATATAATAATGGATTATATATATATAATTCATGATATTATTATAATACAGGATTTAAAATATCCCATATACCTTACTACATCCAATTCTGTTTAAAATATGAAAACATCACTAGTGTGTAATCTGAACTATCGCCTCATGAAGCGATGTCATTCGTTTTTCAGTTACACTTTCCAAAGAAAGTAATAAGGATATATTTAATGAATATATGTGATATATATAACATGATATAAATTATTAAAAATTAATATAGCATTCACTTCCTTACCATTCCACCATTTAATTAAATGAAATCATTTCTCGTGGGTACGTACAACGTACCAAGTCCACAAATCGATGTGATTCATTTTCAATGTTTAATTTTTAATAATTTTTCTAACGATGTATATAATTAAAAAATAATATTTTCAAATTAATATAATTCTCGTGATGATTTAAACATAAACTATCAACAAGAATTGGAAGAGTCGTGAAAAAACATGCATGAGAAAACAAGGCAATTAGCACTGGAAATAATGAAAATAGTGAAATATTATAAACAAATGGGTGTTAAAATGATATAAAAGGATCATATATGGTATTATATATGTTATTATGGTTCTTTAGTATATTTAAAATAAATATATATTTATTACATATGATTTTTTTTCACTTAAAAACCAGTTTAAACCTAATGTAAGGGTTTCTCATCTCACTTTCACTTCTATGAGACAAACACAATATTCACAACTTATTAATTTGTGCGGTGTATATAATACAAATTTTTATAGGTTATATAATTAATATATTTATATTCATGGTATTTAAATATTCATAATATGTTATTTCTTTCATGGGGATAATTATTCAAAAGTTACCAAAGTGGTAAGGGTTTATTTGATGATATCATCATTATTCATGATTTTTTTGTTTATGTCACTCTTGGGAGAATTATTTTATATTTATATATTAAAATAAATTAATTTTATTATAATATAAATAATCATGAACTTTTTCATTTAATATTACCATTTTTCTGATCTTTAGTTCATAAAATTATTGAAAAAATGATTTTAATCAAATAAAACATTATTTCTCTCTTTAGTAGAAAATATGTTTTCTTAAAAGACCATGTTTTCTAAAAATGTTTTCTAAAATATTTTTAACCATTTTAAATATATTAATTATGTAAAATTTTATGAATTTTTATCTTTTTACAAAAAAAAATTAACGGAATATTTATATTTTTTCAAAACAAGGCTTGTTTGGATTTTAACAAAAAAACATTAAAGGAATCATTGAATTAACATGTATGACATGAAAACAAATTCCCACCATTAAGAAATATCAATTTTTAAATGATTATTTTATATTTTTTAAAGTTATTTTTAAAAGAAAATTATTTTGAAAAGATTTTTTGAACTTTTATTTTTCAAAATATTTTCAAATTAAGAAGGTGATTTTTTATTAAAATGTTTTTAATGACATGTTTATGGTATTTCTATTCATCAAATACGTAAAACCATTATTATAATTACGATCCAATATAGATAAATTTTATAAATATAATATTTATTATTTATTTGGATGGTTTATGATAATTTTTTATGATTATTTACAATTTTATTACCATACACTATAATACTATGGATGGTTTGTGATTATGTTTATTTGATTGGTGTAAGTATTAACATTTCATATGTTGTTTTGTCAAAAAAATGGTTTATGTTGATTATTTTTCACCCCTTTAATGTGAGTAATGCATTAGACTTAGTATGTTATGGGTGGGTTTTAGTTATAGATATCCCCTCGATGCATAGATAGTTATCGTGAGACAAATCAGTTGACTAAATTAGATGGGTTCCTACACAAATATTTAAACTATCTTATGAATGGTCTTGAAATTATATTTTAGATGTCCGAAATTATGAATTCCCTCATTATGATATTAGTTATTAATGAACATTTGATTTTTCAATTAGTTATAATATTCATGGATAAGTTTAAATCTAATTTGGTTGTTTATATGTATTTATTTGATCATCATTTTTATACCATATTATGCTCTGTTTATTGATCAAATGAAATGTGATTCAGTTATTTACCTTGTCATATTTATTATGCTTATTTATTCATGGTATATTCCGTTGTATGGTTACCCATACCGATAGTCTAAGATCATCCATTTCTTATGTTTTATTTTCTCTAACATACCCAAAAGTGTTTTTTGATCGATATGAAAGGATAAGATATGAAAAACAAGGGAGTAATCAAATAAAACACATTGTATATTTTATGTTTTCTATTATAATGTGCATTTCAAGTATGTATCTCATTTAAAAAGTCTACTAGACTATTTGGTCCTTCGAGATTTGATTCCTTGTATCTTATTCCAATTTAATAAAGTAACTTCCAGATCTGGGATAATAGGGTCGGGGCCTTTACATATGAATAGTCAAGGTTTATATTATGTCTCAAGTTTATGATTTAGGATATACAGGGTATTGTTTTAAAATGTTAAACTCGTACCCTTATGCTCACATTATCCTTATGTGATTATTGATATCTCCTTTGTTTACCCTTGTTGTGAATCTAATCCCACCCTTTATTTTGTGTTATTACCCCAGTTATGAAGAAATAATTTTTATATGATAAGTTCCATAAGGGTGCTTGATATGAATAACTTAGTGGGAGTTGATATAGTTCACCTATGAAACATTTTATATGTATCTATGTTTCTAAAGGTACTAGACCTAAAAAATTATTGTAGGGATCATTATATTATATGATTAATATTTATCTATTAAGATATAACATCTATGTATGGAAAGTATGGGTAGATATAGGAGTTATATGTGTGTGTAGGTACCTGAGGCTAAGACCTCCCATGTGAGATCATTTTCTACTTATTTACATTCATCAAATCTTAACATATTTTTGGTGGGATTGGTTTTCACTCTTGGCTTACAGCCAGCTTGGTAGGCCTTGGGGGGTCAGGTCATGACAGTGTGGTATAGTAGTCTATGGTGTCTTAGTACTAGTGTTTGGATATACTTTAGTTTAAGGAATTAGTTTGGAATCTTTGGAAATAGTGTTAAAGTGTCACAATTTTGGATACTGTTCTAGAGAACCCATTGATAGTGTGTCATCCAATGTATCCATTCACTAGGAATTTAATAACCTTCTTGGTTACATGATACTTGTAGTCACTAGTTTCAGGGAATACATTGGCAGATGTATCATATAGGAATGGGTTTTGGTTTTCTTACCTTTCTTGATTCATATCTCCATATATTTGTTTTTACTATGGTTCATCTTGACTATTACTAGATTCCTCTATGATAGAATATATACATGATTCTACAGTGATATTATGGTGATCATCCTCTTAGTGATGACACTTCAATTTAGGTACCTGTGAAAGAGGTACTTTCTCTAGGTTAATTGTCAAAATTACCTCCACCCATTGAGATGAAAATTGTTTCAAAAATACTAAAATATGATGAACATAAGATAATAATGATTCATTATATTCAAATACATAAACCTTTTTTCTTTTCAGGTGTTCCATACCCTAAGGTGGTAGAGGAATGTCTCAAGTTAATAGAGTGTGTTTCCCACCTTATGGGGACACCTACCAACCATATGGGGGTCCTAGGGACAAGAATTATCTATGTACTAGTAGGGAGATAGCGGATTATGGTGATGTAAATGTATGATGAGCTGGAAATTTCATAGTCTATGTTTTGTGCCTCTTCTAAGAGTAGTATTATCCATTGATATTGTGGGCTATATGTATCGAAGATAATCTAGAGCTCCAGTAGGGAAGAAACTTAGTTGCGGAGAATGAATTGAGGTTCACTAACCTCTCAAGGTATTCTATGGATATGGTTCGTAATATATACTTTTGATAATGGACCTTGGTGAAGGTTTAGGGAACAATAGAAACATTGTGGTGGGTGTAAAACATATAAATTATTTTTGATTTTTTGAACATTGTCAATATTTTAAATGACTTGAACACCATGACAAAGGAAATTTTTTCTTGGAATATTAAAATATAAAATACGTAGAACCCATAGAGGGTCATTTTTACATTCAATTTATAATTTATTTATTTAATATTATAAAAAAATTGTTCCTTGTATTTGTAACTTTTATCGATGAATATATCATTGATCATCTGAAGACCCATCTCGGATTACCTTCTTTGCGTTAAGAGTATCCATGCTACAAACCATATAATACTAATCCACACATGCTTCATTGATCTTAGAGTAACACTAATCTATTTATTGGTGTTATCATGGTAAATAAATTGTCATAAATTACCCATATTGATCAATTTATGAGCCTTTGAGCTTGATGGATTAATTCTCATTATTGAGAGGTGGGAAGATGAATAAAAGAGAGAAGTGTGTTGTGTGATAACACTTCTCTATTCTCAATTAACTCTACACAATAGACATAAATATTTATTTATAGAGAAAGGTTTTAGTTTAACAAATTATTTAATTGCATATTGGCCCTTACATGATAAAATAATCATTATTAAAACCAATTTCATATATTATTAATACTATTGTTTTATGGATTTTGCTGACTCAGGAAATGATAAATATTATTTACCATCATAAAAATAATATTTATCACCAGACTCGATCTTGGTCTACTTGAATTCCTCAACATTTATTGAATAAAAAATTAAATATTTACTTAATTATTTAATTTAATAAAAGATATAATAAATATTTTATTCATGATCAAAAGATTAAATATTTTTTAAATATTTAAACAATTAAATAAATTATTTATTAATGAATAAATAAATATTTTATTACCAAGTGACTGTTAGATATCAATAAAAATGTATAAAATTATTCCCGGATATTGACTATAATATTTATTCTGATAATTACATTCAAGTAGAATTTAATCTATATCAAATAAAACACAGAGTGTGTGGCCCTCTAGGAGTTTGTCTTATTGGAATTAAGTGGGCTTTCCTAAAGAAAAATATTACTATCTCGGAATGGGTTGAGGAACCCAGTTAAAAGAACATAATTTCATAAGTATGACCACCACATATGAATGCTTAATATTTAATATAAACCCTTTTCAAAATATCTCATAAAGAAGTTTTCACATCTAGTTAATTAACATATATGCTTTATACATATCTAAATACTCGGAATTTCCATGTACATTTTTTTAATTAAATGGGAATTTTACGAATCTGCAAAAATTGACCGCACGTGATTTCGATGCCCCGGAGTGCCCAGAATGAATTTCTGAATATTATTTCAGGTACATTCAGTAAACATGCGAGAGGGTTTTTCAAACTTTTGAACTCGTTCTCGGAATTTTAATCTAATGGCACCATTGAACTCGCAGTGCCTGTATTTGCTTAAGAAGACTTTCACCTCAACGGAAGTTGGTTGAGGGTGAAAGATATTTTTTGTGTTTTTCATGGAAATAATAAAATAAAAATAAACACACATTTTATTTTGTTTTGTTTGTTAAAACCTCCAACTGGAAGTTGAGGTGTGGGGACCACCAGACCTTAACCTCCCATGAGAGGTTATGGTGGTAGGGACCACCCGAACCTAACCACCCATGAGAGGTTATGGTGGTGGTGACAACCTGAGGCCTAAACCACTCAACTCCCACAATAAATGAGGGAGATCCTCTTCATCTCCTCTTACATTAATTGTGTCAACCCTCTTTAATTAATATTGTCAACCCTTTCCTTTAATTAATTGAGCCAACACATCAGTTAATTAATTAAACTATTTGAATTTATGCCAACAAAAATAATATAACTCATAATCAATTATTTTGGGCTACGAATTCTTTTGGGTGGAATTTGGGAGAGGAGGAACAAAGGAGAAAGCTCTCCAACAAAGAATGATCCTCCGACGAAGAAATTTGTCTTCCTTCGACCTTCTTCCTTGGGACTTCTTCTGACATGGGACATCCTCATCTATGGTGAATCGACGACGGTACTACCTTCTTGTGCCAACAAAATCAAGCGAACGAGGTAGGGGTTTATTAATTATCACTTCCCATGTTCTCCCCTTATAATTATTTTGTGGGATTTGGGAACAAAGATTGACGAGGGTTATGGGAAATGATGTTTTAAAATATCTTCCATACACGTTCATGCTTGGTTATTTGTGAACCGCTTTCTATCACTCTAAACGTGGAGGGTGTGGGCCAAAAAAACATGGCCTGAACCCTCCGTCATTCTTATTTGGTGTAATTTTAGAAATGGAGGAAGGAGAAGAAGGTGACGAAGTTGATGAAGGCAATGGTGCTGCCACCTGCGGCCTCCGTGACTCGCGCTACACCCATGGAGTTCTGGTCTCCCGGTTGAACTAGTTGTGCGCCCCGACTCCGCACTCCTGGCGATTCCCCCGCGGCGCTTCGGCCTCCCGACTGAACCAGGCGTGCGCCCCGTCTCTGCACCCAGGCCAAACCGACCCCGTGGTGCTCCGGCCTCCTAGCCGAACTGGCCCTGCACCCCCGCGGTGCTCCGGCCTCTTGGCCGAATAGGCCCCCCTTCCCTGTGGTGCTCCGGCCTCCCTGCCGAACCAGCCCTGCACCCTGGCTGAACCGCCCTCGTCACGGACCTCTGAGCTTCCCCATCTCACGCCGCCTGTCAGCCCTCCGAGCTGCCCTGGATCGCGCCAACTGCCGTCCCTCCGAGCCGCCCTGGCTCGTGCTGCCACCTGGCCCTTCGAGCCACCTCGGCTGATCCACCCCGCGGCCTCGCACCCTCACGGCCACCCGTGGCCCCTCGTGGCATGTTGGGTCGGACCGACCCAAAGGGATAGGCTAGACCCATCAGGTCAGGCCAGGTCAACCCGAGTCGGGTCGGCCCAGGCCGGGTCGGGCCGGGTCGGTCCAATGAGGTCGGACCGGACCCAGGGCCACTATAACCCCTTTTACTTTCTTTTGGCCATATCTTTGGCACCGGACGTTCGTTTGACGAATCGTCAGTGGTGTTGGGAATATTTGAGCAAGACGGTCCCTTTGAGTATATTCCATAGAATTTTGGATTGAGATGCGAAGTAATCAGGTTGGATCGAGCATGAGTCCAACGGGGACCCCGGGATTAAAAGGCTAATAACTCACAGACCGGGCGTCCGATTGACACACTGTCTGTTACGTTGAGATCCCTATGACATGGAGGACATTTGAGATACATTGTCATGGGAATTTTTGAAAGTTGGAGTATCGACCAGTAGCTTTTGGACGAGATTCTACTTGAGGATGAGCGAGCATTGTGCAGAAACCTAGTAGCTGGCTGAGACTTGACGACTACTGACCGTTTCAACTCGGAGTGACTTGACTGGACCAGTGGGGTGTGCCTTGGTAATGTGGTAGACCCACAGTGGGGAGAGCCTTGGTGACACAACATTCCCACGGTACTCGACAGGAGGATTACCTCAGCAGGCCATGAGGGGGAGTGCCTCTGTGTGATGCGGCAGGCCCACGGTGGGGAGCGCCTCTATGTGACGTGGCAGACCCACGGTACTCGACAAGAGGATTTCCTCAGCAGTCCAAGTTTAGTGGGAAGCCTCTCTGTATAACGTGGTAGGCCCACTATAATCGATATAGGAGGAGTTATCCAGTAGCCGATGGTTCAAAATGTTACATGTTACTACTACCCCTAGAATAAATCTTGGTTTGAGCTGAGTCAGAACCTTTGTGTTTTCCTCATGATTGACATGTATTACTTTATAACTTAGGTATATCTATTGGAATATACCTATGTAAGGTTATCTATGGATTTCATACATTTTTTTATCCTTGATGTATTTTTTGGGACCTAGAGGGTCTCAAGGTCCCTACTGAGTATCCTTATACTCACCCCTACTTGGGCTATACCCGCACATCATTGTGGTTGGTGCAGACTATGGACAGCACTGACTGAGGACGAGAGTACCAAGTCTGGATGGTACCCAGAGGTGGACCTTATGAAGAGTTAGTACACAGAGGAGACGGATGTATGAGGAGTACTGAGGAGGCGATATGTAACTACCCTTTAGGTAGGAACCACGGATGATGACCAAGCAGCTAATTTTATATTTCTTCTGTTGTATTGTATCACAGTTGTACTTGTACTTTCCAGTTGGGCTTGTATTCTGGAACCTTTTTACTTTCAGCAGGCTTTTTTAATACAGTTTACTTAGTGTTTCATATCCAGCTGTGTGATTTCTTGTGTCTATGTGTTTACAGGTTATAAAGGAAATGCCTTCCCAGTTTTAGGGAATTACACATTTGGTGCTAGTCTCCAGCCCCTGGCCTATGGAAGGTGGGATTGCGGTTTTCATGGCACGGGCCCCGAGGGACGGTTCATGACAAATTGGTATCAGAGGAGTCGGTTCTACCATAGAACTAATGACTCTGGTCTTTCTTTTCTATGGAAAATAATGTTAAGGTTAATGAGTGTGGTTTTTAGTTCAAGGAGTCCAGTGTTGGTGCAGTGGTTGATGTATCCATACACCAGGACCCTAACTTCTAATATCATACGAAGTGCATGAATACACTGATTGCATGTGTGTTTTCAAGAGTCTTCTTAGTTAACTCTTTTAGTCAGTTCACCAGGTCAGCTCACCAGGTATAACTTATTAACTGTGGTGCACCTGTTACTTTTCAGGTTGCCTCCATGAAGGCAACCAGCTAGTGTTCTGAGATTTGTACGCACTGATAGCCCACCGAGCGACGAGGCCTCGGTGCAGGTCCTTTTTCAGTAGAGGCACCAGCGAAGGCACCAGCGGTACTATACCACATTGGTCCACCGATGCCACCAGCCCCAGCAGTAGATGGTGCAAGCTACTTGAGTGCATTGCATGATTTCCAGCGCCAGAGGTCACCCAGGTTCAGGGGAGAAATGCACCCACATGCAGCATAGGATTGGATATAGACTGTGGTGATAGCCTTCCAACTCGCAGGGACACCAACCGATCTCATGGTGATCCTTGTCTCTATCCTTCTACAGGATACAGCAGGTATATGGTTGAGCCTGATACTCCAGGTTCACGATAAGTTGATGCTTCTCTGGGAAGACTTCGAGAGCCTGTTTCGGGTAGAGTTTGTCTTGATGACTCTTCATACAGTGCGCATACAGGAGCTTCTTCATATTCAGCAGGGCAGCATGACTGTAGCTCACTATTTAGTCAGGTTCACAGACCACTCACAAAACTCAAAACATATGGTGCGGGAGCCATTCTTAAGGTCCCTGGACATTAGAGCAGGGACTCAGGTGGGAGATCAGGACTTTAGTGATCTCACTAAACATCCTGAGGTAGGTGGGGTGTTAGAGAAATCCCTATTGGTGGAGAGTATCCTTGCTGAGCAGTCACCAGCGACAAGACCCACTACCAGTCATCATGTAGCGGAGTCTTCGGTAGCTGGAAGTAGACAGATGTCACAGAGGTTCAAGAGGACCATACCTATAGGTGGATGACCACAAGACTCCGGATCGGTTGTGCGGGAAACCCGAAGCGGATCTAGCCATGCCAAGAGCGGGTAGTGTTATGCATGCAGCGGGCAGGGTGACATGGCTCATGACTGTCTGACCCACTGTTTGGATGATCAGTAGACGGTCAAAGGACCGCCCAGGCAAAGACAGATGTTCTACGGAGGAGGTCTATAGGGAGTAAGCAGATGTGGAAAAGGAGCTGGTCGTGCAGCTAGAGGTGGGCAACGAATTGATATGTTACCTCCACCACTACCAAAAGGTCCACCCCGACCGTAGGGAGCAGGTGGATAGGGGAGAGCTCAGCTATAGGTAGTTAAGGCCTACGATCACAGTGCTCTGGAGATGATATGAGTTATGATCTAGGTATACTCCACCTTAGTTTTAGTATTTATAAACATAGGTGCTAGTTATTCTTTAATTTCCACTTCCCTCGTTCAGATCTCATAGATTCTGATAGAGCTGTTGACTCGATCCTTACAGCTAGAGATTCTTACGGGAGAAGATTTGACGATTACGCACTGGTGCCGGTAGTGAGAGCTTACTCTAGGAGGCAAGAGATTTAGTTGGTATCTCCTAGTAGCGGCGTCGAGGCCTTACAACGTCATCTTGGGTATGGAATTGTTATCTATAGTCCATGCTCAGATAGTCTGTATTAGGCACAAAGTGTTGTGTGTCTGTATGGATGGGACTAGGTTTACCTTCACCGGTGAGAAGGGAGACTATGCAGTGCAAGATAGACTTACCTAGAGTAGGGTGTTTCCGATTACTCATTAGTTGGCTAACCCTATCCTCGGAGCAGTTGATGTGGACAGTCCGAGCTATCTGGTAGTGGTGGACTAGTACAGAGATGTTTTCCCTGATGATGTCTCGAGTCTACCTCCTCGTAGAGAGTTGGACTTGTACATTGAATTGTACCCCGAGACGGCACCGATATCTACACCAATGTATCGGATGGCTCTTGCGGAGCTTCATGGGATGCAGGTATAGCTAGAGGACTTGCAGGGGAAGGGATTTATCTGGCCTAGTGTTTCACCTTGGCCAGCCCCAATTCTGTTCACCAAGAAGGCAGATGGGAGATTGAGGCTTTATCTTGACTACCGGTGCATGAACTAGGTGACCGTGAAGAACAAGTACCCACTCTCGAGGATTGAAGACCTCTTTGATCAGCTGAAGGGAGCATGGTGGTTCTTGAAGATAGACCTCAGATCAGGCTATCACCAGCTTAGAGTGTGAGACAAAGATGTGCAGAAGACGACCTTCAGATGTCGGTACAGCCATTAAGAGTTCTTGGTTATTCCATTCAGCGTAACCAACTCTCCAGCAGTGTTCATGGGACTCATGAATAGGGTATTTCAGTCATACATTGATTGATTTATAGTGGTCTTCATCAATGAAATTATGATCTACTCGGCTACTGAGGAGAAGCATGCCTATCATTTTCAAGTAGTACTGGACACACTCTGAGAGCACCAGCTTTATGGTAAGATCTAGAAGTGCCATTTTTTGATCCGAGTGGTTCACTTTCTGAGACATGTCATATCGGAGGTTGGAATTGGAGTAGATCCAGCGAGGATTAAGTCGGTACTTGCTTGGGAGCCACCCAGGAGTGTGATGGAGGTACGAAGTTTCCTGGGTTTGGCTGGATACTACTGGAGATTTTTACCGGATTTCTCCTGATTTGCAGCACCACTATCATCCTTGATAAAGAAGGGGAAACCATTCATTTGGTTGGAGAAATTCCAGTAGAGTTTTCAGGAGCTGAGGTAGAGGCTGACTAGTGTCCCCATCTTGAGGCTTCTAGAGGAGGGCATAGGGTACATATTCTACTGTGATGCATCAGGAATCAAACTAGGATGTGTCCTGATGTAGGAGTTATTTGTGATCACATATGGTTCTCGATATATGAGACATCATGAGCAGAACTATGCTACCCATGACCTGGAGGTACCAGCAGTGGTCTTTTCCTTGAAGATGTATAAACACTATTTGATGGGAAAGCATTTTACAGTGTACTCTGATCACAGATGTCTCTGGTATATCTTCTCTCAGAAGGACTTGAACCTGACATAGCAATGTTGGCTTGAGTTCTTCCATGACTATGACTTCGAGATAGTCTTTACTCCTGTGAAGGGGAATGTTGTAGTAGATGCACTCCACAAGAGATCTGGTATACAGTTGCAAGGCGAGGAGATAGAGAAGCTGGCCACTTTGCAGATAACCTTTATGGATAGAGGTGGAGTATCTTTTTCATTCACTTAAAGTCACTCCCGCACTTCATCATCGATTCAGAGAGGTGTAGTGTGGGGACGCTGACTGCGAGACATGACGTGCTCAGATATCCATAGGGCAGGCGCCTAATGGATTTTCTGATGGTGGGGAGCACGTCATCCTCTTCAGAGGACGTACCATGGTGCCAGTATCACTTCAGGACGAAGTGTTGAGGGATTTCCACACATCCCCTCTAGTGGTACATCCAAGAGTGGTGAAGATGTACCAGGATCTCTGACGACAGCACTGGTGGCCGAGAATGAAGAAGGAAGTAGCAGAGTTTGTTTCTTGGTGCCTCACTTGTCAGTAAGTGAAGGCAGAGCATCAGGTACCAGTAGGCTTGGTTCATCCTTTATTGGTCCCAAAGTGGAAGTGGGCTGGGATATCCATGGACTTCGTGATAGGACTTCCACGTACATCTAAAGTTCATGACTCTTTTTGGGTGATCATCGACCGACTCACCATGTCATCCCACTTCCTACCGATTAGGGAGCAAGGTTTAGTAGAGATATTGGGACGTCTCTATGTGAAGGAGATTGTGCAGTTACATGGAGTACCCTCGACAATTGTCTCTGATCGTGATACATGTTTTACTTACCAGCTATAGAACGGGTTGCATGAGGCTTTCAGGACGCATCTTCATTTGAGCACCGCCTTCCATCCTCAGATGGATGGCCAGACTGAGCGGACCATTCAGACCCTCGAGAACATGCTTCGTGCTTGTGTCCTCGACTTCAGTCGCAACTGGGAGGATCACTTCCCTTTGGTGGAGTTTGCATACAACAACAGTTATCACTCCACCATAGGGATGGTACCATTCAAGGTATTATATGGGCGACCTTGAAGATCACCTTTGTATTGGATTGGCCAAGGGGAGTCAGCACTCATGGGACCAGAGATGGTTCAGGCTACCATAGGGAAGGTGCAGATCATCCAGAAGCGCATGAAGACTGCACAGAGTAGGCAGAAGTAATATGCTGACAGGAGGCAGAGACCTCTGGAATTTGAGGATGGAAACCACGTCTTTCTACGGGTCTCACACAGATGTGGTCTACGAAGATTTGGACGAGGCGGAAAGTTATCTACAAGGTTCATTGGACTGTTTCAAGTCCTCGGTAGAGTTGGAAAGGTGGTATACCGCTTAGCTCTTCCACCTTAGTTGCACCGGGTGCATGGAGTCTTCCATATATCCCAGCTGAGGAGATACGTGCATGACCCTTCTGACATCTTCGACCATGGAAAGATGGACATCGAAGATTGGGAAACTTTTACAGATGTTCTAATAGAGATTGAGGATCGACAGAAGCGGGTCCTTTGTGGACGGTCAATACCTCTGGTGCGCGTTAGCTGGTAGCATGGGAACCTCTAGGAGAGCACATGGGATCAGGAGGCTCAGATGAATTCTCATTACGCCCACTTGTTCCCATATTTTTAGTTGTAGATTATGGGGACATAAAGCCTGAGGTGGGAAGAATGTAAAGACCCAGAATTTCTATGTAATTTTTTTTAATTAAATGGGAATTTTACGAGTCCGTGAAAATTTATGGCGCATGATTCTGAGGCCTGGGGTGCCCAGAATGAATTTCTGAACATTATTTCGAGTACGTTCAGTAAACGTGTGAGCAGTTTTTTTTAACTTTTGAACCGTTGCTCGGATTTGAAATCTGAGGGCACTGTTGAACTCGTAGTGCCGGTATTCGCTTAAAAACACATTCACCTCGATGATATTTGGTCGAGGGTGAAGGATAATTTTTGGGTTTTTTATGGAAATAATAAAATAAAATAAACACATGTTTTTTTTATTTTGTATGTTAAAACATCCAAGTGGAAGTTGAGGCGTGGGGACCACCAGACCTTAACCTCCCATAAGGGGTTACGGTGGTGGGGACCACCCAAACCTAACCTCCCATGAGATTTTATGGTGGTGGTGACCACTTAAGGCCTAAACCTCTGAACACCAACAATAAATGAGGGAGAGCCTCTTCAACTCCTCCTACATTAATTGTGCCAACCCTCTTTAATTAATCTTGTGAACCCTTTGCTTTATTTAATAGAGCCAACACATAAATTAATTAATTAAACTATTGAAATTTATACCAACAAACATAATAGAACTCATAATCTATTATTTTGGGCTACGAATTATTTTTGGAGGAATTGAGGAGAGGAGGAACTTGTGAGAAACCTCTCCAATGAAGAATGCTCCACCAACAAAGAATGGTGACATCCTTCGACCTTCTTCCTCAGGACTTCTTCCGATGTGGGACATCCTCATCTATGACGAATCAAGGATTGTACTACCTTCTTGCACCGACAACATTAAGCGAACGAGGTAGGGGTTTATTGATTATCACTTCCCAGGTTCTCCCCTTCGAATTATTTTGTGAGATTTGGGAATAAATATTGATGTGGGTTGTGGGAAATGATGTTTTAAAATATCTTTCATACATGTTCATGATTCTTTCTTTGTGAACCACTTGCGATCACTCTAAACGTGGAGGGTGTGGGCCAAAAAAACATGCCCTGACCCCTCCGTCATTCTTCTTCGGTGTAATCATCGAAATGGAGGATGGTGATGAAGGTGAAGAAGGCAATGATGCTGCCACCCGCGGCCTCTGTGACCTGCGCCACCCCTGCGGTGTTTGGGTCTCCCATCTGAATCGGTCGTGCACCCTAGCTCCGCGCTCCGGCCAAGCCACCTGCGGCACTCTGGCCTCCCGGCCGAACTGGCCATGCACCCCGACACCACGCCCCGGCCGAACCGACCATGTGCCCCTGCAGCGCTCCAGCCTCCCAGCTGAACTGGCCCATCGCCCCTGCGGCGCTCCAGTCTCCCAGCTGAACCATCCCCACGCCCCAACTGAACCACCCTTGTAGTGGCCCTCTGAGCCTCCCTGTCTCGCATCGCCCGCCGGACCTCTGAGCCGCCCCGCAGCCTCACGCCCTCGCGGCCACCTGTGACCCTCAAGGTCTCCTCGCAGCCTTTCAGGCCAGACTAACCCAATTAGTTGGGCCAGACCCAATGGGTCTGGCTTGGTCGACCCAGGTCGGGTCAGCTTGACCGTGTCGGACCGGACCTGGACCCACTATGACCCCTTTTACTTTCTTTTGGCCATATCATTGGCACCAAACATCCATTTGACGAACCATCAGTGGCGTTGGGAATCCTGGAGAGAGACGTTCCCTTTGAGTATATTCCACAGAGTTTTGGATTGATATGGGGAACAGTCAAGTTCGATTGAGCATGAATCCAACTGGGCCCTTGGGACTAAAAGTCTAATAACTCACAGACCAGGCACCCGATTGACGCACCGTCTGTTACGTTGATATCTCTATGACATGGAGGACCTTTGAGATACTTCATTCTGGGACTTCATGACCATTGGAGTATCGTCAAGTATCTTTTATAGTGGATCCTCATGGAAGACGAGCGAGCATTGTGCGGAAACCATGTAGCTGGATAAGACTTAATGACTACTGACCGTTTCAACTTGGAGTAACTAGACTGGCCCAGTGGGGAGCACCTTGGTGACACGGCAGACCCACTGTAAAGACCCATAAAATTCAAGGAAATTTTTTTCTAAATTTTCTTTGGAATTTTACAAGAACGCAGTTTCTAACGGAACCTAATTCTGAGATCCGGTGTGCCCGGAATCATTTTCCGAAGTTTGGCTCGGGTACGTTCAGTGAACAAACGAGCGGGTTTTTCTAACTTTTGAACCGGTGATCAGAATCGAATTCTAAGGGCACCGATAGAATCGCAGCGCCGATATTTTCTTAGGAACGCCATTTCCGGAGTTGCGTTTGCTCGGGTGTGGTTTTTAATTTTTGGGGGTCAAGTTAAGAAATAAAATAAAGTGGTGCGACAACTTTATTTTATTTCACTTAAGCCACTTAAAGCCAATTAAATCTACTTAAGATAAGTTGAAGCGGATAGGGTGGAACCCAAAATATCCTATCCACTTGGTAGGATATTTGTGAGGTGGGGACCGCATGATCCCCACCGTTTCTTTTCCTCTAAGTAACGCACCCGTGAAAACCTCTTTTAAATGAAAGTCAACCGGTGCGTTTTCTTAAATTCTTAACGCCCCTATTAATTAGGTAGTTAAGTCGTTACTATTAATTCATCGAATTAATGGTTCGTTTCTTAACTTTGAATTTCAAATTGTTGGCATAACAATAAAATAAGACCAACACATGTTTTTCTTGGGTGTGGCCTGTTGAGAGGATTTGGAGAAACTCAATCTTCACCCTCCTTTGCGAAGACGCGAAGAACACATCGTCACCGACGAAGAACGCCGGACTTCGATGAAAGGCGACGAAGAATGCCAAACCCTCGGAGATCGATGACGCAACGTCGTGTACCGCGACGCCGACGATTCTCCTTCCGCGAAGTTCTTCTGTGGCGTTCCTTCCCCACGACAACCTTCGATCAACAACTGATTGAGGTAGGGGATTGTGGTTCTTTTAATTTTCCTTTTTGGATTATATCCTTGACATGGATTTAATTGGTGTAATTAAATCTGTGTGTTTGTAACCCTTGGAGATCGTCGATACGACGCCGTGTACCGTGAAGACAGCGACGCCCCTTCCGTGATGCGACGATCCTCTTCTTCTGCGACGGTCAATTCCGCGACGAACTCACGTTTGACGACAACGATTGAGGTAGGGGGTTTGATTCATTTAAATATTTGTGATTTATACCCGCGGCGTATGATTAAAATTGTTGTGAGACTTTTAAAACCGCTAACGCGGTGGGTGCGGACTAAGGAACAAGTCCGAACCCACCACCCCGTTCGTTCTTGGTGTGCGAAACGGCGGATGTCGACAAAGCAGGACGCACGGGCGATGTGTGGTCCTCGCAGTGATGGAAGGACCTCGGGACGGCCTTTGGTGAAGACAACATGAAATTCCGATCACTGGAACTTGTTCGGTGGTCCGCGGAGCAGCCCGCCGGCGCGCCGCCGGAAGGAACCACCGCGGCTGAAGCCGCAGTGGCAGCATGCGGTCTCGCGACCGCACGGGACCGGAGGAGTACGGGACGTGGCGGCCCGGCCGCGTCCGCTGGCAAGGGCGGCCCCACGCGGGGTCGCGGCTCCATCACGCGGAGGCAGCACGCCCCTCCCACCGCTCGTCCATAACCGGCCGAGCCGACCCACCGGTCGGGCCGGGCCGGGCCACCCCGGCCGGACCGGGTCACGCCATCCGGGTCGTACCCGGACCCGGGTCGGGTCGGTCCGGGCGCAGACCCCCCGTTTTCGGACCTTTTTGGTATTTTGCCTGTATCTTGGGCTACGGGCCTCCGATCGACACACCGTCAGCAGAAATGTGATCCTTGGATCGAGACGGTCGTTTCGATATATCGCACTCAAGAATTCGGAGTACTTTGGGTTTGACTGGGTTGGTTCGTACACGAAACCAACTGGGCCCTCAGAGCAGAAACGCTCATAACTTGAGCTACGGACGTCCGATTGACGTACCATCGACTTTGCTGGATTCCTCTTAGTGAGACGGATCTTTTGGCTTACTCCGCCCGAGGTTTGGACGCAGGTGGAGTACAGTCGGGTTGGTTTTGACTTAAAAACCAACCGGGCCCCTGGGACGAAAAGGCCAATAACTCTCAGACCGGGCGTCCGATTGACGCGCCGTCTGTGACGTTGAGTTCCTGTTGATGATACAGAACTTTTGGATACAACAACTCCGGACTATGTGTCTGTTGATGTATCATCCCCTCAGATTGTGGAGCGGACCCTCCCGTACGAGCTTGTTGTGTGCGGGACCCTAGAGCTGGCTGTGTCTGCGATGACAATGAAGACATTACGGGAATCCTTCGTGGGTTCGATAGTGACCACTACGGTACTTTTTTGGATACATCAACTCCGGACTACGTGTCAGTTGATGCATCGACCACTTGGCTCACAGAGTGGACCCTCCCGGAACGAGCTTGTTGTGTGCGTAAACCCTAGAGCCGGTAGAGACTTGATGACTGCTGATCGAACGAATCGGTGTGTTATGGATAGCCCAATGGGAAGCGCTTGGTTGGAACAGCAGACCCACGGCGGAGGAGCGCTTGGTTGTAGCGGCAGACCCACGGTACTCAACAGAAGGAGTACCTCTGGAGGCTTTGAGGGGGAGCGCTTGGTTGTAGCGGTAGACCCACGACGGAGGAGCGCTTGGTTGTAGCGGTAGACCGACGATGGAGGAGCGCTTGGTTGTAGCAGCACGGGGGAGCGCTTGGTTGTAGCAGCAGACCCATGGCAGAGGAGTGCTTGTTTGTAGTGGCAGACCCGTGGTACTCAACATAAGAAGTACCTCTAGAGGCTATGAGGGGGAGCGCTTGGTTGTAGAGGCAGACCCAGGGTGGGAAGCGCTTGGTTGTAGCACCAGGCCCACAGTACTCGATAGGTGGAGTACTACAGCAGTCCAAGGTTAGAGGGAAGCGCTTGGTTGTAGCGGCATACCCACTGTACTTGATAGAGAAGTAGATTCCAAATACTTATGGTTTCAACTTCATGATCGATCATGTGTGGGTAATTGTGGGGGTTAGTACCTATTGATCCTTTGTGGGTCTGACGGCTTAAATGAATCAGTGGCAATATCTGATCATCTCTATCGTCATACAAAGAAGTATTCCTATGTGTAATGAATCATGTTTTTCTTTCCTTTGTGGATTGTGTAGTGCTATCCTGTGTGGATTTACGTTTTGCTTTCCTGTGTGGATTGGGTTGTTCTTGGGCTCGGATGTTGGATCCGAATGAGAATTGATGACTTAGGTATATGTATGGGCATATACCTAAGCAGTGTCAGATGTTACTTCATGATTGTATCTCTCCTTTTTGGATTATCCTTTGTGGATTTTGGGAGACCTTCGGGGGTCTCGGGGTCCCTACTGAGTAGCTTATACACACCCCTACACGGGCTATGCTCGCACTACGTTGTGTTGGTTGCAGACGACGGACAGCGCTGATCGTGGTTGAGGCTTGCGGAGTAGGACGGTATCTGGAGGTGGACCACTGGGCGGGACGTACTCGGAGCGGTCTACTGGACCCGAGGTGCAGTGGAGGCTATCTGTACCCACCCTTAAGGTGGGATTTATAGTGGACACCTCGACGTTGCGGCTTTACTTTTGAGTTTCTGTTTTCCCTTCCATTTGTACTTTACTTTCAGTTTGGATTTGTATACTGGCCCACTTACTTTTCTGCACTTACTGTTGTACTCAGTTTTTGCTTAGTGTTTACTTCTACTTGCTTGCTCTGTGGTGTTTTTTTACTTTACAAAGGTAATGCCTTCCATTTTTACTGGTATTTACGCACTGGTGCTAGTCTCCATCCCCTGGCCTATGGAAGGCGGGCTTGGGGTAGTCACGGCACGGGCCCCGAGGACGGGTCGTGACAAATTGGTATCAGAGGAGTTCGGTTCTTCCACAGAACATTGGACTCTGATCTTTTCCTATGTGAAGCAATAATGTTAAGCATATTGGGTGTGGTTATCAGTCCAGGGAGTCCAGTGTTGGTGTGGCGGCCGACGTATCCGTACTCCAGGACCCTGACTTCTGATTTCCGACTTAATGAGTGAAAACATTGATTGCATGTGTGTTTCAAGTTTTCTTTGTGATTACTTTGTGTCAGCTCACTAGGTATATTGTTCTGACCGTGGCGCACCTGTTTCCTTTTCAGGATGGCCCCACGATGGCAGCCAGCTAGTCTTCCGAGAGTTGAGCGTGACGACAGCCCGACGAGCGACCAGGTCCCGGTACAGGGCCATTTGATAGCTGAGGCACCGGCGGTACCTTTACCCACCGAGCCACAGATGCTACCATCCCCAGCTGCTGACGGTGCACGTCACCTTAGTGCACTTCACGTGCGACTGTCCAGGTTCCGTGGGGAGACGGACCCTCAGGCAGCCGAGGATTGGCTGGAGGCAGTTGTGAGAGTTTTTCGTTTGATAGGGACACCAGCGGACCTCATGGTGGTCTTTGCAGCGAGCCTCCTGCATGCAGCAGCAGGAAGATGGTGGAGCTTGATGCTCCAGGTGCACGATGAGGCATCTCTCCTTTGGACGGACTTTGAGAGTCTTTTTCGCTCAGATTTCGTCCCAGCCACCCTCCGAGCGGTGCGCATCCAGGAGCTGCTACAGCTGCGGTAGGGCAGCATGACAGTATCCTAGTACGCGGCGAGGTTTACTGATCTCTCGCGCTATTCAACGGACATGGTACGGGACCCATTATTCAGGGCTCGAACCTTCGATCAGGGGCTCAAGCGAGAGATCAGAGCTTCAGTTGTTTCTCACAGCATTCCGACACAGGCAGGGGTGTTGGAGCGAGCCCTCTTAGTAGAGATTTTCCTTGCTGAGTAGTCTCCAGCAGCAGGACCCACCACTAGTCGGCATGCGGCAGAGTCTTCTACAACGGGCAGTAGACAGATGACGCAGGGGTCCAAGAGGACTAGACCTACAGGTGGTCGACCGCGTGACACATGATCGTTTGTGCAAGGCACCCGGGGTGGACAATGACTTACCATGAGCGGATAGTGTTACTCATGCGGCGGGGTTGGTCACATGGCTCGTGACTGTCCGACCCGCCATACGGATGACCAGCAGATGACCGAAGGACCTCACAGGCAGAGGCAGAGGTTTGATTGAGGTGGACTGCATGGAGAAGGAGACCGTGGCAGGGTAGCTGGCCATGCAGCTGGAGGTGGACGACGCTTCGAGGTGTTTCCACCACCACCACTAGATGGTCCACCCCGACCGCAGGGAGCTGGTGGACATGGGAGAGCTCAGCTTCAGGCAGCTGAGGCCTATGATCATGGAGATCCGGAAGCATATGGACAGGAGTGGGACTAGATCCAAACCTGGAGACTTTTGTTTATGCTACTTCTAGCATTGTTGATGTTTGTTTGTAGATGTTTTGTGTCTTTGTACTTTGAGCTGCACTAATAAAAGACACCTTTCTTTTGGTGTTTACCTTCTTGTCCTCTCTTTGTGTTGTTACTAAGAGGTTCCGGTTTAAAAACAGTTGTCTTGACCCTCACTTTGAGATACCTACTGGAGGAGACCTAGTGACCACACACTGATGCCGACAGTGTGACTCAACCCTTGGAGGCGAGAGTAACGGTTGGTTCTTTTGGTAGTAGTGTCGAGGCCTTACAACATCATCCTTGGTATGGGTTAGTATCATCCATGACGGGATTGAATGTATTAGGCGAAGAACGTGGTTCATCTAGTGGATGAGACAGGATTTCTCTTCTCGGCAAAGAAAAAATCTCAGCAGCTCGTGTAGGACCAGAAAGGTCCAAGTCATCTAAGAGAAGATAAGGACAGCTCAGAGCCAGCAAATGTCTTGTGCTGACCGGAGGCAGAGACCACTAGAGTTTGAGGTTGGTGACCACGTTTCTCTATGGGTCTCACCTCGACGTGAGTTACGGGGATGTGGCTGAGGCGACAAGTTATCACCGAAGTTCAACAGACCTTTCTAGGTCCTCGGTAGGGTAGGCGAGGTGGTTTACCGCTTGACCCACACACCTCAGTTGCACCAGGTGCATGACGACTTCCACGTATCTCAGCTGAGGAGATACGTGCACGACCCGATGCACATCATTGACCATGGGGAGCTGGACGTTGATGATGGGGAGACTTTTGAAGAGGTTCCGTTGGAGATTGAGGATCGATAGTAGCGGGTCCTACGTGGACGTTCGATTCCTCTAGTGCGAATCAAATGGCAGCACGGGAACCTCCAGGAGAGCACTTGGGAGCGGGAGGCTCAGATGCGTGCTCCATACCCACTTTTGTTTCCCTAGTTTTTGATGTATCTTTACGGGGACGTAAATCCCTGAGGTGGGAGTGATGTAATGACCTGTAAAATTCAAGGAAATTTTTTTCTTAATTTTCTTTGTAATTTTACAAGAACGCAGTTTCTGACAGCACCTAATTCTGAGGCCCGGTGTGCCTGGAATCATTTTATGAAGTTTGGCTCGGGTACGTTCAGTGAACGAATGAGCGGGTTTTTCTAACTTTTGAACTGGTGCTCGGAATCAAATTCTGAGGGCACCGATGGAATCGCAGCGCCGGTATTTGCTTAGGAACGCCATTTCTGGAGTTCCATTTGCTCAGGTGTGGTTTTATTTTTTTGGGGTTAAGTTAAGAAATAAAATAAAGTGGTGCGACAACTTTATATTATTTCATTTAAGCCACTTAAATCCAATTAAATCCACTTAAGCTAAGTTGAAGCGGATAGGGTGGAACCCAAAATATCCTACCCACCTGGTAGGATATTTGTGAGGTGGGGCCCGCACGAGCCCCACCGTTTCTTTTCCTCTAAGTAACGCACCCGCGAAAACCTATTTTAAATGAAAGTCAACCGGAACGTTTTCTTAAATTCTTAACGCCCCTATTAATTGGGTAGTTATGTCGTTACCATTAATTCATCGAATTAATGGTTCATTTCTTAACATTGAATTTCAAATTGTTGGCATAAGAATAAAATAAGACCAACACATGTTTTTCTTGGGTGTGTCTTGTTGAGAGGATTTGTAAAAACTCTATCTTCATCCTCCTTCGTGAAGAACGCGAAGAACGCGAAGAACGCATCGTCGCCGACGAAGAACGCCAGCCTTTGACGAAAGGCGACGAAGAATGTCGAACCCTCGGAGATCGACGCTGCGACGCCGGGTACCGCGACGCCGACGATTCTCCTTCCGCGACGTTCTTCTGCGGCGTTCCTTCCCCGCGACAACCTTCGATCAACAACCGATTGAGGTAGGGGATTGCTGTTATTTTAATTTTTCTTTGTAGATTGTATCCTTAAAATGGATTTAATTGGTTCAATTAAATCTGTGTGTTTGTAACCCTCGGAGATCGTTGACGCGACGCCGTGTACCGCGAAGACAGCGACGCCCCTTCCGCGATGCGACGATCCTCTTCTTCCGCGATGGTCAATTCTACAACGAACTCACGTTTGACGACAACGATTGAGGTAGGGGGTTTGATTCATTTAAATCTTTGTGATTTATACCTGTGGTGTATGATTAAAATTGTTGTGAGACTTTTAAAACTGCTAACGCGGTGGGTGCGGACTAACGAACAAGTCTGAACCCACCTCCCCTTTCGTTCTTGGTGTGGGAAATGGAGGACGTCGACAAAGCAGGACGCATGGGAGATGAGAGGTCCTCGCAGTGAAGGACGGACCCCGGGAGGGCCTTTGGCGAAGACGGCGTGAAATTCCGACCACCGGAACTCGTCTGGTGGTCCGCAGAGCAGCCCGCCGGTGCGCCTCGTCGGCACGGCGGCGCCGGCGGCAGGAGGCGGCAGCACCTGGTGCGCCGCCGGAAGGAACCGTTGCGGCTGAAGCCGCGGCAGAAGCACGCGGTCCCGCGACCGTGTGGGATAAGAGGAGGACGGGACGCGGTGGCTCGGCCGCGTCCGCTGGCAAGGGCGGCCCCACGCGGGGCCGCGGCTCCATCACAAGGGGGCAGCATGACCCTCGCTCCGCTCGGCCGTAACCGGCCGAGCCGACCCACCGGCCGGGCCGGGTCATGCCATCCGGGTCGGACCCAGTTCGGGCCGACCCAGGGGGGTTGGGCCGGGTCGGTACGGGCGCAGACCCCCCGTTTTCGGACCTTTTCGGTATTTTGACTTTATCTTGAGCTACGGGCATCTGATCCACGCATCGTCAGTGGCGATGTGATCCTTGGATCAAGACGGTCGTTTCGGTATATTGCACTCAAGGTTTCGGAGTACTTTGGGTTTGACCGGTTTGGTTCGTACACGAAACCAACTGGGCCCTCGGAGCGGAAACGCTCATAACTTGAGCTCCGGACGTCCGATTGACGTACCGTCGACTTTGCTGGATTCCTCTTAGTGAGACGGATCTTTTGGCTTACTCCGTCCGAGGTTTGGACGGAGGTGGAGTACGGTCCGGTTTGTTTTGACTTAAAAACCAACCGGGCCCCTAGGACGAAAAAGCCAATAACTGTCAGACCGGGCGTCCGATTGACGCGCCGTCTGTGACATTGAGTTCCTATTGATGATACGAAACTTTTGGATACATCAAATCTGGACTATGTGTCAGTTGATGTATCAGCCCCTCAGCTTGTGGAGCGGACCCTCCCGTACGAGCTTACTGTGTGCGGGAACCCTAGAGCTGGCTGCGTCTGCGACGACAATGAAGACAGTACGAGAATCCTCCGTGGGTTCGATAGTGACCACTACGGTACTTTTGGGGACACATCAACTCCGGACTACATTTCAGTTGATTCATCGACCACTTGGCTCACGGAGTGGACCCTCCCGGAATGAGCTTGCTTTGTGCGGAAACCCTAGAGCCGGTTGAGACTTGACGACTGCTGATCGAATGACTCGGTGTGTTACAGATATCCCAGTGGGAAGCGCTTGGTCGTAGTAGCAGACCCACAGAGGAGGAGCGCTTGGTTGTAGCGGTAGACCCATGGTACTCAACAGAAGGAGTTCCTCTGGAGGCTATGAGGGGGAGCGATTAGTTGTAGCGGCAGACCCACGACGGAGGACCGCTTGGTTGTAGCGGCCGACCGACGACGGAGAAGCGCTTGGTTGTAGCAGCACGGGGGAGCGCTTGGTTGTAGTAGCAGACCCACGGCAGAGGAGCGCTTGGTTATAGCAGCAGACCCATGGTACTCAACAGAAGGATTACCTCTAGAGGCTATAAGGGGGAACGCTTTGTTGTAGCGGTAGACCCAGGGTGGGAAGTGCTTGGTTGTAGCAGCAGGCCCATAGTACTCAATTGGTGGAGTACTACAACAGTCCAAGGATAGAGGGAAGCGCTTGGTTGTAGTGGCATACCCACTGTACTTGATAGAGAAGGAGATTCCAAATAGCTATGGTTTCAACTTCATGATCGATCCTGTGTGGGTCATTGCGAGGGTTAGTACCTATTGATCCTTTTTGGGTCCGACGGATTAGATGAATCAGTGGCAATATCCGATCATCTCTATCGTCATTCAAAGAAGTATTCATGTGTGAGCTGAATCCTGTTTTTCTTTCCTTTGTTGATTGTGTTGTGCTATCCTATGTGGATTTACGTTTTTCTTTCCTATGTGGACTGGGTTGTACTTGGGCTCAGATGTTGGAGCCGAATGAGAATTTATGACTTAGGTATATGTATGGGCATATACCTAAGAAGTGTCGGATGTTACTTCATGATTGTATCTCTCTTTTTTTGGATTATCCTTTGTGGATTCTGGGAGACCTTTGGGGGTCTCGGGGTCCCTACTAAGTAGATTATACTCACCCCTACACGGGCTATGCCCGCACTACGTTGTGTTGGTTGCAGACGACGGACAACGCTGATCGTGGTTGAGGCTTGCGGAGCAGGACGGTATCTAGAGGTGGACCACTGGGCGGGACGTACTTGGAGCAGTCGGCTGGACCCGAGGTGCAGTGGAGGCTATCTGTACCCACCCTTTAGGTGGGATTTCCAGTGGACAGCTCGACGTTGCGACTTTACTTTTCAGTTGTTGTTTTCCCTTCCAGTTGTACTTTATTTTCAGTTTGGGTTTGTATACTGGCCCACTTACTTTTCCGCACTTACTGTTGTACTCAGTTTTTTCTTAGTGTTTACTTCTGCTTGCTTTCTCTGTGGTGTTTGTTTACTTTACAAAGTCAATGCCTTCCCTTTTTACCGGGATTTACGCCTTGGTGCTATTCGCCAGCCCCTGGCCTATGGAAGGCGGGCATGGGGTAGTCACGGCACAGGCCCCGAGGACGGGTCGTGACACCCACAGTGGGGAGAGCCTTGGTGACACGGCAGACCCACGGTACTCAATAGGAGGAGTACCTCAGCAGGCCATGAGGGGGGCGTCTCTGTGTGACGGGGCAGACCCATGGTGGGGAGCACCTCTATGTGACGCGGCAGACCCACGGTACTCGATAGGAGGAGTGCCTCAGTAGCCCAAGGTTAGTGGGAAGTGACTCTGTATGACGTGGCAGGCCCACTATACTCGATAGAGGATGATTTATCTAACAACCGAGGGTTCACAATGTTACTTGTTACTACTACCCCTAGAATAAATTTGGGTTTGAGAGGATTCAGAACTTCTATGTTTTCCTTATGATTGATATGGATTAGTTGATAACTTAGGTATATGTATGGGCATATACCTAAGTATGTTTATTTGTGGATTTCATAATTTGTATTTATCTTTGATGGATTTTGTGATAACTAGAGGCTCTCGGGGTCCCTACGGAGTATCGTTATACTCACCCTTGCACGGTCTATGCCTGCACTTTGTTGTGTTTAGTGTAGACGACGGACAATATTGACTGAGTATGAGAGTACCAGGTCTGGATGGTACCCGGAGGTGGACGTTATGACGAGTTGGTACACTGAGGAGATGGAAGGACGAGGAGTGATGAAGAGGTGATCTGTACCTACCCTTCAGGAAGGAACCACATAGGATGACCTAGCAGATGACTTTCCCTTTCTTAAGTTGTATTGTTTCACAGTTGTAATTGTACTTTCTAGTTGGGCTTGTATTCTGGCACCTTTTTACTTTCAGCACTCTTTTGTTATATAGTTTAATTAGTGTTTCATATCCAGCTGTGTGCTTGCTTGTGTGTGTGTGTGCTTATAGGTTATAAAGGTAATACCTTCCCAGTTTTAGGGAATTACACCTTTGGTGCTACTTTCCAGCACCTGGCCTATAGAAGGCGGGCTTGGGGTAGTCACGGCATGGGCCCCAGGGGATGGGTCGTGATAACATATTTCTTTGACAATTTGAAATAAACAGGTCACTACACCATGTCCATGGAATTTATAGAGATGATTCTATTTCAATCAAATGGCCAAGATATCAACATCCATAAATATAGATGGGATAAATCCATCCTTGAATTATCATTAATAACCTATCACTCATGACACACCCAACATATCCAAATTTACCATGAACTGTATCATCACAGTTTATGAAATACATCTATATGCCTGATTTTTAATATGTATTAATGTAACACCCCAAGATTTCATAGTGTGTTATTTCTTTAAAATAATACAATAACTTGCACTACACGCAACACCGAGTTCAAGCACACCATGACTTACCAAACAAGATGTTCAAAAGAGGTTATGAATAGTATTAACTAAATTTTAAACTTTATATAATCCTTATAATTTTAGAATCCATATTATGAGTTTCTTAGACATAATACAAGAACAGATTCATTTTCAGTATTGCAATTTATCAACATTTAATAGTGAAACCTTTTTAAATACAATATTTTAAACTTTTTGAATAATGGGGACATCAAAAAAATTTAAAATGAAACATCTCAAGCTTCCACGGTACGCTTTCCTTTGAATAATACAGTAGCGTGTGTTGTACGCAACTTCGAGTTCAAACACACCACAACCAATCAAACTAGCCGTTATGAATAGTAATACCTACTTTTTGAAATTATATATATTTTATATTTTAGAATGGACTTAATTTTTGGATTTGGAATATCGAATTTAGCCTAAGGTGAAATTTTGGTACATTTCGGATAACTTTCATATTTTGATGAATAGTGAAAATTACTAAATTTTAATTAAAAACAACTTTTTTAATCAAAATAATTAATAGTGATAAATTATGAATTTGAGTGGTTTTAAAGTATATTTAGAATATATTTTTACCATTTAATATAATTTTGGTCATTGGACATAATTTTACAATTAAACCGAACATAAACAAGTGTCAATCTTTTGATAGTTATTATCTCTTAAAAACACGCTTTTTGTTTTGACAGCGGGAATTAATTTTAAATTAATTTCTGCCATTTCTGTGTTTTGAATTTAGAAAAATGGATTCCATATTTGGAATCAGGATGTTCAAATTGTGTAAATAGGTAACTTTTATTTTTAGACATTTTGAATAATTACTGCGGTAAATATTTTATTTACCATGGTTAAGGGTAAATCTGGTAAATAAGGGTTAAACAAATAATATTATAATAATACTAAATTACCCTAAAACGTGTCCTAGCCTTATTGGTTGATACATGGTCGACAATGGACATCTTTGGGTCGATTTTGGGGCCCCATGGATCCACTTGTAAGTGATAATGACACTTTATTTTAATTAAGTTAAAATGAATACAAAAATGACACAAGCATATATCTTTTAGCAAAACAATTTTTATATAGGGTTATAAATGTTTGATTTTAGATTATAAATATTCATTAAAAATATAAAAATATTTCCTACATAATGATATTTTATTTATAATTTTTAGACATTAAATAATTTATTTTATTTATGACACAATGATGATGCAGTAATTACTATAATAGTGAAAAATTAAAATAATTGATATTATAAATACCCAAATAAATATAATATGAATCTTTTAATGAATTAAACTAATTTTCTAGGATAATATGATATATTAGGATTTATTTAATTGACTTTTTTCGAAGTAATCAATCTGTTATGAGTTTTACAAAAATCAACTATTTAATAGAGTCAAAATTGACATAAAAGAGTTCTTAAAACAAATATTATATTATTAATTGATATTAAATTCATAAAAATATAAGGTTCGGCCAAGAGACTTATATCATGATAGGTTCATCATTAATGGACCACTTGGGGGTCTATTGGATGTATATATTAAGTTTATTAACCATATTATATAAAAATACAAAGAGACATTGTAAAAGTGAAACTAATTAACTTAGAGTTAATACTTAAAGATAAGGTTAATATAAGTACCCAAACCTATCTAAATTATATTTGTTGAGTTTTTTTCGACCCATACCCACCTTAACCTTTGAATAGTCAACTTTGGAGCCATTGGAAACCGATTATGAATTTATTATAAACTAATATCTCTAGCTTTTCCAAAGGTGCCCCTCACCCCTCTTATAAAAGGGCACTCCTCCTTCTCATTTCTTCACACCTTAAAATCCTTATGGTTCGGCCAAACTCTGCCCAAATACTCTCCCAACTTCCCTCACTACAACCTAGAGGCCTTATTTTGATCATAAATCCAACCTAAGGAGCCCTTTTGATCAAATCAAAAGGAAGGAACCAAAGAAGAGGTAATGATTTCACCACCCTTTTTCCAAGTTCCTTCTTCTTCCACTTCTTCTTACTTTGTTGTTACCATTATAAAATAATAACTCCAGTATCATATATATACTGTGATTTTATTATAAATATGGTACAACCATATTCAGTATTCTATCCACCCTTTGAATAACATGTCACCATACATGCGTACGTACGGCTTACCGTCTCCACGTCGTGGTGTAATTGTTATTCAATATATTATTATTTGGATGGGTATAATAATGATGTGTAACTCATGTAAATAATAAATATAACATGTTAGTGATTCTGTATATATTATATACCATTCATTTATATATTATTTTAATGTCAAAAGAATGATATTGTCGCTCTTGCGTACGTACGGACTACCGTCTCCACGAACGCGATGAGATTCATTCTCCATCATATCCATTCAAGTATAATTATCATTTTCTGATTTAAAAATTATGTTTAAGGACTTGATATCATTCTGGATATGAATAATATACAACCTATCCATTACAAACATGGATTACGTAATAAAACATATAAAAGAAAATGAGTAAGTTAACACCCGAAACAACGATAATACTAAGACATTATTAACAAAGCAAAGTTAAAAGATCATATATGATATGATATTAATATATATGATTCTTGTATAATTTATTAACAATTATTTCAATATTATACAGGAGGTTAACCTACCCCAACCAAGTAAAAGTACAAGGTATGGGATTTTTCTTATCCCACTTTCAATTCCGTGAGATTTCCATTGTTCGCCACTAAATTATTGAAAGTGGTGTATTGTGTACTGCCATTTGATATATATTATCATGATTCTCTTTATATTCATGTTATTCTGTAAATCATTTGGTGGTTATTAACTTTTGGCCATACGACTCAGTTGATTAACGTGGTAAGGGGTTTTCATCTCACTCTTTATTTCCGTGAGATTCATGCCATATTTCCACTATTATCTTTTGTGTGGTGTATGTACTGCCCATAATTGTATTCTTTGTGTAATACACTTTACCTTATGTGTATTTACATTTTCATTGTATGATACCTCTTTCATGGGTTGTATGTTTCATAAGTTACCAAATTGATAAGGGTTTACTTCACAATCTCTTTAATATCCGAGGTTGTCTTTACGTAAGTATCTACAGGGACATATTTACTATCCATGTCCATATTTCATAAAAGAGTTTTCAAAGGGATTATTTCTAAGGGAACTTTTACTAAAACATCATTTTAAATGTTTTAAATATTTATTCTTCTAAATCATCCTCATTTATGTCCACGTTTTCAAAATGGTTTGTAAGGATTTATTTATATGAAAATGAATGTTTTAAAAGTGTTAATTCCATTCAAAAGTTTCAAAGTGGCATGGGACACTTTGATTCAAAAATGTATTTAAATTACTTACTTTATAAATTGTGTAACATTAGAATGTTTTCATGAAAAAGGGATATTTCTCTCAATAATTTAAAAAAAAACATTTTCATCTATGTCAACATCCTTTGATGGATTTTAAGATTATTTGAATTTGATTTATTATGATTTAAAACTTCCATATTGTAATGAAGTTTTGTGATATGTTTGACTGTAGATGTGTCATTTATATAGCATTCATGGTTTATGAGTAAAGTATTGACATTTCGTATCCTAGTTCCAATAAGAATGTTTATGTTATATTTCAACCATTACTTCATATGAATGTGTTGGACAAGTATGTTCCAGGTTGGGGACTGGTTAAAGTAAGCCCTCCAGGTTGGGGACTGGTAAAAGTAAGCCCTCCAGGTTAGGGACTGGTAAAAGTAAGCCCTTCGGTTTGGTCTCCAGTTATTAGAGGCACTCCGGGTTGGTGTCCGGTTATTAGAGGCACTCCGGGTTGGTGTCCGGTTATTAGAGGCACTCCGGGTTGGGTTCCAGTTACAGTTAGCCCCAAGGTCTTGGGACGAGGCCTTGAAAAGAAATTAAAGTTTAGCATTATGCATTCCATCATTATGAAAGTGGTTATTGATTTTTCATGTGATTATTCGATTAGTAGAATATCCATGTGAATAAGTAAATGGCATTATTTCATTTTACTTTTTCCATACTATGTTGAAGTTCAAGTTTAAAAGGATTTTGTTTTAGTAATGCATTGCCTTAAATGTTTATTATTATTTTGATTGTTCCAATATATTGTTATCCTTACTGGGCATTTGAGCTCACCCCTTTTCTATGTTTTATTTTCCCCAGGATGTGAAGAAGTAAGTTATGAATGACCTGCAGGGATATTATGAGGGGATAATAGTGTGGACTGTGGAGACATTATGTTGTTGTAGTAGTTTTTCATTTTATGATGTAATGTAAAACTTATGAATATATCTAGTGTTTCCAAGGCTACTAAACTAATCGGTCTTTCGATATTTGATCTTTCTTGTGATCATGCCAATGTTATGTAATAATGCACCGACTCTAGGTAACTGGGGTCGGGGTGTTACAGTTGGTATCAGAGGAAGTTTAGTACAAACCTTGGAAGCTAGATTTAGATAAACTCTAATTAGAGCACGTAGACCTAAGATAAACTTTGAGGATTAGTATAGAAGAACTTCCTAGAATTTTGGTGTTGTAGAGATTTTGTGAGTTTTCCGAGCAATACATCCCTGTCTGGATACGAGCAGGTAGAGGCGGCTCTGGCACAGATGTACCTAGGGGTAAAACCCGAAAACACCGCCTTGAGCTAGACTCGAACGGGAACTTGTGCACGACAACGGTCCTTGCTGCACTCTTGGTTACGACACTCCCGGGGGATATTCTTAGGATAATTCTCATTTTCTTTACAAACCATTATGAAGGGTTTATGAGTATATACATCCTCAAAGGAGACATTTTTATGATTATGGATTATATCCATAAATAGTTCAATTTATGTTAAGTGTTTTATAAGTATGGGATTATGTATTTTTATTCATAAACTTATCTAGTGTATGCCATTGTTTAGAAATGGCGCCCAGTAGAAGGAATGAGAACTCCAGAAATGCACATGATCCAAAGAGAAGGAGGGATCATATCTTTCATGGTCTTAAGCTAGAATTTATAAGAGAAATAGTCTCCCATGTATTATCATCATATGAAGAAATAATATCATGTATTGATAAGATAAGTAAAGAGTTTACTGAGTCCTATGGCTTTGAAGGGAAGCAAGAGAAGAAAAGGATGGAAGAGAGAAAGATGGATAAAGGTAAGAGGGAAAAGAAGAATTTTCCTATATGTGGTAACTGTGGAAGGAAACACCCTGGAACTTTCCTGAAATGAATGGGAGTTTGTTATAAGTGTGGAGGAAAAGGGCACAAAGTACGTGACTGCAAGGGTAAGAAAATAGTTTCAAATATACAATGCTTCATTTGCAAGGAGTTTGGACACTACGCGAACCTATGTCCAAGTCATCAGACTATGCCGCAAATGATGTTATTGGATAATAATCAAGTTATGATACTACCACAAATGAAGAGGAATGATTAGAGTTCTTATGTTGATTATCTCAATTGAGTGTTGTATCAACAATGTACTTGTTATAATAATTATGGAGTATATAAGGATTGTACTGCAGTACTATTTCATTAAGGACTTGAGATTGTGCGGAACAAAGAAAAGTGACTCAATAGAAGGTTAAATTTTTGGAAAATATATGGTTGAGAGAAAGATAAACCATAATATGGTTCTGATACCGAGGTAGTGATTTTAGAATAATACATGATTGATTTGGATAAATTATATTGGATATTCTTGACTACCTTGAAGCTGATTAATGATTTGTCTATTCCATCATTGTTAGGGTTTAAAACATTTTTGGATTGATGAAGTATATCCAGCATTCTATATGGAATAAGGGAGCATGAATGTAATCAACAAAGATTATGGTAAATCAGGATGTTTTAGTGTATTAAAAGAATACATGATGAAGGTATTAATATGCTATTACGGGGTAAAAAGGATCTACATTATGTTTACCTTCCTTATAAATGTTGGACTGTGAGTTTGGACAGAAGTATTTTGGATAGTTCTAGTTAAGATTATTTTGGATTGCCATAAAAGGACAACCCGGAGGTCGGGCGGCAACCCGTCTCGTCCGGCAAGGCTGTGAGACTTGAACCCACAACCGAAGGGCGATAAGGGTGTATCACCTACCACTGGCCCACGAGATGTCCTGGATTAAATAATGTAGTTTTTTTTAAAAGATCTGGTAGATGAATTATAAATTCATTTATTTTGGAACCCTGTACGAATAGTATAAATAGAAAAAAAATTACATTCTATTATCTTTTAGAGTGAAAGATGATTTTGTTGTAGAAATTTATTAATGGATAAAACTCTAATTATAAAGTAAGTATATCTCCTTATGATCTTATCCAATCTCATAAATAAATTCCTCAACATTAATAAAAGGAACTTAGAACAAAAATGTTATCCTAGATGGTACCTTAAATCATCACTAATTTATGGCTTTGGGATTTTTGGCCTTTTCATAGCCATGTTCTCTACCACTCTCCATCAGATAATTGATGGTTATATTTCTATTCCATATCCATATTTTCCTACATGGAACCCTAGTATGTGTTATTTTCGGTAATCTTCATACTTTCCACTCATTGTTTTAAATAGAGGCCTCATTAATTCATTTTTCGATGTGGGATTTCAACTAAGATATTTTGAAACGTCAAAAATGTGTTATCCCAATACCCTATCTGTTGTTGAACCGATGGTATTTCAAATCATCATAGATTGATGAGTTTATGGACCTCAATTTTATACTTGTATTTGATTGATGACCTCAATCACTACCTATAAATATTTACGTTTTTCCTCCAATTATATGTCTCTAATTTCCACCAATGTTCTCCTAATCGAGATCATAATTTGGTGGTGACCATTTTATTTCTCATTTCCTCATATTATGACTAAATTTTAGTAACCCAATTTCCGATGTGGGTTTTCCCACAAAGATATTTTTTATTTTCAACCTTTTATTTTCGAAGAACAATTTCAAATTGCGAGGACGCAATTTATTGAAGGAGGGGAGAATGTAACACCCCAAGATTTCATAGTGTGTTATTTCTTTAAAATAATACCATAACTTGCACTACACGCAACACCGATTTCAAGCACACCATGACTTACCAAACAAGCCGTTCAAAAGAGGTTATGAATAGTATAAACTAAATTTTAAACTTTATATAATCCTTATAATTTTAGAATCCATATTATGAGTTTCTTAGACATAATACAAGAACAGATTCATTTTCAGTATTGAACTTTTATCAACTTTTAATAGTGAAACCTTTTTAAATACAATATTTTAAACTTTTTGACTAAATGGGGACATCAAAAAAATTTAAAATGAAACATCCCAAGCTTCCACGGTACGATTTCCTTTGAATAATACGGCAGCGTGTGTTGTACGCAACTTCGAGTTCAAACACACCACAACCAATCAAACTAGCCGTTATGAATAGTAATACCTACTTTTTGAAATTATATATATATTATATTTTATAATGGACTTCATTTTTGGATTCGGAATATCGAATTTAGCCTAAGGTGAAATTTTGGTACATTTCGGATAACTTTCATATTTTGATGAATAGTGAAAATTACTAAATTTTAATTAAAAACAACTTTTTTAATCAAAATAATTAATAGTGATAAATTATGAATTTGAGTGGTTTTAAAGTATATTTAGAATATATTTTTACCATTTAATATAATTTTGGTCATTGGACATAATTTTACAATTAAACCGAACATAAACAAGTGCCAGTCTTTTGATAGTTATTATCTCTTAAAAACACGCTTTTTGTTTTGACAGCGGGAATTAATTTTAAATTAATTTCTGCCACTTCTGTGTTTTGAATTTAGAAAAATGGATTCAATATTTGGAATCAGGATGTTCAAATTGTGTAAATAGGTAACTTTTATTTTTAGACATTTTGAATAATTACTGCGGTAAATATTTTATTTACCATGGTTAAGGGTAAATCTGGTAAATAAGGGTTAACAAATAATATTATAATAATACTAAATTACCCTAAAACGTGTCCTAGCATTATTGGTTGATACATGGTCGACCATGGACATCTTTGGGTCGATTTTGGGACCCCATGGATCCACTTGTAAGTGATAATGACACTTTATTTTAATTAAGTTAAAATGAATACAAAAATGACACAAGCATATATCTTTTAGAAAAACAATTTTTACATAGGGTTATATATGTTGGATTTTAGATTATAAATATTCATTAGAAAGATAAAAAGATTTCCTACATAATGATATTTTATTTATAATTTTTAGACATTAAATAATTTATTTTATTTATGACACAATTATGATGCAGTAATTACTATAATAGTGAAAAATTAAAATAATTGATATTATAAATACCCAAATAAATATAATATGAAACTTTTAATTAATTAAACTAATTTTCTAGGATACTATTATATATTAGGATTGATTTAATTGACTTTTTTCTAAGTAATCAATCTGTTATGAGTTTCACAAAAATCAACTATTGAATAGTGTCAAAATTGACATAAAAGAGTTCTTAAAACAAATATTATATTATTAATTGATATTAAATTCCTAAAAATCTACGGTTCGACCAAGAGACTTATATCATGATAGGTGCATAATTACTGGACCACTTGGGGGTCTCTTGGATGTATATAGTAAGTTTATTAACCATATTATATAAAAATACAAAGAGACATTGTAAAAGTGAAACTAATTAACTTAGAGTTAATACTTAAATATCAGGTTAATATAAGTACCCAAACCTGTCTAAATTCTATTGGTTGAGTTGTTTTCGACCCATACCCACCATAACCTTTTAATATTCAACTTTGGAGCCATTGGAAACCGATTATGAATTTATTATAAACTAATATCTCTAGCTTTTCCAAAGGTGCCCCTCACCCCTCTTATAAAAGGGCACTCCTCCTTCTCATTTCTTCACACCTTCAAAGCCTTATGGTTCGGCCCAACACTGCCCAAATACTCTCCCAACTTCCCTCACTACATCCTAGAGGCCTTAGTTTGATCAGAAATCCAACCTAAGGAGCCATTTTGATCAAATCAAAAGGAAGGAACCGAAGAAGAGGTAATGATTTCACCACCCTTTTTCCAAGTTCCTTCTTCTTCCACTTCTTCTTACTTTGTTGTTACAATTCTAAAATAATAACTCCAGTATCATATATATACTGTGATGTTATTATAAATATGGTACAACCATATTCAGTATTCTATCCACTCTTTGAATAACATGTCACCATACGTGCGTACGTACGGATTACCGTCTCCACGTCGTGGTGTAATTGTTATTCAATATATTATTATTTGGATGGGTATAATAATGATGTGTAACTCATGTAAATAATAAATATAACATGTTAGTGAATCTGTATATATGATATACCATTCATTTATATATTATTTTAATATCAAAAGAATGATATTGTCGCTCTTGCGTACGTACGGACTACCGTCTCCACGAACGCGATGAGATTCATTCTCCATCATATCCATTCAAGTATAATTATCATTTGCTGATTTAAAAATTATTTTTAAAAACTTGATATCATTCTGGATATGAATAATATACAACCTATCCATTACAAACATGGATTACGTAATAAAACATATAAAATAAAATGAGTAAGTTAACACCCGAAACAACGATAATACTAAGACATTATTAACAAAGCAAAGTTAAAAGATCATATATGATATGATATTAATATATATGATTCTTGTATAATTTAATAACAATTATATCAATATTATACAGGAGGTTAACCTACCCCAACCAAGTAAAAGTACAAGGTAAGGGATTTTTCTTATCTCACTTTCAATTCCGTGAGATTTCCATTGTTCGCCACTAAATTATTGAAAGTGGTGTATTGTGTGCTGCCATTTGATATATATTATCATCATTCTCTTTATATTCATGTTATTCTATAAATCATTTGGTGGTTATTAACTTTTGGCCATACGACTCAGTTGATTAACGTGGTAAGGGGTTTTCATCTCACTCTTTATTTCCGTGAGATTCATGCCATATTTCCACTATTATCTTTTGTGTGGTGTATGTACTGCCCATAATTGTATTCTTTGTGTAATACACTTTACCTTATATGTATTTACATTTTCATTTTATGATACCTCTTTCATGGGTTGTATGTTTCATAAGTTACCAAATTGATAAGGGTTTACTTCACAATCTCTTTAATATCCGAGGTTGTCTTTACGTAAGTATCTACAGGGACATATTTACTATCCATGTCCATATTTCATAAAAGAGTTTTCAAAGGGATTATTTCTAAGGGAACTTTTACTAAAACATCATTTTAAATGTTTTAAATATTTATTCTTCTAAATCATCCTCATTTATGTCCACGTTTTTAAAATGGTTTGTAAGGATTTATTTATATGAAAATGAATGTTTTAAAAGTGTTAATTCCATTCAAAAGTTTCAAAGTGGTATGGGACACTTTGATTCAAAAATGTATTTAAATGCCTTACTTTCTAAATTGTGTAACATTAAAATTTTTTCATGAAAAAGGGATATTTCTCTCAATAATTTTTAAAAAAACATTTTCATCTATGTCAACATCCTTTGATGGATTTTAAGATTATTTGAAGTTGATTTATTATGATTTAAAACTTCCATATTGTAATGAAGTTTTGTGATATGTTTGACTGTAGATGTGTCATTGATATAGCATTCATGGTTTATGAGTAAAGTATTGACATTTCGTATGCTAGTTCCAATAAGAATGTTTATGTTATATTTCAACCTTTACTTCATATGAATGTGTTGGACAAGTATGTTCCAGGTTGGGGACTGGTTAAAGTAAGCCCTCCAGGTTGGGGACTGGTAAAAGTAAGCCCTCCAGGTTAGGGACTGGTAAAAGTAAGCCCTCTAGTTTGGTCTCCGGTTATTATAGGCACTCCAGGTTGGTGTCCGTTTATTAGAGGCAATCCGGGTTGGTGTCCGGTTATTAGAGGCACTCCGGGTTGGGTTCCGGTTATAGTTAGCCCCAAGGTCTTGGGACGAGGCCTTGAAAAGAAATTAAAGTTTATCATTATGCATTCCATCATTATGAAAGTGGTTATTGATTTTTCATGTGATTATTCGATTAGTAAAATATCCATGTGAATAAGTAAATGGCATTATTTCATTTTACTTTTGCCATACTATGTTGAAGTTCAAGTTTAAAAGGCTTTTGTTTTAGTAATGCATTGCCTTAAATGTTTATGCTTATTTTGAATGTTCCGCTATATTGTTATCCTTACTGGGAATTTGAGCTCACCCCTTTTCTATGTTTTATTTTCCCCAGGATGTGAAGAAGTAAGTTATGAATGACCTGCAGGGATATTATGAGGGGATAATAGTGTGGACTGTGGAGACATTATGTTGTTGTAGTAGTTTTTCATTTTATGATGTAATGTAAAACTTATGAATATATCTTGTGTTTCCAAGGCTACTAAACTAATCGGTCTTTCGAGATTTGATCTTTCTTGTGATCATGCCAATGTTATGTAATAATGCACCGACTCTAGGTAACTGGGGTCGGGGCGTTACAATTAATAATAATTCTAAAGTATTAGGACCATTACACACTCATAGATAGAAATATCTGATGACCCCAAAACAGATGGAATTCTTACTAGAGAGACTATTCTCATAATCTCTCTTCTTTGAGATTACCATGTGCAAACTTCATGAAATGTGGTTGCATCTTATTATAAGTAATATCACCTACAAAACAGTATACTATGAGCCCTATCATAGTATGTTATCTAACCTCATAACATTATTTAAAAATATCTTCATAGCATTTCAATTTTCTCATCATATTAGAAATCTTCTATGAAATTATCAATGTGACATGTACCCTAGAAATTATCACAGTAATGTTATGAATAAGAATAATCAATATGTGATAAGATATTTAAATTATTATTCATTTATTTTAATATAAATGCAATCTAAAGTAAAAAAGTAGTTCTTTCTATTGAAACAACTCCAAAAAAACTCCCACTAACACTAGAGCAAACTATTAATGACTGATTATTCCTCACATGTTAAACATGCTTCTGCTGAGTATGACTACGACTACTAGGGATACCACATTTCCATGGATAGAGTTAGTAAATATGCATGTCTGTGTATTGAATCTCTTTATTTCAACATAAATACCATGATAAAATCCCTCATGTAGTGATAAAACCGAGTATCCACCTTTTCTTCATGTGTAAAAATATTAACATCCTGGCTATGTCAATAGTGAAATCATATCCTGATAATGAAAAACCTTTTTCATTAATCATAAACCAAAATTGAAATAGGATGATGCTAACCCACTTATTATGTTTCATTATAAGTTATAACATACTTAGATATTATAGATATATAAATAACTAGTTGTAATAAGTATTTATTACATAATTCATTTACCTTTTTAGTGATACTAGATCAAATTGAACTAAGTATATAAGAGAGTTAAAATACCATTATCCATAGTATTCCCTCTTCTACAGACACTAAGAATTCATTAAGTACTACTTTTCCAAGTACAATAAGATATATTTAATTGTAAGTATATGTAGTTATTTTGGATCTTGTTTGATATTTACATTTTGCCATCATACATCAACAATATAAAATTTCATTACATATCAAGTCATGCGAGATCAATTCCTAGCAATCAATCTTGTGAAATTATTTTAATGTCGATAATCTCTTCCTATGACCATGCATGTTCAATGGGAAGGATTATATGCCAATAAAAATAGGTCAGGATTTTTTTTGACTTTTATTTTTTAATAATTTGATAATATATGTACAATGGCTAGATTTAGAAAACCCGTGGATCTATTTTTTAGTTCTTATTCCCTTGAATATGTTTTCTACATTAATCCACCCATGGAGAAATTTTATTAATTATTCTTAACAAACTAGTAATATGCAACATTAATTTTCCATCTGTTATCAACCTATCTATATTGAAATATTACAGCTCTCCCACTAACCTAATAGTGACACATGTCACTCATTAATTCCAAATAAATATAATATATTCACTCAAAAGGATTTTTTAATAAATTAACTTAAGTAATCTAAATATCTCAATTAGATTTATGGATGTCACCAACCCTTACTAGTTGTACCTTGTCGACATATAGAATAAGGTCTCCTTTTAGTAATGTTATATATATATATATATATATCTTCCATTAGGATTACTCCAAATGTGGTGGTCTTGACTATCAATATACCATTATGATAATTATAGTAGTATTATCATACAAGTATAATTTCAAAATGATCTTAGTCATGATTATTAGTGTATGGGATTTTTCATAGGCTAAACCTTTTAATAATCAATAACGCTTTATTGGTACTGAATTATACCATAAATTCCATGTTTCACTTGAAAACTCACCAACGTTATCAAGTATTATAAACATTCAAAAAATAGATTCAATGAATCTGTACACATAGAGTTCATTACTTGAATTTATAAATATTTTTTAATGTTATCAAAATTCCATTTACTTCTTATTTTTAGGAATATTTATTCTAAAATAATAAAATATGCATTTCCCAACATGGTGAAAATAATATACCTCTTTGGTTTTTTACTTCTAATGTTGTATTTTTCTTTGGAACTACTCCTCCCACTAAGATCAATGGAGTCTAGTATTCTTATTCCAATATATGTGAATCCAGATGATTAACCAATAGAAGTTGAGTCCACACCCACTATATTTTAGGAGATGGGATTCCTTTTTTGAAATAAAGTTAGTCCTGACTAGATATTAATATATGTAGTTTCTATAGGATCATTAACTTATATAAACTTTAGTGTTTGATTATTGGTTTATCACAAAACATGTCCTTTAAAAAAATTTAGAAAATACTTTTGGTAGTTTAGTAATATATTCTTATCCTATCACATTTTATATTATATTCATTATTCAATATTGTTAGCATAGGGTTAGTTATTTCACTTATATTATAAAATAATTATTATAAGTAATAATGAAAATTTACAATATATATAATACTCAACAATGATATTCTCTTTACTACCATCAATAAATTGATGTAATTAAGGAAATATGAATTATGAGTAACCTTTACTCCAAATATATGATCAATTATTACTTCAAAATAATATTCTTAGACAATCCGACTCAGAGATTACTCAATATTTCCAAGTAAACTCATTTACTTCACTAAGCATTATTATAGATTCTTAATGGAATATCATGAAATATATTAAGTTACCTTTAGCTTTAGAATTGTTAATATGGACATTTTGAACTAACTATAAAATATTTGTGAGGTACCTTAATTTGAAATTTTTATTTATCTAAAACCTCATGAGTAGTTTGTTTGTATATCTAGTATCATACCTTAATTAAGACTATAACAATTTTGTGGGTATAAAAAAAAGTCAATTAATTTCAGTTCAATTTAAAAAAATAATTATATTTCCATAATCAGGTAAGATTATTATATTTTATATTCATAATTCATTAAAATAGATATTTTATACTTAAGAGATATTGAAAAATTAATTAAATATTAAAGTTCTATAAAAACATTTAGTCCAAAAATGATATAATGTATCTATGTGTCAAGACAAACACTGAGATAATTTTTTTTGAAAACACTTATTAAAAATGAATTAATCCATTTAGTAATTATAATTTTTGATATCCCCTTGGAAGACATTGGAATCTCCCTTTCTCGGCACCTTTTGAGTTCACTCTATAACATCTCTACTCCTGCACATTTAGTATATTTAAATAAATTTGTTTTGTTATCATATTTTATTAAACACAAAAATAGTGAATATAAACATGATGAATATACTTAAAGTAGATAAAATTTATTTTTTATTCAATTCATTATAATTTCATTTCAAATTTTATTCTTTCCTCATAAAAATAAATAGGCATCATGTTCATTCTTCTTTGTTTGAATATTTCATTTCATTAAAGGACATAAAAAAATAATATTTTGGATTTATATTTGCTTTGGAATCATTATACTTTTATTTTAAACTTTTGACTATAGAGGGTGTAGAAATAGGTTTCAACCAGTACTTATTGGTTTGGTAATGTATGGGAAAAAATTTCTTGGGTGAATTATCTATTTCATTTATACAGGATTGTATAAATAAGGATAATAATGGTGGTAAGGATAATAAGATAATAATAGTGAGTAATTTATTATCCAATTGGAAGCACAATTTCACTAACTGATCAATATACCCCATCATTTTGATATCATGTTTGGTAGCTATATTTCTATCATCTATTTGACCATCATATAGTGAATTGAAAGTCTTATTTATTTCAAGCCTTTCCTTTAATATCTCAAGAAATAAAATATGAGACATTATGGTATAAGAATCTATGTCTTTATATTTCATCATCAACTCTCTAAACATATTTGATAAAATTATACATATAGAATAATATACATCATAAATATATCTATGGTAGGCCTATTTTTCACCTTCACTCACTTTCTAGGTTTACAGAACATGAACAGGGTATTTCAAAACATAATACAATTTTTATGATAATAATTCAATGAATAAATGATTTTACCATATTTGAAAAATTCTTTTTATAAGTACATACCCTAATTTAAGGAATTTTTTCACTATTTTCTCAGTTTTTATTTCCATAATTCTACAATTATAAATTGGAAGATTATTAGTACTTGAATTTATTATAGATATGTGAGAAATAATAAAAATAATTTTATTAAGTCTCTCACTATTTTATCATGTCTTAAATTCTCTCACCAAGGAACTCATAATGTATCATCACTATAGAAATTCTAGTGAAAGGATCCATATTTTCCTTATTTATGATCCATAATTTGGATATGAAAACCATAAGAAGGTATTTATATAGGTGGTAATGACAACTACAGGCTTGAAGTCCCTGGATCCATTGAGTAGACTCCATAATAAAGAAATCCTAAAAAGTGATTTCCTCAATATTTTTCTCCAAATTTTTATTGAATGGACATTTTATATTAAAATCCCCACAATTTTTGTTAAGTCAACTCAAAACCCTCATGAGAACTCACCGATAAAAGTAGGTGTCTAGTATTTGGCCATTCAAAAAAATTGTTCTATGGTTTCATTCCCAATAATGTAATGGAATGAATTATTCATTAATATTTACATGAGATATTTTATATTATTATGAATAATTTTTATATTTTTTTATCCTTTACATGTATTTTTAATATTATGTCATTTTTTTATTAATTAATTGTCCATTTTGGATAAAAAAAATTTGTATACTCCATTTATTTAAATATCATCTTTCCACATTAATTCATTTATTTATGCGATCATGGTATTGCATCAATAAAATAAAATATGCATAAAAATAAAAAAATGAATGAATGAATAACCTGATCATGAGATTATCTAAATGTTGATTTATTGAGTGGACAATAAATCAAAAAATGGCCTAGGGGAATAAATCATTATGTCAATCTTGGTATGAGTTGCAGCATTCCATAATTCCACCAGTGTATCATCAGGGGTGGAATCATCTTACTTTTATCTTGAATTTCCTCTATGTTCCTTGGAATAATACATTAATTAAAAATATTTATAACTTATATGAAGGTGTGGGAACAAAATGATTTGTTAAAGTTAATTACATAAATAACCATGGACATGGAGGTCCTACTTAATAATCTATGGAGGTATGAATCATAAACCATTATATTTAATTTAATAATAAATAATTTCAATCTCCTACAATAAATTAAATTAAATAAATTCAAAAACTATATAGGTCTAGGTCATGATCATGAAAGGTGATACACATGTAACGATTATGAAAAATAAAAAGAAGTTAAAAATATTTTATTATTCATTATTTATTATTATGATAAACTCACTTTCATTAATTAATTAATTAATTAATTACCTTTTATTTTAATTACCAACATAATTATCTTAGAGATACCCATCATAAATGTATTTATGGAAAATAAACTTCATTTTTAGTAATTATAAATAAGTAAAATAAATTAATTGATTAATTAATAATTATTTAAAACCATTATTAAATTTACAAACACAATAGGTTCTAATAAACATAATAAGGTTTTAATGATGAAATTATAAATTTAATGTAATTTAATTCTTAAATTTATTAGAAGACTAAAAAACGTGTAATATCGAGCTACATGCCATATATCTCGTTTTTCATGTACCCTGTTACATGCTTGGGTATTTGGTGTGTACTTGGGTTGGACAATGAGTTGTGTACAAGCTATTTACATTTTTGTGGTTTGAATGTCGTGTGCATGCATTAATCGCTAAAAGACTAAGTGTGTTTTTCAGACACAGAACTACACGGCATGTATAAGACAGCTACATATTATGAATTGTTCTTTTGATGTGTCTACATAACTCATTGAAAGCCTCATCATGTATTTTGGATGTTATAAATAATGAAATTCATGTCATTTATATCAGATACATGTGATTCATGTCTATTATTTCTCTAAGCAATTAGTATCTCAGGGTTTTGACCATGTACATAACCACATTGCTTGCGCAGATTTTCCTACTAAACCTTTAGACTACATGGCATGTGAACCATCTACACACTATGTAATCTGACATTCTATGTGCCATTTTTGATCGATCAATTTGTGCTTTTTAATAAACATATCATGTTTAGTCACTTATCGGCACATCGTGTACCCCATAACACGGACTGGTGTAGTGTACGAATGTACATGACATGTACTCCATCTACACGTCTTGTAGTCCCTTGTTATTCGGACAAAATCCTTGACTATTATAGTTAGAATCTCTGAGAATTATTTATTTATTCTTATTCCTTTGATAAAATGAAATCACGAATGATGATAATTAAAATGTCAAATTAATTTTAATTAAAATAGATTAATGAATGAATAATTTTGGAAATGTAAATCTAACCACTATTACCCATGTTGATCAATAATCGAATAAAAAATTATAAAATTTGAAACAGTCTCCCTATAATTCCACTTTAAATATCCAAGTATCATGGAAGCACCATGGTGGGCATAAAATTAAAAAAAATTGATTTGGTGGATCATTAAAAATATAGTCAATGATGTGAGTTCCATGAATAATGAAATTTTTCACCAAATATTTATTTATATAGAACTCTGAAACCTGGGAGAATATATTTCACATAAAATATATAATTAACTAATTAATATCAGAAGAAAATATTACCTAGAATTGGGAATTTTATTTGATGAAGGTATTGTTGATTTTCCAAAAAAAATCTGCTCAGATTACCTTTGTTTTGTTAGGATGATCCATGTGAAAAATCCATCTAGCAGTGATCCAAACATGCTCCTTTGATCTCCGATTGGAACCAATTGATTTTTGAGTTCTTTCACAGTGAATCAATTGTCTTTCACTACTTTTCTTGATATATTTATGATCCTTTGGACTTGAAGGATTTCTTTTCTTTCTTGAGATGAGGTCTTATGAATTCTTGATAAAAGTAATTTATGTGCAATGCATCTACATTCTTGATTAAACCTTAAAATATAAATAATCATCTATTTATATGGTTGGGGTTAATTTTAAATATTATTCAATAGTATAAAATACCTTAAATAATATAATTTTTATTATTAAACCTCATTCCATATAATAATATTTGTATTATTAATATTATTATTTTATAGCATGTGCTAACTCATGAAAGGAAAAATATTATTTACTGGCTTGCAACCGAATGGGATCTTGTTCAATTCAAACTCCTAGGTATTTATTGAATACGTAGATAAATATTTAATTAAACATTTTATTCTTCAAAAATGAAATTAAATATTTTATTCATGATATAAAAAATAAATATTTACTAAATATTCTCCTAATTAAATAAACTATTTATTAATGAATAAATAATTATTTAATTACCTTGTGAATATTACTGATCAATAAAACATGAATAAAATTATTTATTGATATTGAGACTAATAGTTATTGCAAAATTAAATTCAAATAATATTTAATTTAGTTCAATGGTAACACTTAGTGTGTGAACCTCTAGGATTCTTTCTCATTGTCATTAGGTGGGATTTCCAAAATTCGAATATTATTTTCTAGTCATAGGTAAAGAAACCCAAGATAAATAACTTAAAGTCACAATGAATATATCCACATATTAATTCTCATTGTGTAATACAATCCCTTAGTCATAATATCTCATTAGGTTGGTTGCATATCTTTTCCATGAACCTATATACTTGATGATTCCTTTTGACTATCCAAAATACACATGTTGCTACACAATGGATATAGAATTTAAGGACAAATATCTATTTTAGTCAATGGTATGAGATGTCAACATCCATAAATATGGAAGGGAAAATCATTCCTCAACTTATCATTTATAACACATCACTCATGATGCACCAAATGTATCCAAGTTCACTATGAATTGTATTGTCATGGTTTTAAAAATAAATCTATGTGTGTGAGTTGTAATATGAATTAATAATAATCATAAAATCTATGGACCATTAACATGCTCAAATATAGGTATATATGATGAAACCAAAACATGTGTAATTCCTACCAGCAAGTTTATTCTCATAATCTCTCATATTAGAGGTTACTAAGTGAGAAATTCATGAGAAGAATCCTCTTCTCCTAATTATTACTCACACAAGATAGTATACATACTATGTTCCCTATCATAATACTTTATCCAACTATAGAACAATATTTAATAATGACAACATTGTATTTCAAGTTTCTCATCATAGTATAAATCCTTTATAATGTTATCAATGAAACATAATCCCTAGTGAATCATCACATCAATGTAGTAAAGAAGAATAATCAATATGCGATAAGATATTAAAAATAATATTTACTTATTTAAATATTATTTTAATATAAAGAACATAGTAGTTTATTTTAGGGTACCAAATCCAACACGTTGAGTATTTCCTTCATTGAGATATATGAGCTCGAGTGGAATCTCTATATATCCCTTCTAGAGTGTTCCTTGGTTGTGTAGATAAAATTAATATAGTAGACACCAACTGTTTTTTCTAGTAATGGGAAACCAAAAGATATGGCCTTAGTATCTGGAGGTCAACGTCAAACTCAATGATCTAGGATATCAATGTGATTATAAAGAAAATCACAAGACATGGAATAAAACACTTTGGTATCTCAATGAGATTTCAGTCAGTTGAGAGAAAGATGACACTTTTTCTATGATGCATGTGTCCATATCTTCTAAGATTGAATAACTCACCATGTTTATTAAAGGAGATAGTTGATTGACCACAATGGTATAGGAAGGAGCTTGATCAAGAAGGTTTTCAGGGTGGTAGAAATGGAAGAGGAGCTGGGAGAGATATGGTTGGTGACCAATGTTATGATCTGCTAGTACTAATACCACCCCAAGGTGATCCACACTAGGCTCCTGGTTATGGTGTTTAGGGATGTGGATAGATATAGGCTAGTGAGGCCTATGGACCTAAGTATTTAGTTAATATCTAAGGTATGATCTATGTCTAATTTACAATATATATAGTTTTTATGAATATATAAATAATCCACTCTTTCCTTAACACATCCCTTATTCGAGACTTGGAGATTTTATTAGAGCCTTTAGCACAAACTTTACACTTGGAGGCTCCTACCGGGGGGAGATTTGGTGATCAAAAACTATGTTTGACAGTGTGACCTAACCCTTGGAGGAGATATATTCATATTGGATCTCTTTTTAGCCATGATAAGACTCTATTATATCATTCTAGTTATGAACTAGATCTTTCCAGTCCATTCATGTATTAACTATTTTTTTCAAAGTATGAAATATGTCTGGCTATATGGGATTCATTAGTGAGAATTAATTCCATGATGACTGTTATTGGATTATAAATAAGAGGATTCAACTGAATTCTCATTAGTTTTATATTTTATCCCTTATCATAGACGTTGTGAGATTTTATTTCCCTGTAATAGTGGAGAAGTAGGGGGCATCTTTCTCAAACAAATTTTGGGCTTACATCCCCGTTAACAAATTTAATTTGGAATATTCTTGCACCTAGAGATTACCATAATATATGATCCACAATATTATATTCCCCCTATAGATCAAAGAGAGATAAAGGTGTAGTTATAGGATCTGTAGTGGAAGAGTTTTGTTGGACCCAGTGTATCCCCCTGGGAGACACAATGTTGATCCCTAAGAAGGCACATTAGATCTTGATTTTTTTCAGGGATTTTCATCATTTGAACTGGATTACTATTAATAAAAATTATCTACTTCCATGAATTTAGGAACTCTTTGACCATATGAAAGGGGTGAAGTTGGTTCCCAATAATTAACCTCGTATCGGGTTATCACTAGCTTTAAGTTTGAGAGGTGGATATACCTAAGATGGCCTTATGATATCTATACAGTCACTTATATTACTTAGTGATGCCCATCGCCATGAAGAATGTTCTATTTTTTTCTTTTTACTCATGAACCATATCTCCCTACCATTCAAAGACTAGTTTGTGGTAGTCTTCATAGATAAAATCCTCATTCACACAACATCAAAGGTGGATTACACGAGATATTTCAGAATAATCCATGAAATGTTATGATAGAACTAAATTTATAAGAATATTTCATTGTTTTGGTTTTGGATTCAAATGTTCTACATTATATGACTTTTCATATCATAAGAGGGAGTGTTTATAAATCTAAAAAAAGATTAAGGCAATGTTATCCTGGGATCAAACAAAGGGTGTGACTTAGTTATAGAGCTTCTTTGGGTTGACAGGATATTATTGGATATAACTGTTGATTTCTCTAGGTTCATGGAACCTCTGAAATCCTTGACCAGAAAGGCTCATCCTTTCATGTGGTTAGATAAGTTTTAATGGATTTTTAATGATTCATGATTGAGGTTGACAATCACCCCCATCTTGAGACTAGAAGAAGATGGGGTTTATTATATGGTGTTATGTAAATCCTATAAAGTTGGTATTGAATCTGTTATGGTGTAATGGAAGGTGATGATTTCTTATGGGTCATGGAAACCAAGCCCACATGAGAAGAATTACATAATCCATGATCTAGAGCTTCCAACAGTGGTGTTAATCAAGAAATATTTGTGGTACAGTCTTATCAAAGAGTGATTCATTATCTATTTGACTATAATAGCCTCACTTATATCTTCTAATAGAAAAAACTAAACCTAAGGAAAATTTAATGGATTAATTTACAATAAGACTATGATTTTGAGATATTCTATACTCTTATAAAGGGAAACATGTTGGAAGTTTCTCTCAGTAGGAAATTTCTTCCAGAGTTGTTAAGTGAGGCAATAGATCAGTTTGATTCATTTTTGGGTGAGGGAGAACTAGTTTACCCTTGATAGATGGTTGTGACCCCACTTATCCTCTAAAACTATAGGTGGGAATGAATTTGAGATATTTATTATGAGGTCTAGTGTGCCTATATATTCACTAAACATTATTTGGATGGTTTTTTCTTATGGTGGGTAGCATGTAAACTTTTTCATATGATGTATGATGGTTCTAGTCACAGTGTAGGAGGAGGTGATGAGGGAGTTTCATATATCCCCCTTAGTGGTACATGCAGGAGTTATGAAGATGTTCTAGGACCTTTAGTGTTAGTTTTGGTGGCTGGTAATAAAGGAGGGTGTTTCCAATTTTATCTCCCAATGACTAACTTTCTAGCTGGTGAAGTGGTAGAATCAGGTACTAGTTGGTTTAGCCCAACTCCTTGAGGTGTGAGAGTTAATGTGGGATATTATATCCAATTATTTTTTCATTGTACTTACACAATCATATTGGGGTCACGATGCTATCTAGGTTATCTAGAAGGACACACTAACTCATCCTTCATCCTAACCATCTCAGAGATGACTTTAGTGGAGTGTTTGGGACACATGTACATGAAGAAGATAGTATGGCTTCATGTAATCACATCAATAATTATTTCATTCCATAATATTATCTTTACCTAGTTATTTTATAGAGGCTTAAAATAATCATTATGGGTCATTTTTTAAATATCACTATGTTCCACCCCCACAAATACGACTAGTTTGAGCGAACTATTCAGGTCCTAGAGGACATAATGGGGGATTTCATGTTAGACGTTGTTCATAACTATTATAATCACCTAAACTTAGTGCAATTTTTGTACAATAATACTTATTATTCCATATTTGGTATTTTAACACCCCATGTTTTTATGAATTAATTTTTCCTGAATAAATTTGATATCATTGACAGCTTGTGTTAGACGCAACACCACGTTTTAATAAACTACAAAAAACTATTGATATTATTATTTAAACATGATAGTTATTAACTATCCATTAAAAATGGTGGAGTTAATATTAATAAAAATATTTTAAATATTATTTATAATGGTTTAAAATAAATAAAACATGTTGATAAAAAATTACTAATTTTTTGGTAATATCTTTATATGTTTTGAAAATACTATTTTCATTAAAAAAATAATTATTGTTGTGAATAATAATAAATTACGTTTTAAAAAATTTATAAAATTAATTTTAAAATATAAAAATTATTTTTTAATTAATCATATATAAATTATCCTTGGATTGATTTTTTGGTTTTTTCTAAAAAGATTAATTTTTTGATGAATAATGAAAGTACTATTTTTTATCGAAAACTTACTTTTAATTTAAAGAATTTATAATGTTATATTTTATTTTTAAATGGGTTTAAAAGAAAAATTAGTTCAATTATATATCTATTAATCCAATTTAGGTCATTGGAATAATTTTTATATTGTTTTTTTATATATAAGAATTTTAAACTTTTAAACATTTTCTCTTTGGAAAACTAATTTCTCATCACGATTATGGGTTTAATTTTAAATTAAATTTTCAAAATTATGTCAATTTAATTTGTAAAAATGGTTTCCATATTTTAAACCATAATAATTTATATTATATAATAAGTCCAACTAAATTTTTTACCATAATGAATAGTAAATATAGTAAAACTTATTTAACATGGTTAAGGTAAAAAGTGTTTATTGGGGGTAAACTAAAAAGATAAGGGTCTAAAATGACTCAACACTTGTTCCAAATCCATTATATGTATATATGTTTACCTTATAGTATATATTTATTTATAATAGATCAATTATAATCCTTATTTCATGTGAAAAGGTAGGGTAAACCTTTTTCTTTTAAAGACATTACAAATGTGCCACTCGCCTCACTTATAAAAGGCCACCCCTCATCCACTCCTCTTCACATGTCAAAACACATTTGGATCATCAAATAACTACCCAAATATCTTTATTATTTCATTAATCTCATACTAAAGTCCTTATTTTAATTATATAACCAACCTAAGAATGATTTTATTGAAAACAAAATGATGTTTTCAAAAGAAGTTGTAACATCCCTAAGTGAGCATTTTCTTTTATTTCTTCCTCCAACTATTTTGATTCATATTAAAACATGATTATATAATAACCTAATTATATTAAATATAATAATACACTTTTTATTTTAATTTCATGAACAACATTTATCTCCTCTATGCACTAATGGTAAATGATAACATCGCTCATTTGTACGGCAGACTACCTCCTCACGAACCAATGTGACGCGTTTTCCATCAACACCTCTACAAGTTGGGTATGATGATGGATATAATATATATATATTATTATTTTAACATAACTATAATTCTATAAATATATTATAAGATATTTATTTTTACATTCTATTCAATATAGAATACGATAATGTCATTCGTGTATATAGTGAACTATAGCCTCGCAAAGTGATGTGATCCATTTTTCACTTACATTTTACATAGAACTTAATAAGGGATTAATTTAATGAATATTTGTGATATATATTAAATATATATTATTATTTAAAGGTAATATATTATTTACCTTTGTTTTCCTTTATCCTTCAATGAAAGGAAAATATTGATCATGCGTACGTACGGCTTACGATCTCCATGAACGGTGTATTTCATTTTCTATATCTTTTGTTTATGGATTAATATAAATAAATATATACTTAAAATATATGATATTTATATCATATTAAAAATTATATAGAATATTTAATCATTATAAAATTAATAGTACAAAAAAACAAATAAAAAAATACATGAAAAACAAAGCAATTATTGCCTGAAACATGACTTTAACATTGAATTGTTAATAAATGGGTAATAAAAGGTCATAAGTAAATAATATATGGTATGATATATATGTTTTTTTTTGTGTGAATTATTATTTAATATATGTATAATAATGTTATATTTATGATATAGTAGTTTTGAATAATTGATAAGGAAGTTCAGAATTAATGTGAGGGATTTTCTTCTCAATTTTCCTTCTTTGAGAAATATGTTGTGTTATGCACATATATTCTTTTACAAGGTGTATATACAGACCCTTTAACATATTATATTATTAATATACTTATTTTAATGATATTTAATCTTTCATTCTATGTTAATTTTTAATGGTACTTATGATTCAAGAGATACTAAAGTGGTAAATATTTTATGCTACAATCTCATCAGTTATCGGGATTGTTTCTTATTGTGATTCTGATGACGAAATATTATACTCCATATCTCAAGAAACTCATTAATTTTACTCTAATACATTAATTTAATTATAATATATTTTTTACATCAATTTTTATCTCTTTATGTACTCATGATACCAAAATAATTTTTTTAATAAAAAAATATCTTTATTTCACACTTCGGTCGAAAACACTTTTCCTTCCAAAACTATGTTTTCTAAAAATGTTTATATTTTTTAAAATTAACTAAATGATATATTAAATAAACTTTCATCAATGTAAAATTTTTTAAAAAATTCTTTGAAATGAATAACCTTTTCATTTTCTAAAATAAATTTCATTTGATTTTATAAAACATTTGAAAGGAATATTTTTTAAGGTGTATGACATGAACAAAATTTTTTGATGTCCTGAAATTTTTTTTTAAGAATAACTTATAATTTTTCACATTTATTTTAAAATAAAAATATTTTTATAATATTTTATTAATTTTAAATCTTAAAAAAATTTATTTCCAAAGAAAGGATATTTTCCTCAACAGAAGTTCCAAGTGGTTTTTCTTTCAAAATCATTTTCCTTAGAGGATTTAATCCTTTAATGTTACTTAATATTTTGTAGGGATATGATCTAATGATACCATATTTATTCCTTCTCTATATGCATTATTATTTTGATGAAAATATATTTATGAGACTCATTTCTCGTCCATGGGATATACCATGATAATATGATTATGAAACACACTTATTTTTCCATGGGTTACTCCTTGATGAAATAATTAAATGATTTTGAAAAAAATTTCTTTTCTGTAGGATATGTTATATAAGTTGAATTTTTATGAAACCCATTTATTTTCATGGGTTCTAATATGAAGAATTTTTAATGGTCTTATGGAACACATATGCATGGTTTCCATTATGGGATGGGTGCGACTTATATCTCCCTTTAATGCAATATGTAAATATTGATATCTCATGAGATAAATTTGAATGGAATAGGGAGTGAACATAGTTCAGTAATGGACTCTACCCATTATGATAGTCTTTGTGTTGAGCTTTGACTACTACAATGGTTTGGGGAGTGAACCCATTACACTATGATATTATAATAAATAATCCTTGAACTACTAGGGAAATAATTTTCTATGATTATGTGTATTCCAAAATTCCATGTCGTATTCCATTGTTTTTCTCTCATGGGTCATGTTATTTTATTACCTTATGATTCATGTCATATTAAATATAACTCTTTATTCCATTACCCTACATTATGATCTTTTATATGCATGGTATGTTTCTAAATGTTATTCGCAGGTTCTCATACCCTTCTGCTCATGTTATGTTTACATATCTCCATTTCTTACCCTTACTAAAAATTAGATCTCACTCTTTTATTATGTTTATTTCCTCTAGGTTATTAAGAAATTTATTATGTATGAATTTTATAATTAGGTTAATAGTTAGGAAAAACTTATTGGGAGATTATATAGTTCACCTGTGATCAAGTTTTTAATGTTTTTTCTTTTCAAAATGAACTATACAATTATGATCATTAGAAATGTGTTTATGTAATGTAATGAATGTTTATCAAACAATTATTTAATATATATTTATGAAAATTTTGGGTCATTATATTTGGTATCGGGTGATAGTTTTTGTTAACATTTGGAAATTAGGATGAGAAAAATATTTTGAGAACCCTTAGGATAAGAATAAATATATAGTAACAACCTAAGGTTATGGTAAGGAAGATATTATGTGGCTTACCAAGATATACCTCACTACCTAGATAATAGAAGTGGATTTTTTTTTTCACATATGTACCAAGGGGTAATAACTCTAAAAAGGAAATGTTGGGATTGACTCGATCATTACCTACTACATGAAAACATTCCTTACCGCGCACCTTCTTTGACACTCCTAGGATATATTATTTGGTTAATTGCATTTTATTTATGAACCATCAAGAAGGATTTGAAAATATGATGATCAAGGATAACCTAGTTTAAATCTAAGTTGTCAAATATTTAAAACAAACTTTCTTTATTTAGAAATCCTAAATTGTTTTTAATTACTATGTGTTTTTCTAATATGATTAGTGTTGATCACACTATTCTTTTCGGTTTTAGTAAATGGTTGTAACCTAAAGAAATCATGTTAATGATGAATATAATGGAAATTAAAATGATTTAACTCTTAGAAACTGAATTTTATGTGATCCTAAATAAATAATAGTATTTATATTCTCACATAAACTTCTTAATCTATGAATCATGATATAATTCCAAACAAGAAAAAGAAGGAACAACATTCTATTGACTCTTTAATGAGAAAACATCCATCTTATTTTAGTGGATCTTATGATCACTAATAACTGATAAAAGGATCATTAACACTGAAAAATATATCTTTCATCCTCCAGTGTTCAGAGCATGAGAAATTTATTTTGTTTTTCTACCATTTGGAAGGTGAAGAGGATCAATGGTGGGATATTATAAACAATATGAGTTAATAGGATAAAATTGTATCCCTGCATTGGGATGGGTTCAATAAATTATTTTTCAATATTTATTATCCTTTTATTCTTTACATGATTATGAAGATGTAGTTCCTTGAGCTGAATCAAAAGGATGATGAATCTGTAGGTTCCTATGAGTCATGTTTTAGAAGGCTTGTGAGGTACACTTCTATTATCATCCATAACAAATGTAAGGTTGATCGATTATTTAGTGGACTAAAAATAAGTCTCAAAATGGTGTTATCCATTATATAATCTTATATCATTGAATAGATTTTATGATTTTGAATCGAGGTGGAAATTTATACATATTGATCTCGTGGTTTTGATAATAATAGAAAGATGGAATTCAATGAAAATCTAAAAATGAAGGAGATAAAAAGATGGTATTTCCTTTTTTCTCAACATGTGGAAAGAAAAATGGAGGAAATTATATTAATGGGACTAATAAACATTTTAATTGTGGGAAGGAAGTTCATCTGGAAATCGACTACCGATGTGATGGGAAAAAGTTATTTAATGATGAAAATAGATATAAATCTTCACATAATGCTCCACCAACACTCAGGTGTTTTAAATACGAGGAGTATGGGAATTATGCTTACTATTTCCCAAATCTAAAGGTTAATTATGATGATTGAAGTCATCAACCTCTTAAGTTAAAGGGTAAGGTTAAATCTATTGGGATTATTGTTTCTGATGAGGGGTGTGATAGTGATGTGCTGAATGGTACAGTTACCATCCACTCTAGAACTATTAATATATTATTTGAATCTAGATATAATGAATATTTCAAAACTAAAAAATTATCTAATGGTATCAAAAATTCACCCAAATGGTTATATATACAATTAGTATTGAAATATCCTAATGAAAAGATGATCAAGTCATAGGTATATGTTACCTTTCTTGTTTACATTTTTGGGAATGTACTTCCTGTAAATCTAGTCATTCATCCTTTGGTTAAAATTGATGTTATATTAATAATGAATTTTATTTATCTATATAAATAACAAAAAAATTGTCAATTAAGGGAATTCATATTTTATATTCCAAACCAAACTATGATCGTATACCAATGTGATTATTAGTATGAAATTTTGATGGATATCACATCCATTATATGGGTCCTGATTCGTATTTAGAATGTGTTTTTATCTCATATGGTTGGGGAAAACTTTATATTAATTATATGCCTAATTTTTGGGAATTTTTTGATATCTTTCTAGATGAGTTTTCTATTTTTCCACCGAATAATGAAGTTGAGTTTTCAAAAGAACTCATACCTAGTGCCACACTAATTTCAAAGAATTCCTATAGAATGGCCCTGATTGAGTTTCAAAAATTGAAGAAGAAACTCCAGGGGAACCATGAAAATGGGTTCATTAAGCCAAGTGTGTCACATTTGGGATCACCTTGTATTTCTATTAAAAAGAATTATGGATCGATGTAACTCTGAACTGATTATCATGAGATTAACAAGATCAGAATCTAGAATAAGTATCCTCTGACCCATATTGAGGACCAATTTGATCAACTGCATGGGTCACAAAACCAATTGAGGGTTTAGAAAGAGGATATACTGAAGAAATAAATTTGTTAAAGGTATGGACACTTTGAATATATATTGATTTCATTTTTTCTTACTAATTCTTATGTTATTTTATAGATTTAATGAATAGAGTCTTTAGAGATTACCTTGATCAGTTTGAGGTAGTTTTTATATTAGATTTTTTAATATATTCAATGTGTAAAGAAGAGAATTAATATCACTTGATAATTATACTAATGACCCTGTGGAAGGAGAAATTATCTAAAAATGTAAAAAGTTTGAATTTTAGCTGGATAAGGATTCATTTTTTACCACATAATCTCAAGAGAGGGTATATCGGTAGATCCATTAATGATGGAGGCTATTAAATATTTTTCCAGACCAACCACGATGGATAAGATCCATAGGTTTCTTGGTTCAGTTTGATATTATCAATTTTTTTTGGATAACTTCTCATTAATATCTAATATGCTCACCAAGATAACTTTAAAGGGATCCAAGTTCCTCTAAACTGTTGAGTGTGATTAAAATTTCTAGGAACTAAATAGAAGACTAGTTATTAAACCTATAAATACATTACCCTATAGTAGAGAAGGGTTTTAAATATATAGTGATGCATCGACAAAGGTATTTCAAAGTGGTATTATAAAGAATGACATGGTTATAGTTTATGCCTTATGAAAATTGATGGTTCATGAGAAAAATTTCCCAAATCATTATTTGGAGTTAGCTATAGTAATTTTTGCATTAAATATATAGATTCGTAATCTTTATGAAGAAAATTGTGATATATATATATATATATCAATCACAAATGTTTAAAGTATATATTCACACATAAGGATTTGAATATGAACCATATAAGATGGTTAGAGATGATTAAATATTATGTCCGGTCAATACAATACCACCATGGGAAAGTAAATAAGGTTTGAAATGCTTTGAGTAGAATGGATCATTCTAGATTATCCATGATAAGGATCAAAAAAATCCAATATTTCTAGATTTTTGAAGTAAGAATCTATAAATAATGAACGGAAGGAATCTTATCTTTCCCAATTGAATGTTCAGCCATCTATCCTAGTGAAGGGAAATAGGAGAATAAGGATGATGTAGAGACGAAAAATAAGGTTAGAAATATTATTCAGTTTTACTATGATCATGATGAAATGATAAGGTTTATAAATTGTATATGTGTTCCATCCATAACATATTTGAATAAGGATTTGTTATAGGAATCTCAAAGTTCTTCATTCTATTTTCATATTGTAAGTACAAATATGTATAAATATTTGAAAGAGTAATTATGGTGATATGGAATAAGGAGAGATATAAAATAGCTTGCATCCCAATGTTTAGTATGTCATAAAGTAGAGAATTAGTGATATAATTATATGTGTATGTTACATACAATACCCATATGAGAACGTAAATTGGAAAACATTACCATTTATTTTATCATTGGACTCCCAAAAATTCCAAAATGGAATGATGATATATGGGTAGTAGTATATAACATTACAAAGTTAGCACAATTCGCCACTATTAGACAATATTTCTCTCTATAAAAAATTTTTGTGATATATATTAATGAATTTATAATATTTTTTGGAGTACCACATTAAATTGTGTTTGATCAAGATCTGAGTTTTACCTCAATGTTCTAGAAAATTCTTCAGAAATCTCCTGATACGGAGTTATGTTTCAGCACTACATATCATCCTCAAAAGGATGTTAGGTCCAATAGAACAATTCAAATCCAAGAGGTAATATTTCGATATTGTTATTTGGATTTAAAATGTGGTTGGTATCAACACTTTTCTCTAGTTGAGTTTTCATACAACAATAGCATTCAAGTTCTTATTGAGATATCTCCTTATGAAGCCCCTTATGGAAATAAATGTCGAGATCCAACATACTGGAATGAAGTTGGAGAAATAATGTTATTCAGACATGATATAGATGAAGAAATGGTAGGGAAGGTTAGATCCATTCAAAAACACATAAGGGAGGCACAATTTTTTTATAAAATTTTTGTTGATAATAGCCAATATAATAAAGAATTTGATGTTTGTTACAATGTGATTCTATGTATTCATCTGGTAAATAAGGTTATGAGATTTTGGAATAGAGTTAGACTAAGTCATATATATATTGGTCCCTTTAAAATTCTTGATCATATCAAGACATTATCCAATCATTTGGGGCTTCTACCAAACCTATCTAAAGTCTATGATGTGTTCCATGTATCCATACAGAGGAAGTACAAACATGATCAATCATATGTAATGAACACATAGTTCTTACCAATTGATCATGATATTTATTGTGAGGATTATTTGGTGGTTATTTTGTATTGTATATAGAAATTTCAATAAAACAAGACCATTCACCTAGTCCATGTTTTGTGGCCAAACCACTAGTTTTTTAGAAGATTCATGGGAACCTAGTGATGGAATGAGGCAGACATATCCTCAATTGTTTTCACCAAAGTTATGAAATTTCAAGGTGAAAATTAATTTTAAGGAGGGTAAAATGTAACAAAACTATTTTTATGAATTTATTTATTTTTAATAAATTAAATTTATTTTATAAATTGTGTTACATTAAACATTAAGTTTTAGAATGTTGTGACAAACTATTAAAATTATTATTTAAAAATGATTGTACCTAGGTGTTAGACTTATTAGATTGAATATTAATAACCAAATTTTAAATATAATGAATAATTATTTTATATAAATAATGAAATACTAATAAAAAATACATAATTTTTGGTAAAGTATTCATATGTTTTGAAAAAACTATTTTCTCAAAAAAAAATATTTTTGTGAAAAATAATATATTAGTTTTTTACAATTTTAAAAAATTAATAGAAAAAAAGGAAATTAATTTCTGAAATCACTGTATAAAATTATCCTATGGTGAATTTTCATAATTTTTCAGAAAATGCTAATTTTTCTACAAATATTGAAAATACAGGTTTTTATTTAAAACTGCATTTTCATTTAAATAATTTATAATGTTAAATTTTTTTATAATGTATTTAAAAGTAAAATTAATTCATTTATATATATATATATATATTAGTCCAATTTAGGTCATTGTAATTGTTTTTATATTTAATTTTTATACAAAAATTTTATAACTTTGGAACATTTTATCTTTGGAAAACCGCTTTCTCATCATGATAGTGTGTTTAATTTTAAATTAGATTTTTTCGACTTATATTAATGTAATTTAGAAAAATTGATTAATTATTTGGAATTAGAATAATTTATATTATATATTATTTTTAACTTAATTTTGTACCATAATTATTAATATAAATTAAGAATTATTTTCTACGATTAAGGTAAAAATAGGTTTTTCAGGGGTTAAACTAAAATGATAATGGTTAAAAATGGTCAGAAACTTATCCAACATCAATTATGTAGACATTTGTTGAACTTATAGTTTATAAAGATATATAATGGTCCATTTTTTATAATTTTTTTATTTTAAATATATGGGTACACCTCTTTCTTTACAAAATATTACATGTGTGCCACTCACCTCAGTTATAAAAGGTTACCCCTTCTCATATCCTCTTCACACATCCAAGACGATTTTCTAGGCCAAAAAATTCCAAAATATTTTTTAAAATTTGATACTCACATACTAGGAACCTTATTTTATTCATAAATAAAACCTATAAATTATTTTGGTGAAAAACAAAATAAGTTGTTTTAAGAATATGTATCATCCCAAACCAAGTGTTTTATTTTATTTTTCCACCACCTTCTTCGTATATTATTAAAACATGCTGATATAACAACCTTACTATCTTAAATATAATGAGATTTTGTTATGTTAATTTCATGACCTATATCCATATCTCCCCTCAAATGAGAAATGATAATATCGCTCGTGTGTACGGTGAACTACTGCCTCACAAACTGATGTGACACGTTTTCTATCAACACCTCTTGCGGTTGGGTATGATGACTGATCTGATATATATATATATATATATATATATATATATATATATATATATATATATGTATGTATGTATGCATGTATGTATGTATGTATGTATGTATGTATGTATGTATGTATGTATGTATGTATGTATGTATGTATGTATGTATGTATGTATGTATGTATGTATGTATGTATGTATGTATGTATGTATGTATGTATGTATGTATGTATGTATGTATGTATGTATGTATGTATTATTTATAACATAAATATATATTCTATAAATATATTATCATATATATATTTTTTACTTTCCATTACATAGAGAATATGAAAACGTTGTTCATATATATGGCGGGCCACCGCCTCATGAAGCGATGTGATCCATTTTCACTTAAATATAACATGAAAGGTGATAAGGGATAAATTTAATGAATATATAGGATATATGTGAAATATATATATATATATATATATGATTATTTATGATAATTTATTATTCACCTTTCCCTTTCTTCATCTTTTATGTAAATTGAAGCAGTGTTCAGGTGTACGCATAACCCACGGTCTCTATGAACAGCGTATTTCATTTTATCTCTCTACAATTTATGGATTACTATAAATACATATATATTGAATACAAATGATATTTTTACAATGGTTAAAATTATATATATTATCTAACCATGATAAAAGTAATATGACTAAAAATTATAAAAAAAACATACACAGAAAACAAAGCAATCATTTCCTTAAACCTGACATTAACATAGAATTGTTAATAAATAGCAAATAAAAGGACATATGAAAATAATATATGATATAGGATATATAATTATATTTTATTAATATATTTATGAAAAAATTATATTTATTATATATGATTTGTGAATGTGTATGATGGAATTCAAGACTTAATGTAAGGTATTTTTGTCTTAATTTTCCTTCTTTGGCATATATGTTATACTATGCACCTACATTATTTTTTGAGGTGTATATACATCCCCTAGGAGATTTTATATCATTAATATACTTATTCTCACAATATCTAATTTTTTATTTGATTTTAATATTTAATGATACTTATGATTCAAAAGATACCAAAGTGGTAATATTTTTATGCTATAATCTCATCGATTATCAGAATTGTTTATGATTATGATTATGATGATGAAATATTCTGATGCATCTCTCAGTAAAATAATTTATTTTCTTATATTATTATTATTTCATGATAATACTAGTTTTCCCATTATTTTCCCATCTTTATGTACTCAAAATAACAAAATAATTTTTTTAAGAAAAATCATCTATATTTTTCTCTTCGGTCAATAACATTTTTTCTTCCAAAACCATATTTTATAAAAAAAAATTAACATTATCCAAATGATTTATTAATAAATTTTTACCCATGTTTTAATTTTTATAAAAAAATTGAAGGGAATCTCAATGATTTTTTTCAAAACAAGAATCCCTCATCTTTTACTGAAAATGTGAAAGGAATTTTTCTTAACATGTATGACATGAACAGAATTTTGAAATGTCATGATCATTATTTTATTTAAAGATTACTTTATATGTTTTCAAGGTTATTTTAAAATAAAATACTTTCAATATTTTTTATGTATTTTTAATTTAAAAAAAGTTTATTTTCAAATAAATATTATTATCCTCATGAAATGTTCCAAGTGATTTTTCATTCAGAATCAGTTTCCATCAAATATTAAATCCTTTGATGTTACTTAATATTTACTGGGGATATGATTCAATGATACCATATTTATTCACACTCAAGATTTATTATTTTTATTATGAAAAGATGTTTATAAAACCTATTTCCCCTTTACGGTTTATACCTTGATAAAATTATTATAAAACCTTCCTTTTTCCATGGATTATGATTATTTGAAATAATGAAATTATTATGAAACCTATTTATTTTACATAGTTTCTGTTATAATGAATGTTTTTAACCCCATTTCTATTTATACATTACAATATAATGAATATTTTATGATCATTTTAAAAAAATATGTATTATTTTCATTATGTGATTAGTGAGGCCTATATCTCCCTCCAATGAATTTAGTAAAGATAGATATATCCTGAGATAAATAATACCGGAATGGGGAGTGAACCCAGTTTAGTATGGGACTCTAACCACTATGATAGTCTTGGGAGTGAACCTTAAATATTGTAATGGTATGGAGAGTGAACCCATTCTAATATAATAGTCTCATCAATGATCCTTGAACTACTAATGAAAATATTTTTTTTATTATTTGTATTCCACAATTACATGTCATTGTTATTCTCTATGGGATCATGTTATTTGATTCCATTATGATTAATCTCATATTAACTGAATCTCTTTATTCCATTATTCATGATTGTGCTCTTTTATATTAAGGTTATGGTTTTTAAATGTTATTATCCGGTTCTCATACACTTATGCTCATGTTATGTTTATATATCTCCCTTGTTTACCCTTAATAAGCATTAGAGATCACCCTTTTATTATATTTCTTTTCCCCAGGTTATGAATAAATTTATTATATATTATTTTTCAAAGCATAGTTATATTTATAATGAACATAGTGTTAGATGATGCAGTTCACCTATGAACCGGTTTTTTATTGTTTTATATTTCTAAAGGAATCATGCCTTTATGATCCTTAGGCATTTATTTGTGTAATGTAATAACTATTAATCAAAAATGATATAATATATATGCATGAAAATTCTGGGTTGTTATAGTTATGGAACCAGTCAAGGCCTTTTACAAGATGTCCAATATGACATCACAATGATAGATGTTTCCAAGGGATATAGTGTTTATTGGAAAATAGATTATGAAAGAAATTACTAAAAAGGTATAAATCATCTAACAATGGATAAGGATTGCACAAATCCTTCATAATTCCAATGAAAATATAAAATGGAAAACTTTATATTTTTATGAGGTAGAAAACGTTTTTTAATGTGTCACCATAGTGAGGACTATAGAATATTTAATGAGGAAAAAAATATATCTTTATGTTTTATTAGCCCTTTTTAGTTACTAAATAGGTTTAGTAAGGTAGATTACCTCTTAGTTGGACCACCATAGTTATATCAATCACATTATATCTTCTATTTGTTTAATATGATAAGATACAACCACAAACCATTGAAAATTATCGATTGAGGTGAGATAGACATTGAGGAGGGAGCTAACTTCTTAAATTACTCATAGGAAATCAAGAATTAATTGGGGAAGATCCTTTGTGGGTGAGTGATTCCCTTTGTGTGTATTTGTTGGAAGTACAAGAACTTCTTGGAGAACTCATGGGAGTTGAAAAATTAGATGGAAACACAGTACCCTCGCATGTTTGAGTATGTTTATTCTTTTTAGGATAAAAATCCCTATGGTAGAGATAATTTAATGCCACAGTTTCATATATATGATACTTTGGATTATTTTAATTGATATATCCATAGTAAGGTGAGAGGTAAACATCGGTTTCCTATTATGTTAAGAATTATTTTATTCTTCACCTTTATGTATTTATTTTAATCAATTCTATGGTTAACTTATTATAATTTTATTAGTTTTTTTAAGCTTAAAAATGATTTTTAGAGGTTTTGGGGCCCAACAGCAACACCACTATTGTGGTGTTAGTCATGGTGACCCCTTGAGTAAAGCAAGGAAGGGGGAATGGGGTGGATAGGGAAAGGTTTGGATATAGTGATCGAAGAATGTTATTTTAGGACAAGACCCTAGAAACAAAACCATAACCATGTTGGATGTTGTGTTTAGAGATAAAACCCATGATACTGGCACATTCTCATCGTGGGATTGTTATTTTATGGTGTGTTCAAGGACACCATAACCATATCCAGTACATGGTTATGGTCAGGTTTCCTTTTAAATTACTAAAACTATTGGCCTTCATCTAAAATCTTGGTTGATTCAAAGGGGAAACAAATGAATTTTTATTGTGGGTTCATTGATGAATTTTTCAATATATTCCCACACCTATTTATTTTTTTGGTATTCCACTTGTTTTTTCATTCATTTTTAAAAAAAATTCAAGAAATTTTAAGGGAATATTAATTAAGTTCTTATTTATAAATATTTAGTCATGGATGTTTCATTACAATTTTTTCTCCATCATTAATAGTTCTAGAAGAATGAAACTTGGGATTTGAGGATTATTCTTATTAATCCAGATTCATAGAAACCTAAATCTTCTCTACTCTTATCATTGTCCAAGGTTGATGAATTTTTATCCATCCTTCAACTATAAATAAACACTACTTTTGATAGATTTTATTATTGGGTATATTTTTTTGTAATTCTTAAGGCTCATTCTAAATCATTGTCATATTGGTTTGGAATTAGATCTAGGAACTCTTGGCATTCAAGCTTGTTCTATTTGATGTTAGAACATGGTTCAGTGATGATGTTCATGATGAACCTTGATCTTTATGTTAATTATCTTGAGGTGGGGATTTTTTTATTGGTTTATTCCTTATTCTTTATTTCTTAATGAACATTACTTATTTTAATTATCAATTAATTATTCGATCATCCTTTTTCATTTTTAACCACTTTATATTTTTAAAAATATAGGGATTTGATAATTGTTATGGATAATTTTTTTACTCTTCTTATTATTCAGTTCCCATCGTTGATGGAAAAATAAATAAAACATTATTTCAATGCAAATATTTTTTTTATTCCATTATCTATTCATTATACATTATTTATCATCATTCAATCAACTAGTGATTTGAAAATATCTGGGAATCTATTTCTTAGTGTGTTTGATTCAATGTTTTTGTTTTCTGTGTATGTGTGTTTGGTTTCTAGGTTTGTGATACGAAAATGGTGTGATTGTTAAAATGGAAATATTATATTGTTATATGTGATGGTCATAATACCCCATTTTTTATATGTATTTACTTTAAAATAAAACATGAATTGTTCAATGGATTACATTACATGAAACACCATGTCCATATGAATTGGGATATGGTAAACCATTATAACCTACCTGTTAAATTAGAAGGTATAAATAATAATAAAAATTATTAAAATTTGTAAATACTTTTTTATTAATTAATTTTTTTATTAATACATAATAAATAAGTACTCAATGTTTAGTAAGTTCATTTTACTCTTCAAAAATATATTTTATTCATAAATGGTTTTTAGCACAATAATGAATGAAAACATTTTAATTTATGTCTAATAGTTTTGAAATTTTATTTGAGTTATGTAATATTAATTTTAAAATAATCATTTCAATTTATCTCAGATTTAATTTTTAAGATATTTCTAAAAAAACTTACTTTTCCTTGAATACTGGAAAATATCGAGTTTTTAAAAAAATAATTTATTTTCGAGTAAATGTAAAATTATTTTTTAAATTTGGTCTTAAATTAATATAATTATTATTTAATTATAAATAAAAATATTTATTACAAATTGATAATAATTATAATTTATTTTTTTATAAGTTTATTTTTGACCTTAAAAACAAATTTTTCAAAAAAAACTATTTTTATGAACGCAGTGTGTTTTTATCTTATTAAATTAAATTAATATCTACTGATTACTTATTTGAATTTAATATATAGATTATATATTTAATATAATATTTTATCATTCATATTATTGTTTTAAAATGGTAATTAATTGAAGTTAACTAAGTTTCATGCTAAAAAATCATTTTTTGAAAACACGTTTTAATTGTGGCTTTCATGCTAAATTAAAATTAAATTATGCCAATTATTTAAATTCTATCTAGTAAAATAGGTTAAATATTTTTAATTAAAACAATTAATATAATTTAATTGGTTTAACTAATTTTTTTCATATTGAATAGTAAAAATAGTAAACATTTATAACCACTTTAAAGGTTAAAACAAGTTTTTAGAGGGTTAAACGAGGAGATAATGGTATGATTCCAACCAAATCATATAAAATTATTATTATTTTTAAATATATTTAAATTTATACTATCAATCACTCCCAAATATAATGTATTAAATTATAATTGAGTTTATTCTTTTTAAATTTCATGTTTTCCTTTCATTTTCATCACTTTATGTACTCAAGATACCGAAAGAAAGTTTTTAAGGAAAATCGACCTTATTTTTTACTTTGGTCGGAAATGTTTTTTTTCCATGTCAATATTTTTCCTCAAAATATTTCAGGATTGTTTTTAATATTATCCAAGTATTATCTAAATTCATTATTAACTATATTTTACTTTCTTTACCTTGTTTTAAATGAATACTTTTTATCATTTTCCAAATGTATTACTTTTGAATTTTACTAAAAATGTTAAAGAAAATTTTATTTTAACATACATTGTATAAATGGATCCCCCACCATCATCAATACTATTTTCTTTAAATATTATTTTATAATTTTACTTTTTTCCTTGAAAATAAAAGTTTCCCTGAATTATTTGGAAATTTAATGATTAAAAATAATTTATTTCAATTAAAATTTTTATTTTACTTAAGAAATGTTCTAGTGATATTTTAAAATGAATTATTATCTATAAAAATATCCTTTTATTTTTATTATGATTTAATGAGGGTATGATCCAATGTTATCATATTTATTATTTCTTGGTATGTTTTATGATTATGATGATGAAACTTTTATGAAACATGTATCCTTTCCATGGTTTATGATCTGATGTTGTGATAAATGTTTTATGATCTTGTAGAAAAAATATTTATAGTTCTCATTAAGTTATTTTTAGACGTAGAATAATATATCCCTCCAATTAATTAGGAAAATATCGATATATTATAAGATAATAAGGACTTTAATTTCTAGTGAACTAAATTCAGTAAGGGAATTTTTCCAATAAGATCGTCTTGGGAGATAACCTTGAAAAAAAAATAATGTATTGGGGAGTGAACCAAATCCACTATTATAATCTTGGTAATGAGCCTTAACTAAATAAATGATTTTGTGTGATTATATTCCCTCAAAAAAGTTATATATTATGCATATGATATGTTTTTATGTCTCATGATTGATTATTTATAATTCCAACCTCTTATTTATTTTATATTTTGATTTATAAAACTTTATATAGTGTTTCATGATTATGATTTATGATTATGGGTATAATTTTTTAATTTTTTAATTTTTATCTCATATTACCATACCCTTATAATTATCATATTCTTAGTTGTGATCATTTTTTTATATCTCTTATGGTTATCTTTATTGAGCATCTAACATCACCCTTTCTTATAGTTCCCTTCCATAGGTTATCGAGAAAAACTTTAAGTATGGTACGTCTATGAAGGATGATAGTTATGAATAAATAAATTGTAAATGATATAGATATTTTTTGTACTTATTGTTTGCATATCCAAGTTTCAAAATACACTAAACCTCTATAGTCCTCATGCATTTATTACTGCAAAATGTATTAAATATTCATCTAAAATGATGTAAATTTTTGTACGAAAATGATGGGTTTATAAAATGGTGGTTTTGAAATACATATATTGTGGGTATTTCAATTTCTATAGGTAAGATAATGATGTATCTTAATTGGTTTATATAATCCATATTCCCTTTATGTGAGACCCAAGCTAGAAGTAGAGGAAACAACAACACAATAAAAGACATGTGGGATATCTGGAGTTTTGAGAGAGACAAACAGAGTCATGTTCCATTTATATATGTCATTTGACTCATATGTTGTATTTAGTTTTCAAATAAGGATGAGTTCTCTCCATTTTCATTCCAATGAGAGTATAATGAGGAATTTTTTCTCATGAAGAGGATGAGTGAGCCTCTCTATAGGATAGTTATAGATAGAGTTAGGTATCCTTACTCACATCTTGGTGTGTGATCCTCAATATCATTCTTCCCTAGGTTGGGTTAGGAATCCCATGAATGATTTCTAAGGCATGCGATCCCCTTACTAGTGGGTTATTTTTTATAGGTTCAGGTATCCCCCTTATGCCCTGAGTGTGATCCCCTACCTGTATATTTTTACCTTGTCTGTTCCATCAATGTTTGAAATATGGTTTGAGTGAGTTATCTCATATTCTAATCATAATAGATTTTTTAGTAAGATATTTATGAATAAAGTGGGGATATAATTAATGATGAGACTTTAATTATTCGTTTGAGAATATCCAAATTTATTTTGTTTTCCCTTAATGATTGATTTAGATGTTTCGCTCTCTTTGAGGTTTTATGTTTTTTATTTTTGGGGTTTCCTAATGGGTATGTTTATAATCACCCTTGTATGCGCACTTCCCACACGTGTCATGTCTTGTGAAAGTGAAAGACTATTTGATGGGGTCTTAGTTAGACTAGGATATGGTGGGTCTTAGTTGGGAATGACTAACCACTGAAGGATCTCATATTTATAGTTTTCTAGCTGTTTCATTTTTCTAGCAGGTCAAGCTCTGTTACAGTTTTAGTGGGATTATAATTGGACATTATAACTTTCCATACTCTTTTATTGTACTATGATGTGGGAAAATATGTTTTACATGTATATAAAGTTTTATTTCTTTAACTTTCTTGATTATACTTTTAATGTAATTTGTGTGTGTGTGTGTGAAATTACTTTATACTAAGGTCTCCCATTTTTGTTTTTCACCAACTCATCACTAGTCGATATCCTATGACCTATGGGAGGAGGTCTTGGGGTGTCACCATCAACTTACCACCAGCCAGTGAGACACAGTGGGTTGGCTTGTGACACTACTGAAAAATTAATTTCTTTTTTTATATTTATTTAATTAATAGGGTTTGAATATACATATCATGTTTTCTCTTTAAATGTATTTCGATTCAAAAGATACCCAATTTTTAGTGGTATTTTTGTTAAATAAAATCCCACATTTGATGTAAAATTATTCCTCTTAAACTTCTTTCTTCTAAGTTTGTTATCTTCATCTTTAAGAGTTTATTTCATGGAAAATTTTATTCCTTTATGGTGTAAAATTACCTTTTAATTTAGATATTTTAACATGATAAAATTTCATTCCGAAAAAGTATATCATTATTGTGAATAATTATCATCCTCTATTATGATTATTTACCCTCTTTCTCTATAATATTATTTTCCCAAAAATGATATAATGTATAATAATAAATCTAATAATGTTTTATCTCATGTTCCATATATATTTTCCTTCACCTATTTAAAAAATGAATTCTTTTACTCTTTTTATAATGTGGGTTCTCAACATAGATATTTCAAAATATTAAAAAATTTCTCCATCCATTCAAATCAACTTATTTAACATACACCACATATTTCTTTTGATAACATTTCTTTATTTTTAAGGATTTATTATTGAATTTTATTTTATAAAGTTAAATTTGTTTCAATGTTTTCAATTTTCCTTTCTGAAAATAACATTTGTAAGTGGCCCATAAGTTCATCATTTTAAAAATGTATTTAAAAATATATTTTTAACATTTTTCCATGTGAAAATATATTTCCACTACCATTTTCATTTTATATGAAAATTTCCATCTATGTTTTCATGTTTTTTAAAAGAAATTAATTTTCTCTGAGAATTATCATAAAACACTTTTAAAATTATTTTAAAAGATCAAGGATATTTTTTATTTCCAAAAATATTTTTCTAAAACTCATAAATATAATTGTTTAACTTAGTTGTTTTTATTTAACATGTCTTATATTTGATAGAGGAAAATTTTAAAATTATTCAACACACCATATTTCTTAATTTGACTTATAAAATTTCCTTTTTCTTTTGGAGGGATGATTCATCACTACCTTTGTCTTTCCTAATTATCCAATATGTATACATATGTGCTATCTTCTATTTTTTCCTCTATAAAAAATCTAAATTTAATTCCTATGATTAAAAGGTTTTCACCTAGATGTTATACATCAATTTAATAAGGAAATTGTTAACTTGACAATATATTATTTATCTATACGATGTAAATTTCATATGATTTGTTCTCTTGATTGAATAGTATTTACCAAGAAAATTATTGAATATATTTGAATACCCAATTATTTTCTATGGGTTTATCATTATATAATTACCAATTCTTTATTTATGTGATCTCATTTGAAAATGATATGAATCCCATTTTATTTCCATGGGTTCTTTATGATATGATAAGTGGATGATTTTCAAGTGTCAATCAGAAGTATTTATGATGATGGTCAGGGTCATATATCAGCCTCAAATGTATTAGTTAAAAGTTTATACCAAATGATATAAGTATTAACATGTACATTTTAGGTTCTCATAAGTATCGGAACTAGTGGTGTGGATTTTGGAAGTATTGCTTCCCAATATTAATGTTTATTCCATATTTGAAAAATGTCACAGCTCTATCCTTTTTCTCATTCTTTTGTTATGCTCCCATAGATCTTGTTTATTGAATCATGTTTTTAAACTCCTTTGATTCATGTATTATGTCATTTCAATACATATTCCATGATTTATAATCTATTTTTTATATGTTTCTTATATATATTTAATATACCCATTTTCCAATTTATCTCAAACAATTATCATACTTAGTTACTCATCATAAAATGTTTATTATAAGGTGTTTAAACATTATAAAGAAATTATTAAGTGTTAAACATTGAATATTAATAGATTTTAAGGAGTTTTATGTTTTTAATTATAGATTCCTTGGATTCTCATATGTAAATATTACATCTTTTTATAATAATATTCAATATATTTCACAAAAACATGCCTGAGGTTCATAAAGACTTAGAATATTTAGAGACTAGGTAAAAAATCATTAATTTTAGGTATGATCTTTATAATATCCCATGAATATATCTGTGTTTAGTATTATTTACATTCATAACCTACTTAAACCCATTATTTATTTCCTAGGGAATGAAAATATAAGAAAGTGTGATCTTAGCTGCTCTGTAAGGGTAAATATGGGATATATCAATTGATGATCATATATGTTTCCAATTCTTTCATTAGGGCATGCCGCCTGTCGCGTGTTGATGCTTGACGACCGTCGCATTTGTACCTCATATTCCCACTTTCTAAAGGCAGGTGGCATTCCTCTCTTTTTCATGGATGTTTGCTTCTTGATCAAAATAGGATAATGAGATGTTGGTCTCTCCTTCCATTGATTCCTCCTCAAAAGTCATTACCTAATTTGGGTCTCCCTTATAGATTTATGTCATTGTTTATGAATCCATTCCCGGTGCCATATCTTTGTGGATTTAGGTTAATTATGTTTCTTCTATCAGGACATTCCCAAGGGGTCAAGTCATGGTAGCAACCTTCAGTTAGGGGAGTAGTCATGTTTGGAATCACTGGTGTGTCTGGTCACTGAAGCACTGGTACATCTGAATTTCTTTCCCTTATGGTAGGGCTTCTCGAGGGCATGGAAGCCTGAGGTATCCCACATCAAATATGGGGAATTTTATGCTAGAGGCATGTACCTAAGTTTTTCTTCAGCTTCCCATGTTTAATATGGTGCATTCCGTGAGTTTAATGTCTAGCAGAGATAGATCAGATTGATCGGAACACTGACGAGAGTGAATCGGATGGGCATGTCCCTAGAAGGTGACACCTGTGAGGTTTACCGGGACTGATCTAAAAATTATGTTTCCTCTCAAATGGGACAACAAGGTTTACCATTGGTTGGGATTTCACCTCAAGGAGGCTTTTGACATACCAAAAAATGGATCAAAACCCACATAGATTGAGAGGGGTGAGGCATGGAATTAGGGTGTGCACAAAGGACACGACCTGAAGACATTTTGGGTCGTATGCACGGTTAGCTGGCCGAATGATACTAGGAGAAGCAATGTTTTGGATGGGGTATGGAAGAGGTGTTGTGGATGAGAATTAGGTGGAACCTGTGTATGAGTGATGATGATGGTCTTGAACCTCAAGGAGGTCTCTTATGTATCCCTGTTATAGGGAATAAAAGTCCACATAGTTATGGAATAGGGTGATGAGCCACCTGAGGAGGCATCTCGTGTGAATGGACGCGTGGTTGGGACCCGAAGGAAATAGAACCAATGGGTTAGGGCATGATCTTCCTGAAACACAAAGGCTCAAGAGAGGGACCAGGATGGGACATGAATGATGGAATTGAACCTCAAAGAAGCTTCCAATGTACTTTTCTTAAGAAGTTAAAAGATCAAAGTCCATGTAATTCATGAATGGGGCATAGAATCGGGGTGTGTGGAAAGGGCTGCGACCCAAGTGGATGTATTGAAACACCTCAGGGAGACGGGTCTGATTGATGTGTCCCAAAAAGTGAAGATGTCACATTCAGGGGTGGTGTATCCCTAGGAGGGAGCACCGAAGTTTACCATTGGTTGTGATTTAACCAAAAAGAGGCTTCCTACATACCCTCAGGGGATCAAAAACCATGTATTTTGAAAGGGAAATATAGTTTAATGTCACGTGGGACGAAGAAGAACCGACAGTGAAGTGGTCAGGATATACAGGTGATGATGGATGACAGGGCTTGAACCGTCAAGAGGCTTCCTATATACCATACATTATAGGTAGAGATCGAATTCTATGTAGTTCAATAATTGTAGGAATTGGGCTTATGCATGGTTAGCGGCCCATAAAGAATGTCATCGTCGATGCTTACTCTAATCCCATGTGAGTCATGCTCAGTGTGAGAAACAAGAAGTTGCAATAGACCTGATGATCACATTGTAAAAGGTGCATCAGTGGGGAATTGAGTGAGGCTTATGCATGGTAAGTGGCCCAAAAAGGAAACAGGGTCTTATTCTTGGTTAGAGGCCTAGGTAGATAGAGAATAGGAATTAATCTAGGATGGAGGCATGATGGAGATAAAGCCCAAAGGGAGAGGTATGAAGGAATGAAGGTCCATGTGCCCATCTCTCCTCTAGCCTTTTCTCACAGAAGAAGAAAGGAGGAGAAAGGATGGTACCTCCTACAACAAATTCTAGGGGCTTATACCAAAATGGTTTCCCTTCCCCATAGACAGATGCCATTCCAGTAAAGAGGATCTCATTACGTGTGAGGAACGATCTCACTCCCATAGAGACCAGTGGGCGTAGAAAATTTCTGAGGTGGGGGACCCTCCATACATTACATGGGGAGATGCCATAGATTAACGACATGTGATTTTGATGATTATGATTGGCATTTTAATTCCCTTCAACTCAAATAGTTAGGATTAACTCCTCACCCCTAGAACTTATTTGACAGGCGTGCTTTAACCCTTGGTGAAGGGAAGGCACTGGAAATTCCATGTACAGATGGGGTTGTAGAGTGATCCATTAAGGGGCTCATGTTAGCGTGGCTATGAAAAGAAGAAATAGTCGTTAGTGTTCCTATGTGAAGAAGCATGAGGCTATGCAACGTAACATAAATCACTGCCTAGGGGACCTTAAAATCACTTCGTACAAACCTGTAGGGTCGTATAGGAGAAGGGTACATAGGATGGGTGTGTTTTATGTAAGAAGATCCTAAAGAGGGTGTCCAGGGAAGTGAAATTGAAGACATTCTTAGGGGTTTACACAAGGAAGGAGGGTTTCATGCAAAAGGAGGGTTTGGCATGAAATAGGTATGAAAATGAGAACTGTTGTGGGTAATTGGAGACATGTGTGCACAATCAGCCGGGATGTCATGGATAAGGGATGGTTGTGCACAATGTGGGATTATTGTGTGAAAATTTATTAACAATAAAGATTTGTATGAGGTTCAATCTTTAGGGGTCCCTTCTGAAGGTAGACCCCTGGGAGACCTGTTGTGAAAAATCCTATACCTAGATGCCATCTTTTTCATGCATAAGGGGTGTATTACATGATGAGAGACATTTCCAATTCTATAGATTCCCGAAGTGAGGGGGTGTGCTTCTATTTATAGGTGATCAGTGGCAGTAAGTGGGGCACGAAATTAGGGCCAGTGCGAAACACCATACCAGTCAGTTGGTCATGCGGGACTTTTCTACACCCGTGCACTAAATCCCTCCTCGTTTCACAAGATTGGATGCAGTTGAGTAGTTTTTTACGTGCAACCCCTTGGATTTAATGTAAACCCTTCAACCCATCTCGGGATGGTTCACTGACTCGATGTATGCCTTTGGTTTCCCCAATAATGATCATCTGAGGCCTTCGGCAGATTTCAGTGCCTACAAATTCCCCTCTCAGAATCCAAACTACAAGAAGGCATGAAGGTCATATTTGGAAAGAAATTCCAAGATTCCTGACCACATTGAAGAGGTTGCATGAAAAATGACCCACTAGGAATGGAATCATTTTCATGCACATGAAAGGCCCTATCTATGCCTATAAATACCCTGGGGGTTCGATGATTCTTATTGGATTTATCAAGTTATAAGCTTTAGTGATCCCATGTATGTAAATCTCACCAGTTCTTTGTATGGAATCCATTATTTTTTCTGTGCGAAAATCATAGACTTTGGTCACTAATTTTCACACAATGGTCATTTTTCACATATACTTCTTGTTTTTTCACACAACCTTCTGGTTGACTCCGAACTTCACCAAAAAAGGGTGATGATTAGAGTGATGCTGAGAGAAAATCTATCTATGCCACTCGGAGGGCTGAGATTTTTACAAGCCCTCAGGTTTATAGTGCAAGGAAAGTTGTATCTGATAACCAATCTCTCTTCAATATGCTGACCTAAGCCCATAATTATTATGTGTTTTCTGAAAACCTACCGATGTAACACCTGAGACTTTTATGTTATATAAACCATCAAAGGAATCTTTTTCTACACAACACTTGCTTGGCTTGCTTTACACGCAATCGCGACCTTCCTCGATAGCTTGCGTCGTACGCAATACCAAGTTTCACTAAACAACAATATGCTATTAAAACTAGTCGTTATGAATAGTAATAACCACTTTTTGAAATTTTATAAATTTTATTTTTCAAAATGGACTTCTTTTTTGGACTCAGAATATCGAAATTAGCCTAGGGTGAAATTTTGGTATTTTTCTGAAAACTTTCAATTTTTGATGAATAGTGAAACCACTAAGTGGTAGGTTAAAAACTGAATTTTGCATAAAACATAATTTTACCGCTTCTGTGAATGGAATTTCGAAAATCCGAGAGACACGGTTAATATCAAGGACTAAAATGTGGTTCAATGAGATAAAAATAATTTTTTGGTGAATAGTAACTTTTTACTATTTTTACCGCGGTTAATAGTAAATAGGGTAACTAAGGGTAAATATGATATTAATATTACCCTAACACATGTCCTAATTCTATTGGACAAGTGTAATTCGACCAAAAACAAACTTAGGAATAAAATATGACCATTTAGGCCCACTTGGATTAGATTCGGACATTTATTATTAATTTATTTAAAGAAGGGTTAAAATAGTTAAAATCAAAGTTTAATAAGTAAATCATTTTTAATATGGGTTTATAAATAAGATAAATTCGATTGCAAATATTCATTATAAAGATAAAAAGATTTCCTACATGATGGTATTTTATTTGTAATTTTTAGACATCAAATAATTTAATTTATGTATGACACAAAGATGATGCAGTAATTATCTTATTAATGAAATATTGACATAATTTATGTTATAAACACCAAAATAAATGTAATTTGAGACTTTTTATGAATTCCACTAATTTTCTAGGTTACTATGATATATTATTGTTGATTTAATCAACTTGGTTCGAACATATAATTCTGTTATGACTTTCAAAAAAATCATATATCAAATAGTGTCAAAATTGACACAAAATAGTTTTTAAATCAAATATTATATTATTAATTGTTATTTTATTCCTAAAAATCTAAGGTTCGGCCAAATGACTTAGATAAGGATATATATATTAATAATAAACAATTTGGGGTTCGTTTGGCATGTTATAGAAAGTTTATTAACCATATAGTGAAAGAAAACAAAAAGACACGGTAAAAGTTAAATTAATTAACTTAGAGTTAAATCTAATTGATAAGGTTAAAATAATACCCTAAACTTGTCTAAATCCTATTGGTTGATAGGATTTCGACCCATCCCCACTTTAGCTTCAAAATAAGACCCTTTGGAACCATTATAAACCGATTTTGACTTTAATATAAAATAATATTTTGAGATATTCCTAAGGTGCCCCTCTCCTCCCTTATAAAAGGGCACCTCCTCCCCCTCCTCCTCACACCAATTTGAGCACTCAAGCTCGGCCAACCCCTGCCATTTTCTCCTCTCCACTTCCCTAGAATAATCCTAGAGGTCCTGGTCTTCTCCAAATACCAATCTTAGTTCCTTAAGTGGAGGATTCAAAGAGGCGTTCCAAAGAAGAGGTAATATCCATTACCGATCTTTTCAATTTCTTTCTTCTTCAACTTCTTCTTCTTTAGTTGTTTCATGATAAAGTAATAACATCAGTATTACTTACATACTGATATGTAATTATAAATATGAAACAACCCTAATTCACCTTCTATCCATCCTACGGAAAAATGAAATCACCGGGCGTGCGTACGTACGGAATACCGTCTCCACGTCGTGGTGTAATCTATTTTCCACCATCACCTTACAAGGATGGGTATAATGGTGTAATGAGTAACTATATATGATTATTATGAAGTAATATTGATACTGAAATAATATATATATATACTCCAATACAATTCCGCGATCATAGGAACGATATCATCACTCGTGCGTACGTACGGAATACCGTCTCCACGATGTGATGCGACTCATTCTACATGATCTTTATTTCATAATGATTATATAAATGAATTGAACGAATGAATATGGTATATACTACACTAATACCATTCTGGAAATGAATTATCTATAACCTAAAGATAAGAATAAGAATTTATTCAACAAAACACGCATAAGAACAAAAAGTTATAAAGACCCGAGTAACAAGTAACTAACAAGAAGCTAATAATATGACCATATATGATATCATATAAATATGTATGATTCTGGAATAAGTCAATAACATTATTTAAACCATTATACAGGAGCTTCGGACACGTATAAAGCTAATCGGACCTAAGCTAAGGGAAATATCACAATCTCATTTTTATCCGAGATTGTTTATTCGTAAGTATTTACTGGGGTGTATTTTATCATCCACATCCATGTTCCCTCAATATGTAATATTGTCTCCATCCACTTGCAATAGTTTAAATCCAATTTTACCCTTAGGTGAGTTTTTAGTAAAGAATATGAAAGGAATCTTTTGTCATTTTTTTCGTACGAGGTACTTTTTTGACTTTTCCGACAAAAGTACGAGAAGAATGTTTTTTTTAACTTATACGGCATGAATGGATTTTTAAAACATTATTTCCAAGAAGCTTCCTTTACAAGTTTTCAAGTTTATTTTTAATCAACTTCTTTTATTTTAACGTTATATGACATGTTATGAAAGGAAAAATGTTTTTGAATAAGAAAGGATATTTTCCTCAAGAATGGAGTTCAAGTCTTTTATCAAAATTATTTTCCATCTAAGATAATAAAGGGTTCTGTTTTTATCCCTATTATTACATTGATTTGATCATGTTGTGATGGAATTATTTTTATGAATTCCTTTATCTTATATGAATTGATTTATGATGTCATGATGTTTCAAGAATCCCATTTTTGTTACATGTGTTATGCGATGATGTATGTTTTATGATTGTGTGGCACACATAAGAAAGGATTCATTATAAGATGGGTGGGACCTATATCTCCCTCCAATGCATTGGGTAAAGATTTTATATCTCATGAGATAGACATGGCTGGAACGGAAGGTTATTTCGGTTCAGTGATACAGGACTGAAACGAGGAGTGAACTCAGTTCAGAAAGGGACTTTGTCCACTAAGATAGTCTTGGCAATGAGTCATGACTAACAAGAAATGATTTTCCATGATTACGTGTACATGCCACAAAGTTTCAAGTCTTATGTTATGATTATGGGGATCTCATTTTCACTTCTATGATTTATTCCATGATAAGATATTATGATCTCTTTTGCAGGTTTTGATTTTCAAAAAGATATGATATGATTTTTATTTCCTTTATTTTCCCTTGCTGAGCATTTGAGCTCACCCTTTTATGTTTTATTTTCCCCAGGTCAGGAAGATGGTTATTAAGTAGAATATTCTAAAAGGGACCCTAGATATGATGAAATAAATGGGAGACACTGTAGAAGATTTATGAACCAGTTGTTTATGTTTCCCAGTTTCTAAAGACACTATACCTATACGGTCCTTTGTGGTTTTGTCATATGTTGTAATAAGTGTGCTTCAATTTTGAAGTATTAACAATGTATGTAAAGTATGGGTCGTTATAGTTGGTATCAGAGGAAAGGTATAGTCAACCTTTGGAAACTAGGATGTGAAAGCCTTAGTAAGAACCCTAAGGATAAGTCTAAGCATAGAACACAATCTTAGTGTTTTAGAAATGGCCTTGAATAACCTAGGATAAGACCATAAGCATGAAAATTTTATTCTTGAATTATGTGGTTTCCTATTATAATTAGTGTTGCTCACATTATTCTTCTTGGTTTTAGTCAATGGCTGGAACCCGAAGGAACCGTGTTAATGCGGAATGCGATGGGCAATGCAATGATTGTCCCCCTGAGCAACCAAACGATATGGGAGATGGAATGCAAAATCTTGTATCCATGCTCACACAACTTTCTCAAGCTATGAATCATGCAGGATTTCCAAACGAGCAAAGGAGGGAGCAACATTCTGTTGAATCCTTCATGAGGCAGCGTCCACCTTCTTTCAGTGGGTCTACTGATCCATTAGTTGCTGAACAATGGATTAGTACTACTGAAAAGATATTTTCAGTTCTTCAATGTTCTGAACATGATAAAGTCAACCTAGCAGTGTATCGTTTGGAAGGAGATGCTGATCAATGGTGGAATCTTGTTAAGAATACGAGGCAAAGGGATGAAATTGAGTCTATGGAATGGGACGAGTTCAAGAACTTATTTTTCAATAAGTACTTCCCTCATATTCTCCGAACAAAGATGGAGAAAGAGTTTCTTGAACTGAAGCAAAGGGATGATGAATCTGTTGGTACCTATGAAGCAAATTTTACAAGACTTGCAAGGTACGCTTCTGGTATTATTATCCAACCCGAGAGTAAGATCGATCGATTCTTTAGTGGCTTAAAACCAAGTCTTTGAAGGGCGTTAGCCATAAGGGACTTCAATAGCTACGAGGAAATCGTTCGATGTGCTCTCAAAGTTGAGATGGAGATTGGAGTAACCCAGCAGTCACATGGGTTTGATAAGAAGAGGAAGATGGAATTCAAAGAAAAATCTAAAGAGCACACGGAAAATAAGATGATCTTTTCCTTATGCTCAAAGTGTGGAAAGAAACATGGAGGGAGTTGTCTTAAAGGGACAAGTAAATGTTTTAAATGTGGAAAGGAAGGTCATCGGGCATTTGAATGCCGTGATAATGGGAAGAAGATGTCTAATGATGCAAACAAAGGAAGGGATACACAGAATGAACCTACTACACTTCAATGTTTCAAGTGCAAGGAGATGGGGCATTATGCCAATCAATGCCCAAATCCAAGGGTTGATGATGATGGTCGACGTCAACAATCTCTTAAGGCTAAAGACAAAGGAAAGTCACATGCAATTTCTATCAGCGATGTGGAGTACGATAACGATGTGGTGAAAGGTACACTTACCATCCACTCTAAAGTAGCAAATGTTTTATTTGATTCTGGATCCACCCACTCTTTTATTTTTGAAGACTTTTCTAAGGGTATCACCGTATTACCTCAACAATTAGATGTTGAGTTAGCTGTGACAACACCTAATGGCACATCAATCGCATCAAAAGTTTATAATTCTTCTCCGATCGAAGTTTGTGGGAAAGTGCTTCCTGCAAATCTTGTGATCCTTCCTTTAGTGGAATTTTATGTGATTCTTGGCATGGATTGGCTTTCTATACATGGAGCTCATATCAATTGCCAAAGAAGGGAAGTCACATTTCATATTCCAGATCAATCTACGATCGTCTATCGATGCAAAGATGAATATAACCTTCCAGTGGAAATTTCTTCCATCTTATGGGTCTTGATACCACTAAATGAAGGTTATTTATCTCAAATGGTTGGTGAGAAACTCACGATTAAGAATATGCCCATTGTACGGGAGTTTGATGATGTCTTTCCGGAGGAATTGTCGGGTCTTCCACCAAATCGTGAAGTTGAGTTTTCAATAGAACTCGTACCGGGTGCTTTGCCTATTTCAAAGACACCTTATAGAATGGCCCCAATTGAGTTGCAGGAATTGAAGAAGCAACTCCAAGAGAATCTTGATAAGGGATTCATACGCCCTAGTGCGCCACCTTGGGGAGCACCTGTTCTATTTGTTAAGAAGAAAGATGGATCAATGAGACTCTGCATTGATTATCGAGAACTTAACAAGATCACTATCAAGAACAAATATCCTCTCCCACGCATTGATGACTTATTTGACCAACTACGCGGAGCTCAATACTTTTCCAAGATTGATCTTCGTTCAGGGTATCATCAATTAAGGGTCAAAAGGGAGGATATACCAAAGACGGCTTTCCGTACAAGGTATGGACACTATGAATTTATAGTGATGCCATTTGGTCTTACTAATGCCCCTGCTATCTTCATGGATCTAATGAATAGAGTCTTTAGAGACTATCTTGATCAATTTGTGGTAGTCTTTATAGACAATATTCTTGTCTATTCAAAGAGCAATGAAGAGCATGAAGATCACTTGAGAATTATATTGAAGACCCTGAGAAAGGAGAAGCTTTATGCCAAATTTACCAAGTGTGAATTTTGGCTTCAAAAAGTTTCATTTTTGGGTCATATAATCTCAAAAGAGGGGATATCTGTGGATCCAGCAAAAACAGAGGTTATCGAAAGATAGTCAAGACCAACAACAGTAACTGAGATCCGAAGTTTTCTTGGTTTGGCTGGATATTATCGACGTTTTGTAAAAGATTTTTCAAGATTATCTAATCCACTCACCAAGTTGACTCGGAAAGGAGTTAAGTTTGTCTGGACAGAGGAATGTGAAGAGAATTTCAAGGAGTTGAAAAGAAGGTTATCCAGTGCACCTGTGCTCACACTGCCTTGTAGTGGAGAAAGGTTTGTGATCTACAGTGATGCATCCAAGAAGGGATTGGGGTGTGTTCTTATGCAAAATGATATGGTGATAGCTTATGCCTCACGACAATTGAAAATCCATGAGCAAAATTACCCAACACATGATTTGGAGTTGGCTGCGGTAATCTTTGCATTAAAGATTTGGAGGCATTACCTTTATGGTGAAAGGTGTGATATTTATACTGATCATAAAAGTTTAAAGTATATTTTCACACAAAAGGAGTTGAATATGCGTCAAAGAAGATGGTTGGAGCTGATTAAGGATTATGACTGCTCAATCCATTACCACCCTGGGAAAGCAAACAAGGTGGCAGATGCATTAAGTCGACAAGACCATGCTATTTTATCCATGATGAGGATCACAAAAGATCCAATATTTATGGATTTACAAAGGATGGATCTTGGAATTATAATGGAAGGGGAAAAATCTTATCTTTCTCAAATGAATGTTCAACCATCTATACATGTGAAGATTAAAGAGGCACAGAAAGAAGATGTCAAGTTACAAAAGAAGGTGAGAAATGTTCCTAAATTCAACCTTGATTGTGATGGGATAATAAAGTTCAGGAATCGGGTTTGCGTTCCTCCCATCCCCGAATTAAAGAAGGAGCTGCTGGATGAGGCTCATAGTTCATCATTCTCTATTCATCCTGGAAGCACGAAGATGTATAGGGACCTGAAAGAATACTTCTGGTGGGATGGCATGAAAAGAGATGTTGCTGAATATGTCTCTCGATGCCTGGTTTGTCAACAAGTTAAAGCTGAGAGACAAAAGTCTAAGGGGATGTTACAACCATTACCCATACCCGAATGGAAATGGGAAAACATCACTATGGACTTTGTCACAGCACTTCCTAAAACATCCAAAGGCAATAATGCTATCTGGGTCATAGTTGATCGTCTTACAAAGTCTTCACACTTCATTCCTATTAGAGAGGATTTCTCTCTAGATCAGCTTGCCAGGATATATGTAAAGGAAGTGGTAAGATTGCATGGAGTACCACTTTCTATTATATCTGATCGGGATCCGAGATTTACCTCGAAGTTCTGGCGAAGTCTTCAGCATACTCTGGATACAGAGTTGAGTTTCAGCACTGCTTATCATCCCCAGACAGACGGTCAGTCTGAGAGAATAATTCAAACCCTAGAAGATATGTTGAGAGCTTGATCTATGGATTTCAAAGGAGGTTGGGATCAACACCTACCTTTGGTGGAATTTTCTTATAATAATAGCTTTCACTCCAGTATTCAGATGGCTCCTTATGAAGCTCTCTATGGAAAGAAATGCAGGACTCCAACTTGCTGGGATGAAGTTGGGGAAAGAAAGCTATTAGGACCTGATCTCGTTGATGAAATGGCAGAAAGGGTCAGATCTATTCAACAACACATAAGAGCAGCTTAGAGTCGACAGAAAAGTTATGCCGACAACCGAAGAAAAGACCTAGAGTTTGAAGTGGGCGATAAAGTGTTCTTACGAATATCTCCCTGGAAGAGGGTTATGAGATTTGGGAAGAAGGGGAAGTTGAGCCCTAGAAATATCGGTCCTTTCGAAATACTGGATCGTGTTGGGAAGGTAGCTTACCGATTGGCGCTTCCACCGAATCTCTCTCAAGTTCACGATGTGTTCCATGTATCTCTCCTGAGAAAGTACATACCAGATCCTTCACATGTACTCAGCTCAGAAGTTGTACCGCTGGAGCAAGATCTTTCATATGAAGAACAGCCGATAGAGATTCTGGATCGTAGCGAAAAAGTCCTACGAAACAAGACCACTCGCTTGGTGAAAGTTTTATGGAGGAACCACCAACTTGAAGAAGCTACATGGGAGCTTGAGGATATGATGAGGGAGAAGTATCCTCATTTGTTTGTTACAAAGTGACAAATTTCGAGGGTGAAATTCTTTTTAAGGGGGGTAGAATGTAACACCCGAGACTTTTATGTTATATAAACCATCAAAGGAATCTTTTTCTACACAACACTTGCTTGGCTTGCTTTACACGCAATCGCGGCCTTCCTCGATAGCTTGCGTCGTACGCAATACCGAGTTTCACTAAACAACAATATGCTATTAAAACTAGTCGTTATGAATAGTAATAACCACTTTTTGAAATTTTAGAAATTTTATTTTTCAAAATGGACTTCTTTTTTGGACTCAAAATATCGAAATTAGCCTAGGGTGAAATTTTGGTATTTTTCTGAAAACTTTCAATTTTTGATGAATAGTGAAACCACTAAGTGGTAGGTTAAAAACTGAATTTTTCATAAAACATAATTTTACCGCTTCTGTGAATAGAATTTCGAAAATCCGAGAGACACGGTTAATATCAAGGACTAAAATGTGGTTCAATGAGATAAAAATAATTTTTTGGTGAATAGTAACTTTTTACTATTTTTACCGCGGTTAATAGTAAATAGGGTAACTAAGGGTAAATATGATATTAATATTACCCTAACACATGTCCTAATTCTATTGGACAAGTGTAATTCGACCAAAAACAAACTTAGGAATAAAATATGACCATTTAGGCCCACTTGGATTAGATTAGGACATTTATTATTAATTTATTTAAAGAAGGGTTAAAATAGTTAAAATCAAAGTTTAATAAGTAAATCATTTTTAATATGGGTTTATACATAAGATAAATTCGATTGTAAATATTCATTAGAAAGCTAAAACGATTTCCTACATGATGGTATTTTATTTTTAATTTTTAGACATCAAATAATTTAATTTATTTATGACACAAAGATGATGCAGTAATTATCTTATTAATGAAATATTGACATAATTGATGTTATAAACACCAAAATAAATGTAATTTGAGACTTTTTATGAATTCCACTAATTTTCTAGGTTACTATTATATATTAGTGTTGATTTAATCAACTTGGTTCGAACATATAATTCTGTTATGACTTTCACAAAAATCATATATCAAATAGTGTCAAAATTGACACAAAATAGTTTTTAAATCAAATATTATAATATTAATTGTTATTTTATTCCTAAAAATCTAAGGTTCGGCCAAATGACTTAGATAAGGATATATATATTAATAATAAACAATTTGGGGTTCGTTTGGCATGTTATAGAAAGTTTATTAACCATATAGTGAAAGAAAACAAAAAGACACGGTAAAAGTTAAATTAATTAACTTAGAGTTAAATCTAATTGATAAGGTTAAAATAATACCCTAAACTTGTCTAAATCCTATTGGTTGATAGGATTTCGACCCATCCCCACTTTAGCTTCGAAATAAGACCCTTTGGAACCATTATAAACCGATTTTGACTTTAATATAAAATAATATTTTGAGATATTCCTAAGGTGCCCCTCTCCTCCCTTATAAAAGGGCACCTCCTCCCCCTCCTCCTCACACCAATTTGAGCACTCAAGCTCGGCCAACCCCTGCCATTTTCTCCTCTCCACTTCCCTAGAATAATCCTAGAGGTCCTGGTCTTCTCCAAAGACCAATCTTAGTTCCTTAAGTGGAGGATTCAAAGAGGCGTTCCAAAGAAGAGGTAATATCCATTACCGATCTTTTCAATTTCTTTCTTCTTCAAATTCTTCTTCTTTAGTTGTTTCATGATAAAGTAATAACATCAGTATTACTTACATACTGATATGTTATTATAAATATGAAACAACCCTAATTCACCTTCTATCCATCCTACGGAAAAATGAAATCACCGCGCGTGCGTACGTACGGAATACCATCTCCACGCCGTGGTGTAATCTATTTTCCACCATCACCTTACAAGGATGGGTATAATGGTGTAATGAGTAACTATATATGATTATTATGAAGTAATATTGATACTGAAATAATATATATATATACTCCAATACAATTCCGCGATCATAGAAACGATATCATCACTCGTGCGTACGTACGGAATACCGTCTCCACGATGTGATGCGACTCGTTCTACATGATCTTTATTTCATAATGATTATATAAATGAATTGAACGAATGAATATGGTATATACTACACTAATACCATTATGGAAATGAATTATCTATAACCTAAAGATAAGAATAAGAATTTATTCAACAAAACACGCATAAGAACAAAAAGTTATAAAGACCCGAGTAACAAGTAACTAACAAGAAGCTAATAATATGACCATATATGATATCATATAAATATGTATGATTCTGGAATAAGTCAATAACATTATTTAAACCATTATACAGGAGCTTCGGACACGTACAAAGCTAATCGGACCTAAGGTAAGGGAAATATCACAATCTCATTTTTATCCGAGATTGTTTATTCGTAAGTATTTACTGGGGTGTATTTTATCATCCACATCCATGTTCCCTCAATATGTAATATTGTCTCCATCCACTTGCAATAGTTTAAATCCAATTTTACCCTTAGGTGAGTTTTTAGTAAAGAATATGAAAGGAATCTTTTGTCGTTTTTTTCGTACGAGGTACTTTTTTGACTTTTCCGACAAAAGTACGAGAAGAGTGTTTTTTTAACTTATACGGCATGAATGGATTTTTAAAACATTATTTCCGAGAAGCTTCCTTTACAAGTTTTCAAGTTTATTTTTAATCAACTTCTTTTATTTTAAAGTTATATGACATGTTATGAAAGGAAAAATGTTTTTGAAGAAGAAAGGATATTTTCCTCAAGAATGGAGTTCAAGTGTTTTATCAAAATTATTTTCCATCTAAGATAATAAAGGGTTCTGTTTTTATCCCTATTATTACATTGATTTGATCATGTTGTGATGGAATTATTTTTATGAATTCCTTTATCTTATATGAATTGATTTATGATGTCATGATGTTTCAAGAATCCCATTTTTGTTACATGTGTTATGCGATGATGTATGTTTTATGATTGTGTGGCACACATAAGAAAGGATTCATTATAAGATGGGTGGGACCTATATCTCCCTCCAATGCATTGGGTAAAGATTTTATATCTCATGAGATAGACATGGCTAGAACGGAAGGTTATTTCGGTTCAGTGATACAGGACTGAAACGAGGAGTGAACTCGGTTCAGAAAGGGACTTTGTCCACTAAGATAGTCTTGGCAATGAGTCATGACTAACAAGAAATGATTTTCCATGATTATGTGTGCATGCCACAAAGTTTCAAGTCTTATGTTATGATTATGGGGATCTCATTTTCACTTCTATGATTTATTCCATGATAAGATATTATGATCTCTTTTGCAGGTTTTGATTTTCAAAAAGATATGATATGATTTTTATTTCCTTTATTTTCCCTTGCTGAGCATTTGAGCTCACCCTTTTATGTTTTCTTTTCCCCAGGTCAGGAAGATGGTTATTAAGTAGAATATTCTAAAAGGGACCCTAGATATGATGAAATAAATGGGAGACACTGTAGAAGATTTATGAACCAGTTGTTTATGTTTCCCAGTTTCTAAAGACACTATACCTATACGGTCCTTTGTGGTTTTGTCATATGTTGTAATAAGTGTGCTTCAATTTTGAAGTATTAACAATGTATGTAAAGTATGGGTCGTTATAGTTGGTATCAGAGGAAAGGTATAGTCAACCTTTGGAAACTAGGATGTGAAAGCCTTAGTAAGAACCCTAAGGATAAGTCTAAGCATAGAACACAATCTTAGTGTTTTAGAAATGGCCTTGAATAACCTAGGATAAGACTATAAGCATGAAAATTTTATTCTTGAATTATGTGGTTTCCTATTATAATTAGTGTTGCTCACATTATTCTTCTTGGTTTTAGTCAATGGATGGAACCCGAAGGAACCGTGTTAATGCGGAATGCGATGGGCAATGCAATGATTGTCCCCCTGAGAAACCAAACGATATGGGAGCTGGAATGCAAAATCTTGTAGCCATGCTCACACAACTTTCTCAAGCTATGAATCATGCAGGATTTCCAAACGAGCAAAGGAGGGAGCAACATTCTGTTGAATCCTTCATGAGGCAGCGTCCACCTTCTTTCAGTGGGTCTACTGATCCATTAGTTGCTGAACAATGGATTAGTACTACTGAAAAGATATTTTCAGTTCTTCAATGTTCTGAACATGATAAAGTCATCCTAGCAGTGTATCGTTTGGAAGGAGATGCTGATCAATGGTGGAATCTTGTTAAGAATACGAGGCAAAGGGATGAAATTGAGTCTATGGAATGGGACGAGTTCAAGAACTTATTTTTCAATAAGTACTTCCCTCATATTCTCCGAACAAAGATGGAGAAGGAGTTTCTTGAACTGAAGCAAAGGGATGATGAATCTGTTGGTACCTATGAAGCAAATTTTACAAGACTTGCAAGGTACGCTTCTGGTATTATTATCCAACCTGAGAGTAAGATCGATCGATTCTTTAGTGGCTTAAAACCAAGTCTTTGAAGGGCGTTAGCCATAAGGGACTTCAATAGCTACGAGGAAATCGTTCGATGTGCTCTCAAAGTTGAGATGGAGATTGGAGTAACCCATCAGTCACATGGGTTTGATAAGAAGAGGAAGATGGAATTCAAAGAAAAATCTAAAGAGCACACGGAAAAGAAGATGAGCTTTTCCTTATGCTCAAAGTGTGGAAAGAAACATGGAGGGAGTTGTCTTAAAGGGACAAGTAAATGTTTTAAATGTGGAAAGGAAGGTCATCGGGCATTTGAATGCCGTGATAATGGGAAGAAGATGTCTAATGATGCAAACAAAGGAAGGGATACACAAAATGAACCTACTACACTTCAATGTTTCAAGTGCAAGGAGATGGGGCATTATGCCAATCAATGCCCAAATCCAAGGGTTGATGATGATGGTCGATGTCAACAAACTCTTAAGGCTAAAGACAAAGGAAAGTCACATGCAATTTCTATCAGCGATGTGGAGTACGATAACGATGTGGTGAAAGGTACACTTACCATCCACTCTAAAGTAGCAAATGTTTTATTTGATTCTGGATCCACCCACTCTTTTATTTTTGAAGACTTTTCTAAGGGTATCACCGTATTACCTCAACAATTAGATGTTGAGTTAGCTGTGACAACACCTAATGGCACATCAATCGCATCAAAAGTTTATAATTCTTCTCCGATCGAAGTTTGTGGGAAAGTGCTTCATGCAAATCTTGTGATCCTTCCTTTAGTGGAATTTTATGTGATTCTTGGCATGGATTGGCTTTCTCTACATTGAGCTCATATCAATTGCCAAAGAAGGGAAGTCACATTTCATATTCCAGATCAATCTACGATCGTCTATCGATGCAAAGATGAATATAACCTTCCAGTGGAAATTTCTTCCATCTTATGGGTCTTGATACCACTAAATGAAGGTTATTTATCTCAAATGGTTGGTGAGAAACTCACGATTAAGAATATGCCCATTGTACGGGATTTTGATGATGTCTTTCCGGAGGAATTGTCGGGTCTTCCACCAAATCGTGAAGTTGAGTTTTCAATAGAACTCGTACCGGGTGCTTTGCCTATTTCAAAGACACCTTATAGAATGGCCCCAATTGAGTTGCAGGAATTGAAGAAGCAACTCCAAGAGAATCTTGATAAGGGATTCATACGCCCTAGTGCGCCACCTTGGGGAGCACCTGTTCTATTTGTTAAGAAGAAAGATGGATCAATGAGACTGTGCATTGATTATCGAGAACTTAACAAGATCACTATCAAGAACAAATATCCTCTCCCACGCATTGATGACTTATTTGACCAACTACGCGGAGCTCAATACTTTTCCAAGATTGATCTTCGTTCAGGGTATCATCAATTAAGGGTCAAAAGGGAGGATATACCAAAGACGGCTTTCCGTACAAGGTATGGACACTATGAATTTATAGTGATGCCATTTGGTCTTACTAATGCCCCTGCTATCTTCATGGATCTAATGAATAGAGTCTTTAGAGACTATCTTGATCAATTTGTGGTAGTCTTTATAGACAATATTCTTGTCTATTCAAAGAGCAAGGAAGAGCATGAAGATCACTTGAGAATTATATTGAAGACCCTGAGAAAGGAGAAGCTTTATGCCAAATTTACCAAGTGTGAATTTTGGCTTCAAAAAGTTTCATTTTTGGGTCATATAATCTCAAAAGAGGGGATATCTGTGGATCCAGCAAAAATAGAGGTTATCGAAAGATAGTCAAGACCAACAACAGTAACTGAGATCCGAAGTTTTCTTGGTTTGGCTGGATATTATCGACGTTTTGTAAAAGATTTTTCAAGATTATCTAATCCACTCACCAAGTTGACTCGGAAAGGAGTTAAGTTTGTCTGGACAGAGGAATGTGAAGAGAATTTCAAGGAGTTGAAAAGAAGGTTATCCAGTGCACCTGTGCTCACACTGCCTTGTAGTGGAGAAAGGTTTGTGATCTACAGTGATGCATCCAAGAAGGGATTGGGGTGTGTTCTTATGCAAAATGATATGGTGATAGCTTATGCCTCACGACAATTGAAAATCCATGAGCAAAATTACCCAACACATGATTTGGAGTTGGCTGCGGTAATCTTTGCATTAAATATTTGGAGGCATTACCTTTATGGTGAAAGGTGTGATATTTATACTGATCATAAAAGTTTAAAGTATATTTTCACACAAAAGGAGTTGAATATGCGTCAAAGAAGATGGTTGGAGCTGATTAAGGATTATGACTGCTCAATCCATTACCACCCTGGGAAAGCAAACAAGGTGGCAGATGCATTAAGTCGACAAGACCATGCTATTTTATCCATGATGAGGATCACAAAAGATCCAATATTTATGGATTTACAAAGGATGGATCTTGGAATTATAATGGAAGGGGAAAAATCTTATCTTTCTCAAATGAATGTTCAACCATCTATACATGTGAAGATTAAAGAGGCACAGAAAGAAGATTTCGAGTTACAAAAGAAGGTGAGAAATGTTCCTGAATTCAACCTTGATTGTGATGGGATAATAAAGTTCAGGAATCGGGTTTGCGTTCCTCCCATCCCCGAATTAAAGAAGGAGCTGCTGGATGAGGCTCATAGTTCATCATTCTCTATTCATCCTGGAAGCACGAAGATGTATAGGGACCTGAAAGAATACTTCTGGTGGGATGGCATGAAAAGAGATGTTGCTGAATATGTCTCTCGATGCCTGGTTTGTCAACAAGTTAAAGCTGAGAGACAAAAGTCTAAGGGGATGTTACAACCATTACCCATACCCGAATGGAAATGGGAAAACATCACTATGGACTTTGTCACAGCACTTCCTAAAACATCCAAAGGCAATAATGCTATCTGGGTCATAGTTGATCGTCTTACAAAGTCTGCACACTTCATTCCTATTAGAGAGGATTTCTCTCTAGACCAGCTTGCCAGGATATATGTAAAGGAAGTGGTAAGATTGCATGGAGTACCACTTTCTATTATATCTGATCGGGATCCGAGATTTACCTCGAAGTTCTGGCGAAGTCTTCAGCATACTCTGGATACAGAGTTGAGTTTCAGCACTGCTTATCATCCCCAGACAGACGGTCAGTCTGAGAGAACAATTCAAACCCTAGAAGATATGTTGAGAGCTTGCTCTATGGATTTCAAAGGAGGTTGGGATCAACACCTACCTTTGGTGGAATTTTATTATAATAATAGCTTTCACTCCAGTATTCAGATGGCTCCTTATGAAGCTCTCTATGGAAAGAAATGCAGGACTCCAACTTGCTGGGATGAAGTTGGGGAAAGAAAGCTATTAGGACCTGATCTCGTTGATGAAATGGCAGAAAGGGTCAGATCTATTCAACAACACATAAGAGTAGCTTAGAGTCGACAGAAAAGTTATGTCGACAACCGAAGAAAAGACCTAGAGTTTGAAGTGGGCGATAAAGTGTTCTTACGAATATCTCCCTGGAAGAGGGTTATGAGATTTGGGAAGAAGGGGAAGTTGAGCCCTAGAAATATCGGTCCTTTCGAAATACTGGATCGTGTTGGGAAGGTAGCTTACCGATTGGCGCTTCCACCGAATCTCTCTCAAGTTCACGATGTGTTCCATGTATCTCTCCTGAGAAAGTACATACCAGATCCTTCACATGTACTCAGCTCAGAAGTTGTACCGCTGGAGCAAGATCTTTCTTATGAAGAACAGCCGATAGAGATTCTGGATCGTAGCGAAAAAGTCCTACGAAACAAGACCACTCGCTTGGTGAAAGTTTTATGGAGGAACCACCAACTTGAAGAAGCTACATGGGAGCTTGAGGATATGATGAGGGAGAAGTATCCTCATCTGTTTGTTACAAAGTGATGAATTTCGAGGGTGAAATTCTTTTTAAGGGGGGTAGAATGTAACACCCGAGACTTTTATGTTATATAAACCATCAAAGGAATCTTTTTCTACACAACACTTGCTTGGCTTGCTTTACACGCAATCGCGACCTTCCTCGATAGCTTGCGTCGTTCGCAATACCGAGTTTCACTAAACAACAATATGCTATTAAAACTAGTCGTTATGAATAGTAATAACCACTTTTTGAAATTTTATAAATTTTATTTTTCAAAATGGACTTCTTTTTTGGACTCAAAATATCGAAATTAGCCTAGGGTGAAATTTTGGTATTTTTCTGAAAACTTTCAATTTTTGATGAATAGTGAAACCACTAAGTGGTAGGTTAAAAACTGAATTTTTCATAAAACTTAATTTTACCGCTTCTGTGAATGGAATTTCGAAAATCCGAGAGACACAGTTAATATCAAGGACTAAAATGTGGTTCAATGAGATAAAAATAATTTTTTGGTGAATAGTAACTTTTTACTATTTTTACCGCAGTTAATAGTAAATAGGGTAACTAAGGGTAAATATGATATTAATATTACCCTAACACATGTCCTAATTCTATTGGACAAGTGTAATTCGACCAAAAACAAACTTAGGAATAAAATATGACCATTTAGGCCCACTTGGATTAGATTAGGACATTTATTATTAATTTATTTAACGAAGGGTTAAAATAGTTAAAATCAAAGTTTAATAAGTAAATCATTTTTAATATGGGTTTATACATAAGATAAATTCGATTGTAAATATTCATTAGAAAGCTAAAACGATTTCCTACATGATGGTATTTTATTTGTAATTTTTAGACATCAAATAATTTAATTTATTTATGACACAAAGATGATGCATTAATTATCTTATTAATGAAATATTGACATAATTGATGTTATAAACACCAAAATAAATGTAATTTGAGACTTTTTATGAATTCCACTAATTTTCTAGGTTACTATGATATATTAGTGTTGATGTAATCAACTTGGTTCGAACATATAATTCTGTTATGACTTTCACAAAAATCATATATCAAATAGTGTCAAAATTGACACAAAATAGTTTTTAAATCAAATATTATATTATTAATTGTTATTTTATTCCTAAAAATCTAAGGTTCGGCCAAATGACTTAGATAAGGATATATATATTAATAATAAACAATTTGGGGTTCGTTTGGCATGTTATAGAAAGTTTATTAACCATATAGTGAAAGAAAACAAAAGACACGGTAAAAGTTAAATTAATTAACTTAGAGTTAAATCTAATTGATAAGGTTAAAATAATACCCTAAACTTGTCTAAATCCTATTGGTTGATAGGATTTCGACCCATCCCCACTTTAGCTTCGAAATAAGACCCTTTGGAACCATTATAAACCGATTTTTACTTTAATATAAAATAATATTTTGAGATATTCCTAAGGTGCCCCTCTCCTCCCTTATAAAAGGGCACCTCCTCCCCCTCCTCCTCACACCAATTTGAGCACTCAAGCTCGGCCAACCCCTGCCATTTTCTCCTCTCCACTTCCCTAGAATAATCCTAGAGGTCCTGGTCTTCTCCAAAGACCAATCTTAGTTCCTTAAGTGGAGGATTCAAAGAGGCGTTCCAAAGAAGAGGTAATATCCATTACCGATCTTTTCAATTTCTTTCTTCTTCAACTTCTTCTTCTTTAGTTGTTTCATGATAAAGTAATAACATCAGTATTACTTACATACTGATATGTTATTATAAATATGAAACAACCCTAATTCACCTTCTATCCATCCTACGGAAAAATGAAATCACCGCGCGTGCGTACGTACGGAATACCGTCTCCACGCCGTGGTGTAATCTATTTTCCACCATCACCTTACAAGGATGGGTATAATGGTGTAATGAGTAACTATATATGATTATTGTGAAGTAATATTGATACTGAAATAATATATATATATACTCCAATACAATTCCACGATCATAGGAACGATATCATCACTCGTGCGTACGTACGGAATACCGTCTCCACGATGTGATGCGACTCGTTCTACATGATCTTTATTTCATAATGATTATATAAATGAATTGAACGAATGAATATGGTATATACTACACTAATACCATTCTGGAAATGAATTATCTATAACCTAAAGATAAGAATAAGAATTTATTCAACAAAACACGCATAAGAACAAAAAGTTATAAAGACCCGAGTAACAAGTAACTAACAAGAAGCTAATAATATGACCATATATGATATCATATAAATATGTATGATTCTGGAATAAGTCAATAACATTATTTAAACCATTATACAGGAGCTTCGGACACGTACAAAGCTAATCGGACCTAAGGTAAGGGAAATATCACAATCTCATTTTTATCCGAGATTGTTTATTCGTAAGTATTTACTGGGGTGTATTTTATCATCCACATCCATGTTCCCTCAATATGTAATATTGTCTCCATCCACTTGCAATAGTTTAAATCCAATTTTACCCTTAGGTGAGTTTTTAGTAAAAATATGAAAGGAATCTTTTGTCGTTTTTTTCGTACGAGGTTCTTTTTTGACTTTTCCGACAAAAGTACGAGAAGAATGTTTTTTTTAACTTATACGGCATGAATGGATTTTTAAAACATTATTTCCGAGAAGCTTCCTTTACAAGTTTTCAAGTTTATTTTTAATCAACTTCTTTTATTTTAAAGTTATATGACATGTTATGAAAGGAAAAATGTTTTTGAAGAAGAAAGGATATTTTCCTCAAGAATGGAGTTCAAGTGTTTTATCAAAATTATTTTCCATCTAAGATAATAAAGGGTTCTGTTTTTATCCCTATTATTACATTGATTTGATCATGTTGTGATGGAATTATTTTTATGAATTCCTTTATCTTATATGAATTGATTTATGATTTCATGATGTTTCAAGAATCCCATTTTTGTTACATGTGTTATGCGATGATGTATGTTTTATGATTGTGTGGCACACATAAGAAAGGATTCATTATAAGATGGGTGGGACCTATATCTCCCTCCAATGCATTGGGTAAAGATTTTATATCTCATGAGATAGACATGGCTGGAACGGAAGGTTATTTCGGTTCAGTGATACAGGACTGAAACGAGGAGTGAACTCGGTTCAGAAAGGGACTTTGTCCACTAAGATAGTCTTGGCAATGAGTCATGACTAACAAGAAATGATTTTCCATGATTATGTGTGCATGCCACAAAGTTTCAAGTCTTATGTTATGATTATGGGGATCTCATTTTCACTTCTATGATTTATTCCATGATAAGATATTATGATCTCTTTTGCAGGTTTTGATTTTCAAAAAGATATGATATGATTTTTATTTCCTTTATTTGCCCTTGATGAGCATTTGAGCTCACCCTTTTATGTTTTCTTTTCCCCAGGTCAGGAAGATGGATATTAAGTAGAATATGCTAAAAGGGACCCTAGATATGATGAAATAAATGGGAGACACTGTAGAAGATTTATGAACCAGTTGTTTATGTTTCCCAGTTTCTAAAGACACTATACCTATACGGTCCTTTGTGGTTTTGTCATATGTTGTAATAAGTGTGCTTCAATTTTGAAGTATTAACAATGTATGTAAAGTATGGGTCGTTATAACCGATATGGGACTTCAGTATATTAGAGGAAGTACCAGTATCAGGATTTGATATTGATACACTCTGGCCATGGGTGATGTGCGAGGATGATCTTCCATGATACAATATTACAAACAATGGTCATCCTGCCCAATAAACTAAGCACATGGACATCTATTTCCTAAATCCAAAGACTAGAACCATCTCGAGAAGCAAGTCAGTTGTCGAGGATTCTCTATTCCATTATGCAAGTACCTTCTAATAGAGTTTCACTAATGAGACTAAGGGCTAGAAGTAGGATTGGTACCTGAGGTCCAAAGGAAATTTCACTAGTGAGTGGGCTTGATCATATTAGGTATTCCAAACATGCGAGAAGTTCAGAGTAGAACTATGCCACATCAGGTTGTTCGAGGCGGTGTGGACTTCACAGTACCATTTCTTCGGCCAATAAGATCTTGGGTCAGAGTTGTTTAAATAGTGGTCCCCTGATACCAACACCTTACATATCCATCGTGGAGAGGTTCGAAACATTCTGTGGTATGTTCATTTCATCAGGGTCATCCCTTTGGATGGGCATCAGTACGATGATTTTCTACTGACCGAGAATGTCTAGGGGGACAGGTCGCGAACTCCCATCCAGACATGGCATCTATTAGAGCTAACCAAGGAGAGGTTGGGGGTCAAGGAAATTTTGAGTGACATCTCCTATTCAAAGTGGTTCAACCTATTTCTACATAAAGACCCAAATATAAAGATGTCGGGGCAAGGAAAGAGGTGTCTGACCGCGACGCACGGGAGTAAGAGTGGGTCATATTAAAGGATCTTGGAGACAGGGGAATATAAATCCCAGGGATTTTGTGTGGATGAATGTGGAGACTCAAACATATGTTATTCCATATTTCATGCAATGTTCTTGAGATGGTGGCTACTGCCAGTAAGGGATACAAGGTTGGGAGTTCGCCCAGCAACATTTGTGACGGTCGGCATCATGGAAGCCATTAAGATGTTTAATCTAGGGGTTCTTGTGATGGCCTGGTTGTTTGCCATTCTGGGGAATATTTTGAGAGGAGGCACACCAATTAGGATATGTGGTCCTTTAAAAATCTTACATGATTGGATCGCAGCTAATTGTAGTGGGTATGCTTTTCCAAATTCCATTCATCCCCCAAGTAATGGTCGGATCCCCACTTTGTTAAATATTGTTGGGATCACTCTATATATGCTTAATGAAGAGGGGATAAGGCTCAGGATCGATAATAATGAAAACATTACCTTTAGTCTGCTCCCCACCCCGGCCTGTGGGTGGTAGATAGCGGGAAAGGATCACTAAAGAAAAAAGAATATTTACAAAGCATCAGAGGTGGGGTGCTTGTGTCCATGGTCGATGGGAAGATCCTTTACGATCACTACGTGTCATAAAGGTTTTCTAGGCATATTGGATGCATCCAAAAAATGCCATATATGGTGTATACAGATGTTAGGTGGGAGAAAAAAAAATTCTCTCTTCGTCAGATGTTACTGATGTTCACAACTTATGGCTCTAGTGAAGTAATTAACTTTCCTCCCACTTGTGTTAATGACGGCCTCTCAAAAAATTATTTTGAACATTGGGTGGCATCATATCTTGAGGTAATCCTACGAAAGTGTGTTTGGAAGCTCAAGGTTTCCATTTTGGAACCTGGACGGTGAGAGAGAATACAAGGTGCCTCTAGGGAGGAGAGTTTGGGAACAAGTCAGGCAGTTGGGTTAGTACAGGTCGGGACTTCGGTGGTGGGAAGGTCACGTGGTGCGGCCATACCCCGAGCATCTAGAGGGATAGGGGCTTATGAACAATCTCATGGAGAAGCCAGGGAGCTTCCTGGGGAAGAAGATAAGTTATCTACTTCAATCTATTTAGGATACAATCTTCCCAACATTGTGGCCAGCCTAGTTGAGCTTATGATAGTCAATGATCCCCAAAGTCATTTGGAAACAAATGGTGCGAGATGAGATCTAGATTCTAGAAATTGGGCTCATTTGGATTGATAATAAGGTGAAATTTCATCTTCAGCATGCTTATTTGATGTTTGTGGATGTATATGCACGTCAGCGGGGGCAGCACGAGGAACCAAATCTTCTAGTGAAAGTGATGTGTGAATAAGAGCATGATCCAGAAAGAATTTGGTCTGAAGATGATGACGGAGATGAGGATATAGAAGAAATTGAATAAGAAGAAGATGAAGAAGAAGAAGAAGAATAAGAAGAAGAAAAATGAATAAGGGAAGTCGAAGAAGAGCCTGGAGGTGAAGGGTCTTAAAAAAGGGCCCACCAAGGGAGTCCTCGGGACAGTGTCTAGATTTATAGCTATAACATAGAAATGTATGAGAAACTCAAGGTATGCCTCAATTCTTATCCTAACCTTTCCTTTTTTTTCATTCGTAATCACCAAGAAAATTTTTATCCTGTTAAGGTGCAGATTGGTGCTTGTGGTCGGGAAACTCTACCAGCGGGGGGTGAAGGTGCATCGATAAAACAAGGTGGAGATGCAACCGTGGAAAGAACAAGTGGGGATCCAACCCCCATTATTGAATTAATGAGTGTTGGTGGATCTCTTATATTGGTAGATACTTCAGCTACTGAAACACCAAAGTTTGATGCACTGAGCTCATGTAAGTTTCATTCTTTAGATACCTATATTTTCCATTGGAGATCTTGGTTGATCAAGGAATTCATTGTTTGTGCAGAAATCACAATATTGGAGGCTCGACAGGCCGCTGAATCCAGACCATATTTAGAGAATACACTGGTGACCATACCAACCCACTTAGAACCTGCTTGTCATACCGAGTAAACCCCAATACCTAGTGAGAAAAGGGTTGTGGCCACCATTGATATCACTACCGGGGCGGGGTTTGAAGTTGGCAGGGGAAAATTTTTCCAAAACGGAGATGAGTGAGGAAGGATTCCCCCATATTGAAGAGCCTAACCCCTTGGTAGGAATTCCAAATAGATACCCTACCACTGATCTTCTGGATGATTTCCCTGAATACCAGCCTGCATACCCTGAGGAGATAGATGATTCTGATCCTGAAGCAATCGAGGAGTGTCGTATGATGCGGAGCAAGGGGTGGAAGTGTATTGGGAACTTTCTCAAACATCCAATAGCTGAATGGGTGCCCCAAATGGGATCAATGCACACCTGGTTTCACCTTCTCTATTCCTTAGGGGTGGATGCTCATCATCTTCATACGATGACCTGAGATTATATGGCTAAAAAGATGTGGGAGAGCAGCCAATCTTTCACTATCAACCAGTGCTGGAACAAATATGTGAACATGAAAAAGATACTTCAGGATGAGTGAGAAGTTCAGCATCTTGAAGAGAAAGAAAATGAGTGAGCCATATTCATCACAAACCAATTTGAGATTGTCATATGGTTGAAGGCCCAGTTGGTCGAAGCCCAGGAGAAAGAAACACAGGAAAACCACCAAATGGTTGAGTTTCAAAAAAACCTAGAGAAAATGCATATCAGAGTTGATGAGATCTGCTCCAAAAATGTTGACGAAGATAGGGATCTCAAGAGAAGAAATTATTTTTGGAGGCTATAGTCTAGAAGGTAGTAGCACTGGAGAAATCCATCAAAGGGGTCGATCCATAAGGGTTGTGTTTTGGCCAAACCTATAAACATATTACTCTTTTTTTTCTTATCCCAAACTGTGTGCACAGACTTATTATCTGTTTTCTGGTTTATTTTAATTATTGCATCTCAATCATAATTATGGAGTAACTAGAAATCGATCCCTAAGCCCATGTGGGTCATACCTGGTTCCAGAAACAAGGGGTGACTACATAATTATTCACTTTGTGTATGAGATTTCCATTTATTCCTTTGAATATAAGTGGATTGAACAACCCGAGGAGTTTCCGAGCCAATGGTATGGTCTTGACTAGAGAATATGGTTCTATAATTAGTAAAAATTCTTTCCATTAACATATTTCGGTACATGAGAGGGATGATGCAAAGGTTTTTAGAGTCTATCCAAATAACGGGGAATGGAAGGCATGAATCTTAAAGCCTAGTATTCAGAACACAATGATAGTGGAGTAAAGACGAGGGTAAATATTGAACATATTATAAACATAGTACCCACACTATGTTTTCCTATGATGGGGACAACAATCATGGTTTATCTACTGATCACATTCGAAAATATGGGGCCTAACTAGAAATATTTCTCCAATATCTTCCTAGGATGTTGCCCAAGATGGTAGGAAAGCTGAAAGGCGAAGCATCCATGTTTTTTTGGGATCCTTTTAGATGTTAAAGAGGATGAAGATATGAATAAAGGGAAATGTGAAGCATGGGGTGGAGTGATGGACTATTTGAATAAAGTCATACGTTCTTGAAATTATGCCACTGTGACAAAAGAACATTGGGTAGGTATACTGGCATGAATAAAGATCAAACCCACGTCCAGACAGGACCTCTCTTGCAAGGACCTAGAATGCCTCATAGTTTTATGTCATGGAGATGGGGACGAGGTTGTGATATAGAGAATATCCCCAGAGGGGGGAACATGGCATAGTTCGTTCAAACTCGATGTGAATTAGGACCTGAAGTTCCCAGATCAGTAAGAATAACTGAGAGGGGGAGGGGTAAATTTGTGATCCCTTTAAATATTTTTACTAATTTATTCTTTTCAATTAAACCTATATAGATGGTTATAGCCTCGATCCACTCTTCTTGTGTCTCTCAGCCTTACCTCAAAGAGTGTTGTAAATATAAAGACACTGAACATAAGGATTTACAAGGTTCGGTTCAAAGACATACTACTTACCGTGTTGGTTATTCTCACCAACACATATTCTCGACTATAATTTGATGAGTAATTATAATGGTCGATATAGAGTCCCACTATATCTCTCTTTCCTCCCATAGTAGGTTCTTTATACTACTTCCCACATTGTTACCAAAGACCCACTATCCTTCTTTATAGTCCTACTAAAGACTTCTTCTGTGACAACCGGGTCCCAGTGACTGCACAGACACCCCGCCTTAACATGGACGTCGCGTCCTGGACCACCAGGTACCACCGGTTGCCCCTGCAGACACGTGGGACCCACCCTAGGGTCCACCCACGTGCCTGAACGGGTCATCTGACTAATATGATAGTCCCCACAGGCCAACACATGTCCTTTCCAGTGTGCTTTGTCCTCACTCACACACACCCTGGGGAACATCCCAGGAGGTCACCAATCTTGATCACTACTCCAGGCCAAGCACGCTTAACTATGGAGTTCCAATCAGATAGGCTCCGGAAATTGAAGGTGCACCTTGTTGACATGAGTCATATTATTTAGTCATTTAACCCTTTATCATTTGGGGATGTTACAATCACCCCACCCCCTTTAGAGCACAACGCCCTTGTTGTGGGCCCCTACATGTCAACCCAGGCAGTGCACCGCACACTTAAGGCTGGGTTCTTGCTCTGATACCAAATGTGATAACCGGGTCCCGGTGACTGCACAGACACCCCGCCTTAACATGGACGTCGCGTCCTGGCCCACCAGGTACCACCGGTTGCCCCTGCAGACACGTGGGACCCACCCTAGGGTCCACCCACGTGCCTGAACGGGTCATCTGACTAATATGATAGTCCCCACAGGCCAACACATGTCCTTTCCAGTGTGCTTTGTCCTCACTCACACACACCCTGGGGAACTTCCCAGGAGGTCACCAATCCTGATCACTACTCCAGGCCAAGCACGCTTAACTGTGGAGTTCCAATCAGACAGGCTCCCGAAATTGAAGGTGCACCTTGTTGACATGAGTCATATTATTTAGTCATTTAACCCTTTATCATTTGGGGATGTTACATCTTCTCCTCCCTGAATCCCACAGGGATCTTCTAGCTCTCGAGTCACACGACCAGCTTCCTTATTTAATTTCTTCTTTGATTCACTATACATAATCTTTTGATCTTCCCACACAGGTTTTATAAATCACACATGCATGTGAATCTCTTCAAGAATATTCAATAGCCTTTAGTACGGTCGGTTGGCCTTTCTCGATAATTTTGATCACTTGATTTGATCTGTTCTCGGTCTCAACAATGCTCGGGCAATTATTCCTTCTTCTAATGAATACCCGAACTCACTTATGTGTGTACAAATGGTGCATAAAACCTCTTTAATAATTCTAGAATGATTTTTCACAATATCATCTTAGTATTCTTTCTTGGACTCTCAATTACTGAAAACTCAGATAGAAGAACTTCTTTAATTATGTCTGGCTCCAGTCTCAAAACTCACTTACTTCATGCATGGATTGTATTTGATCCAATAGATCTTGTATCTAGATATCTCATTTCTTTTCACACATTCATGTTTTGATTCAATATTTCATGTATATATAATACGTTTCTTGTAAAACTAAACACTCCATGTTTTCTTGTATCAACAATTTAGATTTACTGTGTTTGTCTCATGCAATATTAATTGATTTTCTTTTATTGTGAAAAACCCAAGTGGGTGTCAGTATTGAGGCACACACACATTCTCTTCTTCTTTTCCATTTATTTTCTTTCCTTCTGGTTCATTATACACACACTTGTTCCTTTTAACATTGTTTTATTATGAGTTTATTATGTATATGTTTTATTCAAAACTCATAGTTCCTTCTTTATGTCTGCATGGACATGAATGAATGCATGTATGTCTGGATAAGTTGTATGCACACAATGTTCCTTCCTTTCTTCATTCACCCCTATTGTACACTTATTTATTTAGTCTTCTTCAAACCCGAATGGATGTATTATTTTTTGAACACGACTGACTTTTCTCATCTTCTCACATGTGAGTGAAATTATTCATGCACTTCTTCTTCTCTCGTGTGCCGAAATCATGCAAAGCCACGGGATTCTTCAAATCTTCAAAAGAAAATGTAAACCCATATAAACAGTTTATGTATATTATGTAGACCGGAGAGTGTTCTTTCATTCTTTGTGAAACCGAAGGGGCTCATGAATTCTTGTTTCTTCACACAAAGGGTACGTGTGGATCTCCTTTGTAGAACCAAGAGTTCTTATTGGTTTCTATCTTTTCAAGATCACAACAAGGGTGGTATGAACTAGTTGTTTGTCTTTGGGATCACATCCATGAAGCTCCACAAGGGTTTAGAAAAACCATTAGAGTGTTCATGGGTTTTTTTCTCATAGAGGTGCGGTCTCTTCTTCTTCACGAGGACATTTAAAGAGTGTTTAGCCCTTGTTGAACACCTGAGGGATCTTCTTCTTCTTCACGTAGTAGGGATGTGCAGAACCTCTCTATTATGATGATCCATTTCAGAGAAACAAGCTCTTTTCTCTCAATATGTTTAACAACTTAATTATTCAAGAGACTCGTCCATTTATAGGAAAAGGATGCATGTTTTGGTCTGCGTATATAACATAAAGATCAGGGCATTGAATTCCTGAGATCATTGGCTTCAAAATTTCGAATTTGTGGGTCAAAGATAGGACGTAAGTCTCAGTTTGTTTTCATTCAATGTGGGATCTTTATTTTTTTGAGGAAACTTCACGTGAATGTGTTTAAGAATACATGCATATACTCTTCTCCATGAATGCTTAGTCATGGAGCTTTTCTTCATAGCCTTGGTAGATTTGGAATCTTCATTTAGTCGCATGCATGCAAATTAAATTGCATGCATAAGTATCATCGTGTCCATACGATCTCCAAAGGATTGACTAGAGATTATTTGGTGGAATGAGTGATGAGAAAGATGGTTGGGTGTCTGGTTGGAGCTCCTGGTTCATGGGTGGAGCAGGGGTGGCCAGAGGTTAATGACAACCTCAATGAAGGATCAGATGGCCCCTATTCAATTGGTGAGATGCGGGATGTGATGAGAGGTCCCTATTAGATTGCTTACCACATATTAGATGTGCGGTTGTGATCAGGCATGAGATCAGATGGATGTCATGGATCACGTCTGTGTTTTTTAAAACTAGTCACACATCGAAATGTAGTGATGTTTTTTTCTTTTTTAAATAACAATCCATGACAAAAAAAGGTCATAATTATCCCCCCCCCCCACATCTCCTGGTGCCACCCACACCGGTGTTCTGTAGGTGATCTCTTAGCACCTAATCTCACCTCCTCGGGCGTACTACTAGTTCACACCCTGCATGTGCCACCCGGGTTCACTATTGTGTGCACACATGCGGGTTTATATATGGTCTGCACACCCTGGCTCATGTGGGGATGGCCTTGAGGGATTCCCTCAGGTGCGGTTGACCCTCAGGTCCAACATGTGCCTGAGGATGAGGTCCTCGGCAGGCCTCCATGGTTGGCATACATTTTTACAATAAGGACCTACTTGGTTAAAAACCAAGTGTACAAGAGTGCAAGGACACCATCTTCCTACTAATCCCATCCTCCTCTCTTCTTCATCTTCAAACATCACCCTTATTTTTCTTCTTAAAATAAAAACTCCAATAGATTCAACATTCTTTTAATCCAGTCATGGATAATTCATGGATCATGTCTTCAATCTTCATGCATTAAAGCATAATTCATAATGCATGGTCTTCAACACTTCAACCACTTAGTGAGTATGGATGGATCATTACTTCTTTCCTCATGAAATTGAGTATTACATGGACTTCTTCAAGTGTTGTAACATTGTATAACCTTGATAAAAATCTTGGAAGTTAAAACTAGTTCTAAAATCATCAGATTTGTTTCATCAATCTCTATCCATGATTAAAGTGGGATCTTCCATAAATTAGTAACCTCACCACTTCAATCATTAGAACAACTTCTATCATCACCTTTGCATGCACATATTGACAACCTATTGACAATTTACTCCTTATTGACAAAAAATGAAACACCATGCTCTATAATATCCCGCCTTTGATTTTTTTTGTCAATATTACTTCAGAACACTTTGAGTGGTTCAATATGTGTACCAATAATTTCTCCCCCTTATTGGCATCCAAATGAAAAGGTTTAGTGGGGTCATTTTCAAAAAACATGTTCTCCTCCTTTTGAATGATATCTTCTTGAGTATTTTTGAGAGAGGGATGATGTCAAATGGTTTAATTAGAAAATATACTTCAGTAAATAACATATATGTCTACTTTGGATAACCCAGTGTAGAAAACAAGAGAGATTTGGTCAAGGTTTTCAATGTTGCCCATAAACAACCATACATGTGAAATCATTCCTAGAATGTATCAACTCTTATCTGAGGGGTTGTAAATAGTCATATTTATCAATGAAAAGATAAATCCTACAGATACATTACCAAACATATTAAAAAGTTAAAGTGTAAGGATAAATATGCCCCGTTCATCACATCTTTCCATCAATTAAGAACTCCCCCTTACATGACATGATAAATACAATTAAGAACAAGGGATGAAAGTTTGATTGAAATACGTCTGTTTTAGCTTCTTGAGATGATATGAATTCCAAGATTTTTCATGACATAATCCTTGATATTATCCCCTTAATATTTTCTCCACCTCAAGGGGTGCACTCCCTTTGATTTTCTTTGGTGGAAAATAAAAATTAGATGATATTCAAGATATTCATATTGATAATCTACCACTGTCGAACACTTCATGTAATTATCAAATCTTGAATAATGAGTCCAACTTGTAGTTCTCCACTTTGTTGATTAAATTATCATTTTGAAAACGACCTTCATCTTAAATTCCATTCAATTTAAGCACACATATACAAAAAAATATAATGGAATAATATGGAACACTTGTGAGCTTATTAATAGGAACATTGGGGATGAAAACTTTTTCTGAACCCAAGAACTCCTTTCCTTGCAACACTAAAGTGTCTGGTGCTCCTCATGCAGGTGTCTCCTCTATATTTGGAATTTTTATTTTTCATTTTCATCATGGATTCTTTACTTCCATTCACCTTCAACTTGTGTGGATTGTTTGTATTCACTTCTGTCAGTAGTGAAGTAGCTTTTACTAGTTCATGTTGTTAAATCTTCTATATTTGGCCTAGTAAAATAGTTAAAAATTTGTTTTCATGATTTCAAGCCTTCTTAAACCTTCCACACAGTAGTTTTGAGACACTTGGGTTTTCATGTTCTGACAACCTTTTATGAAATTAGGATTCTCCTTCATGTGGAATGACATATTTCCCTTTTTCTTTTACATTAGCTAGTACATCATCTTCAGCACTTTGTAGAAATATTCAATTGATTAGGCCAGATAACTAAACACTCCTTCATAACATTTTCTAATTTGTATCTTCTACATGGATCCTTAATTATATTGAGGTTAACTTTATTAGGCAACTTATTAAGATTATCTTCCTGAATTTCTTCATTCAATCTCATCTTCTTTTGGATTGATTCTCCTTTTAGTTTCAGCTTACTTCCATTCATTTCCAAGGATTGTTTGTAGTGATCCATGGTATGACCATTCATTCCATAGTAGAAGAATATTTTCTTAGCTGAGATGGAATTCTTGGAATCCATCTTAATCTTTTTCTTAGGAATAGTCTCTTCTACTATTTTCTTGACTTCAGTGTTTTGCATATTCGCAATGAAAAAAAATTCAACCCATTTTCCTTTATCCTTCCTTTATTGTGGTCTATGATTTTTTTCACCATATGCATGAGGCATGGTAGGAATAAACCATCACTTATCATGACAGTGACCACATTTGTTTCCATTATCACAGAAGCCTTCATAATACTCAAATCTGTTCTTAATAGACAGATTCTTCGTCATCTGTATTTGATACCTTTGCTTTTCATGATGCTTTATTTCTTCACATCTACTTTCCCTAAATGTAGGCCTTTCATAATTTTTATATACTAACATATTATTCCAGTAATCATTAACATGATGCCCAAACTTCTAGAAACACCAAAAGTAACCAATAAATCTCCTTATTTTTTCTTTTAGTTTTTGTCTGGCAAGATTCATTTCTTGGTTGTTTCTGGAATTGTCTTTATTTCAATGGAGCATCTGTTTAGGAGTTTTCCCTTTTAATCATCCCAACATCCATACTTGAAATTTTTATGGATGTATCAACATTTTTATCAATCAACATCTTCCCAGATTTTAGATTTGAACCTATACTTCCAGATGCAACCGCATTAGTAGAAATTGAAATAACTGGATTATGGGATACCTTCTTCGAGGGGGATATTTTTGTTGTATTTGAGGATGATATTATGTTCCTTTTAGAATCATATTTCACAATTCAAACTTCAGTGATAGCATCTCTTCTTTCAGTTGTTTGGAATTTCCCATCTTAGAGTGATTTTTGATTCTTCAATTTCACCTCCAACTCTAAACACTTCATGTTGAAGGAGTTCTTCTAATCCTCTGTTGATGTCAACTTTCTTTCCAAATTCTCATTCATCTTTATCATTTTTTTAGGAATATTTTTTAATTGTTTCAAAGAGATTTCAAGATCCTTTACATTGTTAGATTTTTCTTCCAGTTGATCAGCTTTGACAACCATAGAAACATTGTGAAACTTTTCAAATATGTGGAAAGCTTCTAAAAATACAATCTCAAAGAATTTTTTATCAAAAATACATCCCTGCAATTGTTTAGTGACATGAGAACGTATTTCATTATAAAGATAAAATTTTTCTTCCTTTCCCTTCACTAGTTTTGTGAGTGTTAGATATTCTATCCCTTTTAGACAATACGTCTTCCATGGCATCATCTTCTTCTCCCAACTATAATTTTTTTATCTTGGAGAGTACTAATGCTTGCAGTAATATATCTTTCCACTTTTCTATGGACTTTCTTTAGATTATATTTGATTATAGATTGAATATCACTAATTGATCTATCATCATCATAGCTTGAACATGATTCATCATAAGAATAATAAGTGTTATCACATGTTGTACCTTTCAGATTACCTTCAGTAGAAGGTGTCTTTCCAGTAGTAGTAAGATTATTCTTCATCTTTCTTCCTTGTTTCTTCTTTCTGTTTTTCTGAGTCTTGGCAGAAATATCCATTTGAGGTTTCTCACTCATTTCCTGAAATCTACACTTCATAAATACACCCTTGGATATTTTAGAGGTCAACCTACCATTGATACCAATTGAAGTTCCCGGATCAGTGTGAATCACTTAGAGGGGAAGGGGTTAATCAGTGATCACTTTAAATAATTTTAATAATTGATTATTTTAAATTAAACCTATACGGATGGTTAAATCCTCACTCCACTCTTCTTATGTCTCTAAGCCTTACCGAGAATGGTTCAGTAAATATAAACAAAATGAACTCAAGGATTTACATGGTTCGTTTCAAAGAACTACTCCTTGCTATATTGGTTATTCACCCCAACACAGATTATCCACTATAATTTGGTGAGTAATTACAAAGTTTGATATAGAGTCCAACTGTATCTCTCTTGGTACCCATAGGAAGTTTTTTTATACTTCTTCCAACAATGTTACCAGGGTCCCACTAGCCTGCTTCCGAGTCCCACTGAAGATTTCCTCTCCTCCCTGAATCTCATAGGGGTCTTCAAGATCTTGAGTCACCCAAGAAGATTCCTTATTTAGGTTATTCATTGATTCATTGTAGATGATATTTGGATCTTCCCACACAAGCTTGCTAAACAAAAATTTCTTATGTATCTCGTCTGGAATCTTCAATAGCCTTTGGTAGGGTTTGTTCTCCTTGATCAATAATTCTGATCACTTGATTTGATCAGTTCTCATTCTCAACAATGCTCGAGAAATTATTCCTTCTTCTTATTAAGACTTAGCCTCAATTTTGTGTGTGAAAATGGTGCATAAAACCTCTTAAAGAATGCTAGAGTGATTTTCACAATATCAGCTCAGTCATCCTTCTTGGACTCTAAATTACAAAAAATCCAGATAAAATAACTTCTTTAATTATGTATGGATTCTGTTTCAAAACTCACTTACTTCATGCTTAGATTTCATGGGATACAATACCTTTTGTGTCTGGATATCTCAGTTCTTTTCATGGGTGCATGTATTGATGCACTATTTCATGTATATATAATATGTTTCTTGTAAACCCAAGCACTCCCTATTTTCTTGTATCAATGGTTTAGGTTTACTGTGTTTGTCTCATGCAATGTTCACTGATTTTTTTCATGTGAAAAACCAAATGGGTATCAGTCTTGAAGCACACACACTTTCTCTTCTTCTCTCCCCATTCTTTTCTTTCCTTTTGCTTCTTTACACACACACTTGTTCCTTTTAATTTTGGTTTATTATAAGTTTGTTATGTATATGTTTTCTTCAAAAATCATAGTTCTTTATTTATGTGTTTCTGGACATCCATGAATTCATGTATGTCTATATAGGTTTTATGCACACATTTTTCATTCCTTTCTTCATGCACACCCATTGTACACTTATTTATTTGGTCTTCTTCAAACCCAAATGGGTGTAGTCTTTTTTGCACATGGATTCATTTTCTCCACTTATCACATGTGAGTGAAACTATTCATGCACTTATCCTTCTCTCGTGAGCCACAATCATGCAAAGCCACATGATTATTAAAATATTCACAAGAAAAAACAAACCCCTATAAACAGTTTATGTATATTATATAGAAAGGGGGTGTTCTTGATTTCTTTGTGAATCCTAAGGGGATCACGGGTTCTTGTTTCTTCACACAAAGGGTTCTTCTGGATCTCCTACATAGAACCAAGAGTGTTTCTTGGTTTCCATCTTTTCAAGAGAACAATAAGGGTGGAATGCACCGGTTGTTTGTCTGCGAGATCACCTCCTCAAAGCACCGTGAGGGTTTAGAAAAACCAGTTGGGTGTTCGTGGGTTTTCTTCATACATAGGTGTAGTATCTTCTTCTTCGTGATGACATTTCAAGAGTTTTTAGAACATTTTGAATGCCTATTGGATCTTCTTCTTCTTCACCTAGCAGGGCTGCATGGAACCACTCTGGTACGATGCTCTATTTCAGATAAATGAGATCTTTTCTCTCAATATATTCAACAACCTAATGAGTTTAGGGACTCCTCCTTTTATAGGGAGATAATTATCATTTAATTCTGCGAATCTAAAATGAATATTGGGGTTTTCAATTCACGATATCTTTGGCTTTAAAATTTAGAATTTGCGGGTCAAAGATAATCCGCAAGTCTCGGTTTTTTAACATTCAATGTGGGATCCTTCTTTTATGGAGGAAACTTCACGTGCATGCATTTAAGAACGCATGCATATCCTCTTCTCTATGAAAGATCAATCATGGAGTTTTTCTTCATAGCCTTGGTAGCCTTGGAATCTTTATTTAGTCACATGCATGAAAATCAAATTACATGCATGAGTCAAGTCCATACGATCTCCATGGGCTTGACCAAAGGTTATTTGGTGGCTGGAGTGATTGAGAAAGATGTTCGGGTGTCAGGATGGAGATCTTGGTCCGTGGGTGCAGCGGGGGTGGCTGGAGGTTGATAAAAGCATCGGTGAAGGATTAGATGGCCTCTTTTAAATCGTTGAGATGTAGGATTTGATGAGTGGTCCTGACTAGATTGCTTACCATAGATTAGATTTTAGGCTGTGATCAGGCATGGGATCATATGGAAGGCATAGATTGCATCAGTGTTTTTAAGAACTAGTCCCACATCAAAACGCGGCGATGTTTTTGGCTTCTTTAAATAACAAGCCGCGGCAGTGGAAGGTCAGAATTCTCCTCCCACCTCTCCTGGTTCCACCCTGCATCGGTGTTCTTTGGGCGCACTCTTAGCACCCACTCTCTCCTCCTTAGGCACGCTACTAGAGCCCACTATGTATGCGCTACATAGGTTCACCATTTTTCATGCACCTACCTACTTATACACGGCCCACACACTCTTCGTCATGTGGGACTGGCCATAAGGGCTTCCCTTGGGTGCGGTTGACCCTCAGGTCCCTCATGTGCCTAAGGATGAGGTCATCGGCTAGCCTCCATAGTTGGACACCATTTTTACTACAAGGCTCTACTTGGTTAAAAACCAAGTGTACAAGAGTGCATGGCCAACTTCTTCCAAAAAATGCCATCCACTTCTCTTCTTCATCTTTAAACATAACCCTTCTTTGTCTTTTTTAAATAACAACTCCAAGAGCTTCAACATTCCTTTAATCCAATCATGGATGATTCATGGATCATGTCTTCATTTCTCATGCATTAAAGCATAATTCATAATTCATGGTCGTCAACACTTCATCCATTTAGTGACGATGGATGGATCATTACTTATATCCTCATGCAATTGATTATTATGTGGACTTCATCAAGTGTTTCAACATTGTATCACCTTGATACAAGTCATAGAACTTAATACTAGTTCTATAATCATTAGATTTGTTTCTTCAATCTTCATCCATGATTAAAGTGGGATCTTCAATGAATTAATAACCTCACCACTTCAATCATTGGAAAAACTTCCATAATCACCTTTTCATGCACATATTGAAAACCTATTGAAAATTGAATCCTTATTAACAATAAATTCAGCACCATGCTATACAAGACTAAATGATTCCACATCACATCATGCGTTCCCCAGATAAATCATAGGTTGAAAGACCAAAGATAGAGAAATTTGGGGTTGGACCTGAGGAAAAAATGTTTGGGCGTCTCCAAGTATCTCATAAGGATGAGAATCAAGCTATATATAGTTCTAAAGTGTCGTGTAATTTAACTCCACAAGCAAGGACTATAAATATATTAGTTTACGATCATAGAGCTCAGACCCAAAGAGGGGGTTGTGTAGCACTGTATAGGATTGTTACTTTATCAGAACTTCTAATATTATGTGAGCCATACTTGGTATAAGAAACAAGGGGTGATTTCAGGGTTTTCTTCCATATGAGAGTTCACAATAATATAAAATGGCATGTCAGGTGGGATAATCTCAACCAAACTGACATCCCCTTCCGACGCACATAAGTTGTATGGAGGGATTAAAAGGTCCGGGAAGCATGAATTACTACACCTAATACATGATACTTAATTAGGTGGAAATAATGATGGAGGATAACTATTGACCATGTTCAAAACACAACATCCATATCATGTGGCCTGAGATGGAGACAAAAAATTGAGGGTCAAATGCTGACCAAATTTGAGATGCTGGACATGTATCAGATGTCATTCAAGATTCTTCAGAACGTTGGCCCAAGGTGATAGGTGAGCCTTAATTTCATGGGACCAGACCATCAGGGGGTCCTTTCAAATGAGGAAGTTGATGGGGGACCCAAAAAAGTTACACGCAAGGCATAAATAATCCCCTAGAGTTTTAACACCTTTTTGTAAAGACATTAACAAAATGATGATGTCCCAAAGGGGATGCGCATAGTGCGGTATAATAAACCCAATGTGAATGATGACAAAAGGATTACACCTCGCACCACGCACTCCGAGAATGGGATTAGGAAAAGGGGTGATAAAAAGGACGAGGGGCCTAGGGCTAGGCCCAAGATGGAATGCCCGGGCGTTTCTACGTAACCCATAAGGGTGGGAATCAAGCTGCAAGTAGTTCTTGAGGTGTCAAGCAGTTTAAAGTCATGCGGTGAGGAAATAAATGAAAGGGTAAATCCCATAGGGGGATTACATGGTGCAGCTATTATATACTCGATGTGAGTGAGGAAAAAAGAAGTCTGCACACCACACCATGTAATCTCATAAAAAAGCAGGGCCAGGAGGCTGAATGAAAGAAATGGTTAATTTGAAGAGGTTGGGACTGGGCCTGTAGACAAAATTCCCGGATGTTCCTATATATCCCATAAGGATGGGAATTAAGATGCATGTAGTTCTGGAAGTGCCATGCAGTTTTACGTCTTGCGGTAAGGATGGTGAGATCTTAGTTTAAGGTCATAGAGCTCAGACCGAGAGATTGATTCTTCGACATTAGTGTAAATCCTGACCAAGTCGCTAAGCCAATGTGATCCAATCTCGGTATGGGGAACATGGTCGGAAAATATCTTCACAACACATGGAACACATATAAGGGTAAAATGGCATAGAGTCAAGGATGGCCCCAATATGTTGATTCATCTACTTAACATGCAAAGGTGCTCAAAGAGACAAAACCAAGGGTGTCAAAGTTCCACTTAGATATGGTGAAGTGGAAAGGGATGGAAATCACGATACCAATATTTAGGGAATAATGGAGATGGCATAATGATGGAGGATAACTACTGACCATATTCGAAGCATAGAATCCATATCATGTGACCTGAAATGGGAACAGATGATTGAGGGTCGACCGCTGACTAAGTTTGAAATGTGGGACTTTTTTCAGATTGTTGTCTGAAATCCTCCAGGACATTGACCCTAAATGGTAGGTGAGAAGAAAGGCCAAGTATCCATACCATTCAGGGGTCCTTTTAGATGTGAAGGATGATGGAAACCCAAATAAAGTGATACATAAAGGGGGGTATGGAATTGAAGGCATGTCCATACGGAATCCAACACTCTCATCCCTAAACCACAGTGCATTTGAGCACGTGGGTAAAGAACAAAAGGGGTTGAGGGGCCCAGTTAAAAGAAGATGACTCACCAAGAGGAGTGGAAGAAAGGGGTAGAATGGGTTGTTGAACCCGGGGCAGGACCCGAAGACAAAATATATGGGCGTTCCTATGTATCCCTTAAGGATGGGAATCAAGCCAAGCGTAGTTCTAAAGTGTCATGTAGTTTAACATCATGCGGTAAAAATGAAATAAAAAGAGAGAGGTCCCGTAACGGGGTATGCAACGCGGTATAAACATGATATGAATGAAGACAAAAGTAGTCTTGCAGCGTCGTATACTTCTAGTAGAGGCCTCAAGCTAGAAATCAAAAAAGGAGGACAGGTTTTGGGCTGGACTCAGAGAAAAAATGTCTAGGAATTCCTAGATATCCTACAAGGGTATAAATCAATCCATACATAGTTCTTGAGTGTCGTGCAGTTTAAATTCATGCGGTAAGGATGAAAGCGAGGCTCTAAAGAGAATTTGTATGGTGTGATGAATCAAACCTGAAGTGAATGGGGACAAAAAAAGTCCACACCACACTATGAACGTCCTTAAAGAGGAAACAGTCGAGGGACCTGGAGCTAGACCTAAGGTTGAATTCTCGGGCATTCCTACGTATCCCATAAGGATTGGAATCAAGCCAAATGTTGTTCTAAAGTTCCATGCAGTTTAACATCATGCGGTAAGGATCATTGGATAAAGGTTTAATAATCATTGGAGAAGTGTGTATGGCATGGCAAGATAGCCCAATGTGAATGAGGATGAAAAGGTCCCATACGCCACACCATTCACAATTCCAGGAGAGAACTCAGGGCAAGGGGAAAAGGGAAGGATTGATGAACCTAGGGATAGAAACATAGACAAAATGTTCGGGAATTCATATGTATCCTATGAAGGAAAGAATCATGATACACATAGTTCTTAAGTTCCATGAAGTTTGACATCGTGCGGTAAGGACAATGACGTGATGGTTCCTTAAGGAGACACATTTTGTGGTTATTGAAAACCAGACATGATTGAGGACCAAGGTGGTCTCATACCACACCATGGAATCCTGAAATGATCAAGGCCAAGGGGGAGAATATAAGAAATGATTAATTTGTAGAGCATGGGGTTGGACCTAAAGACAAAATGTCTGGTCTTTTCTACATATCCCATAAGGATAGGAATCAAGCTCCATGTAGTTCTTGAATCATCTTGTAGGACTGGCCCTTGCACTAGAAGAAGATACATTACATGTATCTTGTTTTTTCTTCTCTTCCCTCTTTTTTTCTCTGAAGCAACAAACCAATATGAGGATTCCATGTTTTGCTATTGAAATCAAGTCATATTTTTTCCTTGACTAAATATCATGGTGAATGACCAATACCAGGCGTGATGATATCTTTGGATAGGACACCACATATATAGTGTCATTTTTGTCATGTAGCCAGGATGGTAGTATCATAGTTTAAGGTCACATCATAGGACCATCCCATGCATTTTAACATTATGTGGCAAGGATGAAATATTTTAGATTCATGCAGGATAGTGTAGAATAGTTTAATTTCATATGGTCTAGAAAATAGAGATCATACTTTAGGGTCGTAGATCTTGGACATCTTTTTAGATTAATGTCTTGTAGGATGAAATAGATATTAGTTTTAAGGTTGTAGAACTCAGACCATCAGACAAGGACAAAGGGTACGAAAAAGGTCGAGGGACATGGGGCTAGACCCACAGACGGCATGTATGTGCATTCCTACATATCCTATAAGGACAGTAATAAAGCTATATGTAGTTTTGAAGGTGCCATGTAGTTTAACATCATGTTGTAAGGATGGTGATAAAAACGGGAAGAAGGTTTTCCTAAGGGAGGCACATGGGGCAGTTATTGAAAACCCGACGTGAGTGAGTAAAAAAGATTACAAACCACACCACGTGTTCCTAATAGGGGTCCTAGGTAGGGAGACCTAAAATGGAGAAATTCAGGTCTGGACCCAAGGACATAGTGTCCAGTCATTCTTACGTATCCCATGAGAATCATAATCAAGCAATACATAGTTATTAAGTTCCGTAATGATGGGGTAGATCTTAGTTTATGGTCATAGAGCTCGAACCGTGTATATTTCCTACTACATATAGTTTAACATCATGCTAGATGAGTTCCCAAAGATTTTACATCCTTCAGTCTGTATGGGTCGCACAATTTAATTTCATGCGGTGAAGAAGGTTGTGTAATCCTAAGAGAAGTAATGCTTAGTAAATTTTGAATTAGTGTGATGGGTAATACGCTCACCATTCATGGGTACTAGGAAGTATACACTATTGGGGTAAACCTTGTGGATGATATAAGGCCCCTCCCATTTGAGCTCCATCTTTGGTAGCTTCCTACTGGGTATCATTGGCATTCTGAAATCCAATATCGTGTCACCCTGAAGGAAGGAGCGGATATGAACTTTCATGTTGAAATATCTGTAAATCTTATTCTGATGTCTCTCCAGATTATATAAGCACAAAGTCGGTTCTCCTCGAGGGCCTCTAGTTCGGTCAAATGGATTCCTGCCACTCTATATAGTGTCTACTGATCATAGATGGTCATGAGAAGATAAGGAAATCGAATCTCAATGAGAAATACCTCTTTCCTTCCATATACCAAGGAATATGGGGTTACCATAGTGGAATTATGAGTCATCATTAGATAATACCAGAGTGTATTGGAGAGCTTTTTCGGCCAAAATTTCTTATTCTAACCAACCATATTCTGCAAAATGTTTGAGAGGGTTTTTTTGAATGCCTCGATCTGACCATTTGCTTTTGCATGATATCGAGAGGTATGGTTAGAACCGATATTGTACTTGGAATACAATTTCTTCAGTTTAGCTGCCCAGAAGTTGGTGTCATTATCAGTGAGGATGGAATGAGGGACTCCAAACTGAAGGATATTATTGGAGCTCACGATTTCAACGATGGAATGGTCCTTGACCTCCTTTAAAGGAATTACCAATGACCACTTGGAAAAGAAATTCATAGCGGTTTGGATTAACATGTAAGGGTTGGTGTTCTGAGAACTAACTATTTTGTACTTTGATTACATGAATTTACACTTATTATATTGTTCATTTCTTCTTCATTACTATAATACAATAATGTCCTGGAATATTTGTTTCATTGATAAGGTCATGGAAAATCCCCGATATGATGAGAACCTTGAAATGATATAACAATATTCATAAATAACATTCTACGATTGGATGACATACTATGTATGACACATAGTATACAGATTGTCATGTGCGAGTAATCATAAGAAGATGAGTCTCTATCTCATGGAGTTCCCACTTGGTCATCTCCAAGATGGTAGATTATGAGAACATACCCTCCAGTAGATATTCTTCATGTTTTGGTGTCATCAGACATTTCTATATACGAGCGTGTGGAATGGTACTTAGACTTGAAGATTATTATTAACTCATGTCATAACTCACGCACTTAGATTTGCTAACTAAAACTGTCACGAAGATAGTTGGTGGGAAGTAGGGTACATTGGGTACATCATGAATGACATGTTTTTAATGCATAAGTCGAGGAAGGATTTTTCCCTTCCATATTTATGGAAGTAAATATCTCGGGCCCTTTGATTGAAATATAACTATCAAACAAATTCCATGGCCATGGTGTCACAATGAGTTTATTTCTAGAAGTCAAAGAATGATAGATCAAGCATATAGGTTTATGACACTGCCATGAAACCTTCCTGATGAGATATTGAGACAAAGGGATTAAATTACACAGTAAGCATTCATATGAGATGAAACTTCAATGCGGCGTCGACCTCTTTCTCTTGGGTGCCTTTCCACGTTGCTAGATAGTAATCTTGGACTTTAAGCAAGCCCGCCTATTGCCAATGAGAAAGAGGCCTAGAGGGTCACACACTAAGTGTATCCTAGTATCCCAAGTAGAATAAAGATTATTCCTGTTTGTGGTTTTACAATTATTCAGGTAAGCCTAAATCATTTTAATGATGGAGGAAGAAGGAAATGAAAAACAAGATATACACGGTGTGTATTAATGATTCATGTAGTGTAGTTTTTGATGGAAAACAAGTACACACAATGTATTAATGATTACACGTCATGTAGTTTTCATTTTGGAAAGGAAATGAAAAACAAGTACATGCCATGTATTAATTATTATACACAATGTAGTTTTATGGAAAACAAATACACGCCGTGTATTAATGATTACATGCCGTGTAGTTTTCCAACAGGGATTTTGAGGATATAATATTTTTTTATTAAATGATATTTATTATAATCAGCGTGGGCGCATGTTAAGGAATTAATTATTCGACATGGGGGTTTTCAATAAGAGTTAATGAAATAAATAAAATGTGTAATGCGTATATTTATTGTCATAACTCTATAGCGTCAAACCCGATTATAAATATCCTCACAACCCCAACATTTTTCCTAAGAACCATTGTGAACAACAATTCTGGAGAATTATCTCAAGACTGAAAGAACCCTGTCCTCCAAGAACAATCTCAAGACCAAGAGAGATCCACCTCCATCGGATCAAGGTGATCTAAGGCAGAAAATGCAAGAAAAGGATTCTCCATGCTAGTACCTGGAGACTCTTTTGGGATGTCCAGAGATACGTGGTGCACATGTGGATCATTGCTAGATGAAGTCTACACTTAGATTCTGCAACAAAATGACGAATCACATCAAAACGTTATTAGAAATATCAATTAATAAAGAACTCTATAAATGGTACTTCTTGTCAATTAATTAAATTAATTATAATCAGGCTGTGATGATCCTTCCTTTATAGTTCTGGGACTTTTCTTCTTATCTGTCTATTTCTTTGATTTGATCCATGGAGACTGGCGTTTATCATCGTATTGATCCATGATTGATCATTGCAAATGACAAAAAGCCAAGTGGGAACATCCACCAATGAGCTTATGCTACGATCGGGACCTACAAGTGGTATCAGAGCAGGTCACAATGTTGATTATAGTTATTTAAATTTCATTGATAATTTATGCATTTATATTTCATTCAATTAAAGATAAATTGTTCTATAAACTGAATGAGTGAGATTTGTTCTTCCTCCTTCATTTATTGATTCACATCACAGAAAAGAACTTTTCATTTTTATTTTGATTAAAGTAAAAATGAGGAACTCATCCAGAGGAGCTGCCCTTTCTGTCTGTACAACATAAGAATACACGTCGTGTAGTGAAAACTACATTTCGTGTACTTAGTTTCAACGAACCGGTACTTTTCCGCCAAACCACGTCGTGTGAATTGAGTATACCTAAGTATTTATAACACCGTGTTGACTAGAAATGAACAGCGCATGGGAACCAGAATAAACAACATGTATATTGAATCAATATGTTGTGTAGTCTGATCCGGGCCAAGTGAAACTATGTACAAGGAGAAGCTGTGTTCTGCATACACGGGATTACCAGGACGATAACCACATAAAAAGGAAGTACACATCATGATGGATTAATATACATGTCGTGTTCTCCAAAATTTCCAATGTACAAAGAAACATGCCAAATCCTTCGGCATGTACTTTTGATAAAGGGTGAAAAATACATGTCGTGTAATATAGCCTACACGTCGTGTACTTTCCAGAAATGGAATTTCACCAGGTTTCCTCCAAAAGTAAAAAGACCTGTACAAGGAATGTATATGAGAATAATCTTAAGGAAATTCATAAAGGAATTTAAGATAAAGAATTTATTAATTATAATATAATAATTAATTTAATTCAAGCACGAATTATCTTAAATAATAGAACGATTAAAAGAATTTGAATTCTAAATATGCGTAAATGTCATTGCATGCTATGGATGATCATGAGCTAGACCAAAGACCCTTTGTATGTGTGTATGATTTGATTTAAATTTTTTAAATTTAAATCCGTTGGCATGCGAGCCTTCTTCTAATAAAATGTAGGGTCTGTGTGCCCATGGTTTCTTTAATGTAAAACCCATGTAATGGAGGATCTCCCAAGCCAGTGGAGATGGTTCAAAAATCCAAATCCGAGGTGAAACCAACCCAAGAAGATTCAAAGGTGGAAATATGGGAGATACAAAACACAAACCATTGGGTTCAAGGTGTTTTCCCTAGGTCAGGGTTTTCTTATCAAACCTCTAGATAAGATAACCAATAGAAGCTCATGATCATTCCATATTATTTTCTTTCTATCTGATTGCATAGTTTATTTATTATGTATGTGTTTTCAAGATCAAATAATTAATGAAATAAACAAGCATACAAATATGGAATAAAATAAAAACCATACTATGCGTAAACATTATCAAAACATGGTTAATCAGTTAAGCAAGCATCACTTAATATTAACAAGCATATGATAATGAAAAACAATGCATAAAGAATAAATTCCCACAAATACTATATTAAGTCATACCTAGCCTTATGTTACTTGATTAAGGGAAAGACTCAATAAAACTATGTGCTTCACCAACCCCTATTGGGACACTTAATTTTATAATGGAAGCTCGTAAGAAAGTTTCAGGTTGACTTAAACATTTTACATAAAGGGGAGTAGTCCTTGCTAGACCTATTGTAAAATTGAGGGAAGTGTTTAGGAAATCCAAGTTAGGATTTCAGGATTGGGGAGTCCACTAAACAGATCAAGTAATTGTAAGCTCACAGTTGGCAAAGACCTGCCTACCTAAATACCTTCAAATAGATTGACCAACCCTTGTTGGGTTTATGCGAAGGGGAATATGGATCCTTGCCACTAGAATTTAAAAGCTAGTGGACATTTTGAGTTCAATGGTGAGGGACATTGGGACTTGATAAAATAGTGGTAGAATTAATAAAATTTATTATTTATCATAAAAAGTAATCAAGAATGTACTGATAAATCTGCTATTTTAATTTTTAGAATCAATATGAAAAGCTTTTCAACCACATTTTCTCTATGATCAATTCTAGGTAAAGATAATATCCTCACCGGATGTAACCTTTAGGAATGGTTTAGGCGCATTCGGGTTGTCATACGCCATAAATGAATGTTTTACGTGCTGGACTCCTCACTTCCAGATTCTCCTTCCCAAGGGGCGAGTGATCAAGATTTCTTGGTCTATGATCAATATTTTAACAATGTACTCGATGTTCAATTTTTGATGCTATCTTCAATTTATAGTGAGCTCATGAAGTCTCATGAATACATGGATGCCTATAGCAAACTCGAGAACCTCCAAGGTCTATACCAGGAGAGAGAAAGACAGGAAAGTTTTGAGATCTCCAAGGCACTATTTCAGAGCATGCTTAGAGAGGGTTCCCCAGCTGGGCCTCATGTAGTCAAGATCATTGGCTACATTGAGTTCTTGGAGGTTCTAGGGTTTAAACTCCCCAAATAACTGGGTACTGATCTCATTCTCACATTACTCCCCTAGAGATTCTCTAACTTTGTGGTAAATTTCAACATGAACAACGTTGAGAAGTATCTATCTGATATTCTTATCCTTATTCGCCAAGTGGACAATGATATGAAGTGTGATAACACTTATGTCCTTATGGTGAATAAAAGGAAAGGGAAGGCGAAGAAATTTATGCCCAAATCTTTTTCAAGGCCTTCCAACAAAAGGAAGATCAAAGGGTAGGCAAGAGAATAGGAGGTTGTTTGTTTCGCATGTGGCAAGAAGGGCCACTGGAAGAAAAACTGCACCCAGCCAAGGAAGCAAGGGGAAGCTTCAGGTGCATTTGTTATCGAATGAAATCTATCTATTTCTACTAATTAGGTATTAGATACTAATTGTGGTTCTGATATTTGTATCCAAATATAGGAACCAAGTAGATTCAAAAATATTGACTAGGTAGAGGTGGATCTGCGAGTAGCCAACAGAGCCAGACTCGCTGTTGTAGCTGTCGGAGACTACCACATCACATTTCCTACTAGGATGGTCTTGGTATTAAAAGGATGTTATTATGCACCCTCTGTATCCAAAAACATTATTTTAGTATCCAGATTAGATATTGATGGATTCATCTTCCAGTTTGGAAATGAATGTTTCTACTTTTATAAAGATAGCATTTGTTTTGTAGGGCACATTTATATAACGGCCTTTATGTGTTAGAATACACAAACCATGTAATGGAAATCGATGACAAATTTAATTCACATGACTCATACCACACCCAAATTTGGCATCACCAGATAGGTCATGTCAATGAGAAACATTTGACAAAATTACATCAAGATGGGTATTTATATTTTGTCGAACTAAAACCACTTGGTGTATGTCATGCGTGTCTACAAGGCAAAATTACCAAATCCCCATTTGGTAGGAAAGGTGAAAGGGATAAAGAGATTCTAGAATTAGTTCACACAGATTTGTGTGGACCATTTCTAGTTGAATCATGGGGTGGGTTCTCATACTTAATAACTTTTACTGATGATTTTAGTAGATATGGATATATTTACTTAATGAGGTATAAGTCAGGCTCTTTTGATCGGTTCAAAGAATACAAGAATGAATTTGAGAACCATCTTGGTAAGAAGATTAAGAAACATTGCTCAGACAGAGGAGGATAATACCTTAATCAAGACTTCAATGATTTCTTACAGTAGTTTGGGATTCTATTTCAACTCACTCCTCCTTAAAAACCTCAGTGTAATGGTGTAAGTGAAAGGAGTAACCGCACCCTATTGGAAATGGTGAGATTAATGATGAGTCATGTGAGTCTTCCATTATCCTTTTGGGGATATGCATTACAAACCGCAGAACACATACTAAATCAAGTATCAACTAAATCGATAAATGGTATTCCATACGAGTTATAGAGTGGACGCAAATCCATGTTATCAAATTTACATGTGTGGGGTAGCGAAGCATTTGTTAAGGCCTCTTAAGGTAACAAACTTGCACCCCGAGGAAAAAATTGTATCTTTATAGGATATCCCAAGGAAAATAGGGGATATTACCTATACAACCCCTTAGATAAAAAGGTTACAGTGGATGGACACACCATATTCTTTGAGAGGGAGCACATCTCCAAAAGAGATAGTGGGAGGAAGATAGACTTCGATGAAGTCAAGGCTCAAGATACACAGGATTTGGTACGAGAATAGATTCCACAATGCCCCGTGGAAGAACAATTTGTTCCAGAGATATAAGAACTACGTAAGAGCACGAGAGAGGTGAGAGAACCAGAACGATATGGTTTTCTTATCACCAAGGATGGTGACTCCTAATTGGTTGACAATGATGATCCTCTTACATACAAGGAAGCAATTGAAGGAATAGACGCTGCTAAGTGGAAAGAATCCATGAATTCTGAAATGGATTCCATGTATAAAAACCAAGTCTGGATTTTGGTATATTATCCAGTTGATGTAAATCATGTTGGTAATAAATGGGTATTCAAGAAGAAAATGGACATGGAGGGGAAATTCATCCCCTATAACGCATGACTGGTTGCAAAAGGTTTTATACAGAATCAAGGAATTGACTATGATGAAACTTTTTCATTGGTTGCGATACTGAAATCCATTAGAATCCTATTGGCCATTGCCACTTACCATGACTATGAAATTTGGAAAATGAATTTCAAAACAACATTCCTTAACGGGAACCTTTAGGAAGATGTCTACATGATACAACCTGAAGGGTTTGTGACTCCAAAGGATGCTAACAAGGTATGCAAGTTGCAAAAATCTATTTATGGATAAAAGCAAGCATCAAGGTCATCGAACATTCATTTTGATGAAGGTATAATGGAATTTGGATTTGTTAAGAACGAATGTGAGCCTTGTGTCTACAAAAGGTTTAGTGGAAGTGCAGTTGTTTTCCTAATAGTATATGTTGATGACATATTACTAATTGGAAATGAAGTACATGTCTTACACTCAGTTAAGGCATAGTTGGATAAATGATTCTCTATGAAAGACTTGGGCGAGGTAGCATATATTCTTGGGATCAAGATCCATCATGATAGATCCAAAAGAATGTTGGGCCTAATTCAAAGTACATACATTGACAAGATACTGAAGAGATTAAGTATGGAACAATCCAAGAGGGGATTATTTCCAGTGTCACATGGAATTCATCTTTTCGAGAAAATGTGTCCTTAGTAACATGATGAAAGAGAGAAAATAGAAAGGATCCCTTACGCATCCGTGATTGGGTCAGTCATGTATGCTCTGTTATATACAAGGATAGATGTTGGTTACGCATTAAGTGCAGTAGGCAGATATCAAGCTGATCCAAAAGATTGTCATTGGATGACAGTCAAGACTATCCTTAAGTATCTGAGGCGTACTAAGGATATGTTCCTGGTTTATGGAGGAGATGAGGAACTAGTCATTAGAGGACATGTAGATGCTAGTTTCATGACTGACCAAGATGACATGAAGTTGCAGACTGGATACATCTTCAGTTTTAATAGAGGTATAGTGAGCTGGAAGAGCTCAAAGTAAGGTGTGGTCGCAGATTCTACAATAGATTATGAGTATATCTCATCTTCTGAGGCAACTAAATTAGTAGTATGGATGTGAAGCTTTGTCCAAGACCTGGGTGTAGTACCTATCAATAAATATCCTATCACACTCTATTGTGATAATATTGTAGTGGTGGAACTTGCAAAAGAGACAAGGTCACATCAGAGGACAAAGAACATACTTCGGAAGTATCATCCCTTGAGGGATTTTTCTCTAAGAGGTGAAGTTGTAGTGAGTTGTATTTCTAGGTAAGACAACATGGTGGACCCCATAACTAAAGCCTTGACTCAGAAAAAACATGATCATCATGTGAGGTCTAGCGGACTAAAAGTCATAGGTTGTTGGCTCTAGTCCTAGTGGGGGTTTGTAAGGTTTGGTGTCCTAAGAACCCACTGTTTTGTACTTTGATTACATGAATGTACAATTATTATATTGTTCATTCTTCTGCATGACTATAATATAATAATGTCTGGGAATATTTGTTTCATTGATAAGGTCATGGAAGATCCCTGCTATGATGAGAACCTTGAAATACTATAACAATATTCTTAAATAAAGTTCTATGGTTGGATGACATACTATGATAGGACACATAGTATACAGATCGTCATGTGAGAGTACTCATAAGAAGACGAGACTCTGTCTCATGGAGTTCGCACTTGGTCATCTCCAAGATGGGAGATTATGAGAACAAAACCGCCAGTAGCAATTCTATATGTTTTGGTGTCATCAGACATTACTATCTATGAGCGTGTACAATGGTCCTTAGATTGGAATATTATCATTAACTCATGTCATGACTCACGCACTTATATTTTCTGACAAAAACTATGACAACCCTACTTTTATTACAAACTTAAACATGATTTATTACATAAAACTTCACTTGATACAACAAGAAGATTGAGAGGTTTAGTGTCTTTGAGGCTTAGGATCATTACATAAAAACTTAAAACATGAAATACAACATCTTTATTCAAAACATCCTTTACATGACCACTACATTCTCTCGTACTTAGTATTGCATGGGATAACCTGAGGACATGCATAAGAAAAGGGTGAGTTATAAAGCCCAGTAAGGGAGTACACATGGGATAACACGAGGAGTACAATACATGTTAGACAATAGGCATATCAATAGAGCATAAGAGAGAAACCTGAACATAAAGGCATGATAAAAAATGATAATCATAACATGGAAATGTGGCAACAACACTTAACCTGGAATTAGCATGAGCCAACGCTCATTGCACATGGAGCATGAGAAAATCCTCATTGCACATAAAGCATGAATAAACCCTCGTTGCACTTGAATTATCATGATTCAACACTCATTGCACATGACGTATCATGATACTATACTTTACCCAATGCATTGGAGCGCTATAAGGGCACACCCTTCTTAAACATGTCATTTCATGCATAAGTGTGCCACATGGATCATAAAACATGGATTCATAAAACATAATCATTTAATCCATGATAAAGGAATGTGGATTTCATACATGAAACTTTATAATCAATAAGTAAATGTGCATAAAGTTGAATACCCTTGATGGAGAAATGGGCATGGTATTCACTACATAATGACATCGGCTTAGAAAATCGGTGCGATTTCGACAGCATAACGGCGTGACATAAGAATTCATAAAAAATGGTTGATGAGAGATAACGTGGTTCCTCATCATATTTACATGTAATGGACAGTAAGGAGGTCATATAGATACATGTCCCAACAATTTTAATGGAATTTATATTCATGATACAAAAGTATTGCTTGAATGTAAATGAGGAGAGAGAAGTTCCTTTCGGAATTTCGGCATAGTAATGGGTGTACATGGGAGGAATTTAATGAGAGAGAAAGGGGTATCACATAATTAAAACATAAATAGGGATGTATTAGGGAGGTGAAAAACAATAACCCAACATTCATAATTGAAATTAAAAGGGAAAAACAACTTAAAAAATTGGATAAAAATGAGAAAGGAAGAAAAAACCTTACTTGGAAGTGTGCTTCCAAAGGCTAGAGAGAGGCTTGTGAGAGGATTCATGGGAGCTTGGGGCACCTTGGGAGGATTTTAGAGGGAGTAGTGCAGAGGTTGGACGATCTCAAAAGGCTTTGAGTGAGGAGGAAGTGGGATCTTGGGTGGGATTATATAGGAAAGGTGAGGGAATTCTTTATTATTTAGGTTTGGGTCCCCTTACATTAAATTAATCCAAACCAAAAAACCACCCCATGGTTTTTGCCCATGGTTTTTGGAAAAGGTAAGATAAAAATAATATTTTATAAGGCCAAAGTCCGAACTTCTTAAAATAATAAGGTTTCTTATGTGGAGGTGAGTCACACTCCCATGGAAATTAATTTAAAAAGACAAGGTGTTTAAAAAGTCTTAAGGGGTCCATTAATGCTTTGAAAAGTAAGTCAAACAAACCCAAAATCACATTATTTTAATGTTAAAACATCTATTGTCCGAACATAAAGCTTATAGTATTTTATTAAATCACAATTGGGTCATTATGATGTCATAAAATACATTATATATTTAAACGGTATTTAATTTTTATCCAAAAATTTGACTGTCTCAGAAAATTATGAAAAATTAACCATTGGATAATTTCAATGTCTTGATTCCAGAAATAACATTTATTTTATCTAAATAATTTTCTAAATATTTTAATTTTCACTTTTAAAATAAAAACTGACATTTATCAAAAATTCACGGGTTTTGATAGAAATGGCTTTCAAACCATAATAAAAATTATAATTTCATTCATCAAATTATAAGATCATTTATATTTAATAAAAAATAATTTAATAATAATAATAATTTATTAAAATATTATTTAATTTAAAAATCCCTTAATTTAAAAAAATATAATTCTTAATTAATTAATAACTAAAAACACTATTTTTACTTTCAAACTATTTACAATGTATCAAAAAACACAAGAAGGTATATTCATTATTATATACAAAAATAATATACATGAACATAGTCCTAGAAATTTTTTACATAACCCCTTAAAACAGCCGCATAAGACCTTAGGGTAAGGTGTGCGATGGTGACAGACTCTTGGGGTGGCTCAAATAACATTGTTCGAGTGGTAATCTCTATCAACTTCCACTTTTCCTGTAGACAGTCTCGTTCGATCTTGATATGGTGAAGCTTAGCTTGGGCTTGCTCAAGAGATAATCCCAAGGATTCCACCACTTTTCCAACTCCGACAAATGGGCTTCGTACGGAGTAATTCTACTGGACGAGGCCATCGCTTCTTTTGTTTGAGTAAATTGGATTTGTTAAAGCCCTATATTTATACTAATCATGTGATCACTGTTCAACGACTATATTATCAACGGTAAAAATTCTTAACATAAAACCAAAGAAGTTGACATTTTATATAAACATAAAGAGACATTAAATTAGATCAAGAGGGATTACCATTAATGAAGCTTTGGGTCGTTACAATATTCCCCCCTTAAGAAATTTTTCCCTTGAAATTTTCCTTTTCCCACCCTAAAACAGATGTGGGTAACTCAGATTCATCTTTTCCTCTGATTCCCAAGTCGCTTCTTCAAACTTGTGGTTTCTCCACAACACCTTGACGAGGGGCATTGTCTTATTTCGTAGAACTTTTTCTCTACGATCTAAGATCTTCACTGGTTGCTCCTCATAAGAAAGATCATCTTCAAATTGCACCACCTCAGAAGAGAGTACATGTAAAGGGTATGGTATGTACTTCCTTAATAGGGATACATGAAAGACATCATACACTTTGGCCATGGTAGGTGGAAGTGCTAGTCGATAGGCCACAGCCCCGACACGATCAATAATCTCGAAGGGGCCGATGTACCTTGGACTTAACTTCCCTTTCTTTCCAAACCTCATGACCTTCTTCCACAGAGATACGCATAGAAAAACCATGTCTCCAAATTTGAACTCATGGTCTCGTCGATGGTTATCTACATAATTCTTTTGTCGACTCTGGGCTGCCTTGATATGCTGCTGAATGGTTTTCACCTTCTCCACCATTTCTTCGACCATTTCTGGTCCAAGCAGCTTACGTTCACCGACCTCATCCCAACATGCCGGTTTTCCTCACCTTTTCCCATAAAGGGCTTCATATGGTGCCATTTGGATGCTCGAGTGGAAACTATTATTATAAGAGAACTCAACCATAGGAAGATGTTGATCCCATCCTCCTTTAAATTCCATTGATCACGCTCTTAACATATCCTCAAGTGTTTGGATAGTCCACTCGGATTGGCCATCAGTTTGAGGATGATAGGTCATACTGAAGTTCAGTTCAGTATTCAGAGCATGTTGAAGACTCTTCCAAAACTTAGAGGTGAATCTTGGATCTCAGTCACACACAATAGATAGTGGTACTCCATGAAACCTTACCACTTCCCTAATAAATATCCAGTCCAGTTGATCCAATGAGAAATCATCCCGAATAGAAATGAAGTGTACAGTCTTTGTAAGACGATTCACAACAACCCAGATTGCATTGTTGCCTTTGGATGTCCTCAGAAGTCCGGTGACAAAATCCATGATGATGTTCTCCCATTTCTATTCTGGTATGGGCAATGGTTGCATCATCCCCTTAGACTTCTGCCTCTCTTCCTTCACTTTCTAGCACACCAGTAACTTTGATTTATATTCAGCGATCTCCTTCTTTATATTATCCCACCAAAAGTTTTCTCAGAGATCTTGATACAGCTTTGTGCTCCCTGGGTGAATAGAGAAATTTGAACTATGTGCATCATCCAAAAGTTCCTTCTTCAGCTCCGGACATGATGGAGCACATAGTCTTTTCCCAAACCGCACAATTCTTTCTTCATTAACATTAAACTCTGAGGATTTCCCCTTTTTGATAGCTTCCACTTTTTCTAGAATTCCCACATCATTTTTTTGAGCATCCTTTAACCTTTCCAAAAGAGACGGTTGAGCAATCATTTGTGAAATTATTGATGATGTTCCCTTCTCTATGATTCCCATGTCCATCTTCATCAAGTATAAGAAGATTGGATCCTTCTCAATTCTCATAATTGATAGAATTTCTGAATCCTTTCTACTTAGGGCATCTTCCACCTTGTTCTCTTTTATAGGGTGGTAATGGATTGAATAGTAATAATCCTTGATGAGCTCTATCCATCCTCTCTGGTGCATATTAAGCTCTTTCTGTGTAAATATATATTTAATACTCTTGTGGTAAGTATATATCTCACATTTCTCCCCATAGAGATAATGCCGCCAGATTTTTAAGGCCAAGATTACTGCCGCCAACTCTAGATCATGTGTTGGATAGTTTCACTCATTAATTTCCAACTGACTTGAGGCATAGTATATAACTTTATCATTCTGCATTAGCACACAACCCAATCCCTTCTTTGAAGCATCATTGAAAACAACAAAAAGTTCCCCACTTGTGGGTAAAGTGAGCACGGGGGCAATGATAAGCCTCATTTTCAACTCCTTGAAGCATTCTTCGCATTCATCACTCCAAGAAAACATTACTCCCTTCCGAGTTAGCTTGGTAAGAGGGTTGGACAATCATGATAAATTCTTCACAAATCGTCGATAATATCCAGCTAACCCCAAGAAGCTATGGATATCGGTTACCGATGTTGGCCTTAGCCATCCCTCAATTGCATCTGTTTTGGAGGGATCCATAGATATCCCATTGCTTGTGATGATATGGCCCAATAATGAGACCTCCTTCAACCAGAACTCACACTTTCTGTACTTTTCATAGAGCTTCTCATTGCGCAAGGTCTCTAGTATAGTTCTTAAATGCTCCTCATGATCCTCCTTGGTTTTGGAGTATATTAGAATATCATCTATAAAGACTACCACAAATTTGTTGAGGTAATCTCTAAAGACTCTATTCATTAAGTCCATCAAGATTTATGGAGCATTGGTGAGTCTAAAAGGCATTACTATGAATTCATAGTGCCCCTATCTTGTGCGAAAAGTGGTCTTGGGGATATCTTCCTTCTTCACCCTTACTTGATAATATCCCGACCGCAAGTCCACCATGGAGAAGTATTGTTCTCCACACAGCTGATCGAACAAGTCATCAATTTTTGGGAGAGGATACTTGTTCTTTATCTTGATTTTGTTAAGTTTACAATAATCGATGCAAAGACGCATTGACCTATCCTTCTTCTTGACGAAGAGGACCGGTGCACCCCATGGTGAAGCACTTGGGCATATGCACCCTTTATCCATATTTTCCTGTAGTTGTTTCTTCAGCTCTTCAAGCTCTACAATAGCCATTCTATAGGGAGTCTTGGATATTGGTAAATCCCCGGGTATAAGTTCAATTAAGAATTCAACATCTCTTCTAGGAGGAAGACCAGGCAGTTCCTTGGGAAACACTTCAGCGAATTCCCTCACAATAGGCATTTCTTTAAGGATGGTTTCTTCCTTGGACTCAATCATCTGATATAGATACGCATGTTTATAGGGTAGTAATATCCATGTGTGAGATGATGGAGCTAAAGGAGATTCATCTTCCTCCTTACACTTGTAAAGAATCGTGGGTCGATTCTCCATATGGAGTGTGATTTCCCTCTCCAGACAATTTATGTTGGCTCTATATAAGGAAAGCCTATCCATGCCAAGAATTGCATCAAATTCCACCAGAGGGAGTATGGCGAGGTTCTCCGAGAAATTCAATCCACAGATTATAACAGGGGAGGACTTATACTCATGGGATGAAATGATTGCCCCACTTCCCGTACTCACTGACATCTTCACTTACATGATTTGTGGAGGTGTTGGGATTGTTCTACTAAACTTTCGAGATATAAAAGAATGCATAGAACCTGAATCAAAAAGTACTTTCTCTATTCTGGAATGAATAACAAGAGTACCTATCACCACTTCGTTTTCGGGGTTCACTTCGGCATAAGTGATGGAAAAAGCTCTTCCTTGTTGCCTTGGAGGTTGTTGGTTGCCTCCGAAAACCCTTGGATTAGGGAACTAATTTACAAAATGCTCCAGTTCTATGCATTTGTAGGAGTGAACAACGCGATGAGGTTCGAACGGAGCGTTCCTCTCCTCTATCGTAGCTGCGGGTCTTTCTTTCCGATAGTTAACAGCTAGGTGCCCTTCTCTTCCACACCTGAAGCATTTCCTTGTCCCCTTAAGGAAATTTCCAGGGTGCTTCTTTCCGAACTTTTGGAAGGTGGGGTGCTGGATCTTCTTAGCACCATTGTATTTATCCATCGGACCACCAGCATTGATGTACACTTTATGCTTCTTATCCCCATGATACCCCTGTGATTCTCCAATCTCCATTTCGACCTTGAGGGAATATCAGACAATTTCCTCATAGCTATCGAAGTCACGGATTGCTAATGCTTTCCGCAGGCTAGGCTTCAGCCCACCAAAGAAGCGGTCAACCTTGCATTCGGGGGTAACAACAAAGCCGGAAGTGTATCGGTCAAGCCTTGTGAAGTTTGCCTCATACTATCCAACAGATTCTTCGTCTTTTTGTTTGAGGGAAAGGAAGTCTCTTTCCATCTTAAGTCGGAGGGTGCACAGAAAATATTTATCTAAAAACATCTTTCAGAAATCCTTCCATTCCAACGCCATGATATCCTCCTCAGGATTTCTATTTTTGATCAACGTCCACCATTTATCAGCTTCACCCTCCATGCGATAAGCAGCCAGGAGAACCTTCTCTTGTTCAGAACATTGAAGGATGGATAAGATCTTTTCAATGGAGTTGATCCATTGTTCCGCGATCGTGGGATCAGATGATCCACTAAATGTAGGAGGCCTTTGCCTCATAAAGCTCCTGATAGGGACATGTTCTTTTTTAGGGGGGTTTGGACGTTCCTCTTGACCTGTGTTTCTATTCAAAACTTGAGTTAGCTGAGAGAGAAGCGTGAAAAAGTTCATGATTCCCACTCCCATTAGATTGGGCATCTCATTAGTACAGTCATCACACTGATCTTCACAATGGTTGTTAGATCGAGTCCTCCTATTACTGGTCATTGGCTGGAATAAAAGGAATTTTAGGGGTAACACTGTTGACACTCCTTTAGTCACAGAATCTAAAAAATCAGAAAAGGGGAATATCTGAGCTCAAAGTGATTCAACCTTTGAAGAAAATATCAAAAATCGACAAAGGCATGAATACAGGATCAAAAGCAACTGCACCGCGCAAGTTATATCACTGTCGTGCAAGTCCACTTGCGCGACGCCCTTGGTCGCGCAAGTGACTTGCACGACCTAAGTGGTAACCGCCCGGTAACCGCCCAGGGTCTTCTCCTGCCTATAAATAGACCCTGTGGGCCCCCCATTCGAGAGGATCTTTTTTCAGAAACTCGGATTAAAGCTCCCGACGCCCAAGTCTCTTCTCAAAGCTTCCGGAACACTTCTAAGGTAATTTCTTCCCTAGAACGGAAGATCCAAAGATAGGAAAAAAGGCCTATGTTTTGAAACTCATCAATACTTGCGCGCCTGAGTGGACAGCCCTTAAGGGAAGTAGTCACACTTGCGCGCCGCCTTACTCCTTCGATAGAACTTGTGCGTACCTTTTCTGGAAGAACCTCAAAAGGATTCTAAAGGCTTTAATAAAGAGTCTCTCAAGTATTTCAATGCTGGTTGACCATCGCGCAAGTACAACATATGTCGTGCAGGTATACCTGTGCGACCAATACTTGCGCGCCAACGTAGTACTTGCACGCCTTCCAAGACTTGTGCGCCCATTCCTTTTTGGGTGCCTTTCTTGCCCATTTCACCCCTCTTAAGCCATTACACCTTTCCTTTTCAAGATTCAGTCTTCAAGACACTCTTCAAAGCCATTTATGGCATGATTTATTGATTTGACTTCCTTATCTTAAAGGAATTCGGTGGAATATCTCTTAAAACCTAGTGATTTACATATATTTATGTCACTAAAAATTGAGAGTTCATTCATTCAACCTCATCCTTTAAATCCTTAACCTGGGTCTCCTTTTCAGGAATAATCCCCAGTCCTGAGTCCTCCAAATCTGGGCATCCTCCTCAGGCATAAGCCCCAAATTATTAAAGTTCCCAAATTTGGGCATCCTCCTCAGGAGTAAGCCCCAAACCTTAATCCCTTAACCTGGGCCTCCTTTTTCAGGAATAAGTCCCAGTCATAATTATGGGCATCCTTCTTAGGAGTAAGCCCCAAGTCCCTTTAATTTTGGGCATCCTTCTTAGGAGTAAGCCCCAAGTCCCTTTAATTTTGGGCATCCTTCTTAGGAGTAAGCCCCAAGTCCCTTAATTTGGGCATCCTTCTTAGGAGTAAGCCCCAAGTCCCTTAATTTTGGGCATCCTTCTTAGGAGTAAGCCCCAATCTCAAAAATGGGCATCCTTCTTAGGAGTAAGCCCCAAGTCATCTTAATTTTGGGCATCCTTCTTAGGAGTAAGCCCCAAGTCCCTTAATTTGGGCATCCTTCTTAGGAGTAAGACCCAATCTCAAATATGGGCATCCTCCTCAGGAGTAAGCCCCAAACCTTAATCCTTAACCTGGTCTTCCTTTTCAGGAATAAGTCCCAGTCATAAATCTTGGGCTTCCTTTTCAGGAGTAAGCCCCAAGTCCCTTAAATTCTCTTTAACCAGTCCTAATTTACATTTAATCTGGGATTCCTTCTGAGGAGTAAAACCCAATTATCATTCCTCTCTTAATTTGGGTTTCCTTTTCAGGAATAAGTCCCAAGTTAGAGTGTTCAAATCTCCATAAAGCACATATACCTTTATGGACCCTGTTCCTGGATTTTCTCCTTAAAGTAAATCCTAAACTTCATTCATCTGGGCAGTCATACATACATAATCCCCACATTACTTCTTATGATTGCATCTTTCATGGCACAATTGTCTATTTTTTTACCAATACCTCTTGTTTCTCACACCGAGCATGACTCACGTGAGCTTAGAGTGTAAAAGTAATTATGAAATCCTTCTTTGAGCCATCAATCATAAACATCATACTCCCTTATTCAAACTATGTGGGCTCTTATTCCTTTTCCAAAACAAAGGATACGTAGGTAGCCCATCTATGGGTTCGATCCCAACTGTGAAATAATTCATGTCCTTCTGAATGACAATAAACTTCAAGTGCCCCACTGAGTGGCTTTAAAACCAGCCTGGTCATCATAATTACCAAGAGACTTTTATATGAATGTTTTGAAGGTTACCATTGACCAAGAATCTATAAATAGATATAGATGATTCTCTATTGATGAAGAACCTCGAATACATATAAAAGATTCTCTAAATTTCTTACATATTTAATCATTGATTGTCAAAACTGAAGGAAAAGCTCATTTTATACTTGGTAATGTAATAAGGATTCACGAACATAACTTAAATCTATAAAGAGAGTCCCATAATAGACAATAATTCCCCTCAAAAAGGTGTGATGAGTCCGACCTCCCATCCTCTCGACCAATGCAAATTCCTAAGCCTCATCTGTCCACAAGCTAATGAGCACCTACCTTTGGAAAGTAGGTCCAAATGGATGTGGAATCATTGGATGTTTTCGGTTCTACGAACAAACCCGCTAGAAACCGATCGGAATGTTTGAATCTCCCATCCAGGAGGTCATCCCCGAATTCCGAGGGAAACAAAAAATGGTGAACCCGACGTGATTCCTTAACCAAGTTAAAACGATGTTTTACCTATTTGTTAAGACCCTATTTTAAGAGGGCTAACAAAAACAAACATTGACATGTGTGCTCATCTAAAGGATGAAGTGGCAGAATTTTATCTTGATTACGTCTGTTATATCAAACAGGCACTATTTTCCATGATCTTCTATATTTCCATAATCGCTGCTCTCAAATTCACATCTGTGAATACTGTTGCTGCAAATACCATTGCTGCTATTCCTACTGGATCGTCATCCGCTCTGAGGATGACATCACCTACTCAGCGTCTTCAACGCTGGGTATCAAATGCACTGGTTAAGGAGTACCATCAACACGGTACCATCCCAACTCTGGAGGCTACCCGACAGGCCCTCCAAGTAAACAACTCACACAGGTTGTCCGGACAATGACGACCAGTGATCAAGAGGCAGGCGGTGCTGACTACCGTCTCCAACCGTTTTGGGTCGTTATCCTCGGAACGAAATTTCCATTCGCTCCCTTACTCTGAGGAAGTGAATGAGCAGGTCCCTCAGGGCCTTAATTCAAAAATACAGGAGTCCTTCCCGAGGGCTCCCATCAACAATCGCCGCCAGACTCATGCGGAAGTGCGCCCTCAACATGATAAGGGTACCGACTCCAGGCATTCAGCTCTGGTTCCTCGAACCCGAGCAGGCAAGACGAACCGCCAGAGACGAAATCCGGTTAACAATGGGCAGGTTTTCATCCCTGCCATCTCCGAAGAAGTCCATCAACCTAACTTGGTGGAAAATAACGAGCAGGCACACACACCTGTCCGTTTTAATTCTGTTGTCCAGCAGACTCGTCTGGTAGCATCACGCCAATCCCGCAAGGCAATTCCGGCGGAGTACTATAGGCAGCAACATACACCTGCTTATACATCACCAGTTAGTCAGTAGGATCGTCTGACTAAATATGATGGATCTCGTCAACCACCTTTGGTGAAGTGTAATCAGCAGGCACATACACCTGCTAGTACTAATCAAGCCTACCAACAGTCTCGCTTGGTAGCGCACGGAGAAGTCAGTCAGAAAGCTCCGACGACAAAAAGGAGGCAGACTCAACTCTCTACCTCCACACTTGAGTACTGTCAGGATTCACTGACAGGAAAACGAGGACAGGAGCAGGCACATACACCTACTCGAAACCCGGAATGGACGTATATCCCCATTCCGGCGGCTGAAGTCACCAAGCATATTTTTTCAATGGTGAAAGAGAAGAAGCAAATTCCTGCTCATATTCTGGATACTTGCCAGGATATCATAACAGCTTCAGCATCATCTCAGGGAAAGACACATAAATCTATCCCTAGCAGTGGAGTGACACATCAACAATTCACTCCGGAACAGACACACACATCTGTTCCAGTCCAAGAGGGTTATGGGGCATACTCCCCCATATCATACGGACAACCAAGTCAGGCACATACACCTGATTTGAGTGGAGATCGTTAGCCTAACCTGACCATCTTTCCTGATCAGGAACATACACCTGCTCAGAGTAACCACTTTCATCAACAAGTGGTTTCCAAAGTGAGTAAGAAGGCATCTAAGAAAAAGATCTTCCCAGCAAAGTCAGGAGATCAAAGGCCAATCAGTAACCAAGCCTTGCTCGATGCTGGAGTTCTTAAAGCCCTCAGACATTTATCTGTCGGAATTCAAGATTCTACTCCCTCAGTTCCCAATAACGGGAACATTAATTATGAAGGTCTTCAACAGACACTTCCTCATGAAGGCTTGCTTCATGAAAATTTGGTCAATCTTGAAGTTTCTTCTTCAGATGAAAGCCACAGGAACCCTCTGTGTGGTCAGAAGACCAAGGAGCAAGAGATCTCATCTTTTGTTGTAACCCATTATGGTGGTCCTCCCCATGATGATGAATTTCGCTGCGAAAGTCCTCTTCGCAGTAGTGATTCACATTGCCTGGAAAATACTCCAGTGGACAATGTAGTGCCGAGAAATCCCTCTTATCTTGAGGCACTTGCAAATGCGAAACCAGTCATGTCTGATGCTTTATCACTGGAAAGTGAAATACTTTCTCAATCAGAAGATAGCCCAGGGTGTAGGTCATTCTTCAAACCACCCCTAAGTCATGCATCTTCTAGTTTTATCAATGATCTCTCTACCAATATTGTTGAATCTGATTAATCAACAAGGAAACACCAACTCTGGTAAAAACAGGTAGAATAATCTTCATTTAATGATAAAGAGGAAATGCTGAACATGAGGAAAAAACTGGCGAAAAGTGAAGTACCAGTCATGTTTTGGCCTTTGGATGAGTCCCAGTATGATATTCCAAAGATGTTGAAGGAAGATGGAATCCATGATATTCGTCTCAACATATAGAAAACTCTTTGTCAATTGAAGAAGAAGGTATTATCTTATGATGAATATGAAAATCATCTTAAGATAATAGAAGGGCTACAACATCAGATTGATTTGGAATCTCTATCAGTCTCTCGGTATCCGAAGGCTGAAAAGCAACAGAGAACCCTTCAACGTTCATGCCTTGGCGCACTAAGAAAATTGCGTCAATTAATTGCCAATTCTCTATCTGGTGTTCATATTAGAGGATGGGGTGTTCATGGAGCACTACATTTCACAGTGCTTTCCATTCAGCAAAGCCCGTCGAAAATGGTCTCAGGCAATGTTATTGCCCATGGCCGGCCACAGTCAATGGGCTTTGTTCATAATCAAAATCTTGCTCAAGAATAGGATTCAACTAGTTCCTCTCAAAATCAAGCATATAGAGAACAAGTTGTTTAATTTCTCCTACATCAAGCAGGCGAGAATATTGCACAAGCCTCTCGTTTAGAGCAAACAAATCATCAAATGACAGAAGTCTCAGAAATCATCCAACGGTCTGTTGAACCAGGTGATAAAAGTTGATACAGGTTAATGCATCCATCTAATTTCCAAACTAAGATTCGCAAGATCAAGAGAGATTTTAAGAAAGTCTCAAACATAGCATGTCAAGAGCCACCCCAGCTTGTCAGACTGGGGACTCCTTTAACCCAACCCTCAGAGTCAACAAATGGGATTCGATGAGTTGAGCGGAATCAGCAGGAACATCCCCAGTTCACGAGACTGGGGACTCTTTAAAATCATAATTCCCCTTCTCATAGAATTTCGGTCTTTTCTCGATTAGGGAAGAAGACTCAAGAGGAACAAAGAGCAAAATTATCAGGAGATTCCCTCTAAATTATAGCTCGTCAAGAAGTTCCTAAAGGATTGAATCAACAAAAGTCAATGTCTCATCAAAGATATGAAAGAATACAATATCACAGAAATGTTGATAGAAGGGATGCGATGCATTATGAATCAATCAATGTCATCAATGCCGTTGTTGCTAATCCACCAGAGGAGTCTCACTCAGGGGACTCAGATGAAGAGCGTCCTGATCAAGAAAATGTACGCACCGATAAAAATGAAGAAGGTATGCGTACACGAAGTCAAAGGATTACTCAGAACCTAGGTAATCCACTTCCCTCTCTCCAAAAAGTATCCAACAAAGGGAGGGGAAAGAATCCGGTTACATATCCTTCCTCTGGAGAAGGTCAATCGCTCTCATTAGAGCAAAGGTTTGCACAACAGGAGGAAGAAATGAAAGAATTAAGAAGGTTGAATGCAGAACTACTTCAGAGTAATCTTCTTCTTAAGAATGCTGAAGTCCGACAGCTGAAGGAATTTGTTGAAGTTACTGAGATAGATCAAGAATATCCTCCTTTATCAGTACACCCTCAGAGGTCTAATCCTGTGGGTCAAGTGCAACAACAGTTGGCAGTGCTACCATCAGTTGCAGAACCAACCACCACATCTGTCCAAGCTCCATTCATTGCGCCTACTCAAGACCAGATTCAACCGGATGTTTCTCAAAAGTTAATAACTACTATTGAGTCATTAACAGCTCGGTTAGAAACTATGGAAGGGAAACGGGCGCAAGTTCAACCAGAAAAGAAAGTTTACCCTGAATGGGTAGATTCAATTTCTCCTCCATCCAGTTTTGGAAACCCTGTTTTTCCTACTTTCAATGGATCAGGTGACCCTGAACAACATTTGACACATTATGTGTCTTGTTGTGATCCTATGATTGGAACTCCAGAGCAGCAAGAAGCAGTGAAATTTAGATGCTTCATATGAACCTTGCAAGGACCAGCTTTTGTCTGGTATACAAGCTTGCAATCCCGGTCAATCATCGGATGGGAGGATCTTCGCCAAAAATTCCTTCTTCAGTTCATCTCAACTTTGCCAAAAACGACATTTTTCGATCTTACAAACTGCAAGCAAAGGGAAAATGAAAGAGTCTCTGATTTCATTGCTCGCTGGAAGGGATTAACATATTCCATGAGTTTAGCACTCCCTCAGGAATAGATGTTGCCAATCTGTGTGGCAAATTTGCGTGACGAATTACGCACGCCATTGATCCCTGTGAAATACACAGGAGGGTTTCGAGACCTTACTTCAATCGCTCAGTAGATTGAAGATTCCCTTATACAGGCTAAGGTTAAATCTCATGTAATTCCATCAGCTTCAGGAAGGAGAATGGGTAAAGTAGAAACTGCTACAGTTATGCTTAAACAAGAACCTGTACCTATTTCTACTTCAAAACCTTCATCTTCTCGAAGGGCTCCACCTCCTGAACGCCAACAACAAAGGCCGTTTCATCCAAATGATCAAAGAGATCAACGACAAAAACAATTTGAGGATATGAAGAGTAAAACATACTCCTTCCAAAGTGAGCAAGTTCCTGGTTACTTCATTTCAGCTCTAGAAAATAATTTGGTTCAATTACCAGTGCCCAAGAGGCCAAACAAAGAAGGAGATGAAGACCGTCCCAATTATTGTCCCTTTCATCAAATGTTGGGGCATCCCATCTAGGAGTGTTTTGTCTTCAAATACCTCCTGCAAAAGATGGTCGACTTGGGACAAGTCAAGTTGAAAGGTTCTTCGACTCAGGTAGCATGTGTTACTGCTACAGTTCCAGAGGAGGAAGGTGAATGGCAAGAAGTCAAAAGCAGAAATGCACAGAAGTATGATGATTGGATTGTCAAAAAGACAATCAATCGGACTCATGCCATTTTGCGAACACAATTAAAGAAACCAATTGTGTCTTATGCCATGAATATTGCGGTAAAACCCTTTTCGTCAGAGGGAAAGTCCTCAAAGAAACGGTTTGGTTCAAAGAAGAAAAAAGAATCAGAAGAAGATGAGTATGTGTCAAAGCCTAAATTGTCTTTGACTCTGGAAGACTTTATGCCATCTACTTCAAAACCACGGGCACCGCCCCATCAAACGGCATAGCCTAAACAGGCTAGTCAGGCAAATTCTTTATTAGACGAAGAGTTAATCTTCGGTTCTGTTAATATGATTCAATTAACAGAACCGTACTCCAGTCGTAATTTTAATTTTGATGAGCCTGAATTCCCTGTATCAAAAAAGGGAATCTGAGGAAGTTCCAGAGGTTCAGGATACATGGGAAGACGTGGATCTTTCCGAAGCCACTACTCCAGTTATACCCCTGCTAGAACTGTGTATGCAGCAGAAAATCGTGGTAGAGCCCTTCAGCGAGCTCAAAAAGAACAAGCAAATTCTTCTGCCAATAGTCAACTCAGTCTTGGCATAGTTATTTTGGAAGACCGATTGAAAATTCCATCTTCTTTATCTCAGCAAGTAAATGGATCTAATCGGTCTAATCTTCCAAAACCAAGGATTTTTCCAACTTCTATCCCAATACAAGATACATCAGCTTCCAAAGCATCTGCTTCCAAGGTACCTGCTAAACCGCATATTCCTGTTGGGAAACGCAGACCTTTAGATCAAAAGTATGATATATTGAAACACTTGGCCCAATTACCAGCCAAGTTATCAATTTTGGATGCTTTGAATCTGTCAAAAGATCTTCGGGAAGCACTCATCGAAGCTTTGCCAAGTCCTCAGGAATTTGAAGCTGAAATTGCTGCAGCTGAAGTCTATCACATAGAGAATAATCTTGCAGAATGCCATGCAGTGATATCCTTTACTGATAAAGATTAAGATGATGTTGTGCATGGGCACATAAAACCTTTGTACTTATCTATAAAAGTCAATGGTGTGGATATCTGAAGAGCTTTCATTGACAATGGTTCAGGAGTCAACCTCATGCCCATCCGTACACTTTGTCGATTGGGCCTCACAGAATCTGATTTATCCCCTTCTACCATGATATTACAAGGATATGATAAAAATGAACAAGAACCACTGTGTGAAGTTACACTCAGAACTCCATTTGGGGATCTTGTATCCAATTCGGATTTCATGATTGTTGATCAAGACTCAGCTTTCAACATCTTGCTTGGAAGACCCTGGCTACATCAGCATGCAGCTATCCCTTCATCATACCATCAATGTATCAAATACTGTTTCAATGGTCAAGTTGGAACATTGTATGGTGATAAGGCCCCATTCAAGACATGTGAGTCTCAATACATTGAGGCATAATTTTATCACATGAAGGGAAGAGAGAAATCTACAATGAAGGAAATTACCAAAGTTAATGCTACATATGGTTTGGAGAAAATTCCAATAAATCCAGTTACACATGTGAGTACAAATTATGTGTTACCTATCATTAAAATTGACAAAATAGGCCCAAATCAAAATACTCTTATGGAAAGATCCATAATGTCAATTACGGAAGTTGATCTAGACAACATGGGAGAAATTGGTAACCTACCAAACAGTGATGAAAGGATAAGTGGTGACGTCTTCATTTCATCTGCTGAAATCCAACAGGTCTATACTTCGCCAATCAGGCCAGAAGAAGTTATAGCAACATCGGAGGTGAATAATGATGTCAATTCTCAATCCATCATCTCCTCTTTATTTCCCAAAGAAGGCCCTTTATCATCAATAGGGTCGGAAATGGAAGCTTCTTCTTCAAAATGTGCAAATTTTGACATCTCTTCTGATCATGAAAATTTCTTTTTGTCATCTACTATGCAAGTAGAAATGGAAGAAATAACACATGATCAAGAGGAAGAGGAAGATCTTAGAGATGCTCCTCCAACATTTGAAGAAGGTATCTCTACCATTGTGGATGAACTCAGAGAAATAAATATGGGTACAGAGAAAGATCCACGCCCCACTTTAATTAGTGCGGCCATGACCCTTGAAGAGCAAGAGATGTATATTTATTTTCTAAAGAAAAATAAAGATATTTTCGCTTGGAACTATACAGAAATTCCTGGGCTTGATCTTGATATTGCTACTCATCATTTGGGTTTACCAAAAGAACATCGAGGATTTAATCAAGCCGCGAGAAGAACACACCCAACTTATGCTTCCAAAATTGAAGCTAAAGTGGATAAGCTGATCAAAGAAAACTTTGTCAGAGAAGTTCAATATCCCAAGTGGTTGGATAATATTGTCCCTGTAAAGAAGAAGAACAGACAAATTAGGGTTTGCATCGATTTCAGATAACTTAATCGGTATTGTCCTAAAGATGATTTCCCAGTTCCGATTACAGAACTCTTAATTGATGCGACGGTTGGCTATGAAGTACTTTCCTTCATGGATGGATATTCCGGATATAATCCGATCCGAATGGCCCCAGAAGATGAGGAATCTACAGCCTTCAGTGCCCCTCAAGGTGTGTTTTGTTATCAGGTGATGCCCTTTGGTTTAAAGAATGCAGGTGCAACATATCAACGCGCTATGCATCGTATCTTCAAACCTTTTTTAGGGAAGTTTGTTGAATGATATATAGACGATTTGGTGGTTAAATCCAAACAAAGTTCTAATCACTTGGCTGATTTGGAAGTCATATTCCACAAGCTTCGACAACATAATTTGAAGATGAACCCCTTAAAATGTGCTTTTGAGGTAACCTCAAGAAAATTCCTCAGCTTTGTTGTACGCCATCGTGGTATTGAAGTCGATCCTAAGAAGACCAAGTCAATCCTTGGTATGTCACCTCCTTAGAATTTGAAATAATTAAGAGGACTTCAAGGACACTTATCCTATATTCGGCGTTTCATCGTCAATTTGGCAGGCAAAAGTTTACCCTTTACCAAATTATTGAAAAAAGAGTCACTTACCAGTGGACTAAAGAATGTCAAGAAGCGTTTGATGTTCTCAAGAAATACCTCTTGAGTCCACCAGTACTCATGCCACCTGTTGAAGGAAGACCACTTATCCTCTATGTGAAAGCTCTAGAGCGATCATTGGGTGCCTTTCTCGCTCAAAAGAATGATGCTGGGAATGAAAATAGCCTCTACTATCTCAGTAGAACTATGCTTGAAGCAGAAACTCGATATTCAAGTATTGAGAAGTGCTGCCTAGAATTAATCTTCGCAGTTCAGAAACTGAGACACTACCTGCAACATCACGAGGTCCAATTTGTATCTTGCAATAATCCACTCAAATTCATCCTTAGTCATCCAATTCTTACAGGACGTCTAGCAAGGTGGGAAGTTATTTTGCAGCAGTTCGACATTCAGTATGTATCTCAAAAGGCAATAAAGGGCCAAGCTCTGGCTGATTTCCTGGCTGAACATCCTTCAGTGGAAGACACGTCTTCAGATATTCAACTCCCTAATGAGGAAGTTTTCTCTATTCAAGAGAGTCCTCAAACATGGGAAATGTATTTTGATGGTGCTTCCAGAAGTCCAACAGGGAAGAAAATGGAAAATCCTAAATTCAACAAAGTTGGTTTAGGAATTGTACTCATTTCTCCAGATAAGGCATTGTTACCTTATTCCTTTTTATTGTGGGAAGGTATTACCAATAATGAAGCTGAATACCAAGCTCTTATCACAGGCTTGGAGTTAGTACTTCAAGCACAAGTGAATCACTTAAAGGTGAAAGGTGATTCAGACTTGGTAATCAAACAAGTCAATGGGGATTATGCCATCAGAAAAGAAGAGTTAATCCCTTTGTATGATTACGTCAGAAAGTTAATGACAGAATTCCCTTCAGAACCGACATTTTCTTATGTCCCAAGATCACAAAATGCTCAAGCTGATGCACTGGCTAATATAGCCACAGCTCTAGCATATCCAAATCGGGATGAGACAACCATCAGTATTGCCCACCGTCGTGCAATTTCACCTTATGTTCAAGCCAGAACAGAGGAAATTAATGAAATTAGTCCCATTCCTGAACCGTATGGTCATACTACAGGATGGATGTCACCTATCAGGGAATACCTTCAAAATGGAACACTTCCATCGGATAGAGCTGATAAAGAACAAATCTGGCGACGTGTGGTCAATTTTACTCTTTATGATGGCCCAAACCACCTAGAGAAAATTCTCTACAAATGTGGTTTTGATGAAGTTCTCTTCAGATGCATTGATGGTGAAGAGACAATGGCTGTCATGAAAGAAGTGCATGCAGGAGTCTGTGGTGCCCACCAGTCTGGACATAGATTGTCTGATCAAATTCGAAGGCTTGGATACTTTTGGCCTTCAATGATACAAGATTGTGTTGATTTCACAAAGAAGTGTCATTCATGTCAAGTACATTCCAACTTCATTCATCAACCTCCAGAGTTGCTTCATACAGCTAAATACTCATGGCCATTTGCCACATGGGGAATGGATGTGGTGGGACCTTACCCTTCATCTACGGCCAAGAAGTTTAAGTACATTCTTACTGCTACTGATTTCTTTTCCAAATGGGCAGAGGTAGTACCTCTCAAAGAAGTCAGTTCTAAATGCATTGTTAGCTTCATCAAGTCTAACATCGTTACTAGATTTTGTGTCCCTCATACCATATTGACGGACAACGGCACCAACTTCTGTTCTTATGAGGTGAAGAAATTGTATCAAGAATACAACATTAAATCCAACCATTCATCTCGGTATCATGCGGAAGCCAATGGCCAAATAGAATCCTTTAACAAGACTCTTTAAAATATACTGAAAAATATGGTGGATAAAGATAAGAGGTCATGGCCTGATAAACTCTTTTCATGCTTTATGGGCTTATCGGACTACCACACGCAATGCAACGCGGTCAACTCCATATTCGTTAGTATATGGAACAGAAGCAGTCTTGCCAATTGAAGTTCAATTGCCCTCACTCAGAGTAGCCATTTTTGATCAGTTATCTACAGATGAGCAATCCCAAAAGCGATTGAATAAATTGGAACGGTTAAATGAGAAAAGATTGTGCACTTTGCACCACTTGGAAATCTATCAGAATCGAATAGAACGAGCTTTTAACAAAAAAGTTCGTCTTCATTCATTCATTCAGGGAGAATTGGTATTAGTTCTCAGAACTCTAATGATACCAGGAAAGAAACCTCCCAAGATTGAGCCAAAATGGGAAGGACCTTATTCAATACATAGGGTCTACTCCAATGGAGCTTATTCATTAATCTCGATGGATGGAGAACTCATTACTACTCTAACTAATGCCAGATTTTTGAAGAAATATTTTGTATAAAATACAAAGTATTCACCTAATGTCCCTGCAACATGACACTAAACTGTGCGGCACCAGTTCGTCCTTTCTATATGACGTTAAACTATACAGCAACGGTCTAAGTATATGACCCTAAACAATTTGCACATACGTCCAACATGACGTTAAACTGTGTCACCTTATGTCCCTGCAACATGACACTAAACTGTGCAGAACCAGTTCGTCCTTGCTATATGACGTTAAACTATACAACAACGGTCTAAGCATATGACCCTAAACTATTTGCACATACGTCCAACATGACATTAAATTGTGTCACCTTATGTCCCTGCAACATGACACTAAACTGTACGGCACCAGTTCGTCCCTGCTATATGACGTTAAACTATACAGCAACGGTCTAAGCATATGACCCTAAACTATTTTCACATACGTCCAACATGATGTTAAACTATGTCACCTTCTGTCCCTGCAACATGACACTAAACTGTGCGGCACCAGTTCGTCCTTGCTATATGACGTTAAACTATACAGCAACGGTCTAAGCATATGACCCTAAACTATTTGAACATACATCCAACATGACATTAAACCGTGTCTCCTTATGTCCCTGCAACATGACACTAAACTGTGCGGCACCAGTTTGTCCTTGCTATATGACGTTAAACTATACAGCAATGGTCCTGTATGACCTTAAACTGCAACTTCGTCCCACATGATGTTAAACTGTGAAAAAGTTCCCTAAATGGTCCAGTATGACCTTAAACTGCATCATCAATGGTCCATGCATATGACCCTAAACTATTTGCAAGTCCCTTACGTCCAGCAAGACGTTAAACTGTGATGTCCTAACTACATGATGCTAAACTGTATAAAAGTCCCTTACGTCTGGAAAGACGTTAAACTATATAATCATCAAAGGTCATGTATGACCTTAAACTACACCACCGTCCAGCATGACATTAAACTGCACCATCCACGGTCCATGCATATGACCTTAAACTATTCGCACTTTCGTCCAACATGACGTTAAACTGTGGAAAAAATCCCCAATGCGTCCAACATGACGTTAAAATGGTGCACTCTTTTGTCCTCACTGCATGACATTAAACTACACAGTTCCCCCCTTTCGTCCAACATGACGTTAAACTCTATTGTTCCCATCGTCCTAACTACATGACGCTAAACTGTACAGAAAGTTCATAATAAGTCCTACATGACATTAAACTGTATTTTGTCCCTGCTACATGACACTAAACTGTGCAGCACCAATAGTCCTAACTGCAAGTCTTTAAACTACATAGTCCCTTTATATGTCCTACATGACATTAAACTATACATCGTTAAGGTTGGTGTTACCTCTTGTTTCTCACACCGAGTATGACTCACGTGAGCTTAGAGAAAACCTCAACTGTAACACTCTCTTTGGGCTGCTAACCATGTATAAGTCCAAACAACGTTTTATTATTTAGATCGTTGTCACCAAGAACAACTTGATCATTAATTCATTCTTTAATTGAACTACATGGACTTTGATACTTGCCCTCCAGGTTGGGTATGTAGGCAACCTCCCAGGGTTCAAGCCCAAAAACAATCTCTTCATATCGGTTCACCACCATCTCATATGATGTTGATTCGTGAAACCACCCCTAGAATCAATATCTTTACATTGATTCACTTTCGTCCTTGTTATATGACGTTAAACTATGAAACACTTTTGTCTAGTACGACAATAAACTACAATACTCTTTGATTTCCTCATTTGAGAGAGAACTATTATTGACATTGATTTTTCAATCATGTTTTTATTTCAAAAGACTACATGCATACATGGTAATAACTAAACTTTTTGTCTCAGGTTAAACCATCATTGCACTAAAGTCCCCTTTCACCCGTACGAACCAAATTTGTACAAAGGGTATTTCTAGAACTACGTGGACTTGATTCCCATCCTTATGGGATACGTAGGAACATTCGAGTGTCCCTCAAATCCAGTCCCAAGTCTTTTGGGCCTAACCCCAAATTTCACTTTCAGTCCCTTGGCTGAAAATTCCTCATGAAAACACACACTGTGTATTCATTATTATGGTCCGAATTCTATGACCCTAAACTAAGATCTCTCATAATTTCGTCCTGCACGACGTTAAACTTCATTTCAAGAACTACGTATGGCTTGATTCTCATTCTTATGAGATACGTAGTGAAGTCCAAAATTTCAATTCAGGACCCAGCCACAACATGATTATGGTTATCATTGACCTATGTATCTCTATATACATTGGAAAATACCCATCTTTATGTGTTATAATCCAAACCTTAAATATTTTCAGATCTTCATAACCCTTTTTCATGACTTCTAGTCACAAAAATGTCAAACTTCTGAGAATTCTTTTTCCTGACTATGCAGCACGTGCCCATAGGTGGCCTTGCATAAACAGTCTACATAACAGACTTGTCAGCCAAAAGATGCTATTTATTTGACCATGCAGCCAATGCCCTTAGGTGGCCCTGCATAATTCAACCCCCTAACGGGTTTTTTGGATAATAGTAACTTCATTCTTGGGAAGAATGCCTCTTTTGTCCTTATTTGTCTTAAATGAAGGTATGTAGGGATCTGAAAAAAATATCCATCCTTAACATATTTTTCCCATGTCCTTTTTCATGATCTGATAGTATTCACGTCTATGGTTTATACTCTCCATATTCTCTTTCCCTACGTTTGGGTTAGACCTTCGTAGGAGTGATATTCATTCAATTCTCGGACATTCTTGTTCGGAAATATCTTCTCCATATTCAAGTACCTCTTTCCATACAACAAAATCTATACTTTAGAAAATTTGAATCGCCATAAACTTTCACTGGCTTTTAGCACTAGGAAAGTAAATTTCTGAGAGTTCTTTTTTCTGACTATGCAGCACGTGCCCATAGGTGTCCTTGCATAAACAGTCCACATAACAGACTTGTCAGCTGAAAGATGCTATTTATTTGACCATGCAGCCAATGCCCTTAGGTGGCCCTACATATTTCAACCCCCTAACGGGTTTTTTTCAAATAATAGTAACTTCATTCTTGGAAACTACTTCTTCTAATACCTTTTTCTTTTTCATATCATTCCTCAGATTCAAAAAATCTTAAGTCATAGCTTACATATTTTCCATCATACTTGAGTATGGTAATATGTTTTCAGATAAATTGTCAAGGAATTGAATCAATTTTTAATCCATTTTGGTCAAATCTATTTCAACCTTAAACATTATCCCCTTTATGTCTGACGTGCATGACTTTAAACTTCCCACAAAAGACAAAGGAACTCTGAATAAAAGTCAAGTTCCAGCTCACTAAACGTAAATTTTGTATGATTTAGGTAATATTGAGCAATTAAAAGGTTCAAAGTTTGTAGGGTTATTTGTAATAATCCTAGTGAAAATCAAACTATGCTTACTAATCCCATTGGATTAAGTAAATTTAAAGCAGGTAGTGAAAGAATGCAAGTACAAATGATTGAAGATGAAAGTGTTTTTCATTGATGCACAAGATTTATAAGGACATCCACATACTAGAGTCTCTTCTCTTTTTTCAAGAATTACAAGAGGCTTTCAACATAACACTTCATTTGATTTACGGAATCCCGAGCTTCATCAGCAACCACCTGGAATTCATTCATTCAACTGGATAGAATAAGAGATGCAGTGATACCAGCTCTTCTTGGAACAATTGTAAAAGGATGTTCTTGAGTGCGGTTTGAGAAAATTTTCTCCTGATCAAACAGTGACTCTGTTTCTATCCAAGAGGCTTGGAAGATGGATACATGGATTTGAGAATGGAGCATTGGAAGTAAAGAGACATTTGGGGAGAGTAATATTTTCAGATATTGCTCTAATACCATGTTTGTATTCTCTCCACCAACCGGTAGTGGAAAAAATTTCAGCCCATGGGTTTTGCATTTTCATATCTGTAAGGAAATGACATGGAGGAAGAATTTGAAAGTTCACACCATTGTTGTTGCTCTTAATGCACAGCATAACCGAAATGAAGGAGTAGCAATGCAGCTTCATTTCAGGTGTATAGTTATTTGTATCTAGAACATTGACTCCTTACAGTTGACCATGACCATATAGAAGCAGGTAGATGCTCTGTGGGAAATTAAGATGATATTTCTTCAAGTACATAGCCAAATCTGGGAGAGTGTTGTCGCAGATATCATAGTAATCGTGGCCAATGATGTTAATCATGTCATCAATCCTCTTGCTAGCCAGTTCATCAGACATTTTAATTCCCTTAGGAGCCATTGAATCTGCACAAAAATTGAATAAATTAAACTCTTAAATGGGTTTATTTTTCATAAAATTTGTGAAAGAATTCGGAAAAAATGGCTAAGGCATAAAGGCGTGCAAGTCTAAAAAATGGCGTGCAAGTATTCGTGTGTCGTGCTAGTTTTTGACGCGCAAGTATAAACCGCACAAGTACAAATTCCTTTACAGTAGCACGACATCAAGGAAAACTCTGGAAAACAGAACAACCTGCGCGGCTAAGGTGACCTGCGCGGTGAGAGCTCAAAGATATGAAGTCCGGAAATCTGGATGCTTGTACGGAAGTGAGTCCCTCTATTTATAGACGCGATCGGGACTCTGCGCGCCGTACCCCGTGCGCTTAAGGCCTGTGCGAAGAGAACTTGTGCACCACCCTCTGTGCCCTGAAGACTTGTGCGCCCCCTTTTCCTTTGGATGGATTCGATTTTCCTCAGAGTCAAATCCTCATTTCTCTCCGGATCCAACTCTGAGGGGGGACTTTTGTTGACGCTCCTTTCATCACAGAATCTAAAAAATCGGAAAAGGGGAATATCTGAGCTCAAAGTGATTCAACCTTTGAAGAAAATATCAAAAATCGACAAAGGCATGAACACAGGATCAAAAGCAATTGCACCGCGCAAGTTATATCACTGTCACGCAATTCCACTTACACGACGCCCTTGGTCGTGCAAGTGACTTGCGCGACCTAAGTGGTAACCGCCTGGTAACTGCCCAGGGTCTTCTCCTGCCTATAAATAGACCCTGTGGGCCCCCCATTTGAGAGGATCTTTTTCCAGAAACTCGGATTGAAGCTCCTGACGCCCAAGTCTCTTCTCAAAGCTTTCGGAACACTTCTAAGGTAATTTCTTACCTAGAACGGAAGATCCAAAGAGAGGAAGGAAGGCCTAAGTGTTGAAACTCATCAACACTTGCGCGCCTGAGTGGCCACCCCTTAAGGGAAGTAGTCACACTTGCGCACCACCTTACTCCTTCGATAGAACTTGCGTGTCCCTTTTCTGGAAGAACCTCAAAAGGATTCTAAAGGATTTAATAAAGAGTCGCTCAAGTATTTCAATGCTGGTTGACCATCGCGCAAGTACAACATATGTCGCGCAGGTATACCTACGTGACCAATACTTGCGCGCCCACGCAGTGCTTTCACGCCTTCCAAGACTTGCGCGCCCATTCCTTTTTGGGTCCCTTTCTTGCCCATTTCACCCCTCTTAATCCATTACACCTTTCCTTTTCAAGATTCAGTCTTCAAGACACTCTTCAAAGCCATTTATGGAATGATTTCTTGATTTGACTTCTTTATCTAAAAGGAATTCGTGGGAATATCTCTCAAAACCTAGTGATTTACATATATTTATGTCACTAAAAATTGAGAGTTCATTCATTCAACCTCATCCTTTAAATCCTTAACCTGGGTCTCCTTTTCAGGAATAATCCCCAGTCCTGAGTCCTCCAAATCTGGGCATCCTCCACAGGCGTAAGCCCCAAATTATTAAAGTTCCCAAATTTGGGCATCCTCCTCAGGAGTAAGCCCCAAACCTTAATCCCTTAACCTGGGCCTCCTTTTTCAGGAATAAGTCCCAGTCATAATTATGGGAATCCTTCTTAGGAGTAAGCCCCAAGTCCCTTTAATTTTGGGAATCCTTCTTAGGAGTAAGCCCCAAGTCCCTTTAATTTTGGGCATCCTTCTTAGGAGTAAGCCCCAAGTCCCTTAATTTGGGCATCCTTCTTAGGAGTAAGCCCCAAGTCCCTTAATTTTGGGCATCCTTCTTAGGAGTAATCCCCAATCTCAATAATGGGCATCCTTTTTAGGAGTAATCCCCAAACCATCTTATTTTTGGGCATCCTTCTTAGGAGTAAGCCCCAAGTCCCTTAATTTGGGCATCCTTCTTAGGAGTAAGCCCCAATCTCAAATATGGGCATCCTCCTCAGGAGTAAGCCCCAAACCTTAATCCTTAACCTGGTCTTCCTTTTCAGGAATAATTCCCAGTCATAATTCTTGGGCTTCCTATTCAGGAGTAAGCCCCAAGTCCCTTAAATTCTCTTTAACCAGTCCTAATTTACATTTAATCTGAGATTCCTTCTGAGGAGTAAAACCCAATTATCAATCCTCTCTTAATTTGGGTTTCCTTTTCAGGAATAAGTCCCAAGTTAGAGTGTTCAAATCTCCATAAAGCACATATACCTTTATGGACCCTGTTCCTGGATTTTCTCCTTAAAGTAAATCCTAAAATTCATTCATTTGGGCAGTCATACATACATAAGTCCCACATTACTTCTTATGATTGCATCTTTCATGGAACAATTGTCTATTTTTTTACCAATAACTCTTCTTTCTCACACCGAGCATGACTCACGTGAGCTTAGAGTGTAAAAGTAATTATGACATCCTTATTTGAGCCATCAATCATAAACATCATACTCCCTTATTCGAACTACGTGGGCTCTGATTCCTTTTCCAAAACAAAGGATACGTAGGTAGCCCATCTATGGGTTCGATCCGAACTGTGAAATAATTCATGTCCTTCTGAATGACAATAAACTTCAAGTGCCCCACTGAGTGGCTTTAAAACCAGCCTGGTCATCCTAATGACCAAGAGACTTTTATATGAATGTTTTGAAGGTTACCATTGACAAAGAATCTCTAAATAGATATAGATGATTCTCGATTGATGAAGAACCTTGAATACATATAAAAGATTCTCTAAATTTCTTACATATTTAATCATTGGTTTTCAAAACTGAAGGAAAAGCTCATTTTATACTTGGTAATATAATAAGGATTCACGAATATAACTTAAATCTTTAAAGAGAGTCCCGGAATAGACAATAATTCCCCTCAAAAAGGTGTGATGAGTCCGACCTCCCATCCTCTCGACCAATGCAAATTCCTAAGCCTCATCAGTCCACAAGCTAATGAGCGCCTACCTTTGGAAAGTAGGTCCAAATGGATGTGGAATCATTGGATGTTTCCGGTTCTACGAACAAACCCGCTAGAAACCGATCGGAACGTTTGAATCTCCCATCCAGGAGGTCATCCCCGAATTCCGAGGGAAACAAACACATAAAGGGTAATCCAAAGACAAAAGTTTATTAATTATAAATAAACTTTTATTTCCTCAACTCATGAGTCTATAGGATTCAATCTTGGCTTTTCATGATCTACTTTCTAACATATATTCTTAGGGGAATTTTTTTTATTCCCTTAATAAGGGTTCATACTAAGCTTGTGAATTTACCTAAGCATATCCACAGGGAGTGTCGTAACCAAGAGTGCAGTAAGGCCCATTGTTGTGCACTAATTCCCGTTTGAGTCTAGCTCAAAGCGGTATTTTCGGGTTTTACCCCTAGGATACATCTGTGCCAGAGCCGCCTCTACCTGCTCATTTCTAGACAGAGATGTATTTGCTTGATAAACCAATTACTCAGTACATACCAAAACTTAGAGATGTTTTTATTATACTTATTCTTGTGTCTAAGGTTTTACTAGGGTTTTCTAATCCTAATCCCAAAAATAACTAAACCTATCCTCTGATACCAACTATGACAACCCTGCTTTTATTACAAACTTAAACATGATTTATTACTTAAAATATCACTTGATACAACAAGAAGATTGAGAGTTTTAGTTTCTTTGGGTCTTAGTATCATTACATAAATTCTTGAAACATGAAATAAAACATCTTTATTGAAAACTTCCTTTACATGACCACTACATTCTCTCGTACTTATAATTGCATGGGATAACCTGAGAACATGCATAAGAAAAGGGTGAGCTATAAAGCCCAGTAAGGGGGTACACATGAGATAACATGAGGAGTACAATACATGTTATACAATAGGCATATCAATAGATAATAAGAAAGAAATATGAACATAAATGCATGATAAAGCATGATAATCATAACATGGAAATGTGGCAACAACACTTAACATGGAATTAGCATGAGCCAAGGCTCATTACACATGGAGCATGAGTAAATACTCATTGAACATAAAGCATGATTAAACCATCATTGCACTTGAATTATCATGAGTCAACACTCATTTCACATGATGTATCATGATACTATACTTTACCCAATGCATTGGAGTGCTATAAGGGCGCACCCTTCTTAAACATTTCATTTCATGCATAAGTGTGCCACATGGATCATAAAACATGGATTCATAAAACAAAATCATTTATTCCATGATAAAGGAATGTGGAATTCATACATGAAACTTTATAATCAAAAAGTAAATGTGCATAAAGGTGAATACCCTTGATGGAGAAACATGCATGGTATTCACTACACAATGACATTGGCTTAGAAAATCGGTGCGATTTTGGCAGCGTAACAGCGTGACATAAGAATTCATAAAAATGGTTGATGAGAGAGAAAGTGGTTACTCATCATATTTACATGTAATGGACATTAAGGAGGTCATATATATACATGTCCCAACAATTGTAATGGAATTTATATTCATGATTCAAAAGTATTGCTTGAATGTAAATGAGGAGAGAGAAGTTCCTTTCGAAATTTCGACATGGTAACGGGTGTACATGGGAGGAATTTAATGAGAGATAAAGGGGTATCCCATAATTAAAACATAAATAGAGAAGTATGAGCGGGGTTAAAAACAATACCCTAACATTCATAATTGAAATTAAAATGGAAAACAACTTAAAAAAATTGGACAAAAATGAGAAAGGAAGAAAAAACCTTACTTGGAAGTGTGCTTCCAAAGGCTAGAGGGAGGCCTGTGAGAGGCTTCTTAGGATCTTTGGGAACCTTTGGAAGATTATATAGGGAGTAGGGCAGAGGTTGGACGAACTCCAAAGTCTTTGAGTGAGTAGGAAGTGGGAGCTTGGGTGGGTTTATATAAGAAAGGTGAGGGAATTCTTTATTATTTAGGTTTGGGTCCCCTTACATTAAATTAATCCAAACCACAAACCATCCCTTGGTTTTTGCCCATGGTTTCTGGAAAAGGGAATAGGTAAAAAATATTTTATAAGGCCAAAGTCTGAACTTCTTAAAATAATTAGGTTTCTTATGTGGAGGTGAGTCACACTCCCATGGAAATTAATTTAAAAAGACAAGGTGATCAATAAGTCTTAAGGGGTCCATTAATGCTTTGAAAAGTAAGTCAAACAAACCAAAAATCACATTATTTTAATCTTAAAACATATATTGGACGAACATAAAGCTTATATTATTTTATTAAATCACTATTGGGTCATTATGATGTCATAAAACACATTATATATTTAAACGTTATTTAATTTTTACCCAAAAATTTGACTGTCTCAGAAAATTATGAAAAATTCACCGTTGGATAATTTCGACGTCCTGATTCCAGAAATAACATTTATTTTATCTAAATAATTTTCTAAATATGTTAATTTTCACTTTTTAAATAAAAACCGACATTTATCAAAAACTCACATGTTTTGAAAGAAATGGATTTCAAACCTTAATAAAAATTAGAATTGCATTCATAAAATTATAAGATCATTTATATTTAATAAAAATTAATTTAATAATAATAATAATATTTTATTAAAATATTATTTAATTCAAAAATCCCTTAATTTAAAAAAATAGAATTCTTAATTAAATAATAACTAAAAAAACTATTTGTACTTTAAAAATATTTACAATGTATCAAAAAAGATAGGAAGGTATATTCATTATTATATACAAAAATAAAATACATCAACATAGTACTAGTGATTTGTTACATAACCCCTTATAACATCTGCATAAGACTTAAGGGTAGGGTGTGTGATGGTGACACACTCTTGGGGTGGCTCAGATAACATTGCTCGAGTGGTAATCTCTATCAACTTCCACTTTCCCATTGACAGTCTTGTTCAAGCTTGACATGGTGATGCTCAGTTGGGGCTTGTTCAATAGTGAAGCCCAAGGATGCCACCTCTTTTCTGAGCTCTGACAAATGGGCTTCGTACGAAGAAATTCTACTTGACGAGGCCATCGCTTCTTTTGTCTGAGTAAATTGGATTTGTTAAAGCCCTATATTTATACTAATCATGTAATCATTTTTCAATGGCTATATTAGAAACTATCAAAATTCTTAACATAAAACCAAAGAAGTTGACATTTTATATATACATAAATAGACATTTAATTAGATCAAGAGGGATTTCCATTAATGAATCTTTGGGTCGTCACAAAAACTGTCACAAAGACAGTTGGTGGGAAGTAGGGTACATTGGGTGTGTCATGAATGAAATGTTGTTAATGGATAAGTCAAGGAAGGATTTTTCCCTACCATATTTATGGAAGTAAATATCTCAGGCCCTTTGATTGAAATAGAACTGTCGAACAAATTCCATGTCCATGCTGTCACGACGAGTTTATTTCAGGAAGTCAAAGAATGATAGATCAAGAATATAGGTTTATGAAACTACCATGAAACCTAATTGATGAGATATTGAGAAAAAAAGGATTAAATTACATAGTAAGAATTTGAATGAGGTGAAACGCCAATACGGCGCCGACTTCTTTCTCTTGGGTGCCTTGACCCGTTGTTAGACAGTAATCTTGGACTTTAGGCAGGCCTGCCTAATGCCAATGAGAAAGTGGCCTAGAGGGTCACACACTAAGTGTATCCAAGTATCTCAAGTAGAATAAAGATTATTCCCATATGTGGTTTAATAATTATTCAAGTAATCCTAAATCATTTTAATGATGGAAAAAGAAGGAAATGAAAAACAAGATATAAATGTTGTGTATTAATGATTACACATCGTGTAGTTTTTCATGGAAAACAAGTACACACTGTGTATTAATGATTACACGTCATGTAGTTTTCATTTGGGAAAGGAAATGAAAAACAAGTACATGTCATGTATTAATGATTACACGTCGTTTAGTTTTGTGGAAAACAAGTACACGCTGTATATTAATGATTACATGCCATGTAGTTTTCCAATTTGGATTTTGAGGATATAATATTGTTTTATTAAATGATATTTATTATAATCAGTGTGGGCGCAGGTCAAAAATTAATTTTTCGACATTGGGGTTTTTAAAAAGAGTTATTGAAATAAATAAAACGCGTAACGCATATATTTATTGTCATAACTCTATAACCTCAAACCCAATTATAAATATCCTCACAACCCCAACACTTTTCCTAATAATAGTTGTGCACAAAAATTCAGGAGAATTCTCTCAAGACTAAAAGAACTCCATCCTCCAAGAACGCTCTCAAGGCCGAGAGAGATCCACCTCCATCGGATCAAGGCGATATAAGGCGGACAACGCATGCAAAGGCTTCTCTACTCTAGTACCCAGAGAATCCTTTGGGACATCCAGAGATACACAGGGCACATGTGGATCACCACTAGAGGAAGTCTACACTTGGCTTCTGCGATGAAATGACAAATCACATCGGAACGTGATTAGAAATATCAACAAAGAAAGAATTCCATAAAAGGTACTTCTTGTCAATTAATTAAATTAATTATAATCAACCTGTGATGATCCTTCCTTTATGGTTTTAGGACTTTTCTTTTTCTTTGTCTATTTCTATGATTCGATCTATGGAGACTGGCATTTATCATCGTATTGATCCCGGATTGATCGTTGCAAATAAAAAAAATCCAAGTGGGCACATCCACCCACGAGTTTTCACTGTGCTCGGGACCTACAGAGCCTAGATTGGTTGGATGTTGCTGGTGGATATGGTCCCAAAACATCAAGTCCCTAGACTTCAAATGACTAAGAATACGTGGTAATATGAATATGTTCAAGAAATAAATGCATGAAATTGGAATGTATCTAACACGTGTGGAAATTCTTGGCAAACTCAATACAGTCGTGAATCATGGTGGGCCAAAAGTAGCCCAGTCTTTGGATCTGATGAGAGGTATTTTGGCCTACCTGATGGGCTCTGCATGAACCGACATGAACTTCCTGCATAACCTGGGAGATCTCATTTACTTGAATACAATGAAGAAGAACCCCATCAACCCCACATTTATAGAGGATCTGCTCGAGGTTGTGACCACTCTAGAGGGTGAATTGCACTGCACGCCGACGGATCTGATCACATTCATCTCACTCTTCCATGAGAATACAATGTTAGAGATACTCAATAAAGGGTGTTGTCCAATAAAGGTCTCTTCTGATGCATCAGGGGAACCAAAAGGTTCAGACGTGGAAGCATCAGTGGTGAGATGACTTATCTACAATCTATCATCATCGTCTAGAGTGACTGGAGTGACGACCCTCTGAGGTGCCACATGAATAATAAGATCATCTTGGTCAGGTTCTACAAGGGATGTGGCGAGGCTGTCCAAGGAATCAGCTTTTCCATTTTATGACCAGGGGACATGTGTAACTTCTGGCAGAGTAGGGAAATGGGCTATCAGTTTATTGGTCTATTCTAATAGGGGTAAGAGTTCTGGCTTCCTAACAATGTAGTCACCATTGATCTTCTTGATAAATAACTCTGATTCCCCCTTCACATGTAGGTGGGGAATTTCAATCTCAAGAGCTAGTCTGAGGCTGGTGATGAGGGCCTGATACTCTACCTCGTTATTAGTCCAGTCTTCCAACAATAAGAATGAATGTGGAAAGATAGCTTGCGAGGATGTATTAAAGATGATCCCCAGGACTACCATATTGAGCTTGGGTCATTGAGCCTTATACCTGTTGGGAGGCATGAGGAACCATCAAAATTCATCTGCCAACATGGTATGGCTTGATCTACTGAAAGGATGGCTTTATCTGGAAATTCAAAATCCAAGGAATTCTCTGTATGAGTTGGTTGGGTGATAGGAAATTATGCCGGCACTTGACCCTTGATATCCTTCAAAAGGAAAAACCTAATGTCAAACTATTTAAGGATGACTGCCCACTGAGCTAGATTTCTTATCAACATGGGGTGATTTATGATATAATTCAACGGATCCACATGGGACACTAGTTGAATCTTGGGGTGCTGTAAGTAATGTCGCAGCTTCTGTACCATGAATACTAGTTCAAGGTAGCGCTTCTCGATAGAGGTGTATCTAGTAGTTGTATCATAGAGTATGTGGATAAGATAGTACAGAATATTTTCTATCTTTCTGTTGTTCTTCTAAGCGATAAGAGCATCGAAGGACAATTCTATAATGGTTACATAAAGAATCAATGGCTTCCCAGGGATGGTTGCAATCAGAACTAGAGGCTAGAGTAGGTACTGCTCGATTTCCTCAAACTCAGTCTGGCACTCCTCATCCCACTAATAGACAGTTCCTTTCTCCAAGAGCTAAGAAAAGTGATTACACTTAGAGGCCAAATTTGTGATGAATCAGTGTATGTAGGCTATGTGGCCTAGAAAACCTCAGATCTTTCGGAGGTTACTCAGAGGGGACATTTGACTGATTGATTTGATCATTTATGGGTCAACCTCGATGCCTCTATATCTGACCACAAAGCCAAGAAAATTTCTAGAGGTAACCCCGAAGTCACACTTCAAAGGGTTCATCTTAATATGGCAGGAGCGGAGGAATCTGAACACTTTCTTGAGATCAGTGAGATGGTCTTGACATTGGTGGGATTTGACCACCAAATCATCCACATATCATTCCACCAATGTCCCAAGTATTGGCTTGAATATACATTTCATGGAACATTGATAGGTGGAACCTACATTTTTTAGACTATAATCCATTACCTGATAACAAAAGGTACCATGTGGAGCTCTGAAAGTTGTATAATATTCATCTTCAGGAGCCATTCGGATCTAATTGTATCCAGAATACCCATCCATGAAGTAGAAATATTGGAATCTAGTAGTAGCATCAATTAGCAGCTCTATTGTAGGATGGGGAATTCATCCATCAGACAGTGATGGTTGAGATCCCAGAATTCGATAAAAAATATGATCTATACATTCTTCTTCCTAATAGGAACAATGTTAGCTAACCATTTTGGGTACTGGACTTCCTTGAAGAAGTTGTATTTAATGATATTATCAACTTTGGCCTCAACCATGGAACCATGAGTAGGGTGCATATTTCTAGAGGTTGTTTGAACCTACAATTATTTATTGGGAGACGGAGATGGTGGATGGATACTTGAGAATCTAGCCTTGGAATTTCGTCATAACTCTAGGAAAATACATCTTGATTCTTCTTCAAGAAATCTACATACTCATGTTGTTCTTATATAGACATGGCTACACTAATCACCATTGGTTTCGGATCTACCTTGGTATCGAGAGTCACCTGTACCAAATTGTCGATGGTGGTGGATATGCCTTCCTCAAATGTAGGAATGGCATCTTCCAAATTGTCCTTATAATCCATAGTGTGAGGATTATAGATAGGGTTGGTTATTCTGAGTTAATCAGCCCTATCGGAACACTGGTACCATCCTGAGTGTCCATGGAATCTTTATTGGGAGAATCTGACACTACTAAGACCATGGTGATGAAATCTGTTGATCCAACTCTGTCAGACCTTCGACCTAGGGTCCCACACTTGATAATATCAAAGTAGTAATGGCATGTTGTCCTAAGCTAGTTCAATCCTTATCTATCGAATAAACAAGTATGATGTATCATTGTTGCTGTTGGACAGACATCCCGATACCTCATCGGAGTAGGGGGCTCTGGGATCACTCGAGCCTGATTTGTATAGAAATACGATGTGATCTTTTGTCACTCCTAAGTCTTGGGATCATGCTTCTCACACTGTCTGAAGACAGCAAAGAATTGTACCATTTTCAGTTTCGTGGCTTCCAACCGGTGAATGGGGAGAATGAATGCATTATCCAAATCCATCCATGGATCAGTGGAATCAATGGCTTGCTCAACTTCATTAGTTTGAACATGATTGTCCTTGATTTTATAGTCATTAGCATCCAAATAGTAGGATTCATAAGAGGAAAAAGGAGAAGCATCACATTAGAGAATTCCCACTCAGCCATTGAGGGAGTACTTGAGGCACCAATGATATGAGGAGGGAACTACCATATGCAGTTGGATCCAGGGTCTTCCCATTAGTGCATTTTAGGTAGTGTCTTTTGAGACTACCATAAACTCAGTGCTAGTGAATAATCTAGCAAACTAATTCTTTAGAAATATCATTCTAAGTAGTGTCTTCTATTACCGATCATACCCAAGGATATTTATATTTGAAGGAATCAAGTCTGCTTTGTATAATCCTAGCTTACAGAGAGTCTGGGTCTGGATGAGATTGATCCCAAAACATGTGTCTATGAGAAAACTACAGACTTCCATTCCATTAAACTGGCATGTAATATACAACAATAGGATGTTACCCTAGATGTGAGAACCCTCATATTCTCCCAAAAATTTGATAATGGCCTTGCATTCTGCATGTTTAGATCCCTCGACATGAAAGGCTTCTACGGCTACAAACTCAGTTTCAAACTAAAGGGGGATTCTCAAAGCCTCCACAAGGGATTCACAAATTTATTCTAAAATTAAAAGGGACTCATGGATTGAGAGACTTGTAGGAATGTTGTAAAGGTGCTTGATCACATCATACTTTCTGCAAAGACGCGCGTCTTTACCACCAGGAGGTCTCTCTATGATAGGAGGTATGATGATCACTGCAGAAAGTCTTACTGAAGGGTTTTGGATGGTTCTAGGAGTATCTTGCTTCTCACTAGTTGAACCACGTGAAACAGATGTGGTCAAAGGGCTAGATTACTGAGTTATGGCCTCAGCTAAACATGATGGATAATAACATGATCGCAACGGCTCTGCCTGATCAAGCAATACATATGGTGGTGGAGGAGAATATGACGAGACCGGATGGGAGTATTTCATGTGATGAGCTCTGTGTTGGGTCTGATTTTTGGTCTTGGTGGCATGCATGCCTTTGTTAGAAGCATTGGCCCATGAATTCTGACAATTCACATATCCATGATTGCATTGATGTTGGCATCGACTGTGGTTATTAGGAGGATCTTCTTAGAATTATTTTTTTGTATGAATTAATGATATCAACATCTTATGAGTTTATTATGTTTCCTTAACATATGTAATCATCATTATCATATTTATACCATGTTCAATGGGATATCTTGACTTGGTTTGGGAGAGGGTATTTGAAAAAAAAACTCCACATACTAATGGTGAATTAATTGTCAATTTAGAGGGAAACATGGTGATTTTTGGTAGATACTAGTAATATATTTCTCTTAATTAAATAAGTATGTATTAAAAATAATGAAAAAAGAGGGGGAAAAGGATATAAAATAGAGAATTTATAGATGAAGGATCATATAACGGAAGTTCATTGATATTGATATGAAGTTTGGATGGATATCGAGGAGGTGTTCTCACTGAAGGTTCATGTAATTGATTAGTGGATTAATGTGGACTATAATTGATACATGAATCTGATTTAAACAAAATATTTGTTTTTTGGATATCAAGGTAGTTTCACTTGTAGAGGTTGTGAGCTATATGAGTGATTGAGAATATTGGAGTATTTATTTTTTTAAGGGTTGTAAAACTATAGGTAAATTTTATCAACTCTAAATTGTAACCTATAAGTAATGAAATTATTTTTTTAGGTTCATAACACATTTTCAATGCTTTATCCTTGGATTACATGGTTTGGGTGAACTATGTAAAATTTCTTATAGCTCTTTTTTAATTGGTTTATCTCTCTACACTAGTAATAAGGGAGAGAGAATTTATCTTGATATATATGAAACCAGATCATTGGCAAGGGTTCATTTTTGAAATATTGACATAACTTTATTCACACATTAGGGAGTATAAAATTCTTTAAAATAGAAAATATAACTAACATTGTTTATAAAAAAGTGAAAAAAATATAGTCTAGATCGATAAAATATATTCTATAGCTTACACACAGACTAGTGGACTCAAAATACTATTTAATAAACTCATTGATATGCCAAAAACTCATCTAATCGATGATAGTATCCTAAACATAAATAACTCATAGTGTCCCAACCATTCTAATATGATATCAAAATCCATAAAAACAATAATCCATCCAAACAAAAATTTGTTTGCCTGAACTGGAATTCTTAAAAGTTAAACTGCATGTCCACTAAAGTTCACATGCAAGGTGTGAATGAAAAGGCTAGAGAGGAACCACTAAATATCTCAAATAACATAAATAATAATTATGATTATTCATTATAATGTCTCTAAAAATTTATATATATGGTAATAAATTTATTTTTAGAAACAATAGCCAATGTATGTCAACAACTTGTAATCAGGTAAACTATAAACAAATAATAACCATAATTTACAACTCCCTATAGAAGTTAGAGTTGTATCCTAGTGGTAGAAGAAACCCTGTAATCATGCATATTAACCATGGTATTAAATACCTACAACCAAAAAAATTGAGGGGTGCTTCATGGTGCTGGGATTGGGCTATGATGAATTTGCTCGTGATGGAGGAAGTAGGCCATGAAGAAGCTCCTCAATGAAGAAGGGGATACTAATGTTAATGGAATCTGGACATTATCCATGATAAGCATGATAGTGGTAGGCAATGTTGGTGGCATCAAGTACAAATTGTTTTTTAATAGAGTAGTAGTGGGTGGCGTCAGTGGTGTTGGTTGAAGACAGTGATCTCAGCATAGCATGACAATAGTGAGGATTTGGCATCAATGGTGTCAGAAATAGTGGTAAAAATGGTTTATGGGGCCTCAAAATATGTTGAAATGTGGTATCAATGGATCTAGATCAGTGATTCATAGGTGTAGTCCTAGATTAGGTAGAGTTAAAGAGGAAACTACCAATATTTCTATATAGATTGTGAAGGATGAGAGGGTGTAGATTTCACCATTGGTACTAGGAAACATGAAATTCTGCATGGTAAGGTTCTAGTCATTCATCTTTTCTATGTAGTATATTTGGATCAATTTATTAAGGATAAGGGGATGGGTTACTCTATGTGTATGGCCCTTTGGCCTTAAGTCATATACTAAGGCCTTGTGCCTCTTATCCTATGGGTCATATAAGGGTTCCCTCTTAACACTTAAAATATGGGTTATACAAAAAGTAATAAAAATATAAAGGCCACTACTCTTGGAGAAGATAACTCCCTCTACTAGGAGGGTTCAAAACTATGTACACCTTCTTTGTACATAACTCACAATCTAGAATATGTACTACATTATCTTGGTTTAACCAAATAGGTTGAATGGATATATTCTTCATATACATCTTCTCAAAAAAAAGGTTGAATTCACTTTTAAAGGTAACTATATACTCATGGTCAAATGAAAGTAGGTAAAAATATATGTAAAGGGGATATATCCTCTCAAAAGCATGAATATTGAGTACCAAGGAACCTGTGTATATGAATATTGAGTACCTAGGAACTCTCTATATCTCTATGTGTAAAGATTTTATATATACTATCTTATTGATATAACCCAAAAATTTCCTCATTAATAATGAAACAAACATATATATATATATATATATATGATAACCCTCATCCTAATACAACCATGAAAAAATTCATAGTTTAATATAAAGGAATTATATATAATAGGATGAGCTATATATAAAGTGTATCATGGAAAATTTTGGATTCCTTACTCTAGAAACAAATACTATATAGTTTAGGATTACATTTATTAATTGTTTTAATATTAATAAACTTATTCTTATATCATGATTGTTGTTCTTTGGGATAAATTAGGTGATAATTTCCAAAGAGTAGTTGTCACACTAAAAGGTGAAAACAGTTCCCTGTTATTATGAGAACCTATAAGTATCGCGACTATATTCATAAATGTAATTTCAATAGTCATATGATATCATTTTATTTGATGAAAATGATATAGGCCATCATGCGTATAGGCTCAAAGTACATTGAGGAACTTTCTCATGGAGTATGCCCTTGGTAATTTCTAATTTAGGAGATTATGAGAACATGACACATCTGTAGGAAATCCATATTTATTTTTATCATTGGAAATTCCTATCTAAGGGTATCTATAGTAATACTTGAACTTTAAATTATTATTAATGGAAAACATTAGTTGTGTACTTTGATGTATCAATGAAAATCATGATGACATATGTTCGTAGTGAAGTAGGATATGTTGGGTGCATCATGTGTGACACTACATTAATGAATAATTAGAGAAAGAATCTTCCCCTTCTATTATATAATGGATGTTGATATCTCATGCCCATTAAAGGGAATGGAATATCTTAATCAAATACATGGATATAGAGTTATATGGGTGGTTTCATTTTTAGGAATTCCAATAAATAGACACCGAGCACATGGGTTAATTACGCCATCATGAACTCAATTTGATTAGATATATCACTATAAAGGGATTATATTACACAGTGAGAATTCATATGAAGTTTTATTTCATTGTGACATTAAATTATTTCACTATGGTTTCAGTCACATGTTTCTAGATTCTAAACTTGGACTTTAGGCAGTTCCACCTAATACCATAAGAAATGGACCTAAAGGGTAAGACACAAAGTGTATCTAAAATCTTAGCTAAATTATATTTTGAATTTAAAATGTAATAATAAATATTATTATTTCTTTTTGTTTAATAATTATTTGAGGTTTTTTTATCACAAGAGTTTAATCAAAATTTATTCAAAAGAAAAATTATGTGAGTTAAATAGTAATAAATATTTATTCACAAGATTTATTGAATATAATATTTATTATAATTATCAGTGAATAATAAAGTAATGTTTATTTATTAAATAAATATCCTCTATTAAATGTTAATAAAATAATAATGAATACAGATGGACTGAGTTTAATGGTTGATCCATAAATGATATATTAAATATCATTTATATAAATATTTATTAATTTCTTTAAAAAATATTTATTTATCCATAGGTATTGCACATGTTTTAGAAATAATATTATTATTTATATTATTATTATAAATTAATTCTGATAAATAATAATGGATTTGATAAGGGCCTATGTTCAATTACTAACCCAAGCCTAGATTTATAAATAACCAATTATATCCCTTTCCCGGGTAAGCAATTATTATGCACAACAATCCTAGAGATAATTCTCTCAAACCCAAAATAGAATCATCTCAAGAATATTATTATGAAAAAGATCATGAATCCTCATCCAATCTCTCAACCCTTAAGTATATCCTTAAGGATCATTCATCCATGAAGTGATTCTTCCTAAAATCAATAATGAATGATGCATGAAGACAAAATCAATTATGTCAGTACCTAGAAATTCTATGATGATGTTATGATATTTTGGAGAATGTGTGGATCATCAATAGAGGGATTCTACCCTTGGATCCTATGATTCAATGATGGTATGATGAGAAAAGTACAGAAAATAATTAATGAATAAGTAATTACAAGTCAATGTACTTCCAAATATATCTATAAGATAATTATAAATTATATTTGATGTCCTACCTTTTGGTTCAAATGTAAATAAGACAATTAATCTTTGATAAAAGTCTTTTGGTAATGACATTATTCTTCAAGTACATATCAGATTATTCATCGATTGTGAAAAAAAAATAAAGTTAGTTATGCCCAATAGGCACTTCTGATGCATCAGGAACATTCAAGTGTTTTAAAATTGATCACATAATAAATTTATAATTTTTTATTAATTTTTTACGGATAATATAATTTTATTATCAGTTTTCTTCTAGGTTATTCATTATTTGAATCCAAACATTGAATTATTATTCTCATGTATTATTTATCCCTCATATAACAAAGAAAAATTTAAAATAACACAAATAAAATCTAATGAATCCATCTAAATATGGGGTTCTTTCTAGATAATATAAGAGTATAAAGATTATAACTTGAAGTTACATGTTAGTACCCATGTCTAAATCACTAAGAATACTCATGTAAAAAGTGGTTCATTGTTAATTAAATAAATGTGGACTTCATTTAATGTACAACATATTTTTACTGGGATATGTATGAATTCAGTTAGATCATACTACACATTGCATAACTCACTTTCTCGTTATGTAGTATATGTTTTTTCATAGAGGAAAACATAGAGTTATAAGATGACTTGTGTATTTATTGTATAATATGGGGACTGAATATTTATGCAACTTCAAGGTCACTCAATGTATAGTTGGTGTGCACACCATGTACCTCATATAGTTCTGTGGTTTAAAAACATTATCAGTCTATTTTTTTGTGTTCCAAACATGGGAAGAAGTTGTTACACATCTTGTAGCCCTGGTATATATAAAGAAACCTATTCTACCTCATTTAATTAATTTAAAATGGAGAGAAAAATTAATAGTAAAATTAAATCTATTTAAATGAATTACATTAGTTATTTATTTGATCATATATTCATTGTTATAAGATTATTAATTTTTTATTAAATTAATTTCTTTGTTAAATTATAGTTTGTAAGGTATGTATAGTCTTTAATTGTATTGTACTCTTTATGTGTTAATAATATCACACGACACATAATTTATATCTAATCATGTATCATTTAATAAAAACATAACACCTTATAATTACTATCCTCGAAATATATATTGGATTCTATAAGAATATAAAATAAAATGATCATTATTAGTATTTTGGACAGTTACATGTTGTTTCCTCCAAATACTGTTGTGTTCTTTATTAGTTTTAAATAAAATTAATTTATTTAATTTATTAAAATTATAGATGATGGAATTTTAGTATTTTCTAGATGAAATTAATATTAAATGAATTAATTAATTAATTTGATAATTAATTTTATTAATTTGAGGTGTTATCTAAATTAAATAACTAATTGAATTAATTTCTATCTAGATTAAAATTTAATATTCATTACTTGTCCAGAGGTGATCATTATCTTAATCTAAACATGTGCATGTTATTTGTTTTAATAATTTATTATTTTTATTAAGTAAAATTGATGGCATGTGTGTCATCCCCTCCTCTTATTATGTAAGGGGTTATATGCCTGCTATTTCTTTTATGTAAACCCTTCAACCATGTCCTTTAGTTCCCCACACCAAGATAGAAGTAAAGCTTATGTAATGGATGGATCACCCAAGAAAGTTAAGGTGGTTAAAGTTTGGATTTGAGGTGGAACCATGACTGGAAGTTCAAAGGATTGTAGGTTGAATGTTATAGCTAAAACCAGTACAAGTTCAAGGATTTATTCCCCTAGGGTCAGATTTTGTTTATTGTTCACTATATATACTCACTATTCAATAAATATCATGGTCATACGATTTTATGTATTTATTTCTATCAATTGGATGGTAAGTTATTTATTCAAATGGATGGAGTTCACATTAAATAAATGAATTTACAAATAAGGCAAGATATAATTGAATAATATTTTATAAATAATTTTATCAATACATGGTTAATCACTTAATAAAATAAATTTAATATTCATGATCATGTAATAAAGATAAAATGAAAAACTTTTGCGTACAAACAAAGTCCATCAAAATAATATATTGAGTTATCATAGTCTTCTACTACTAAAGTTAAAATTAAACTAATGTTTTAAAGTGTTTTACCGGCCTAATTTAAGGTTCTTTCAATTATCATGGAATTATTTCTTTATTTTTTGGTTGAATTAAACATAGTTCACATAAAGGGTTGACAGATCTAGTAGGAATTGGTTTAACTGAGAGGTAAGAGTTAAGGAAATCCTTATCTAGGATTTTGATATTTGGGAGTCTACTCAATAGAAAAAAAAAGTTTTGTGTTTACATGATTATAAATTTATGCCTATCTAAAACCCTTCAAATAAGTTTTCTATTCCATGTTAGGGTTATTTGATTGGTAATATGGGTCATTATTACTATAATATACTTGTGAGGGGATATTCTGAAAATAATGGTGGGGGATATCATGTTTTGATAAAATAGTGGGTGATTATTATACTTTATAAAAATATTTATCAAATTTTTCTATCCAAATAAATTTCAAAAATTATGTTCTTACTTATTATTCAAATGGAAAGTGATATGACTTAGACAATATCACATTGATCCTTGAAAGATATGGATAACAAAATCAGTAGATCAAATTTATAGGAATTGTATAGGAACTTGTGATTTATAAAGTTCCATGAATAATAATTATGCATACTAGAAACCCCACTTCCTAAGTCACTTTATAAAGAGGGTAGTGAGTAAAAAGTATTTATCTTCCTAAAACACATGGATGATGCCATGTATGAACAATGTTTCATTATATCCTCTATGTATAGTGAGTTCTTAAAGCAACATGAGAATATCGATGTATATAGCATCATGTATCACCTTCATGTTTTTTATCAAGAAAATTTGGACAAGATATATATGAGATTCCTAATGAATTATTTATGTTCAATATTGGAAAGTAATTATTTAACATGCCTCGTGTAAAGAAGATGATGGGATACATAGAGTTCATAGACATCTTGGGGTTTATGATCTCCGATGATCTACCCACATATATCATTTTATCCTCACTACTTAAGGTATTCTCCAGTTTCATTATGAACTATAATATGATCAAAAGTGAGAAGACAATTTCATAACATCTTAGTTTAATTCTCCATGTTTTTTTAAAGGTTGGGGTCGAAGCCTCAATTTATTATTTAAATAAAAGACCTCTTTAGACTGGGTAAAGGGAGACCCATTACATATCCTGAAGGCCCAAGGCCAAGTGGCCTGAATACAAGGCTTGAAAGCCCATTTTTTTGCCCAAAGGACCGCTCGGTGAACAGTACTGCTACAGTACCCGCACTGCTATAGTGCCTGTTTTAGTACATCTGCCGCTACAGTACCTGCTACTGTCTCTCTGCCGCTACAGTTCCACTGCTGCTACAGTTCCACTACTGGTACAGTTCCCTGCTACAGTACTGCTACAGTACCCCAGAAATTCTCCCCTACCCGGATTTGATCCTGGGTCTTTTGGATGCCAAGAAGGAGCCTGTACCACTAGGGTACAGGCTCATTGACATTTAATTCTCCAAGTTGATAAGGACATGAATTTTGAAAAACCTATGGTCCTTAGGGTGAATAAGAAAAAGAATATCATGGAAAAGGGTCCAAATAATTATTCCATGTCTAAGGATCTTCAGCTTCATTCATTCAAGAAGAATAATATCCAACAATAAGAAAATGACAAAAACGTGGTATTTGGTTTTTGTGGAAAGTTAGACCACTGAAAGAATAATTATTCCCAATTAAAGAAGCAAAGGTTAGATAAAGGTGCATTCATTATCGAGTAAAATATTTATATATCTATGAATTGGGTATTTGATATAGCTTTTGGAAGTCACATCAGTATCCAAATTCAAGAACCAATCAGATTTTAGATTATTTATATATAAAAGGTGGATCATAGAGCATCTAATAGAGCATGACTTTTTTCTTTGAATATAGGATACTACCAAAAAACAATTCAACAGATATGGTTTCAGTTTTAATGAACTATTATTTTATGCCTAGTGTTACTTAGAACATCATATATTTTTATTTCCATGACATGGAGAATTTATTTTGAAATTTATAAATAAAGAATGTCACATTTGAAATAGTTTCATTTTTATTGTATGAAACAGCTATATAATGGAATTTGTGTATTAAATTATAAAAACTAAATATTGTTAATGTATAATGAATCAAATTCAAATGATGTATTTAATACCTAGTTATAGCATCATAATTTTGGTCACATAAATGATAATTTTTAAATAAAGCTCTATAAAGATGGTTATTTAAAATTTTTAGAGAAAAAACTACATGAAATATTTCATGAATATTTATAAGGAAAGATGACCAAACCACTATTTAGTAAACCTCGGGAAAGAACCACAAAGATTTTAGAATTGTTACACACTATTGTGTGTTTACTTTTTCTAGTAAAATATAATGTTGGGAATTAATTATTCATAAAAATTATTGAGGACTTGAGTATATATGGTTATATTTACATGTTGAGGTATAAGTTTGAGTCCTTGGAGAAATAAAAATAATTCAATAATGAAGTTGATAATCAACATGGAAAGAAGATAAATATTATTTGATCCAATCAAGTTTTTGAATATTTTAACCAATATTTTATTGACTTTATATGGGATTATGGGATTCTATCTTAACTAAATCCACTATATACCCCACAGTGGAAAGGTGTTAGTGAAAGTATGAACTATACCATTATTAACATGGTGATGTGAATGATGGGTCACATAAATCTTTCATAATATTTTAATGGATATGAATTATGAACTGTATCATTCATACTAACCTACATACCAAAAAATAATAATAAATGGAATTCCCTTTGAGTTATAGAGTGCAAAGAAACTCGTTTTTTCACATACCTATATATGGGGGTGTGAGACATTTGTTAAGGCTCACTTAGGGAATGAACTAGTAACTCACGGCACAAATTGTATCTATATATAGTATCCCATGGAAATAATGGGTTATTATCTATACAAAACCTAAGATAAAAAGGTTACCATTTCAAGATAGATTATTTTAATTGATAAGGAGACAATACTCAAGAATGATAGTAGGAGAAAGATTGTCTTCAAAGAATTTCATGCCTATGATATACAAGATTGGGTATAGAAACACATTCTATCGATCCTCGTTGAAGTTATTTTTCATAAATCACAAGAACTAGGTAGGGTAACCAGAGAAGTTAGAGAACTAGAGAGATATGGTTTTCTAGTCAATAATTATGGTGAATAATTGTTGATTGTAAATGATGATCCTATTTCCTAAAACGAGGTAGTATAAACCTAAAATCTATAATAAGGTGGGAATACATGAATTATAAGATGGATTCGATGTATCATAAACAATATTGGGTTTTGGTTAATCCTTATGTTGACGTAAATCCTATAGGATGAAATATGCATTCAAGAAAAAATAGACATATAAAATAACGTTATGGTTAATAAATCATTACTTGTGGCTAAAGGGTTTCAATAGCATTATGGAATTGACTAAACATTTCCTCTTGTATCCATGTTTAAATCCATTATAATACCACTTGAAATAGAAACTTTATATGATTATGATATTTGTAAGATAGATGTCAAAACATTATTCCACAATGGGAACCTTCAGTTAGATATTTATATAACACAACCAAAAGGTCTTGTAACTCCAAAAATTGCCAAATATGGTATGCAAGTTGGAGAGATCAATTTATAGATGAAAAAATGCATCAATTTTAGGGAACATTTTATTCAATAAAGCTATAAATGAATTTGGTTTCATTATAAATTAATGAGATCCATATATTGAAAATTGGTTCAGTGGAAGTGTGTTTATTATCCTATTAGTATATGTTGATGGTATATTAATTATTGGAAATTATGTACCATTATTATATATAGTTATGTATGGGTTGAACAAGTGATTCCCCATGAAATACATAGATGAAGTATCCAACATTCATGGAATAAAGATCATTTCTGATGGATCCAGGAGGTTACTTGGACTAAGTCAAAGTGTGTACATTTATTAGATACTAAAGATATTTAGTACATAAAATACAAGAGTTGATTGGTATAATGACGCATACTTTACATACATTGTTAACACTTCAATATTGAAGCATACTTATTACAACATATAAAAAAACCACGAAAGGACCGTATAGGTATAGTGTCTTTAGAAACTGGGAAACATAAACAACTGGTTCATAAAGCGTCTACACTGTCTCCCATTTATTTCATCATATCTATAGTCCCTTTTGGCATATCTTACTTAATAACCTTCTTCATGTCCTGGGGAAAGAAAACATACAAAAGGGTGAGCTCAAATGCTCAGTAAGGGTAAACAAAAGAAATATCAATCACATCATATTCATAAGAACATAACTTTTGGAAATCTTAACCTGCAGAAGAGAGCATAATTTCATAACATGGGATAAATCATAGTAGTGAAATGAAATCCCAATAATCATAACATAAAACATGAAACTTTGTGGCATACACACATAATCATATAGAATCATTTCTTATTAGTCAAGACTCATTGCTAATACTATCTTAGTGGACAAATTCCATTTCTGAACCGAGTTCACTCCTCGTTTCAGTCCTGTTTCACTGAACCGGTATAACCTACCATTCCAGACATGTATATCTCATGAGATATAAAATCTTTACCCAATGCATTGGAGGGAGATATAGGTCTCACCCATCTCATAATGATACCATTCTTATGTGTGCCACAAAATCATAAATCATACATCATTGCATAACCCATGTAATAAAAATGGGAATCTCAAACATCGTGACATCATCAAACAATTCATATAAGATAAAGGAATTCATAAAAATAATTCCATCACAACATAATCAAATCAATGTAATAATAGGGATAGAAATATAACCCTATATTATCTTATATGGAAACTAATTTTGATAAAACACTTGAACTCCATTCTTGAGGAAAATATCCTTTCTACTTCAAAAATATTTTCCTTTCTTAACATGTCATACAATTTTAAACTAAAATAAGTTTTTTAAAAATAAACTTGAAACTTGTAAAGTAAGATTCTGGGAAATATTGCTTTAAAAATCCATTCATGCCGTATAAGTTAAAAAAACATTCTTCTCGTACTTTTGTCGGAAAATTCAAAAAGTACCTCGTATGAAAAATGACAAAAGATTCCCTTCATATCTTTTACTAAAAACTCAACGAAGGGTAAAATTGTATATACACTATTTTAGAAGGATATAAATATTACATATTGAGGAAACATGGATTTGGATGATAGAATACACCCCAGTAAATACCAAAGTATAAACAATCTCGGATAAAAATGAGATTGTGATATTTCCCTTACCTTAGGTCAGATTTGCTTCGTAGGTGTCCGAACCTCCTGTATAATGATTTAAATAATGTTATTGACTTATTCCAGAATCATACTTATTGTTATGATATCATATATGGTCATATTATTAGCTTTTTATTAGTAATATTTCATTATTACTTGTTATTCAGGTGTTTATTACTTTTTGTTCTTATGCGTGTTTTGTCGAATAAATTCTTATTCTTATCTTTAGGTTATAGATACCTCATTTCCAGAATGGTATTAGTGTAATATATATCATATTTATTCATTCAATTCATTTATATAATCATTATGAAACGAAGATCATGTAGAATGAGTCGCATCACATCATGGAGACGGTATTCCGTACGTACGCACGAGTGATGATATCGTTCCTATGATCGTGGAATTGTATTGGAGTGTATGTATACTATTTAATAATAAATATCACTTTATAATAGTCATATATAGTCATTATTTACACAATTATACCCATTCAAGTAAGGTGGTGGTGGAAAATAGATTACACCACGACGTGGAGACGGTATTCCGTACGTATGCACGTGCGGTGATTTCTTTTTCCGTAAGATGGATAGATGGTGAAATATGGTTGTTTCATAATTATAAAAACATATCAGTATATGAGTGATACTGATTTTATTACTTCATAATGAAACAACTAAATTAGAATAAGTGGAAGAAGAAATAAAGATGAAAGAATCGGTAACGGACATTACCCCTTCTTTGAAGTGCTTCTTTGAGACCTCCTTTTAGGGCACTAAAATAGGTCTTTGAAGAAGACCAGAACCTCTAGGATGTTTCTAGGGAAGTGGATAGGAGAATTTGGTAGGGTTTGGCCGAGCTTGAAGGGTCAAAGTGGTGTGAGAAAGAGGGGGAGGAGTTGCCCTTTTATAAGGGAGGAGAGGGGAACCTTTGGAATAACTTAAAATATTATTTTATTATAAAGTCAAATTCGGTTTTCAATAGCTCCAAATTGATATATTTCGAAGTTAAGGTGGGTAGGGGTCGAAATACTCTCATCTAATATAATTTAGACAAGTTTAGGTATCAATTTTAACCTTATCATTTAGATTTATCTTTAAGTTAGATAATTTATCTTTTACCGTGTCTTCTTGTTTTCTTACACTATAAGGTTAATAAACTTACTATATCAAGCCAAACGAACCCCAAGTTGTTTAGTATTAAACTATATTACCTTATATAAGTCATTTGGCCGAAACTTAGATTTTTAGGAATAAAATAACAATTAATAATATAATATTTGTTTTAAAAACTATTTTATGTCAATTTTGACACTATTTAGTAATTGATTTTTGTGAAACTCATAACAGAATGATTAGTTCGAACCAAGTTACTTAAATCAATAATAACTTGTCATAACAACCTATAAAATTAGTGGAATTCATAAAAAGTCTCAAATTACATTTATTTGGGTATTTATAACATCCATTATGTCAATATTTCATTAATAAGATAATTACTGCATCATATTTTTGTCATAAATAAATTAACTTATTTAAAGTCTAAAAATTAAAAATAAAATATAATTATGTAGGAAATATTTTTAGCTTTCTAATTAATATTTATAGTCGAATTTATCTTATGTATAACCCCATATTGAAAATGATTTACTTATTAAACTTTGATTTTATGTATTTTAACCCTTCTTTAAATAAATTAATAATAAATGTCCTAATCTAATCCAAGTGGGACTAAATGGTCATATTTTATTCCTAAGGTTTTTTTGGGTCGAATTAAACTTGTCCAATAGAATTAGGACATGTGTTAGGGTAATAATAATATCATTTTTACCCTTAATTACCCTATTTACTTTTAACCGTGGTAAAAAAAGTAAAAAGTTATTATTCACCAAAAAATTATTTTCATCTCATTGAACCACATTTTACTTACTGACATCAACCGTGTCTCTCGGATTTTTAAAATTTCACTCACAGAAGCAGTAAAATTATGTTTTATGAAAAATTATGTTTTTTAACTACCACTTAGTGGTTTCACTATTCATCAAAAATTGAAAGTTTTTAGAAAAATACCAAAATTTTACCCTAGGCTAATTTCGATATTCCGAATCCAAAAATGAAGTCCATTTTGAAAAATAAGATTTATAAAATTTCAAAAAGTGGTTATTACTATTCATAACGACTAGTTTTAATAATATTTTAATAGCATATCATTGTTTAGTGAAACTCGGTATTGTGTACGACACAAGCTATCGAGGAAGGTCGCGGTTGCGTGTAAAGCAAGTCAAGCTAGTTTTGTGTGTAGTGAAAGATTCCTTTGATGATTTATATAACATAAAAACAAAATATTTCACATAAAAGTATCGGGTGTTACATTCTACCCCCCTTTAAATGAATTCCGCCCTCAAAATTCGTCACTTTGTAACAAACAGATGAGGATACCTCTCCCTCATCATATCCTCAAGCTCCCATGTAGCTTCTTCTAATTAGTGGTTCCTCCATAAAACTTTCACCAATCGAGTGGTCTTGCTTCGTAGGACTTTTTTGCTACGATCCAGAATCTCTATCGGCTGTTCTTCATAAGAAAGATCTTGCTCCAGCGGTACAACTTCTGAGCTAAGTACATGAGAAGGATCAGGTATGTACTTTCTCAGGAGAGATACATGGAACACATCGTGAACTTGAGAGAGATTTGGTGGAAGCGCCAATCGGTAAGCTACCTTCCCAACATGATCCAGTATTTCGAAAGAACCGATATATCTAGGGCTCAACTTCCCCTTCTTTCCAAATCTCATGACTCTTCTCCAGGGAGATATTCGTAAGAACACCTTATCACCCACTTCAAACTCTAGGTCTTTTCTTCGGTTGTCAGCATAACTTTTATGTCGACTCTGAGCTGCTCTTATTTGTTGTTGAATAGATTTGACCTTTTCTGCCATTTCATCAACGAGATCAGGTCCTAATAGCTTTCTTTCCCCAACTTCATCCCAGCAAGTTGGAGTCTTGCATTTCTTTCCATAGAGAGCTTCCTAAGGAGCCATCTGAATACTAGAGTGAAAGCTATTATTATAAGAAAATTCTACCAAAGGTAGGTGTTGATCCCAACCACCTTTGAAATCCATAGAGGAAACTCTCAACATATCTTCTAGAGTTTGAATTGTTCTCTCAGATTGACTGTCTGTCTGAGGATGATAAGCAGCGCTGAAACTCAACTCTGTATCTAGAGTATGCTGAAGACTTTGCCAGAACTTCGAGGTAAATCTCGGATCCCGATCAGATATAATAGAAAGTGGTACTCCATGCAATCTTACCACTTCCTTTACATATATCCTGGAAAGCTGATCCAGAGAGAAATCCTCTCTAATAGAAATGAAGTGTCCAGACTTGGTAAGACGATCAACTATGACCCAGATAGCATTATTGCCTTTGGATGTTTTAGGAATTCCTGTGACAAAGTCTATAGTTATGTTTTCCCATTTCCATTTGGGTATGGGTAATGGTTGTAACATCCCCTTATACTTCTGTCTCTCAACTTTAACTTTCTGACAAACCAAGCATCGAGAGACATATTCAGCAACATCTCTTTTCATGCCATCCCACCAGAAGTACTCTTTCAGGTCCCTATACATCTTCGTGCTTCCAGGATGAATATAGAATGAAGAACTATGAGTATCATCCAGCAGCTCCTTCTTTAATTCCGGGATGGGAGGAACAGAAACCCGATTCCTGAACTTTATTATCCCATCACAATCAAGGTTGAATTCAGGAACATTTCTCACCTTTTTTTAACTCGACATCTTCTTTCTGTGCCTCTTTAATCTTCACATGTATAGATGGTTTAACATTCATTTGATAAAGATAAGATTTTTCCCCTTCCATTATAATTCCAAGATCCATCCTTTGTAAATCCATAAATATTGGATCTTTTTTTATCCTCATCATGGATACACTGGCATGGTCTTGTCCACTTAATGCATCTGCCACCTTGTTTGCTTTCCCAGGGTGGTAATGGATTGAGCAGTCATAATCCTTAATCAACTCCAACCATCTTCTTTAACGCATATTCATCTCCTTTTGTGTGAAAATATACTTTAAACTTTTATGATCAGTATAAATGTCACACCTTTCTCCATAAAGATAATGCCTCCAAATCTTTAATGCAAAGATTACCGCAGCTAACTCCAAATCATGTGTTGGGAAATTTTTCTCATGGATTTTCAAATGTTGTGAGGCATAAGCTATCACCATATCATTTTTCATAAGAACACACCCCTATCCCTTCTTGAATGCATCAATATAGATCAAAAACCTTTCTCCACTACAAGGCAGTGTGAGCACAGGTGCACTGGATAACCTTCATTTCAACTCCTTGAAATTATCTTCACATTCTTCCGTCCAAACAAGCATAACTACTTTCCGAGTCAACTTGGTGAGTGGATTAGATAATCATGAAAAATCGTTCAAAAAACGTCAATAATATCCAGCCAAACCAAGAAAACTTCGGATCTCAGTTATTGTTGTTGGTCTTGACCATCTTTCGATAACCTCTTTTTTTGTTGGATCCATAGATATCCCTCTTTTGAGATTATGTGACCCAAAAATGAAACTTTTTGAAGACAAAATTTACACTTGGTAAATTTGGCATAAAGCTTCTCCTTTCTCAAGGTCTTCAATATAATTCTCAAGTGATCTTCATGTTCTTCCTTTCTCTTTGAATAGACACGAATATCGTCTATAAAGACTACCACAAATTGATCAAGGTAGTCTCTAAAGACTCTATTCATCAGATCCATAAAGATAGCAGGGGCATTAGTAAGACCAAATGGCATCACTATAAATTCATAGTATCCATACCTTGTACGGAAAGTTGTCGTTGGTATATCCTTCCTTTTGACCCTTAATTGATGATACCCTGAACGAAGATCAATCTTGGAAAATTATTGAGCTCCACGTAGTTGGTCGAATAAGTCATCAATGCGTGGGAGAGGATATTTTTTCTTGATAGTGATCTTGTTAAGTTCTCGATAATCAATACAGAGTCTCATTGATCCATCTTTCTTCTTAAAAAATAGAATAGGTTCTCCCCAAGTTGACGCACTAGGGCATATGAATCCCTTATCAAGATTCTCTTGGAGTTGCGTCTTCAATTCCTGCAACTCAATTGGAGCTATTCTATAAGGTGTCTTTGAAATAGGAAAAGCACCTGGTACGAGTTCTATTGAAAACTCAACTTTACGATTTGGTGGAAGACCCTGTAATTCCTACGGAAAGACATCATCAAACTCCCGTAAAATGGGAATATTCTTAATCGTGAGTTTCTCACCAACCATTTGAGATAAATAACCTTCATTTAGTGGAATCAAGACCCATAAGGTAGAAGGAATTTCCCCTGGAAGGTTATGTCCATCCTTGCATTGATAGACGATCATAGATTGATCTGGAATATGAAATGTGACTTCCCTTCTTTGGAAATTGATATCAGCTCCATATAAAGAAATCCAATTCATGCCAAGAATCACATCAAATTCCACTATAGGAAGGATCACAAGATTTTCAGGAAGCACTTTCCCACAAACTTCGATCGGAGAAGAATTATAAACTTTTGATGCGACTGTTGTGCCATTAGGTGTTGTCACAGCTAACTCAACATCTAATTGTTGAGGTAATAAGGTGATACCCTTAGAAAATACTTTAGAAATAAAAGAGTGGGTGGATCCATAATCAAATAAAACATTTTCTACTTTAGAGTGGATGGTAAGTGTACCTTTCACCACATCGTTATCGTACTCCACATCGCTGATAGAAATTGCATATGACTTTCCTTTGTCTTTAGCCTTAAGAGTTTGTTGACATTGACCATCATCATCAAACCTTGGATTAGGGAATTTATTGGCATAATGTCACATCTCCTTGCACTTGAAACATTGAAGTGTAGTAGGTTCATTCTGTGTATCCCTTCCTTTATTTGCATCATTAGACATCTTTTTCCCATCATCGCGGCATTCAAATGCCCAATGACCTTCCTTTCTACACTTGAAACATTTACTTGTCCCTTTAAGACAACTCCCTCCATGTTTCTTTCCACACTTTGAGCATAAGGTAAAGCTCGTCTTCTTTTCAGTGTTCTCTTTAGATTTTCCTTTGAATTCCATTTTCATCTTCTTATCAAACCCATATGACTGATGGGTTACTCCAATCTCCATCTCAAATTTGAGAGCACATCGAACGATTTCCTCGTAGATATTGAAGTCCCTTATGGATAAGGCCCTTCGAAGACTTGGTTTTAAGCCACTAAAGAATCGATCGATCTTACTCTCAGGTTGGATAATAATACCATAAGCGTACCTTGCAAGTCTTGTAAAATTTGCTCCATAGGTACCAACAGATTCATCATCCTTTTGCTTCAGTTCAAGAAACTCTTTCTCCATCTTTGTTCAGAGAATACGAGGGAATTACTTATTGAAAAATAAGTTCTTGAACTCGTCCCATTCCATGGACTCAATTTCATCCCTTTTCCTCGTATTCTTAATAAGATTCCACCATTCATCAGAATCACCTTCCAAATGATACACTGCTAAGATGACTTTATCATGCTCAGAAAATTGAAGAACTGAAAATATCTTTTCAGTAGTACTAATCCATTGTTCAGCAACTAATGGATCAGTAGACCCACTGAATGAAGGTAGACGCTATCTCATGAAGGATTCAATAGAATTTTTCTCCTTCCTTTACTCGTTTGGAAGTCCTGCATGATTCATAGCTTGAGAAAGTTGTGTGAGCATGGCTACAAGATTTTGCATTACAGCTCCCATAACGTTTGGTTGCTCAGGGGGACAATCATTGTATTGCCCGTCGCATTCCGCATTAACACGGTTCCTTCGGGTTCCAGCCATTGACAAAAACCAAGAAGAATAGTGTGAGCAACACTAATTATAATAGGAAAACCACATAATCAAGAATAAAATTTTACACTTAAGGTCTTATCCTAGGTTATTCATGGCCATTTCTAAAACACTAACATTTTGTTCTATGCTTAGACTTATCCTTAGGGTTCTTACTAAGGATTTCACATTCTAGTTTTCAAAGGTTGACTATACCTTTCCTCTGATACCAACTATAACGACCCATACTTTACATACATTGTTAACACTTCAAAATTTAAGCATACGTATTACAACATATAACAAAACCACTAAAGGACCGTATAGGTATAGTGTCTTTAGAAACTGGGAAACATAAACAACTGGTTCATAAAGCGTCTACACTGTCTCTCATTTATTTAATCATATCTATAGTCCCTTTTGGCATATCTTACTTAATAACCTTCTTCCTGTCCTGGGGAAAGAAAACATACAAAAGGGTGAGCTCAAATGCTCAGTAAGGGTAAACAAAATAAATATCAATCACAACATATTCATAAGAACATAACTTTTGTAAATCTTAACCTGCAAAAGAGAGCATAATTTCATAACATGGGATAAATCATAGTGGTGAAATGGAATCCCAATAATCATAACATAAAACATGAAACTTTGTGGCATACACACATAATCATAGAGAATCATTTCTTATTAGTCAAGACTCATTTCCAAGACTATCTTAGTGGACAAAGTCCATTTCTGAACCGAGTTCACTCCTCGTTTCAGTCTTGTTTCACTGAACCAGTATAACCTACCGTTCTAGCCATGTCTATCTCATGAGATATAAAATCTTTACCCAATGAATTGGAGGGAGATATAGTTCCCACCCATCTCATAATGATACCATTCTTATGTGTGCCACAAAATCATAAATCATACATCATTGCATAACCCATGTAATAAAAATGGGAATCTTAAACATCGTGACATCATCAAACAATTCATATAAGATAAAGGAATTCATAAAAATAATTCCATCACAACATAATTGAATAAATGTAATAATAGGGATAGAAATAGAACCCTATATTATCTTAGATGGAAAATAATTTTGATAAAACACTTGAACTCCATTCTTGAGGAAAATATCCTTTCTACTTCAAAAATATTTTCCTTTCTTAACATGTCATACAATTTTAAACTAAAATAAGTTGTTTAAAAATAAACTTGAAAACTTGTAAAGGAGGCTTCTTGGAAATAATGTTTTAAAAATCCATTCATGCCGTATAAGTTAAAAAAACATTCTTCTCGTACTTTTGTCGGAAAATTCAAAAAGTACCTCGTATGAAAAATGACAAAAGATTCCCTTCATATCTTTTACTAGAAACTCAAAAAAGGGTAAAATTGGATATAAACTATTGTAGAAGGATATAAATATTACATATTGTGGAAACATGGATGTGGATGATAGAATTCACCCCAGTAAATACCAAAGTATAAACAATCTCGGATAAAAATGAGATTGTGATATTTCCATTACCTTAGGTCCGATTTGCTTCGTAAGTGTCCGAACCTCCTGTATAATGATTTAAATAATGTTATTGACTTATTACAGAATCATACTTATTGTTATGATATCATATATGGTCATATTCTTAGCTTCTTATTAGTAATATTTCATTACTACTTGTTATTCAGGTGTTTATTACTTTTTGTTCTTATGCGTGTTTTGTCGAATAAATTCTTATTCTTCTCTTTAGGTTATAGATAACTCATTTCCAGAATGGTAATAGTTTAATATATATCATATTAATTCATTCAATTCATTTATATAATCATTATGAAACAATGATAATGTAGAATGAGTCGCATCACATCGTGGAGACGGTATTCCGTACGTACGCACGAGTGATGATATCGTTCCTATGATCGTGGAATTGTATTGGAGTGTATGTATACTATTTAAGAATCAATATAACTTTATAATAGTCATATATAGTCATTATTTACACCATTATACCCATTCAAGTAAGGTGGTGGTGGAAAATAGATTACACCACGGCGTGGAGACGGTATTACGTACGTATGCACGTGCGGTGATTTCTTTTTCCGTAGGATGGATAGATGGTGAAATAGGGTTGTTTCATACTTATAATAACATATCAGTATATGAGTGATACTGATGTTATTACTTCATAATGAAACAACTAAAGAAGAAGAAGTGGAAGAAGAAATAAAGATGAAAGAATCGGTAACGGACATTACCTCTTCTTTGAAGTGCTTCTTTGAGACCTCCTTTTAGGGCACTAAAATAGGTCTTTGAAGAATACCAGAATCTCTAGGATGTTTCTAGGGAAGTGGAGAGGAGAATTTGGTAGGGTTTTTCCGAGCTTTAAGGCTCTAAGTGGTGTGAGAAATAGGGGGAGGAGGTGCCCTTTTATAAGGGAGGAGAAGGGCACCTTTGGAATAACTAAAAATATTATTTTATTATAAAGTCAAATTCTGTTTTCAATAGCTCCAAATTGATATATTTCAAAGATAAGGTGGTTAGGGGTCTAAAACCTATCATATAATAGAATTTAGACAAGTTTAGGTATCAATTTTAACCTTATCATTTAGATTTAACTTTAAGTTATATAATTTATCTGTTACCGTGTCTTCTTGTTTTCTTACACTATAAGGTTAATAAACTTACTATATCAATCCAAACGAACCCCAAGTTGTTTATTATTAAAATATATAACCTTATAGAAGTCATTTGTCCAATACTTAGATTTTTAGGAATAAAATAACAATTAATAATATAATATTTGTTTTGAAAACTATTTTATGTCAATTTTGACACTATTTAGTAATTGATTTTTTGTGAAAATCATAACAGAATGATTAGTTCAAACCAAGTTACTTAAATCAATAATAACTTGTCATATGAACCTATAAAATTAGTTTAATTCATAAAAAGTCTCAAATTAATTTATTTGGGTTTTTATAACATCAATTATGTCAATATTTCATTAATAAGATAATTACTGCATCATCTTTGTGTCATAAATAAATTAACTTATTTAAAGTCTAAAAATTAAAAATAAAATATCATTATGTAGGAAATCTTTTTAGCTTTCTAATTAATATTTATAGTCGAATTTATCTTATGTATAACCCCATATTAAAAATGATTTACTTATTAAACTTTGATTTTAACTATTTTAACCCTTCTTTAAATAAATTAATAATAAATGTCCTAATCTAATCCACGTGGGACTAAATGGTCATATTTTGTTCCTAATGTTTTTTTGGTCGAATTATACTTTTGAAATAGAATTAGGACATGTTTTAGGGTAATAATAATATCATTTTTACCCTTAATTACCCTATTTACTTTTAACTGTGGTAAAAAAAGTAAAAAGTTACTATTCACCAAAAAATTATTTTCATCTCATTGAACCACATTTTACTTACTGAAATCAACCGTGTCTCTCGGATTTTCGAAATTCCACTCATAGAAGCGGTAAAATTATGTTTTATGAAAAATTCAGTTTTTTAACTACCACTTAGTGGTTTCACTATTCATCAAAAATTGAAAGTTTTTAGAAAAATACCAAAATTTTACCCTAGGCTAATTTCGATATTTCGAATCCAAAAATGAAGTCCATTTTGAAAAATAAAATTTATAAAATTTCAAAAAGTGATTATTACTATTCATAATGGCTTGTTTTAATAATATTTTAATAGCATATCATTGTTTAGTGAAACTCGGTATTGCGTACGACACAAGCTATCGAGGAAGGTCACGGTTGCGTGTAAAGCAAGCCAAGATAGTGTTGTGTGTAGTGAAAGATTCCTTTGATGATTTATATAACATAAAAACAAAATATTTCACATAAAAGTCTCGGGTGTTACATTCTACCCCCCTTAAAATGAATTTTGCCATCGAAATTCGTCACTTTGTAACAAACAGATAAGGATACCTCTCCCTCATCATATCCTCAAGCTCCCATGTAGCCTCTTCTAATTAGTGGTTCCTCCATAAAACTTTCACCAATCGAGTGGTCTTTCTTCGTAGGACTTTTTCGCTACGATCCAGAATCTCTATCGGTTGTTCTTCATAAGAAAGATCTTGCTCCACTGGTACAACTTCTGAGATAGGTACATGTGAAGGATCAGGTATGTACTTTCTCAAGAGAGATACATGGAACACATCGTGAACATGAGAGAGATTCGGTGGAAGCGCCAATCGGTAAGCTACCTTCCCAACATGATCCAGTATTTAGAAAGGACCGATATATCTAGGGCTCAGCTTCCCCTTCTTTCCAAATCTCATGACTCTCTTCCAGGGAGATATTCGTAAGAACAGTTTATCACCCACTTCAAACTCTAGGTCTTTCCTTCGGTTGTCGGCATAACTTTTCTGTCGACTCTGAGCTTCTCTTATGTATTGTTGAATAGATCTGATCTTTTCTGCCATTTCATCAACGAGATCAGGTCCTAATAGCTTTCTTTCCCCAACTTCGTCCCAACAAGTTGGAGTCCTGCATTTCTTTCCATAGAGAGCTTTATAAGGATCCATCTGAATACTGGAGTGAAAGCTATTATTATAAGAAAATTCCACCAAAGGTAGGTGTTGATCCCAACCACCATTGAAATCCATAGAGCAAGCTCTCAACATATCTTCTAGAGTTTGAATTGTTCTCTCAGATTGACCGTTTGTCTGAGGATGATAAGCAGTGCTGAAACTCAACTCTGTATCTAGAGTATGCTGAAGACTTTGCCAGAACTTTGAGGTAAATCTCGGATCCCAATCAGATATAATAGAAAGTGGTTCTCCATGCAATCTTACCACTTCCTTTACATATATCCTGGCAAGATGATCCAGAGATAAATCCCCTCTAATAGCAATGAAGTGTGCAGACTTGGTAAGACGATCAACTATGACCCAGATAGCATTATTGTCTTTGGATGTTTTAGGAAGTCCTGTGACAAAGTCCATAGTGATGTTTTCCCATTTCCATTCAGGTATGGGTAATGGTTGTAACATCCCCTTAGACTTCTGTCTCTCAGCTTTAACTTGCTGACAAACCAAGCATCGAGAGACATATTCAGCAACATCTCTTTTCATGCCATCCCACCAGAAGTACTCTTTCAGGTCCCTATACATCTTCGTGCTTCCAGGATGAATAGAGAATGAAGAACTATGAGCCTCATCCAGCAGGTCCTTCTTTAATTCCAGGATGGGAGGAACACAAACCTGATTCCTGAACTTTATTATCCCATCATAATCAAGGTTGAATTCAGGAACATTTCTCACCTTCTTTTGTAACTCGACATCTTCTTTCTGTGCCTCTTTAATCTTAACATGTATAGATGGTTGGACATTCATTTGAGAAAGATATGATTTTTCCCCTTCCATTATAATTCCAAGATCCATCATTTGTAAATCCATAAATATTGGATCTTTTGTGATCCTCATCATGGATAAACTGGCATGGTCTTGTCGACTTAATGCATCTGCCACCTTGTTTGCTTTCCCAGGGTGGTAATGGATTGAGCAGTCATAATCCTTAATCAACTCCAACCATCTTCTTTGACGCATATTCAGCTCCTTTTGTGTGAAAATTTACTTTAAACTTTTATGATCAGTATAAAGGTCACACCTTTCTCCATAAAGATAATGCATCCAAATCATTAATGCAAAGATTACCGTAGCTAACTCCAAATCATGTGTTGGGTAATTTTGCTAATGGATTTTCAAATGTCTTGAGGCATAATCTATCACCATATAATTTTTCATAATAACACACCCAATCCCTTCTTGGATGCATCACTATAGATCACAAACCTTTCTCCACTACAAGGCAGTGTGAGCACAGGTGCAGTGGATAACCTTCTTTTCAACTCCTTGAAATTCTCTTCACATTCTTCCATCCAAACAAACTTAACTCCTTTTTGAGTCAACTTGGTTAGTGTATTAGATAATCATCAAAAATCTTTCACAAAACGTCGATAATATCCATCCAAACCAAGAAAACATCGGATCTCAGTTACTGTTGTTGGTCTCGACCATCTTTCAATAACCTCTGTTTTTGCTGGATCCATAGATATCCCCTCTTTTGAGATTATGTGACCCAAAAATGGATCTTTTTGAAGCCAAAATTCACACTTGGTAAATTTTTCATAAAGATTCTCCTTTCTCAGGATCTTAAATATAATTCTCAAGTGATCTTCATGTTCTTCCTTGCTCTTTGAATAGTCATGAATATCCTCTATAAAGACTACCACAAATTGATCAAGATAGTCTCTAAAGACTCTATTCATCAGATCCATGAAGATAGCAGGGGCATTAGTAAGACCAAATGGCATCACTATAAATTCATAGTGTCCATACCTTATATGGAAATCCGTCTTTGGTATATCCTCCCTTTTGACCCTTAATTGATGATACCCTGAACGAAGATCAATCTTGGAAAAGTATTGAGCTCCGCATAGTTGGTCAAATAAGTCATCAATGCGTGGGAGAGGATATTTGTTCTTGATAGTGATCTTGTTAAGTTCTCGATAATCAATGCAGAGTCTCATTGATCCATCTTTCTTCTTAACAAATAGAACAGGTTCTCCCCAAGGTGATGCACTAGGGAATATGAACCCCTTATCAAGATTCTCTTGGAGTTTCTTCTTCAATTCCTGCAACTCAATTGGGGGCATTCTATAAGGTGTCTTTGAAATAGCCAAAGCACCCGGTACGAGTTCTATTGAAAACTCAACTTCACGATTTGGTGGAAGACCCGGTAATTCCTCCGGAAAGACATCATAAAACTCCCGTATGATGGGCATATTCTTAATCGTGAGTTTCTCACCAACCATTTGAGATAAATAACCTTCATTTAGTGGAATCAAGACCCATAAGGTAGAAGGAATTTCCACTGGAAGGTTATGTTCATCCTTGCATTGATAGACGATCATAGATTGATCTGGAATATGAAATGTGACTTCCCTTCTTTGGCAATTGATATGAACTCCATATAAAGAAAGCCAATCCATGCCAAGAATCACATCAAATTCCACTATAGGAAGGATCACAAGATTTGTAGGAAGCACTTTCCCACAAACTTCGATCGGAGAAGAATTATAAACTTTTGATGTGACGGTTGTGCCATTAGGTGTTGTCACAACTAACTCAACATCTAATTGTTGAGGTAATATGGTGATACCCTTAGAAAATACTTTAGAAATAAAGTGGGTGGATCCAGAATCAAATAAAACATTTGCTACTTTAGAGTGGATGGTAAGTGTACCTTTCACCACATCGTTATCGTACTCCACATCGCTGATAGAAATTACATGTGACATTCCTTTGTATTTAGCCTTAAGAGTTTGTTGATGTCGACCATCATCATAAACCCTTGGATTAGGGCATTTATTGGCATAATTTCCCATCTCCTTGCACTTGAAACATTGAAGTGTAGTAGGTTCATTCTATGTATCCCTTCCTTTGTTTGCATCATTAGACATCTTTTTCCCATCATCGCAGCATTCAAATGCCCGATGACCTTCCTTTACACACTTGAAACATTTAATTGTCCCTTTAAGACAACTTCGTCCATGTTTCTTTTCAGACTTTGAGCATAAGGTAAAGCTCATCTTCTTTTCAGTGTGCTCTTTAAATTTTCCTTTGAATTACATTTTCCTCTTCTTATCAAACCCATATGACTGATGGGTTACTCCAATCTCCATCTCAACTTTGAGATCACATCAAATTATTTCCTCGTAGATATTGAAGTCACTTATGGCTAAGGCCCTTCGAAGACTTGGTTTTAGCCCACTAAAGAATCGATCGATCTTACTCTCAGGTTGGATAATAATACCAGAAGCGTACCTTGCAAGTCTTGTAAAATTTGCTTCATAGGTACCAACAGATTCATCATCCTTTTTCTTCAGTTGAAGAAACGATTTCTCCATCTTTGTTCGGAGAATACGAGGGAAGTACTTATTGAAAAATAAGTTCTTGAACTCGTCCCATTCCATGGACTCAATTTCATCCCTTTGCCTCGTATTCTTAATAAGATTCCACCATTCATCAGCATCACCTTCCAAACAATACACTGCTAAGATGAATTTATCATGCTCAGAACATTGAAGAACTGAAAATATCTTTTCAGTAGTACTAATCCATTGTTCAGCAACTAATGGATCAGTAGACCCGCTGAATGAAGGTGGATGCTGTCACATGAAGGATTCAACTGAATGTTGCTCCTTCCTTTACTCGTTTGGAAGTCCTGCATGATTCATAGCTTGAGAAAGTTGTGTGAGCATGGCTACAAGATTTTGCATTCCATCTCCCATAACGTTTGGTTTCTCAGGGGGACAATCATTGTATTGCCCGTCGCATTCCTCATTAACACTGTTCCTTCGGGTTCCAGACATTGACAAAAACCAAGAAGAATAGTGTGAGAAACACTAATTATAATAAGAAAACCACATAATCAAGAATAAAATTTCACACTTAAGGTCTTATCCTAGGTTATTCATGGCCATTTCTAAAACACTAAGATTTTGTTCTATGCTTAGACTTATCCTGAGGGTTCTTACTAAGGCTTTCACATTCTAGTTTTCAAAGGTTGACTATACGTTTCCTCTGATACCAACTATAACGACCCATACTTTACATACATTGTTAACACTTCAAAATTGAAGCATACTTATTACAACATATAAAAAAACCACTAAAGGACCGTATAGGTATAGTGTCTTTAGAAACTGGGAAACATAAACAACTGGTCCATAAGGTGTCTACACTATCTCTCATTTATTTCATCATATCTATAGTCCCTTTTGGCATATCTTACTTAATAACCTTCTTCCTATCCTGGGGAATGAAAACATACAAAAGGGTGAGCTCAAATGCTCAGTAAGGGTAAACAAAATAAATATCAATCACATCATGTTCATAAGAACATAACTTTTGGAAATCTTAACCTGCAAAAGAGAGAATAATTTCATAGCATGGGATAAATCATAGTAGTGAAATGGAATCCCAATAATCATAACATAAAACATGAAACTTTGTGTCATACACACATAATCATAGATAATCATTTCTTATTAGTCAAGACTCATTGCCAAGACTATCTTAGTGGAAAAAGTCCATTTCTGAACCGAGTTCACTCCTCGTTTCAGTCCTGTTTCACTGAACCGGTATAACCTACCGTTCCAGCCATGTCTATCTCATGAGATATAAAATCTTTACCCAATGCATTGGAGGGAGATATAGGTTCCACCCATCTCATAATGATATCATTCTTATGTGTTCCACAAAACCATACATCATACATCATTGCATAACCCATGTAATAAAAATGGGAATCTTAAACATCGTGACATCATCAAACAATTCATATAAGATAAAGGAATTCATAAAAATAATTCCATCACAACATAATCAAATCAATGTAATAATAGGGATAGAAATAGATCCCTATATTATCTTAGATGGAAAATAATTTTGATAAAACACTTGAACTCCATTCTTGAGGAAAATATCCTTTCTACTTCAAAAATATTTTCCTTTCTTAACATGTCATACAATTTTAAACTAAAAGAAGTTGTTTAAAAATAAAATTGAAAACTTGTAAAGGAAGCTTCTTGGAAATAATGTTTTAAAAATCCATTCATGCCGTATAAGTTAAAAAACATTCTTCTCGTACTTTTGTCAGAAAATTCAAAAAGTACCTCGTATGAAAAACGACAAAAGATTCCCTTCATATCTTTTACTAAAAACTCAACGAAGGGTAAAATTGGATATAAACTATTGTATAAGGATATAAATATTACATTTTGAAGAAACATGGATTTGGATGATAGAATACACCCCAGTAAATAACAAAGTATAAACAATCTCGGATAAAAATGAGATTGTGATATTTCCCTTACCATAGGTCCGATTTGCTTCATAAGTGTCCGAACCTCCTGTATAATGATTTAAATAATGTTATTGACTTATTCCAGAATCATACTTATTGTTATGATATCATATATGGTCATATTCTTAGCTTCTTATTAGTAATATTTCATTACTACTTGTTATTCGGGTGTTTATTACTTTTTGTTCTTATGCGTGTTTTGTCAAATAAATTCTTATTCTTCTCTTTAGGTTATAGATACCTCATTTCCAGAATGGTATTAGTGTAATATATATCATATTCATTCATTTAATTCATTTATATAATCATTATGAAACAAAGATCATGTAGAATGAGTCGCATCACATCGTGGAGACGGTATTCCGTACGTACGCACGAGTGATGATATCGTTCCTATGATCGTGGAATTGTATTGGAGTGTATGTATACTATTTAAGAATCAATATCACTTTATAATGGTCATATATAGTCATTATTTACACCATTATACCCATTCAAGTAAGGTGGTGGTGGAAAATAGATTACACCAGGGCGTGGAGACAGTATTCCGTACGTATGCACGTGCGGTGATTTCTTTTTCCGTAGGATGGATAGATGGTGAAATAGGGTTGTTTCATACTTATAATAACATATCAGTATATGAGTGATACTGATGTTATTACTTAATAATGAAACAACTAATGAAGAAGAAGTGGAAGAATAAATAAATATGAAAGAATCGGTATCGAACATTACCTCTTCTTTGAAGTGCTTCTTTGAGACCTCCTTTTAGGGCACTAAAATAGGTCTTTGAAGAATACCAGAACCTCTAGGATGTTTTTAGGGAAGTGTAGTGGAGAATTTGGTAGGGTTTGTCCGAGCTTGAAGGCTCAAAGTGGTGTGAGAAAGAGGGGGAGGAGGTGCCCTTTTATAAGGGAGGAGAGGGGCACCTTTGGAATAACTAAAAATATTATTTTATTATAAAGTCAAATTCGCTTTTAAATAGCTCAAAATTGATATATTTCGAAGATAAGGTGGGTAGGGGTCTAAATACTCTCATCTAATAGAATTTAGACAAGTTTAGGTATCAATTTTAACCTTATCATTTAGATTTAACTTTAAGTTAGATAATTTATCTTTTACCTTGTCTTCTTGTTTTCTTACACTATAAGGTTAATAAACTTACTATATCAAGCCAAACGAACCCCAAGTTGTTTATTATTAAAATATATAACCTTATCTAAGTCATTTGGCCGAACCTTAGATTTTTAGGAATAAAATAACAATTAATAATATAATATTTGTTTTAAAAACTATTTAATGTCAATTTTGACACAATTTAGTAATTGATTTTTTTGAAAATCATAACAGAATTATTAGTTCAAAACAAGTTACTTAAATCAATAATTACTTGTCATATTAACCTAGAAAATTATTTTAATTCATAAAAAGTCTCAAATTACATTTATTTGGGTATTTATAACATCAATTATCTCAATATTTCATTAATAAGATAATTACTGCATCATCTTTGTGTCATAAATAAATTAACTTATCTAAAGTCTAAAAATTAAAAATAAAATATCATTATGTATGAAATTTTTTTATCTTTCTAATGAATATTTATAGTTGAATTTATCTTATTTATAACCCCATATTAAAAATGGTTTACTTATTAAACATTGATTTTAACTATTTTAACCCTTCTTTAAATAAATTAATAATAAATGTCCTAATCTAATCCAAGTGGGACTAAATGGTCATATTTTTTTCCTAAGGTTTTTTTTGGTCGAATTAAACTTGTCAAATAGAATTAGGACATGTTTTAGGGTAATAATAATGTCATTTTTACCCTTAATTTCCCTATTTACTTTTAACCGTGGTAAAAAAAGTAAAAAGTTACTATTCACCAAAAAATTATTTTCATCTCATTGAACCACATTTTACTTACTGACATCAACCGTGTCTCTAGGATTTTAGAAATTCCACTCACAGAAGCGGTAAAATTACGTTTTATGAAAAATTCAGTTTTCTAACTACCACTTAGTGGTTTCACTATTCATCAAAAATTGAATGTTTTTAGAAAAATACCAAAATTTTACCCTAGGCTAATTTCGATATTCCGAATCCAAAAATGAAGTCCATTTTGAAAAATAAAATTTATAAAATTTCAAAAAGGGGTTATTACTATTCATAACGGCTAGTTTTAATAATATTTTAATAGCATATCATTATTTAGTGAAACTCGGTATTGCGTACGACACAAGCTATCGAGGAAGGCCACGGTTGCGTGTAAAGCAAGCCAAGATAGTGTTTTGTGTAGTGAAAGATTCCTTTTATGATTTATGTAACATAAAAACAAAATATTTCACATAAAAGTCTCAGGTGTTACATTCTATCCCCCTTAAAATGAATTTCGCCCTCAAAATTCGTCCCTTTGTAACAAACAGATGAAGATACCTCTCCCTCATCATATCCTCAAGCTCCCATGTAGCTTCTTCTAATTAGTGGTTCCTCCATAAAACTTTCACCAATCGAGTGGTCTTGCTTCGTAGGACTTTTTCGCTACGATCTAGAATCTCTATCGGCTGTTCTTCAAAAGAAAGATCTTGCTCCAGCGGTACAACTTCTGAGCTAGGTACATGTGAAGGATCAGGTATGTACTTTCTCAGGAGAGATACATGGAACACATTGTGAACTTGAGAGAGATTCGGTGGAAGCGCCAATCGGTAAGCTACCTTCCCAACACGATTCAGTATTTCGAAAGGACCGATATATCTAGGGCTCAACTTCCCCTTCTTTCCAAATCTCATGACTCTCTTCCAGGGAGATATTCGTAAGAACACTTTATCACCCACTTCAAACTCTAGGTATTTTCTTTGGTTGTCGGCAAAACTTTTCTGTTGACTCTGAGCTGCTCTTATGTGTTGTTGAACAGATCTGACCTTTTCTGCCATTTCATCAACGAGATCAGGTTCTAATAGCTTTCTTTCCCCAACTTCATCCCAGCAAGTTGGTGTCCTGCATTTCTTTCCATAGAGAGCTTCATAAGAAGCCATCTGAATACTAGAGTGAAAGCTATTATTATATGAAAATTCCACCAAAGGTAGGTGTTGATCCCAACCACCTTTGAAATCCATAGAGCAAGATCTCAACATATCTTCTAGAGTTTGAATTGTTCTCTCAGATTGACCGTCTGTCTGAGGATGATAAGCAGTGCTGAAACTCAACTCTGTATCTAGAGTATGCTGAAGACTTCACCAGAAATTCGAGGTAAATCTCTGATCCCGATCAGATATAATAGAAAGTGGTACTCCATGCAATCTTACCACTTCCTTTACATATATCCTGGAAAGCTGATCCAGAGAGAAATCCTCTCTAATAGCAATGAAGTGTGCAGACTTGGTAAGACGATCAACTATGACCCAGATAGCATTATTGCCTTTGGATGTTTTAGGAAGTCATGTGACAAAGTCCATATTGATGTTTTCCCATTTCCATTCGGGTATGGGTAATGGTTGTAACATCCCCTTAGACTTCTGTCTCTCAGCTTTAACTTGCTGACAAACCAAGCATCGAGAGACATATTCAGCAACATCTCTTTTCATGCCATCCCACCAGAAGTACTCTTTCATGTCCATATACATCTTCCTACTTCCATGATGAATAGAGAATGAAGAACTATGAGCCTCATCCAGCAGCTCCTTCTTTAATTCCGGGATGGGAGGAATACAAACCCGATTCCTGAACTTTATTATGCCATCACAATCAAGGTTAAATTCAGGAACATTTCTCACCTTCTTTTGTAACTCGACATCTTCTTTCTGTGCCTCTTTAAACTTCACATGTATAGATGGTTGAACATTCATTTGAGAAAGATAAGATTTTTCCACTTCCATTATAATTCCAAGATCCATCCTTTGTAAATCCATAAATATTGGATCTTTTGTGATCCTCATCATGGATAAACTGGCATGGTCTTGTTGACTTAAAGCATCTGCCACCTTGTTTGCTTTCCCAGGGTGGTAATGGATTGAGCAGTCATAATCCTTAATCAACTCCAACCATCTTCTTTGATGCATATTCAGCTCCTTTTGTGTGAAATTATACTTTAAACTTTTATGATCAGTATAAATGTCACACCTTTCTCCATAAAGATAATGCCTCCAAATCTTTAATGCAAAGATTACCGCAGCTAACTCCAAATCATGTGTTGGGTAATTTTGCTCATGGATTTTCAAATGTCGTGAGGCATAAGCTATCACTATATCATTTTGCTTAAGAACACACCCCAATCCCTTCTTGGATGCATCACTATAGATCACAAACCTTTCTCCACTACAAGGCAGTGTGAGCACAGGTGCACTGGATAACCTTCTTTTCAACTCCTTGAAATTCTCTTCACATTCTTCCGTCCAAACAAACTTAACTCCTTTCCGAGTCAACTTGGTGAGTGGATTAGATAATCATGAAGAATTTTTCACAAAACGTCGATAATATCCAGCCAAACCAAGAAAACATAGGATCTCAGTTACTGTTGTTGGTCTCGACCATCTTTCGATAACCTCTGTTTTTGCTGGATCCACAGATATCCCCTATTTTGAGATTATGTGACCCAAAAATGAAACATTTTGAAGCCAAAATTCACACTTGTTAAATTTGGCATAAAGCTTATCCTTTCTCAGGGTCTTCAATATAATTCTCAAGTGATCTTTATGTTCTTCCTTTCTCTTTGAATAGACAAGAATATCATCTATAAAGACTACCAAAAATTGATCAAGATAGTCTCTAAAGACTCTATTCATCAGATCCATGAACATAGCAGGGGCATTAGTAAGACCAAATGGCATCACTATAAATTCATAGTGTCCATACCTTGTACGGAAAGTCGTCTTTGGTATATCCTCCCTTTTGACCCTTAATTGATGATACCCTGAACGAAGATCAATCTTGGAGAAGTATTGAGCTCCGCGTAGTCGGTCAAATAAGTCATCAATGCGTGGGAGAGGATATTTGTTCTTGATAATGATCTTGTTAAGTTCTCGATAATCAATACAGAGTCTCATTGATCCATATTTCTTCTTAACAAATAGAACAGGTTCTCCCCAAGGTGACGCACTAGAGCGTATGAATCCCTTATCAAGATTCTCTTGGAGTTGATTCTTCAATTCCTGCAACTCAATTAGGGCCATTCTATAAGGTGTCTTTGAAATAGGCAAAGCACCCGGTACGAGTTCTATTGAAAACTCAACTTCACGATTTGGTGGAAGACCCAGTAATTCCTCCGGAAAGACATCATCAAACTCCCGTAAAATGGGCATATTCTTAATCGTGAGTTTCTCACCAACCATTTGAGATAAATTACCTTCATTTAGTGGAATCAAGACCCATAAGGTAGAATTAATTTCCACTGGAAGGTTATGTTCATCCTTGCATTGATAGACGATCATAGATTGATCTGGAATATGAAATGTGACTTCCCTTCTTTGGAAATTTATATGAGCTCCATATAAAGAAATCCAATCCATGCCAAGAATCACATCAAATTCCACTATAGGAAGGATCACAATATTTGCAGGAAGCACTTTCCCAAAAACTTCGATCGGAGAAGAATTATAAACTTTTGATGCGACTGTTGTGCCATTAGGTGTTGTCACAGCTAACTCAACATCTAATTGTTGAGGTAATATGGTGATACCCTTAGAAAATTCTTCAGAAATAAAAGAGTGGGTGGATCCAGAATCAAATAAAACATTTGCTACTTTAGAGTGGATGGTAAGTGTACCTTTCACCGCATCATTATCATACTCCACATCACTGATAGAAATTGCACGTGACTTTCCTTTGTCTTTAGCCTTAAGAGTTTGATGATGTCGACCATCATCATCAACCCTTGGATTAGGGCATTTATTGGCATAATGTCCCATCTCCTTGCACTTGAAACATTGAAGTGTAGTAGGTTCATTCTGTGTATCCCTTCCTTTGTTTGCATCATTAGACATCTTTTTCCCATCATCGCGGCATTCAAATGCCCGATGACCTTCCTTTCCACACTTGAAACATTTACTTGTCCCTTTAAGAAAATTCCCTCTATGTTTCTTTCCACACTTTGAGCATAAGGTAAAGCTCATCTTATTTTCAGTGTGCTCTTTAGATTTTCCTTTGAATTCCATTTTTCTCTTCTTATCAAACCCATATGACTGATGGTTTACTCCAATCTCCATCTCAACTTTGAGAGCACATCGAATGATTTCCTCGTAGCTATTGAAGTCCCTTATGGCTAAGGCCCTTCAAAGACTTGGTTTTAAGCCACTAAAGAATCGATCGATCTTACTCTTAGGTTGGATAATAATACCAGAAGTGTACCTTGCAAGTCTTGTAAAATTTGCTTCATAGGTACCAAAAGATTCATCATCCTTTTACTTCAGTTTAAGAAACTCTTTCTCCATATTTGTTCGGAGAATACGTGGGAAGAACTTATTGAAAAATAAGTTCTTGAACTCGTCCCATTCCATTGACTCAATTTCATCCCTTTGCCTCGTATTCTTAATAATATTCCACCATTCATCAGCATCACCTTCCAAACGATACACTAATAATATGACTTTATCATGCTCAGAACATTGAAGAACTGAAAATATCTTTTCAGTAGTACTAATCCATTGTTCAGCAACTAATGGATCAGTAGACCCGCTGAATGAAGGTGGACGCTGTCTCATGAAGGATTCAACATAATGTTGCTCCTTCCTTTACTCGTTTGGAAGTCCTGCATGATTCATAGCTTGAGAAAGTTGTGTGAGCATGGCTACAAGATTTTGCATTCCAGCTCCCATAACGTTTGGTTTCTCATGGGGACAATCATTGCATTGCCCGTCGGATTCCGCATTAACACAGTTCCTTCAGGTTCCATCCATTGACAAAAACCAATAAGAATAGTGTGAGAAACACTAATTATAATAGGAAAACCACATAATCAAGAATAAAATTTCACACTTAAGGTCTTATCATAGGTTATTCATGGCCATTTCTAAAACACTAAGATTTTGTTCTATGCTTATACTTATCCTTAGGGTTCTTACTAAGGCTTTCACATTCTAGTTTTCAAAGGTTGACTATACCTTTCCTCTAATACCAACTATAACGACCCATACATTACATACATTGTTAACACTTCAAAATTGAAGCATACTTATTACAACATATAACAAAACCACGAAAGGACCGTATAGGTATAGTGTCTTTAGAAACTGGGAAACATAAACAACTAGTTCATAAAGCGTCTACATTGTCTCCCATTTATTTCATCATATCTATAGTCCCTTTTGGCATATCTTACTTAATAACGTTCTTCCTATCCTGGGGAAAGAAAACATACAAAAGGGTGAGCTCAAATGCTCAGTAAGGGTAAACAAAATAAATATCAATCACATCATATTCATAAGAACATAACTTTTGGAAATCTTAACCTGCAAAAGAGAGCATAATTTCATAACATGGGATAAATCATAGTAGTGAAATTGAATCCCAATAATCATAACATAAAACATTAAACTTTGTGGAATACACACATAATCATAGAGAATCATTTCTTATTAGTCAAGACTCATTTCCAAGACTATCTTAGTGGAGAAAGTCCATTTCTGAACCGAGTTCACTCCTCGTTTCAGTCCTGTTTCACTGAACCGGTATAACCTACCGTTCCAGCCATGTCTATCTCATGAGATATAAAATCTTTACCCAATGCATTTGAGGGAGATATAGGTCCCACCCATCTCATAATGATACCATTCTTATGTGTGCCACAAAATCATAAATCATACATCATTGCATAACCCATGTAATAAAAATGGGAATCTTAAACATCGTGACATCATCAAACAATTCATATAAGATAAAGGAATTAATAAAAATAATTCCATAACAACATAATCAAATCAATGTAATAATAGGTATAGAAGTAGAACCCTATATTATCTTAGATGGAAAATAATTTTGATAAAACACTTGAACTCCATTCTTGAGGAAAATATCCTTTCTACTTCAAAAATATTTTCCTTTCTTAACATGTCATACAATTTTAAACTAAAAGAATTTGTTTAAAAATAAACTTGAAAACTTGTAAAGTAATCTTCTTGGAAATAATTTTTTAAAAATCCATTCATGCCGTATAAGTTAAAAAAACATTCTTCTCGTACTTTTGTCGGAAAATTCAAAAAGTACCTCGTATGAAAAACGACAAAAGATTCCCTTCATATCTTTTACTAAAAACTCAACGAAGGGTAAAACTGGATATAAACTATTGTATAAGGATATAAATATTACATATTGAAGAAACATGGATGTGGATGATATAATACACCCCAGTAAATACCAAAGTATAAACAATCTCGGATAAAAATGAGATTGTGATATTTCCCTTACCTTAGGTCTGATTTGCTTCGTAAGTGTCTGAACCTCCTGTATAATGATTTAAATAATGTTATTGACTTATTCCAGAATCATACTTATTGTTATGGTATCATATATGGTCATATTCTTAGCTTCTTATTAGTAATATTTCATTACTATTTGTTATTCGGGTGTTTATTACTTTTTGTTCTTATGTGTGTTTTGTCGAATAAATTCTTATTCTTCTCTTTAGGTTATAGATACCTCATTTCCAGAATGGTATTAGTGTAATATATATCATATTCATTCATTCAATTCATTTATATAATAATTATGAAACGAAGATCATGTAGAATGAGTCGCATCACATCGTGGAGACGGTATTCCGTACGTACGCACGAGTGATGATATCGTTCCTATGATCATGGAATTGTATTGGAGTGTATGTATTCTATTTCAGAATCAATATCACTTTATAATAGTCATATATATTCATTATTTACACCATTATACTCATTCAAGTAAGGTGGTGGTGGAAAATAGATTACACCACGGCGTGGAGACGGTATTCCGTACGTATGCACGTGCGGTGATTTCTTTTTCCGTAGGATGGATAGATGGTGAAATAGGGTTGTTTCATACTTATAATAACATATCATTATATGAGTGATACTGATGTTATTACTTCATAATGAAACAACTAAAGAAGAAGAAGTGGAAGAAGAAATAAAGATGAAAGAATCGGTAACAGACATTACCTCTTCTTTGAAGTGCTTCTTTGAGAAATCCTTTTAGGGAACTAAAATAGGTCTTTGAAGAAGACCAGAACCTCTAGGATGTTTCTAGGTAAGTGGAGAGGAGAAATGTTTAGGGGTTGGCCGAGCATGAAGGCTCAAAGTGGTGTGAGAAAGAGGGGGAGGAGGTGCCCTTTTATAAGGGAGGAGAGGGGCACCTTTGGAATAACTAAAAATATTATTTTATTATAAAGTCAAATTAGGTTTTCAATAGCTCCAAATTGATATATTTCTAAGATAAGGTGGGTAGGGGTCGAAATCCTCTCATCTAATAGAATTTAGACAAGTTTAGGTATCAATTTTAACCTTATCATTTAGATTTAACTTTAAGTTAGATAATTTATCTTTTACCGTGTCTTCTTGTTTTCTTACACTATAAGGTTAATAAACTTACTATATCAAGCCAAAAGAACACCACGTTGTTTATTATTAAAATATATAACCTTATCTAAGTCATTTTTCCGAACCATAGATTTTTAAGAATAAAATAACAATTAATAATATAATATTTGTTTTAAAAACTATTTTATGTCAATTTTGACACTATTTAGTAATTGATTTTTGTGAAAATCATAACAGAATGATTAGTTCGAGAAAAGTTACTTAAATAAATAATAACTTGTCATATTAACCTATAAAATTAGTTTAATTCATAAAAAGTCTCTAATTACATTTATTTGGGTATTTATATAATCAATTATGTCAATATTTCATTAATAAGATAATTATTGCATCATCTTTCTGTCATAAATAAATTAACTTATTTAAAGTCTAAAATTTTAAAAATAAAATATCATTATTTAGGAAATATTTTTATGTTTCTAATGAATATTTATAGTTGAATTTATATTATGTATAACCCCATATTAAAAATGATTTACTTATTAAACTTTGATTTTAACTATTTTAACCCTTCTTTAAATAAATTAATAATAAATGTCCTAATCTAATCCAAGTGGGACTAAATGGTCATATTTTATTCCTAAGGTTGTTTTTGGTCGAATTAAACTTGTCCAATAGAATTAGGACATGTGTTAGGGTAATAATAATATCATTTTTACCCTTAATTACCCTATTTACTTTTAACCGTGGTAAAAAAAGTAAAAAGTTACTATTCACCAAAACAATTATTTTCATCTCATTGAACCACATTTTACTTACTGACATAAACCGTGTCTCTCGGATTTTTGAAATTCCACTCACAGAAGCGGTAAAATTAAGTTTTATGAAAAATTCAGTTTTTTAACTACCACTTAGTGGTTTCACTATTTATCAAAAATTGAAAGTTTTTAGAAAAATACAAAAATTTCACCCTAGGCAAATTTCGATATTCTGAATCCAAAAATGAAGTCCATTTTGAAAAATAAAATTTATAAAATTTCAAAAAGTGGTTATTACTATTCATAATGGCTAGTTTTAATAATATTTTAATAGCATATCATTGTTTAGTGAAAACTCGGTATTGCGTACGACACAAGCTATCGAGGAAGGCCGCGGTTGCGTGTAAAGCAAGCCATGATAGTGTTGTGTGTAGTGAAAGATTCCTTTGATGATTTATATAACATAAAAACAAAATATTTCACATAAAAGTCTTGGGTGTTACAATTGGTTCCAATGTCACATGGTATATATTATTCTATGAAAATGTGTCATCAAACACAATAGGAAAGAGATATAATGAATAATATCTTATACATTTCTGTGATATGATCAATCATGTATGTCATGTTATGTACTATGATTTATATATCATATTCCATGAGAATTTAAGGCTGATATCAATATGATAAAGGTGAAAAACATTGGTATAATATTAAGGTTATCATTAAGTATCTATGTTATACTAAGGATATATTTCTGGTATGTGGAGGAGGAGAGTAGATCATCATCATGTGTTATACTGATGGTAGCTTTAAAATAGATTAGAATGATCTGAATTTTCTGTTAGGATTTGTATTTAGCCTCAACATAGGAGTTTTGAGATGGAAGAGCTCAAACCAACCAGTTTTCATTGACTCTAAAATAGATTCAATTATATAATAAATTCTAATATATCCAAATAAGTTATTTAGAAATAAAACTTTGTCTTATATATTGATTTGGTTCCTAAAAGTAAAGACCCTATAACATTATATTATGATAATAATGCAGTAGTGGCTCTCACAAAGGATCAAAGGTCACACTAGTGGAAAAATCACATACACAATAATTGTCATCTATTGAGGGTTTTTTCATAGAGGTTTGAAGTTATTGTGAGAAAACTTTCCACATAAGATAACATGGAATACCCCTAGAATAAATTCTTATCTCAATGGAATCATGAGTATCATGTGAGAGCTAGTATATGAATTTTTTTATTAGTTGGATTTATTTCAAGTTTGGTTTTGTTGGACTTCATTCCCTAAAACCAACTTCTATGTAATTTATTGTTAGATGTATTCATTTTTTTGAAAATTAATAATCTTCTAATCACATAATTATTGTTCTTATACATGACAATGTATGTGATAATTTTATAAGACTAACAGTCACATATAAAGATTTTAGTTGTTACCTATTATAATGAGAACCCATAATTTCTACAATAATATTCTTAAATATATCTTCTATATCTAGATAATATCATTTTATCGAATTTGAAAGATGTTGGCTATCAAGTTCAGAGACTAATATGACTATGAGGAACTTTCTCATGGTGTATGCCATAAGTAATTTCTAGTGTATTAGATTTTGAGAACACAACCCATCAGTAGAAAATATATATTTATATGTGTCATTGGATGTTACTATATATAGTAACTTTTATTTCTCCTTATACATTAATATTATTATTAGTGGTTATAATTAGTCACATACATAGATGTATTGATAAAAACAATGATGATATTTGTCCATGGTAAAGTTGGATACATTGGGGGAATAATGATTAAAATTGAATTGATGAATAATGTAAGAAAGGATTTCATCATTCTTTTATTTAATGTAACTTTATATATCAGACCCCTTGATGAGAATGGAACAACCTAAATAAACCCATAGACATGGTATTCTATGGGAAGGATTATTTTCATAAAGTCAAAGTGTAACACCTAGAAACTATAAAAGGATAAAAAATTTGGAACCACTTTGTGTATAAGGTTGTATTTGTTGTCAATAGTAGTCAATGAATATCAAAATGAAGGAGATCAAGAAGAACTCCAATGAAATGGAGGAATAGAAGATCATAATGAAGGAGATCATGAAGTACTTTGATGAAGTAGAGGAATGGTAATTCAGACGATTTTTTTACTAATCATAAGTTCAAAGAACATGTGTCAAAGGTGATACATTATTTACAATAATGAAGAATGTGAGGTGTAATCCATCTGAGGATGATTAAAGAAGAATGGTGTTTTTGGATGAAGACCATGCAATTCTTCATTATTTCATGAGAACCATGGGTTTTGAGGAAGACCATTAAATTACTCATTATTGCATGAGAACCATGGGTTTTTGATGAAGACCATGCAACTACTCATGATTTCATGAGAACCATGCAAGAGACTTCTTGACGAATTAAATCATATGGTTTGCATGAAGTAGATCATGACGGTTGATGAAGAAGAAAATGTGTAAATGATTGGAATTATAAGATGGTCATGCAGGGATTGGAATTCTGAGATAGTCATGCACATCACATTTTCATAAAAGATGATGATGATAAATTTATTCCTTCAAAGAATACATATCACAATAGTGGAGTTTGTGATAAAAGCAGAAGAGTTGCTCAAGGATACAGATCACCAAAAAGAAGTTCTTTTGAGATGATCATGCTTGTTGACAGAGCAAACAAATGACATAAAAATTTGTTGACAAAGGAGATTCCATGGTGGCATGTCGAGTTCAAGGACTGTGGATAATGATCCATGTTTTATTCAAGGAACATCGACAAAGGAATGGATGATCTAGAGGCGGACAAAAAGAGAAGATAAAAGGTGGCACCGTTTCCCAGTGTTTGCCAAATTATTGGGCCTGAAAATCAATAAATAAAGAAAAGTGTTTTTGGAAAAGGGACTTGCACGCCGAGGTCTTGGAAGATAGGAAACTTGCGCGCCATATGTTTTTGAAGATCAGATTATCAAAATTTGGCAAAGGGATAAGGGTCGCGCAAGTTTTGGTGAGGTCGCACAGGTGACTTGCGCACTGTGAAGAGACTTGCACGCCGATGCCATAGAAGCCTGATAACTTGCATGCCTATGGGTTTTCAAGATCAGAAGATCAAAATTTGGCAAAGTAAAGAGGTCCGCGCATGTTTGGAAGTTGGTCATGCAAGTGACTAGTAGGGGAAGAGACCTGCGCGCCGAGACTTGAACGTCGATGGTTGACTTGCGTGTCGTCGTGCAGGGTGGTCAAATTGCCTATAAATACTGGACCATCCCTCCTCATTTCCCATGGAGCTAAACCCTTAGAGAAAATCAGAGCTCTTGTCGCACAGGTGTAGGAGTCGCGCAAGTGGTGAGTGGTCGTGCAAGTGGTTTGGAGAGACTTGCACGGCAGCTCTTAGAAGTTGTGCGTCGGTTGATGGTTGCGCGCCCAAGGTAATTTGGGAAAGAAAGGAAGTGAGTCGCGTAGGTTTGAAGTTCAAGAAGGCAGTGTCCCATAGGTGCTTTGGTGACACTTGCACGCCGGTTTGGACTTGCGCGTCGAAGAATTGCGCGCCGTATTGGGACTTACGTGTCGTATTGAGACTTGCGCACCGGGCTTTAAAAGGAGCGCCAGGTGTTGTTGGAGAGCGCTCGCCTTTCTGGAGATGCACGAGAGCTGAAATATTCCTTGATACATTCAGTGTAAAGTGATATCAAAGAGGAAATCTAAATGATAAATTCACGATCTCATGCATACATGCAGAACTGATTCTGACAATGCCAAGTAAGCTGAGCTTCACTTATTGAGTAATAACATTAGTGGTTGTGATTCAGGCAAAAGAAGACAATAGGATCTACTGTATTAGTCATTTCACTAAAGAAGAAGGTTTGAACTAAAAAGAGCATCAACTCTGAACCCTGATGCAAGCAAAGTCTCATGATGAACAGGAGACAAATACTTCAATGCAAATATATTGAAGAGACCTTCACGTCTATAAACTGAGCGGGACTTCACCAACGGCAGTGAGCCAGGGGGAGTCAATAGTAGTGACCCGAGGGATGTAGTGAGCTATCCCTAAACCTTTTGTAAAGGCAGTGAGCCTGGGACAGAGTGACTATTCCCGAACCATTGTAATCCACAACTAGTGAAGATTAGTGGAATTTGGTACGACCGATAACTTGTCGGCGTATGCTCCTTGGACGTAGCCCTTAGTGGTGAACCAAGTAAAATTGTGGTGTTATCTCTTTGCATGTGAATGTTTCATTGCTGATCATATCAATCATACATGTTTAAGTAGTTCCTACAAACGTGGGAACAAGATCCACAACTTTAAGAAGAAAAAGTTGGCACCCTGATTCATCCCTCCCCTTGCAGGGTGTCCCAGGGTCCTACAAGTGGTATCAGAGGGAAAGGTTGACATATGTTGGATATTCTCCAGTAATTATTTTCAGAATAGGATTTGAGTTTCTTTCCTAAAGTCAACAATGAAGACCAGTCTTGATGAAGATTTAGTAATTTCTGAGCAGAATTCTACATCTAGAAAGACCATGAAAAACAGGAAAAAAAAGAGAAGAAGCAGGTAAAGAAGTCCAACATATCCAAAAAAGATTCAGTGTCTTGTTCTCCATGCCATTCCAATAAAGAAGAAATATCAGGCTTGGAAAGTATCGAGAAGGTGGATCAGAATTCTTCCAGAGGAAAGGATGACATCCCTAATTCAAGCTTTCAGGAAAAACTCTAAACATATCTGCATGATATTCTTGAAGAAAGGGTTGCTATTATTTGTAGCCTATTCCAATCTATGTAGGTTGAGATCACTCGATTAGAAAGGGAAGCTGACAATATGGAAAAGGGGTTGGAAAGAAAAGTTATGGAAATTATGAGGCTCACCAAACAGGTGAAAGTCTTTGAAGAAAAAGAGGAAGTCAATAAGACTCTAAAAGAAAAGATCCATGCACTTGAAGATGAGCTGAAGAAGAGTAATGAAGTCAAGAGTTTTTGTTTGGAAGAAATTTCCATGAAATTCAGGGAACTTGACTCTTTGTTACAAAACAAAGTTAAGATGCATGAAGATGATGTTGAAAGATTGAAGAAGACTTGTGAAGAGAAGATGATCGTGATTGAAGATCAGAAGATCATCCTCAATATTTAGGGTCAAAAATTGGAAGCCCAATTGACCAAGATTGAGAATAAACATATTGAGACTTCACAAAAGGATTAAATGAGTGATGCTTGTAATCAATGTTCGTCGGAGTAATCTAAAGCTGAAATACCTCCAACATGTGACATGAAGATTATGACATCTCTTGATTATCCACATCAATAATCAGTTGTTGCTGGTACTCAATGCTCATTGTAGGATTCTATTGTCTAAAGACCTCCAACATGTGATAAGAAGATCATGACTTCACTCATTGATCTATCACAAGAAACTGAGAAAGTGAAGGTACCATCCAAACTATCTTGTACTCATGTTTCTAAATACACTCCTAAAATCATTGTGGGTTGGAAGAAAAGTTCTAAACAAGTATGGATGATGAAAGGTGAGAAGAAGAAACCTTCCACCATGGCTAGGGTGGATAAGAAGAAAAAGGAGGAAGTTGGTTCCTCAAATAGAGCACAAAAGATTAATTATAAGGCCCAACAACCTCATACAAAAGATACAAAGAAGAAAAGATTTTTGGGTCAATGTTGGTGCTGCAACAGATTTGGGCATTGTGCACTGGATTGTTGGTACAATCCCTTTAATGAAAAATCACAAAGAAAGACTCTACCAAAGGGAAGAAATCCAGAGAAGAATAAGCAACATCAGAAGGTCCACAAGCATCTGTTTACAGCAAACAGATTTGGAATGCTTGATAACATCTGTGATATATACAACGGAAGTGGTCACAAGGTAGGTACATGCTCATATCAACATGCGTTCACTGTTGATAAGAAAAGAAGACCTTTGATGCCGTCTAACTATGAAGCAAGTACCTTGGGTAGAAACCAGAAGAATGGTGTGAGAACACATTTCTCCAAGAAGATATCAAGTAGGGAATCTAAGAAGACCCAGGATTTTAGATCCATGAAATTGAAGGGTCATTCATCCAAAAGAAACACTAAGTGTGATGAAACTTAGATGAACCCATGTGGAAGACCCAAACCAACTTCAATAGTTCCAAATGACATATTGGTCATCTGGACTGAAGATTTGAAAATAATGAAGAAACTAGAAGATGAAAAGGCCAAGGTTGGTGACAAAGGAAAAGAAAAAATTTCACATGATGAAGACACAGTGCATGAGAGATTGAAAACCAAGATAAAAACACGTGTCAAAGAAGTTCTGTATGAGAGATGCAAGAAATCTGGTCACATTGAAAAAGTTTGCCTAATCTTAATACCAGAGCAATAAGCAGTCCTTAAGAGGAGTAAGAATGTATCATTCAAGATGGATGTTAAGAAGAACAATTCCTCACACAAAGTAGAAGAGAATGTGAAGAAATCCATGCCACATCAACAGATGTTAGAACATATGTTCAAATGTGTAGGCATGAAGACTGGAGTGAATAGAGGAACATGGTTGAGAAAAGAACCTCAACCATACAAATCATATTAATGAAGCAAGGAGGAACCACCTTATTCCCGTATTCATTTCTGTATTGTATTTGTGCTAATAATGCAGGGAATTGAAGGTGAATCATGCTCTCAGGGGGAGAACCTGAGAAGTAGTTAATGTTGTCAACTCTTGATAGCCAATCCAAAAAAAAGGTTTCCATCCTTATTAGATTATTCAATTGATATTCAAATATTAAGATGATGAAGGATCACTCTTGATGAAGATGATGAGGAGTGTTTCCCTTGAGGGGGAGAAAAATGAAGAAGATTCCAAAATCACTGTTTCAATCAATATCAACTCTAGCTAGTATCAAATGCAGTTACATTGAAAATTTATTGAAGAACATGTCATTGGAGAAGTTATGTCATTTCTCAATCTCTCAACCTTGGTTACTCAGATCATTCTACAAAGGGGGAGTAACTGAATTGATCAGTGACATAAAAAGAATGGAAGTTCCCCAAGGCCACTTATCCTACTGATAGCACTTGAATGTTTTTGATCTGTTTGCTGATGTGAGTGTAAGAGTTTCAGGTTGATTATTCCCTATCACATTTCATTTTCTTCTACCTGAAATAAAAGTGGTAAACCCTTGAAGACAAAATATATGAGTTCTCATCTCATGATGGTATCATGATCTGTGAATAATGGACAACCTTGTTGACTTAATCAAATCCTCTTGTTTTCTACATCGAGCATTTCTCAAGTAGACAAGTGAAATGATTAATGATATATTGATTAAGTATGGATTGATACCCTCCCTACCATGCACTTTGAATTTCTTGTCAATAAGGGGGAGAGAAAGTGAAATGAATGTTTGAAAAGAAAAGTTGACTGAAGAGAAGATTCTTATTTTGATATTGACAAATTCATTTCAGAAGATTTATAAGGTATTGACAACAAAATACAAAGGGGGAGATTGTTGGAACCACTTTGTGTATAAGGTTGTATTTTTTGTCAATAGTTGTCAATGAAGATCAAAATGAAGGATATCAAGAAGTACTCCAATTAAATTGAGGAATGGAAGATCAAAATGAAGGTGATCATGAAGTACTCCAATGAAGTAGAGGAATAGTAATTCAGACGATTGTTGTACTGATCATAAGTTCAAAGAAAATGTGTCAAAGGTGATACATTTTTTAATACAATGAAGAATTTGAGGTGTAATCCATCTGAGGATGACTAAAGAATAATGGGGTTTTTGGATGAAGACCATGAAATTCCTCATTATTGCATGAGAACCATGGGTTTTGATGAAGACCATGAAATTCCTCATTATTGCATGAGAACCATCGGTTTTTGATGAATTCCATGAAATTACTCATTATTGCATGAGAATCATGCAAGAGACTTCTTGACGAATTAAATCATATGGTTTGCATGAAGTAGATCATGATGGTTGATGAAGAAGACAATGTGCAAATGATTGGAATTCTAAGATGGTCGTGTGGGGATTGGAATTCTAAGATATCCATGCACATCACATTGTTATAGAAGATGATGATGATAAAGTTATTCCTTCGCCCAAGTTTGTAAGTTGGTCGCGCAAGTGACTAGCAGGGGAAGATACCTGCGCGTCGAGACTTGCACGTCGATGGTTGACTTGCGCGACGTCACGCAGGGTGGTCAAATTGCCTATAAATACTGGACCACCCATCCTCATTTCCCAAGGAGCTCAACCCTTAGAGAAAATCAGAGCTCTCGTCACGCAGGTGTAGGAGTCGCGCAAGTGGTGAGTGGTCGCGCAAGTGGTTTGGAGAGACTTGCACGCCAGGTCTTAGAAGTTGTGTGCCAGTTGATGGCTGCGTGCCCAAGGTGATTTCGGTGAGAAAGGAAGTGAGTCGCGCAGGTTTGAAGTTCAAGAAGGCAGTGTCACGCTGGTGTTTTGGTGACACTTGCGCGCCGGTTTAGACTTGCGCGTCAAAGACTTGTTTGCCATATTGGGACTTGCACGTCGTATTGAGACTTGCGCACCGGGCTTGAAAAGGTGCTCCAGGTGTTGTTGGAGTGTGCCCACCTTTCTAGAGCTACACGAGAGCTGATAGATTTCCTGATACTTTTGGTGCAAAGTGAGATGAAAGAGGAAATCTAAATGATAAATTCATGATCTCATGCATACATGGATAACTGATTCTGAAAATTCCAAGTAAGTTGAGCTTCACTTATTGAGTAATCACATCAGTGGTTGTGATTCAGGAAAACGAAGACAAGAGGATCTAGTGTATTAGTAATTTCACTAAAGAAGAAGGTTTGAACTAAAAAGAGCATCAACTCTGAACCCTGATGCAATCAAAGTCTCATGCTGAATAGGAGACAAAGACTTCAATACAAATCTATTGAAGAGACCTTAACATTTATAAACTGAGAGGGACTTCACCAACGGCAGTGAGCCAGGGGGAGTCAACGGGAGTGACCCGAGGTATGCAGTGAGCTATCCCTGAACCATTTTTAAAGGTAGTGAGCCTAGGACAGAGTGACTTTTCCTGAACCATTGTAATCCACAAATAGTGAAGATTAGTGGATTTTGGTACGACCGACAACTTGTCGGGGTATGCTCCTTGGATGTTGCCCTTAGTGGTGAACCAAGTAAAATTGTGGTGTTATCTCTTTGAATGTGAATGTTTCATTGCTGATCATATCCATCATACAGGTTTAAGTAGTTCCTACCAATGTGGGAACAAGATCCACAACTTTAAGAAGAAAAAGTTGGCACCCTGATTCACCCCTCCCCTCTCAGGGTGTCCCGGGGTCTTAAAAAAATCTCATTTTATAGTGTATGAGATATCAAACATAGAGCTTTAAAAACCCAATAAATATATTCCTTTAAATTTAATCTATTTTATTGTTTGTAAAATACATAACCCTAAGTCTAAATGAACCATAATATAGTATATCGTTATAAATTGACTATTAAATAAGCAGTTATAAATATCACTAAATAAATTATGATACTATTATGGTTTACGTATTTAGAAAAATAAATTTTCTATCTATTTCTTAAAACTAGAATAATTATTATTTAAAAGAAATTGATTTTTCTTTTGAAAAATTATACTTTTTTTCTTAAAGATAGATTAGTCTCTCTTTGCACACATAATTTAAAATTAATTTTCAACACCCTTATAAACATTATTTTATATAATTAAATTAATTTTTCAAATTATAATATCAAAATTATCTTATGGTTATTCTTTGGATTTTTAAGAAAATTTTCATTTTTCGATGAATAGTGATAATACTAATTTTTATTGAAAACTAACTTTTTGTTTAAATAATTTACCAGAATAAATTATATTCTAAATTGTTTTTAAAGTAAACTTAGATCAATTATTTTACAATTTAAATAATTTATCTCATTTTAATAAAATTTATAATTATTTTTTATATTTAAACCATTTATATTTATGATAATTTTCTATTTGGAAACTCGCTTTTTTCAACGCGTATGTGTGTATACTTTTAAATAGAATTATTAAACTTATATGAATTGAATTTAGAAATATTTATTCCATATTTGGAATCATAATAATCTATATTATCTAACAAATTCAAATGGTTTTTTGACCAAAATAAATAGTGAAATATTAAAAATTAATTATTTTGGTTAATGTAAAAATGAGTTTATTGAGAGGTTAAACTGAGAAGATAAGGGTTAAAATAACCTACCGATGTGTCAAAATGTTATTAGATTGAAATATTCACACCTCATACTATCCAAAATTCTTATTTAAGGTTATTTTTAAGCTTTTGTAATCTGAATTACTTTATTATTTTGGATTCTTTTTGAAAATTTCCAAGTAATTTCTAAGAGGGTTCACTTTCCCCACTTATAAAAGAGCACTCCCTCCCTTCACTTATTCACACCTTCCAAGACCTTTGGTTCGCCCATAACCTACCAAAACCACTATTTAAAATCCTTAGATGCATTTTAGAGTTTTGGGACTTCCCAAAAGACCAACCCTAGGGTCCTTAAGAAGAGATCTAAAGAAGGTTTCTCTTAGAGCAGGTAATTGTCTTAACAAATCTATTTCATTTTATTTATTATTTTTACACCATATAAAAAATTAAAATATAAAAAGACCATTATATTCTATATAATAATATGTTTTCATGTTGATTCAGTAATATTTATACATCTCATACTACATCAAATATGAGAAAGACATTGATCTTGTGTACGACAGACTACCGCCTCGCAAACCCATGTAATTTTTTTTATATCACCACATTTCAAGGATAGATATATTGATAGATTTAATAATTTTTATATTATATTAATGGTATTATTATACTTGTTGAATTATTATATCACATATACTATCTTAACTTCCATTCCGTTTAAAATATAATAGTGTCGCTCGTCTATACGGTGGACTACCACTTTGCAAAGAGATATGTTTCTCTTTCCACTTATGATTTACATGGAAAGTAATACGTATAAATTTATTTGATATATATGTAATGATATTTATTCTTTAATATTAATATATCACCCAATTACTCACCCTTTCACTCATTAAGTGAATGATATCGTTTCTCATGCATACGTGCGGCCTACTATCTCAATGAAGCGATGTAATCCATTCTCCATGTTCAGATTTCAATAAAGACTCTAAAAAATTATATAATGAAAAAAAAATTATAATGTTAATTTCAATATGAATATGATGGAACTATATAATATTCCCAAGATCCATATATTTCATGAAAAAAATGCATGAGAAAACAAGGCAATTAACAACCGAAACAATGAAAATAATACAAAATTATTAAAAAAATGATGGTAAAATGTTATGAAAGGATAATATATGATATTATTGACATTGATATGGTTTTTATATAATTTAAGAACTTGATTTAAACCATTAAATAGGTGGTTAATTCATGTTCAACCAAAAATAATCGTGAGGTAATGGATTTCGTCTCTATTTCCCTCCAATGAGGCATATTGAAATGTTATACAACTAATTTCTCTTATATAGTGTATATAATTTACATTTTAAATGTAATGTAATGATTCATTAATAATTCATGGTATTTTATGTTCCAATTTGAATTATTTTATCCAACGGCTGTTGACTTAAAATTTACCTAGTGGTAAATAATCTTGTAACTTAATTTAATTTCATTGGGATATATTACTTCTTTATTGTGTTAAATATTCTAAGATTACATGTGTAATTACTTTTTATTGTCTTATGTTATATTTAGACTTGTTTTATTTGTATTTACATTCGATACACATAATCAATTAATTTATTAATTCTTACTTTAACATTTTGATCTTTTTAAAGGATTATTTCACAATCTCATTTTAGTTAAGATTGTTTATGATTGAACATAAATTGAAGTAAATTATTTGATAATTAAATAATTCACCCCTTTAATTTATTATCCTCTATTCATTCATTTATTTTTCAATTAATAGTACTATTTTACACTCTTTATTTCTTAAAATTAATTAGAAATGTTTTCAAAAAAAATATGAATTTATTTATCTCTTTGGTTGAAAATTCCTTTTATTCCAAAAACATTTTTTTATATTCTCCAAATTATTTATTAAAGAAAATTTTAACCATGTTTTAATTTTTAAAAAAATTAAAGGTATCTTCTTATCATTTTCTAAATAATAAAAGTTTTTATTTTACCAACAATATAAAAGGAATCTTTGTTTTAACATGTCAATCAAGTATGAAATTTCCCACCAACATGACCACTAAATGACTTAAATATTATTTTATAAGTTTAAAATTTTATTTTCAAATTGTTTTTTGGACATTTAGTTTAAAAAATATACTTTCAAAGTGAAAAGTATATTTTCCTCAAGAATGGTTTTGAAGATCTTTTCTATGCTGTTTCTATTCATCAAAGACAACAAACATTTATTTTAAATATATTACATTTGGGATATGTTGTATTGATACCATTCATATTCATTCTCTCAATGATTTATGATCATTTTTTCTAAATAATGTAAAAAAATTCACTTTCATGATTCATTTTTTTGCCATTAACTTTCCCTTAAATTATTCACTTTCACATGATGTTTAGACATTAAATTTCTCCTAAATATAACAATTTTTATATCATGGATATGTTTATTTATTAATAAAATATGTCATTTCTACATATAGAGATATATATTGAAATTTTTTTATTTATCTATAGAAATATTGATAAATATATATTATTTACTAAATGCGAATATTAGATGATAAGGCACATTATTCCTGAATTAAATTAATTATCCAATATATGAGGAATTATTTGGAAATTAATGATGTGTGGGGATTATAATTTTATATCCCCTCAATGAATTAGTAGTCTCTTGAGTCAAATCAGTAAGTTAACATTAAAAAAATTTCTACATTTAGTTTTAAACCATCTTGTGAAAGGTATTGACGGTAGAGGTATTCTAATTCTGGAGATCAGAGCATAAAATAATTAAAAATTTACTTCATTAGGAATTTAGTTATTATTATCCATGAGATTTTCACAATGATATTATCTCTGGATGTATTTTATTCTTCATTTATTAACTAAGTGTCGTGTGTTTTTAGTTATTTACCTTTCTATGTTGATTATGACTTATCATATTATCCTTAAAATTTTAACAATGATATTATCTCTAGATGTATTTCATTTCTAATTTATTGACTAAATGGAATGTGTTTTCAGTTATTTTCCTTTCCATATCGATTATGCCTTATCTTATTATACATGAAATTTTCACAATGATATTTTCTATGGATGCATTTCACTCTCTATTTGTTGATTAAATAGAATGTGTTTTTAGATACTTACCATTCCATATTTAGTATTCCTTATCTTATCGTGATAGTAATGTTATTTAAATGAAATTTGTGTAAAATTATTTACCTTCACATGTTGATTATGCTTATTGATTCATGACATCTTCCATTGTACTTAAACCTTACAGAGCATTTGATATCACCCTTATTTTTTTATTTCCTAGGCTTCTATGAAGTGTAATATGATTTATATTCAAGGATAAGGTAGAGGGAATAATGTTATCCTTTGAAAACAATACTTGGTAGTTTTTTTCAAATGTTATATGGGAATCATGTATGTATCTAGTTTAACAAGACTACTAAACCATTCATTACTTTGGAATTTGATTCCTTTTATCATATTCCAATGTAATAAAGTAACACACCAGCTCTGAGTTATTGTGTTCATGGTTGTTATACAAAATGGGATACATTGAGCATATGGGTTAATGACACTAGCATACAACCTGTTTGATCAAAGATATCAAGATAAAAGGAATATATTTCACATTGTTCATTCAAATGAGGTTGTATATCATTGTGACATAAACTTATTTATCTATGGGAACTAAAAAAACCCATATACCAGTGATTCTGAACCATTTTTATAGGTCTCTAAATAATTGGTATAGCCTATACCAATAGTTTAACGGGGTGTTGGCTGTTATTTTTTTGGTGTAGACCTATACCAACAGTTTTGTGAAATCGTTGGTACAGGTAATGTAAAATTAAAACTGAGCTACTTTCAATCCCATCACCTCACATTTATAATCTAACAACCTAACCACTAACCTAAGATGAATTTTTTAAACATAATTTTATATATATATATATAAGTATTTAAAATTTGATGTATTTAATGTTATTTGAAAAAAGAGTCCATAAAAAATAGGTGTACCTATACCAATGGTTCCCAAAACCATTTGAATAGGTAACTTCAATTTTTGGACTATACAAATGGTTTTTCCAAAATGTTGGTATAGGTTGGACCAATACCTGCTATTTTAGACAAAACCATTGGTATAGGTATTCATAAGTTACATATACCAACGTTTTTGGAGTTTTCATTGGAATAGGATCAATACAAGGGACCTATACTAATGGTTTTGGCCAAAATCATTGGTATATGGTCTCTCCATGGTACCTATACTAATGATTTTTTCAAAACCATTGGTATAAGGTCTCTCTAAGGTACCTATACCATCTTTTTTTTTCAAACTGTTGATATAGGTATCATATACCAATGGTTTTCTAAACCATTCATATAGTTCTATTGGTATGGCTCTAATTTCAAGTAGTGGGGTGATTTGGCATGTTTTTAGAAACTAATGAGGGACATTAGGGAGTTTCTACTAATTCCACTAGAAAAGGGCCTAGTGGGTCACAAACCAAGTGTATTCATATCAGTTAAATAATGTTTTGAATATAAAAGCAAGAATAATTATTATTTCTACTTTTTTGTTTAATAAATATTTGAGTTTGGTTGATCACTGAGATTTAATAACGATAGATTTAGAAGAATAAATTCTTCGGTTAAATAATTATAAATATTAATATATAAAATTTAGTGAATAAAAATTTTATTATATTTATCAACAAATAATGTAGTAATATTTATTTATCAAATAAATAGTCATAATTCAAGGTTCGGTAAATTCTGATGAGGATAGAAATACTTGGTTTAATGATCTAGTTGGAAATTATACATTAAGTATCATTTAAATAAATTTTAATTTATTTATTTAACAAAGGATATTTATTTATCCATAGGTATTATGTGTGTTAGTAAAATAATAATATTATTTATATTATTATTATAAATGGGGTTTTCTAAGGAATAATTTATTGTCCAAGAGACTATATTCTATTTTTAACCCTAGCCTAGATTTATAAATATCTAGTTATGTCACATTATAAGGTTATTCTCTTATTATTCACAAAAAACATAGAGATAATTATCTCATTCCCTTGAGGGAATCCTTTTAGGAATTCCCACAAAGAAAGGTGAAAATAATCCACCAACCTATCAAGACAACAAGATGTCCATAACTTTAGTTAAATTCTATATGAATCTAATATGTTGGATATATATTATTCTCATACATAGTTTAATAATTATTTAAGTTGATTTGATCATAAATATTCATTCACCAGTTATTTGAGAGAATAAATATTTGAGTTCAATATTTAATAAAAAAATTAAACTATTGTTTCTAATATAATATTAATTTAAGTATCTATGAAAACTTAATTGATATTAATTTATTTAAATAGTCATTATTCAAGTTTTAACAAATACTATTGTGCAATGATGGAATGAGTTAATAGTCAGGTGATAATTTATATATTAAATATTATTTGGATAAATGTCAATTTATTTGTTTAAGAAATAATATTTATTTATCCATGTTCTTATCACATGTCATGTAAATAATATTAACAATATTTAGACATAGAATTTACTAGTAATTAAGATAATAGTAGGGGATCATATGAAATTATTATTCTCTAACTTTTGATCTATATAAAACTAATAGTATCATTGTTAACCATAATGGTTTTTGTGAAAAAATAAATTCTAGATAGAACCCTCTCAAGCCCTGAATAAATCTTCCACTAGAACACTCTCAAGAATGTAAAGTGATTCTCCAACTTCACCATCTTGAGTATAGAGAACATAATAAGAATCCTTCATCATCGATGTGATTCTTATAGTGATAAATGGTGAATGAATAAAGTATTAGAATATTCTATTCTATCTCCTATAGATTTCTATAGTTATGTTTGGAGGTTCCTAGAGTACCTATAGATCTCCGCTAGCGGGATTTCACTATTGAATCCCCTAAAGCAATAACGATATGAAAAGAAATTTTTACCAAATCTTCATTGATGAAATAAATACCAACATGAGATATTTGTTTATCTTAATAAATAGATTATAAATTATATATAATGATCATATAACACAAATTCTAGGGTTGATATTTCATCTAATTATGGGGATTAATCTGAAGAAGATAATGAAAAAACATTATTGGTCATAGGACCAACCACTTTTTTTGTTCCTTGAACCTTCAAGTGGTATCAAAGTAGTCATATAATAATTTATAATTATTTATTGTTCATTAATTGATATGAATATTTTCTTTAGTGTTTTATTTCTATTAATACATTATTTTTATATGAAAGTCTATTTTATGGGATTTTTCAACTTTATGTAACCAAGTACATGTTAAAGATCTATAAAGAATGATTTGAAGGAATCCTTCTAAAAGAGTTAGATATTCTAGATGGATGACATGGATACATGATATGTAACTAAAAATTAAAAACCATATACCTATGTTTTCTAAATCTGTATAGTTCATTGGGTAAATGAATCTCCACACATAGTCAACACATGGTGTATTTACTAAATGTCAGGTGTTGACTGTACAGACTGGAACATAATATTATGAATTTCACAATGTTTTGTTGGTATACACACCGTGTTTCCAATGTGTTTTAATAAAATAAATCATAAAATATGCATGGACAAATAGGTGTCTTGTATTTATTACGTGATGTGTGAGACTAAGAAACAAGAAACATAGTATTTAATTCACATGATGTGATGGTCATTTAATTAATAAAAACATGATGTATTTAGTACACCCAATGAGGTGGTCCTGTAATTAATGCACACATGGTGTATTTAATACAAATGAAACAGTGGTAATTTAATTGATTCAAAAATGGTGTCTTTAATTTACATGATGCATTGTTCATGTAATTAAAACATAGGTTTTGCGTTTGATATATATGACACATTCTCATGTGGTTTAATTCATGTATTGTGTAATTAATTCACATTTAATGTGTAATTAACTTTCACATTGTGTTTAATTAATTAACATGTGATGTTTATTTAATTCACATATGGTGTAATTAATTAATTCAAATTTATTGTATTTAATTCACACACATTATAATTAATTATTTCACACATTATGTAATTATTTCACACAAGGTGTAATTAATTCACACATGGTGTAATTAATTCACACATGGTGTAATAAATTCACATGTGTTGTATTATTAATACACTTACAGAGTGTTTAATACCTATAGTGTAATTAATTTTTTTGTTCAATGTAAAAATAATTTTTATTAGTACACACGTAAATTAATTTACCTGGAAATAAAATTAATTTTTATGTTAAACTGGGATATACACCATCAATAAATAGTTTAAAGAATATTAGGTTCCTAATTAATTTTTTGTTAAGTTCATAACTAACCTTTGGGTTTCCTTCAAATACACACTATATACTTTTTTTATTTAAACAAAATCAATTAATTTAATATTATGGATAATGTAATTTATATGAATATTTAGATAGACAAAATTAATTCATTGGTTAATTAAATAAATAGCTAATAAAATTAATTTTATGTGATTTTATCTAATTAAATGGAATCTTTAAGTAAATACTAGAAAGTGTAAAAATTTGAATTCATTTAATGAATTGATTGTCCGTATCTTTGACCAACAATGTATTATTTTGGTTTACCTGAATTTAATTATTATTTCATGGTTTTTGTAAAAATTATTTTATTAAATTAAAATAATGGAATGTGTGTCATCCCTACCTCTATAATGTAACAATATACATATCTGTTGTTTCTTTTATGTGAAAAATTATTAACCAATCCTTTGGTACCCCTCACATTTATGTGAGTAAAAGCTTATATAATGGATGGAGCTTGAATATGAGAATAAGTTTTTCGTGATTGTTGTTAAGGCGAAACCAACTTATTAATTACATTAGAGTATAGGTGTAATGTTTCATCTCAAACCGAGTTACAGTTCGCAGATTTTTTCTTACCGAGTTAAAGGGTTAGTTTATCATCACCAATATAAAGTAAACATTAGATAATCTCATGATAATTTCATATTTATGGTTTTATTTTTTCAGTTTTATGGTTAATTAGTTATTATTATGGATGCTTTATCACAATATAAAAATAATGAAATAAAAATAATTAAATACGGTATTAAATTAATTGAATTTTCAATAAATTATATCTAGTAATTATATGGACTTATACCTTATTCAACCAATAATTTACTTTTTAAAAAAGAATTCATTTTTTAAAAATATTGAAGATATTTTCATGTTTATATTTTTTGATAATTAGTTCATAAATCTTACATAAAAAATCCATAAATTTAAAAGTGTACATTTCTACTTTGTATATATTTTTTCACAATCCAAAAATTTTAAAATGAAACATTTTTTCTTTTCATGAAAAAATCTTCAAAAAAATTCAACTCAACTTAATTATTATTCCAAAACATCCTTAAACCATATTAAATAGAATTAAAACATGTTATGAGCACAAAAATATCATTAAGGGGTATCAAAAAAGTGAAAATAAACTTGTTAGATTATTTAAAAACCATGAGATCATGTGAGAGGGTTTCCCTTTAACATAATAAACTTTGAGCTCAAATAATTATTTACATACACATGAAATAAAATTTACTTCCCAATGTTTTCTATAAAATACTTTATAATAAAACATTAATGAAAAATCATTATCATAATGGTTTTTTAGAAAACATGAGAAATCTTGAGAAATATTTTCTTAAAAATATTCCTTTTTACCATAATTGGTAATAATAATTACATTCAAAAAAAGATAATTTTTTTACTTTATGAAATAAAAAAATTCCATTATAAATTATTAGAAAGAATATAAAATTCATGTAGGTTCCTTGGGATATCATATTTATATAATCCTTATAAGAACCCTTATAAACGGAATAACCTACTCAGTTAATTCCAACATACAGTTTCAGAGAACATAATCATTACCCAATGCATTGGAGAGATATATTAGGTCCACCTGTGATCATATGCAATTTACAAGAACTATAACATGCATAAAACACATAAAATAAAACATTCCCATCATCAAACTCATAAATATGTACTTTTTATCCCATATGAAAAACATTATTGGATATTGATATATCTCTTTCCTTTAAAACACCATTTTTAAAATTTAAGTACTTAGAACAAATGGAATAATGATTTTTACTTGAAAAATACATGAAATAATATAAAGTAATACAAGAATCAAATAATGTTTTTGCTGATGGGAAAATACATTAATTTCGTAAACACTAAAATTGAACATTTATTTTTCCTTTTTGAAAAGAAATTCACAACATTCCGTATAAAATAAATAAAATTATTCCTTTTGAAAACCTTTGAAATAAAGTAAAAAATATACATAAAATATAATTTACTAATAATTTATGCATATATAAATATATCCATAAAATAATTTTAATGATAGGGATATGGAAGAAAACTAATTTAAAAATAAATATTTAAAATATTTAAAATGTAGTTTTAAGATATTGTGTACATAACCTCGAGTCGGAATTGTCATTTATATTATTAATATTCAAGAATAATAAAATTATTTTTATTTTTTACTTCCTCAATAAAATTTTTCAGGTTATTTATTCTTTTTATTTCACTTATATTCATGTTATAATTAATTAATTTATTAATTCCACATCAGACATTATGAGAACTTTCAGTTTATATGTCAAAAGTAGATTTGGTGGGTTAAATATGCTAAAATGGATCATGATTATATCCTTTATATAATATTAATTAAGATATAATTATCATTTTTATATATTAATTATACTTTTATCACCAGCCATGTAATATAGTTATGAAAAAATAAATTATGTTACATTATAGAGACTGTAGTTCGTACGTACACATGAGTAATGTTTCTATTTTTCAAATAACATGGGGGAGAGAAGGAACGTATCATTTTATCTTTCCAAAATTATTATTATATAAACAAAATCATATTTCTTTTTTAAATATACTGATATATACAATCCACATGGTGTGGTGATGAAAAATAAAATACATCAGTTTGTAAGACGGTAGTCTGCACATACCCACAAGCAACATTTTTATTTATCATTGGATGGAAAATTAAATAATTAGAATAATTTTCTATCCCTAAATAATGAAATTATAATAATATATATCATTTTAATTTTATTTTTATATTTTTTATGACAAAATAATAATAGTTAGTGATGAAAAATGAACTACATCTTCTCATTAGGAGGTAGTCTGTAAATACGAACAAGTGATATTTTTATTTTCCATTAAATGTTTAAGTAAATTAAAAGGTGTTATAAAATAAAAATATTATCATTGAATTATATTTAATAAATTAATTTTATTATTTCATCCTAGTTGAATAAGGTTTCAAGTTGTCAGAAGTAGAAATAAAATCAAAAATGCTCGTTAAAGAACTATACATCTTCTTCAAACACCTTCCTTAGGTTCATAGCTAAATTTTTCCTAAGATTGTATTCTGATAAAACCAGGTACTCTGGGATATATATAAGGATATTTTTAATGGAATTTTATAGTGACTTTTTAATATTAGATCCTTTATAATTGTGGATAAAAGAGGAGAGTGGTGTCCTTTTATAAGTAAGAGAGAAGACACATTTAGAATTTTTCAAAAGTTTTAAATATTATTAAGTAATTATAATGGTTAAGTTCCCCACAAACAAATAAATTTATTATTTAAGGTGATAATTTTTTATATATATTCATAAAATAAGAATTTATAGAAATTTTGGTGGCTTTATCACTTAAATTTAACCTAGGTTAACCTGAATAACCATTTTACTCTGGGACGTTTCTTTACCAAAGTTTATATTCATAATATTATCAAATTAAATTCCTATAATTGGTATAAATTAATTTTAAATCGGCACAAAAATTAAAACAAAACCCCATTTTTAGAAATATTCATTTTTAAGCATAAAATTTAATTTACTTTAATTACTTTTTAAGTACAAAAATCTAATTAATGTTAAATGTTATTTTGAGTATATAAACTATATATTTAGTTAATAAATTTAATAAAATTTATTAAGATAAAAAACACATTTAATTCATAAAAACAATATATAGAAAAAAAATATTTTTATTCCCAAAAATAAACTTTTAACAAAAATATAGTATCAAGTTGATTACTATATAAATAATTAGATTAAATAAAATTGAAGGATACTAATATTACTTTGAGATAAAAATAAAAAACATAATGGTATATTTCAATTTCTTTATTTAATGAAAAAAGGTTTCATTTTTATTAAAATCGGTATATTTCAAAATTCAATGAAAAATCAACATTTTAAAAAAATATATAAAATTTACTCTAAGATAATATTCAATTTCTGAAATAAAAAATGATATTGTTTTTTCAAATTAAAATTCAAAAATTTAGAAATTGATCATTTAAATAAATCCATATAATATATGTAAAAAATTAAGAATAAAAACATTTCCTTTTTGGTTGAAAATTTACATAATATTCATATAATGAATATAACTCTCTGTAATTCATGAATATTAATAAGGCATGAAATAATTCTTGTAATGACATAAAATTATAAAAGAATAAAATTGTATTTGATAGAATTTATGATATGAAACACCAATCTTAGAAGATAATATTACACCCAAAGACTTTATAATATATTTCTTTTAGAATAAATTTAATTTCTTTTGTATCATATGATGCACTCAATACCAAGTTTAAAAGGAATGTGACACTTTATTAAAATATTATTTAAACATGACCATCATAAAATAACATTTAATTATTTAGGTATTAATATTAACACCTAAATTATAAAAATTATGGTTACCTATTGATTAGTAATAAAATAAGAATCAAATAAAAAAAGATATATTTTCTAAAAAACGGTATTTTTTCTAAAAGTTGGTTTAGTCGCACTTTGGGTACATAATTTAAAATTAACTTTTAAAACGTTTAAAAAATTTATTTGAAAAAATAATCTTAATTTTTTTAAATCAGAATATCAAAATTTTCTTAGGGTGAATTTTTGGGATTTTTATGAAATGTTTTAATTTTTAATGAACAGTGAAATATACTGAATTTTAATTGAAAACATCCATTTTATTTAAATAATTTAAAAAGTTAAATTATATTTTTAATTGGTTTTATAGTAAAATTTGTTCAATTTTATATTAATTAATCTAATTTATGTCATTGGGATAATTTTTATATTGATTTTTTATATAAAGACTTTGAAACGTTTTGAACATTTTCTCATAAAAAAATAGCTTTCTCATCACGTATGTGTGATTAATTTTAAATAAAGTTTTTTCAATTATATGAATTGAATTTGGAAAAATATATTACATATTTTTAATCATAAAAATTTATAATTTCTAATATGTTAAACTTAATTTTTCCACAAAATTAATAGTGAAAATAGAAAAAAAATTACCATGATTAAGTTAAAAACTGATTTGTCGGGAGTTAAACTAAGAAGAGTGTTAAAAAAGGCCTAACAAATTTAAAAACCCCATATTATGTAAATATTTATACCTTATATATTCTATGTTTGATAATTTTCCTTTTTTCTCTTGTCATGATAAAAATGTGGCTATTATTGAATCTTTTCAAAAAAAAATAAAAGTGTACCACTCACCTCACTTATAAAAGGTCACCCACTCTCCTCTCCACTTCACACCTTAAAAACTATTTGGTTTGACCAAGAAATTAAATAATAACTTTAATAATTCCATCCTTTAATCTTTTAATCCTTATTTTTCTCATAAATCTTACCTAGTAAGGTTTTTGCTATAAACCTATAGTGGATACCTGAAGAAGAGGTAATATTCTTCAATGAGTGTTGTTATTTTATTTCTTACCCCTCCTCATTGGGTTATTATTGAACCATGATGATATAATAATCAAAATATATTCCATATAATCATATTTTTTAATTTTAATATCATTTCCTACAACAATATCCACTTCAATCAAATGAGTTACGAAATCATCATTTGTGTGTACAATGGACTACCGCCTCGCAAACCGATATCATTCATTTTTTCATTACCACATCACACAGTTGGGAATTGTGATAGATAAAAATTATATTTATTATATTTATAAAATTATTATATCTGTGTATTCATTATTTCATATATACCATTTCACTCTATATTTATTTGGAGATAGATAACATCGCTTGTGTGTACAGTGGGCTACCGCATTTCGTAGCAATGTTATTCAACTTTGACTAACGAATTACTTGGAAAGTGATAAGGATAACGGTAGTTATTATATGTATTATAAATGAAATAATTTTTAAATTCATTACATATTTATCATTATAAATAGATAATGTATATCATTTTCTTTCTTACCTTTTCACTCGATGAAAGATAGTAACGTCATTCGTGTACGTGTGGACTAACACCTTCACAAAATAGTGTAACTCTATTTTCATCACCACATCACATAGATTATATATATAATTATATTTAAATAAATAATATTTTATTATTATCATTCTTTAAAGATAATATATTACTTACCTTCTTTCCATAATGGTCATTATGAAATGGAATCGTTACTCATATGTACATATGGTATGCCATTTCCATGATCAAAACCTACTTTATTTCTCAAAACCATCATTAATGATTGGTATTAAAAGAATAATTTATATATAAATATAATAATTATTTAATTATTATTATTCTATAAATTATGTAACTATATAATATGTACAAGAACTGAAACTTTTATAATAAATCATGAATGAGAAAATAAGGAAATTAATACAAGAAACAATGAAAATAATTAATGATTATTAATGAAAGGGTGATTAGAAGTTATAAAATTATAATATATCATTTTATAAATATTAATTTGGATTTATAATAACTTAATAACATAATATAAACCACTAACATGAGGTTAAATCACATTCAACCAAAAGGAAACGTGAGGTAAGGGATTTCGCCTCAATTTCATTTCATTGAGGCGTATTGAATTGTTATGAGTCTAATTTCTTTTATATGGTGTATATAATTCCCCATTGAAATTTTATATCATGGTTCAATAATAATTCATGGCATATTAATTTTCAATTTTAATTATTTCATTCAATTGGATTTGACTTGAAAATTACCAGGTGGTAAAGAATTTCATAACTCAATTTATTTTAATAAGGTTATATTACTTATTCAATGTCTTTGATATTATACGATTATGTGTATAATGAATTTTTATTATATTATTTAATATTTAAACTTCTTTTATGTGGATTAATATTTTATACACATAATCTATTCATTGATTAATTCTCACTTTAAGGTTATGATCATTATAAGGGTTCATTGTACAATCATATTCTAATCAAGAATGATTATTCTTGAATTTCAGTTGATAGAAATTATTTAATCATTGTAAAATAAAACAATTTTATTTTATTTTACTCTAATTATTCATTATTATTTAAATTAATACTTCCATTTTCCCACTCTTTGGTGGTAAAAACAATTGAGAAATATTTTTTAGAAAATATGACTTAATTTCTCACTTTGATTGAAAATATGTTTTCTTTAAAACCCATATTTTGTGAAAATATTTAAAAAAATTATTTTAACCATTTAAAAATAATTTAATAAATACTTTTTTACCCATATTATCTTTTTAAAAAAATGAATGAAATCTTTTTGTCTTTTTCCAAACATGACACTTTTCTAACCTTTTTACATTGCAAAAAGAATATTATTTTTAACTTGTACGACATGTATAGATTACCATCCATCATGAAAATAATTTATTTGAATAATACTTAACATTTTTTAAGGATATTTTTAAAGAAAATATGTTTCCTAATATTTTATAAATTTATAGTTTTTAAAAGTTATTTACAAAAAAATTATTTTCAAAATGTTTTATGTTTTAAAAAGTGATTTTCATTATTAAAATGATTTTTTCCAAAATAATGTTTTTAAATATATTTTTATGGTATATATATTAATCAATGATAAAAAAATATTTATTTTAAATATACTATAATGGGGATATGTTGTATTTATACCATTCTTATTCTTATTCTAGATGGTTTATGATTATTTTGACCAAGGATGGTATTGAATTTCACTTCATTGATTCATTTTTATAGTTAATAAATTTCCATTGAAATTTTCACATTCCTACGATCATTGGAAATTAAATTTACCCAAAATAGATATATTATTTATCAGGGATATGTTTACTGTGTAAACAATATATCATTTATATAAATAGTGTTCTATATTGAATTTTATTTTTTATCTAGGAAAATATTGAAAAATTTGTATTCTTTACTCAATATAGATATTTGATGATAAGGAAAAAAATTATGCATTTGATAGATTACTTAGTATATGAGGAATTATATCGACATTAAAAACATGAGTGGTTCCCAGTTATAGATAACCCCTTGACACAACGGTAGTCTCATGGGAGGAATCACTTGGATAGACTTAGTTAAATGGGTTTCTACCTATCAGTTTAAAACTATATTTTAGGATAGATCTTGATGGTAGAGGTATCATGTGCTAGAGAAACATGATGGAAAATAATTAAGAATTTCCTTTATTATGAATTTATTTATTATTATCCATGATATTTTCATTATGATATTATCTCTAGATGCATTTCATTCTTGGTTTGTTAATAAAATGGAATTTTTTTTGGTTATTTACATTTTCATATTGACTATTCCATATCTAGTTATGATAATAATATTATTCATTTAATGAAATTTTATTTCAGATATTTAACTTGAAATGATGATTATGATAGTAAAATTATTTAAATGGAATGTATGATCTGTAATTTATCTTTCCATGTTGATTATGCTCAATGATTTATGATAGCTTTCATTATACTTAACCCTTAATAATAATTTGAGCTAACCCTTATTCTATTTCCTTTCCTATGAATCAATGAATCTTACTATGATTTGTACAGAAAGATATACTATATAGAATAAAGTTATTCTCAAAAAAATATGTTGTAATTCATGTTTTCAAATGTAATATGGTAATCATCTAAGTACCTAGTTTATCGAAACTACTAAATTATTTGTTCTTCTAGGATGTAATTTTTTGTATCTTATATCAATGCAATAAAACATACACTAGCTTTGGGATATTTGATTTGGGGTCACTATAGTTATTATTAGATGGAATTTAGAAGAATCCTTAGGAACTAGATTTAGGAAAAATATACATTAGGTAATATAAACCTATGATATAATTTGGGGATAAGTATATAAAAACATCCTAAACTTTTTGTAAGGAAGCTATTATTTGGTTTTTCCTAGAAATGCATCCCTGTATAGATGCTACAAGTGGACATGGTTCTATAACATAGCTACCTAGTTGTAATAAATATAAAAATGGTGCGTTGGGATTGACCCAATTTTCACTTGGTACATGACAATGGGACTTACTGCACACCTAATTTGACACTCCCAAGGGATATTCCTAGAATAATTATCATTTTCATTACAAACCATTATGAATGATTTGAATAGATAATTATAATGAATGAACTAGGTTAAACATAAGGTGTATTATATTGAATGTAATGTGTCTCAATATAACAATAAAATGATTTATGTGTGAAAAGGGAGGACATAAATAAAAAATAAGTAAGGAAAATTTAATAATATAATGGATGAAAATAAATATCATCTATAGGATACCTTTATAGTCCATTTTATTAACTATAGTGAACTTAAGAGTTACCCAAGTCAATGCCCTCTTTAAAATGTTAACCCCTTGACCAAGGAAGGACCTGTGTTGAAATAAAATGTAAGAAGTATTTGTGTATTCCACAACTAAATTGTAGAAGTATTTTTTGACCTATGGTATTTTAGATATAAGAATTATAAAACATATAAGGAATGTGTAAAATTTTAGAAACATATATCTCTTAATTAATATAAGAGTTATAGATACCAATATTGGTTGATGGGTTTAATATTGATCATTATTTCAAAGTCTTAAACACCTATTTTTATGTTTTATGTGGTTGAAGTCTAATAAAGTTATGGATATTTTGGAAGAAATTTATGATAAGAATATGGAAATTTTATTTTAAGAAAAATTAATTTACAATTTATAAACATATTTCTAAGGGTATTGATAACCTTTAGGGTTAATATGATCATTAATGACATTGTAATAATAGTAAAATAAGATTGCTATACTTTTGTGGGAAAATATAAATAAATAAATTGTTTTAAAAATCATAATAAAAAATTATTTAATAATTAATTTTATTTCGAGGATTTCCATCATATTTTTTTGGTAAAATCATAGGAATTATATTAATATAGTTTAGAAAAAGGATGACCCACGTGATGGGTGAAAACATGTCACACTCGACAAAGTTGTGGGGCTTGAACCCATGACCAAAGGATGATAAATATTTAATTCCTACCAAAAGCCTATGTGATGTCCCGGTTAATATTTCATTATTTTTAGTTAGATGGTTTGATGAGTAAATATTAATAATGAACCAGTGTTGTTACTATTTAGGTTTAGAGATTAATGTGTTATATTAGATAAATAGTTATAACCATATTAATTTTGGAAAATAATTAGAGATAGACAGAAAGATTTATCACTATATTATTGAGCTTATGATTTGTTAAAAGTAAATTTAATTCCTTTAAGAATAAATAATTCATTTTTAGATATTCATTTCTTAGAGTTCGGGAAAAATTGGAAATTTATCAAAGAACAATGAAAGTATGAAATTGTTATTATGAAATTGAAACGTATCATGTAAGTATATTTACTTATATACTTAGATATTAAAATAATTCATCCACTTTAATTAAAAATTACATTTTAAATTTTTTTAAAACACTTTTAAGGAAAAGTAAGAAACTATACTGGTTTAAAATTAAAAAAAATATCAGATTCCATAAGAGATTTCAGAATCATTTAATGCTAATTTAATCCTATTAGAAGAATTATTTATATATAATTTCCATTGAATTTTATTTACCTCTGTATTCACATCATCTTTGATGATATATTCAACCCAATAATTCATCTTGTCCTATGTTCTAATGTACTCCTCCATATTTATCTATATTGTATTAAATCCTTTTAAAAAAATACAATCTTTCTTGTTGATCCACTCTGTCTGGTCCTTATTTCTTTCCACAAGTAACGTTTTATCAGGCCTCTTGTCAATATCCTATTAGGATGCATTAATCAATAAATAATTATCCAACATTTTTTACTTAATTGAATGATAATCTCCCATATATCCACATTATTTTAAGCCTCCTTACCAGCCTCTTTCTATTGAACAACTAGGACAACCTTTTTTGGGGTAGCCTGATCAATGATGACCACACTATAAGAGTGGTATACCACCATAGAGCCTTTAAGAATATATTTTAAACCCCCCATCACGCACTTGTATTGATTCTAATCCTTAGAATCAGCACAATCAATCAATTTTTTTTCACTAACATTGGGTTCGTAGTCCATCACCTAGGACTTTATCATTATGGAAGGTATTTTCTTCAATAGTTTGGGTAAGTAAGAGGGGTCCTTTTTCTCTCTATATTTATATCTTTTAATTAGCATGCAGCTCCCTGAATCCCAATTTCTTTTCTGTAACTTCCTCATCCTCGTGTTGTGTATCCCTCTACCATGTATTTCCTCTATACTGTCTCCTAAAAATTGATAAAAATATTATCACTATACTCTATCCAGGAGAATTTCTTCCCTTAGTTGATGTTCACTGCCTAACCTTATTCATGTTCCTAAATTATCCCTTCACTCTCCAAACCTTCAATGTGATTATCTAGATTAATAGATGGTATATCCCTTATAGGTATTGACCTAATCATTGACTTCACCCTTCCCCATATTTCCTACATATTATAATCTTGAACCTTATATATTTTTGGACATCCCTCCCTTGCTACATGAGACACCACTGCATGAACAGGTTCATGAACATATCTTATTTCCTCTACCTTTTGTGACCCCTCCCTACCTGTCACGAACTAGGACGGGTCGCCATCTGACCCGGCACCCGACCCGGTCCGCGACGTAACCTGAAGGGCATTCCCAATCCCCATGGGCTGGAACAAGTGCCCGGGTATCGTAAGTAACGAGTGGGAATGATTTTACCTGAAATAAAAGACAGAAAAACAACTAACCAAATAAATAAACTGAAAATATAAATAGACAACCAAACGTGACTTTAAACTATGAACAGGTTTAAATTCTACAATTTGAACCAATACTAAAAAGAAAAGAAGACAACGGAAACTAAAACACATACTCAAACCTCCCGGCAAAAGATAGTCCACATCAGCACCACTCTGCATGAAAAGACCAAATGCAACCTGAACCACCATCGTTGAGCATGAAGTCACAACCTAGAATGCAGAAGAAACAGTGACGCCATCGAGAAAAGTTTCCACGCATAATTATTAAAAGACAAATATATTTTCAATTTAACAGAATAAAAATAAATAAGTGTTTAAATAATTTAAATGAAAATGGGTTTTAAGGGGAAACTTATCTAAAAAGAAAACAACTTAAATTAACTTACACACACACGCACACCCACACACGCACACACGCACACACACAGACGCAGACACACACGTACACACGCACGCACACTTTTCTTGGTAACCCCAACGTCACACCGTGTGCCGACGGTGAGAAAAAAGCAGAGGAAGAGAATAATACAGGGGAGACCCTAAAGATACTAGCGAGAAGTGGGACCCTAGAACCTCACGTCTCGGTGAACCGTATCACACATTCCCGTGCACGAGCCACTGGTAGGGAAACAACTCCTACCATAGTGGTCTCCAGTCATCATCCAATGTTTAGTTAGTGTTGTAAGCATCAATCCCGCTAGGTGAAACTGGGCCGAGGCCACTCCCGTATCACTAGCACGCTAGTCTAGTCCACCCACCTAGTACCCAGGATTTTCGTTTGTGCTCAAGTAATTCAAAGTTCATGTCAGGTGTCACACTAATGCATAAAAGCCAAATAGGGTATTTACACATGAAAAATCACAATTACACACTCAACCCCTCTTTTAAAACCATGTGCACACCAAAATTGATTTCAAAACTCAATCTGCATAGGCTACACACTTAGTTAAAACATCCGCACAATTAAGAAGAAGACGCTTATCATTAAATGACCGACCAATTACACACATAAACACCATTTAGAAATAAGACGCACAATAAAAAGTTTTAAACTCATTCTACATTTCTTACAAAACCAACTAAAACAATATTCCATCCATAATAACTATTTGCTAAAACAATTAAGATTTTAATAAAAAAAATTGAAGAGCAGAACATGAATTTGCACACAAAAACAACCCAAACCTCCTTCATAACCAAACACACAGAATAATATTATCAAAACATGATTTTCACCACAGAAGTCATTTAATCAAACATCTTACAATTTTTAAAATTAGAGCAGTAAAGCACCACATAATTTAACAAGTCAAAAGTAGAAGCTTATAAAACAATTTAAAATAATCACTTGGAATTACCAACTAAACTCAAACAAAAACTTCTTTTATGACCCAACGCACCCGACGCCATGTCAAAAATATAGTTCGCACCTCTTGAAAAAAATTAATAATCTAACGGGACAAGTTAAAAATAACCAACAAGGTTCTCAGCAGAAACACACACACAAAATAAACAATTTACTGAACAATTTTAATGCAATTCATACTTCAAAATGAAAGGAAAAACAACTTCACATTACCTGAATTAATTAAAAAACATGCTAAACAAATTAATCTTACAAACTAATTCATCAAATAATAATTAAACGCGGAACCACCTACCTCAGGTGTCGAGGAATCCACAAAAATGGTGCGCAAGGATCGTCACACACCAACCGCAACTCAGAAAAATCCAAATAGAACCTAACGAATAACGCAACAGACCAATTATACCAAAATTTAACCAAACTCCATTCAAAACTCTAACCACACTCAACCAGGATCAAACAACAAGCAACCAAAGGGAAACACGCTTACAGCGAGGGTGCGGGAGGTCAGCCGGAGGACGAGGGAGGCTGTCAGAGGTGCACGAGGTGCGCGTGACTGTCCGGCGGTGCGAAGGAATGAGGGGTGGCTGTACAATGGCTCGAAGGGGTGCAGGGCGGCCAGTGCGAGGCTTTCCGGTCGGCGAAGTCACCGGAAAAGGGGGAGGCAGCATCGGCAAGGGTGCGGGGCGGCCGAACCAGGGGGGTTCGCCAGAGTGGGAGGACGGCGAGGGTGATGATGGCTGGTAAGGAGGCCGGTGGTGGTACTTCGTCGGACGGAGCAGGCCGGAACGGCTTGGGGAGGGCGAGTTGTCAAAGGTAGAGGGCACTGGTTGACCAAGAGCTGGGGTGGCGGTGCAAGCCGGGGCGTCGCGGGACTCTCCGAACAGAGAAGAGGGGCCGCTGAGGTGAGGTGAGGGGAGAAGGGTGTGGGAGGGGAGGCGGCGCGAAGGGGGAATGGGGCCACGGGATGGCGCGCCGCATAGTGATAAGGCCAGGGGGCGGCCCAAGCGGGAGAGAAAAGAGAGAAGGGCTACGGCCCAACCCTAACAAAGGGAAAGAGAAAAAAACAAATAAAAAGAATAAAGCTATAATTAGAAGTAAAAATAAAACGAAAAAAGAAAATAAAACTAATAATAAAACAAATAATAATCATAATAATAATAATAATAATAATAAAACTAGAATATGAATAATGATGTTAATATTAATAAAAATAATAAAACCAAAATGTTAGTAATAAAATCAAACTAAAAGTTATATCAATTAAAATAATAATAATAATATAAAAATTAACAAAACAATAATAATTGTAATAAACTAAAATAGAAAATAATAATAATAATAATAATAATCTAAAATGACATTATTTTGATTATTATTATTAAAACAATTGTTAATTCATTTTATTTCAGCAATTTAAACATTGGCAATGTGTGCGGTGTACCGAGCGGGGCTGTGCGGCGACCCAACCGAAGTTGCACAGCTTTGACCACGTTGCGCTGGATGCAAACAAGACCAAAACACAAAGAACTCGAAAGATTAAGTCAGGTTTCGACCCGAACTACCTGACGCAAATAAAATTTAAAAATAAATAAATAAGTAACTAAATAAATTAGAAACGATGAGTGTGACACTACTATTAATTATAATTCATGATTTCACTTCCTCCATCTAGGGAGAATCCTTGGATGCGTTGATGATTTAATTAAGAACCCATGTTGTACATACCCCCTCATTACCTCTAAACTTGGGCGGGTATTACACTGCCAAATATCTCTCAACCAAATCAAATCACAATCTACCATAGACAACCACGACCCTATGATCAATGTTCAAAGGGTGTTCCTTTTTTGGGGAAGATAATATGTTAATTCTTAAACCTAACCCAATTGTTCATAAATATATAAAAAAAGAAGAAGAGTATGAATTGAAAGTGCTTCAATCCAACATACCACCAAACTGAGACTGTTCCTTTAAACTTCCAGATCTGGGCAACAAGCCCTTATCACCAGGAACATACTCTAAAACCATATCTATCTTCTGATGTAATTTTATAATCCAACTTTGACACACTGACACAAGGTGACCTAATCAATTGCATAAGGATAAAAAATCCACCCACATCTCAAAGACAATTGGTTTCTTGTATCATAACTCTTCCCCAACTTCAATAGAAATGAATTCTACTTGAATTATTGAAACATAAACTTCAAAAGAAATATGAGGAGAAACAAGGTGAAAAACAGCACTAGTTATAATATCCAAACATATAAATTGGCCAATCAAATTCTATAATATTCGAATAATTGAAGGTTTTTTTAAAAGGAATAGTACATTCTAAAAGACTAACCCAAATCACCATTGTTGGGGAGTCGTGCTTCATGTGAAAGTCATAGGACCACCTGAATACAAATAAGAAATATCCATTCCATACATAGGGGTATTTTTCAAGGACTTGATAAAATTGATCTTCGATGAAAATAGAATTATAATGTGCCTATTATCTATAATACCAATTTTTTCTCATTATTTTAATCCCCATGCTCCAAAAAAACATTTCGAAAAAAACTGTCAATGTTCAGTGATGTTTGAAGTGAAAAATTATCATTATATTCACATTATAATGATAAATGACCAAAATTAACCTCCATAATTATTTATTCTTTTCTTTCATTTCCATATCTTCACTTTCCACCAATTTTACCCTACATACAATCCATGTTGTGTTTTATTTAATATGACGTTTTTACTTACCTTTCCCTCCTATCAAGTTGATGTTTTATTAACTCATTTTATGATGTGGATTTTCAATAAATAATTTCCAAATACCAAACCCTTTATTATCAAGATTTTGTTTAAATTGTGAGGGGTCAATTTATTTAATGTGTGGAGAATGTAACACCCTAAAACTCAAAAAAAACATTTTATTTGATAGCATATATAAAATGAAACACAAAGATGAGAAGAAAATATAAAACCACAAGAATTTAAAATATATTTATTTTAGAATGAATTTAATTTCTTAAATATCTTATGATGCATATAACACTGATTTTAAATGAAATGATACACTTTATTAAAATATTATTTAACCATGACCATTATAAACTAACTGTTAAGATGGCAAGTATGAATAGTACTGGCTAAATTATTAAAATTTTGGTTTCCTATTTACTATTTATAAAATAAAAATCATTCAAAAGAAAAATAAATATTTCTGAAAATCTATATTTTTTATAAAATATAATTTTTTCTTACTTTGCACACATAATTTAAAATTAATTATTAACACTTTTAGAAAAATAATAAATTTTAAGTGAAAACCTCCTTTTCATTTAAATAATATATAAATGAAAAATTATATTCTGAATTAGTTTTAAATTAATATTTGTTCAATTTTAAATCAATTAATTCAATTGAGATCATTGAAATCACTTTAATATTAAATTTTGATATAAAATCTTTGTAAACATTTGCACAATTTCTCTTTAAAAGCATGTTTTCTTATCGTGTCCATGGGACTAATTTTAAACTAAATTTTTCCACTTCTATGAAACTAATTTATAAAAATGAATTCTAGATTTGGAAACATCATAATTTATAATTTCTAATAGTTTCAACATAATTTTTTAACAAAATGAATAGTGAAAGTAATAAAAAATAATTACTACTGTTAAGGTAAAATTTGATTTACCAAAAGTTAAAATAAGAAGATAACGGTTAAATATTACCTACCAAATTTTTAAACACCCACTTTATAGCCATATTTATACATTAAAATTATATTATTGATAATGGACCATTTTGGAGGCATGTGGTATAATAACAATGTGGGTATGACTGAATCTTTAAAAAAATTACAAGTGGACCACTCTTCTCCCTTATAAAAGGCCACCCCATATCCTCTCCACTTAACACCATAAAACCTCTTTGGTTATGAAAAAAAAATTCCCAATTCACTTACCAGCTTACCTCCCCTCATCCTAGAATCCTTTTTTTGGTCATAAATCCAACCTAGGAATGCTTTTGGATCAAACCTAATGAGGATACTCGAAGAAGTGGTAACACTCTTCAATGATCATTTTATTTTATTTATTCCTCCACCTCCATAAAATATTATTTAAACCTAATGATATAATAACCATAGTATCTTAAACATATTTATATATTTTTTATTTTAAAATCATTACCTATAAAATCTTTTATTTCTTTCAAATGGGTTACAAAATAATCATTCATGTGTATGGTGGACTACTGCCTCGAAAACTAATGTCATTTATTTTTCTATTACCACCAATCACAGTTTGGTATGATTATAGATATAAATTATACATATGATATTTGTAACATTATTATAACTCTTATGTAATTATATCATATATAAATTTTTTCTTTCTGTTCTGTAGTAGATATGATAATTTCACTCGTATATACGGCAGACTACCGCCTTGCGAAGCATTGTGATTCATCTTTCACTAACACTATACATGGAAATTGATAAAAATAAATTTAATGATTATATATGATGTACATGACATAATTCTTATAATAATAAAATATTTATCACTATTAAATGATTATATATATAATTGTTTTTATCACTTTTTCACTCCATGAAAGATGATAATGTCATTCATGTATGTGTAGGCTAACACCTTCACGAAACGATGTGACTCTATTTTCATCACCACACCACATAGATGATATATATATAAATAAGTATATTTAAAAGAAATAATATGTTATTATGTTCATTCTTTAAAGATAATATATTACTTACCCTCTTTCCTTAATGACCATTGGGAAATGGAATCATTACTCATGTGTATGTACGGCATGCCATCTCCATGATCGTAATGTAACTAATTTCTAAAAACCATATTTTGTTATTTGTATTAAAATTATAATATATGAATAAATATTATAATTATTTCATGATTATTATTTTGGATATTATGGAACTATATAATATGTACAATAATCGTAACTTTCATAATAAATAATGAATGAGAAAACAAGGAAATTAACACCCAGAACAATGAAAATAATGAATGGTTATTAAAAAAATGGTGATTAGTTTTTATAAATTAATAAAATATGATATTATAAATATTAATATGGTTATGTAATAAGTTAATAACATGTTTAAAATCACTATACATTAGGTTAAATCATGTTCAACCAAAATGAAGTGTAAGGTAAAGGATTTTGTCTCAATTTCATTTCATTAAGGCATATTGAAATGTTATGCACATAATTTCTTTTATATAGTGAAAATATTTCCCCTTTGAAATGTAATATTTTTATTAATTAATAATTAATGTTAATTTTAAGTTTAAATTTCAATTATTTCATCCAAGGGGATTTGACTTGAAAATTACTAAGTGGTAAAGAATTTCATAACTCAATTCCATTTCATTGGGTTATATTACTTCTTTATTGTCATAGATATTATAAAATTTTGTGTATAATGAAATTTTATTATCGTATGTCATATTTACACTTATTTTATGTGGATTTAAAGTTGATTCACATAATTTATTCATTGATTATTTCTCACTTCAACGTTGTTATAAGGACCCAGCCTTAAACATTACATAATCTTAAATTAATTTAATAATTCATATTAAGTATATATTTATCTTTAGAGATTTGGAGAATTAGGTTATAACTTATAAAAAAACATCTTGAATTTTACATGTAGACACTTCTACTCAGTGTCTATTTTTCATAAAATAAATACTCTTAAAAGAAATGATAAATGTTTAGTTCTGTGTTTTAAATAGCATGACTTTTCCTTGATCCCATTCTTGACCCTATTCCACCTTAAGTCCTATGACAAATATTTCAAAAACTTTTCATGAGCCTAAAACTCTCACTAAGGGATACACAAATAAGGAAAGTTATTTGTTTTCAAAACAACATGTAAACCTTGAATTCTTAATCATAAAGTAATACTTTTCACCTTAAAGAAGTAGAAAAAACAAGTTACTGAATATAATTTCATTTCTTATCCTTTTTTAACCAAAATATTACCATAAATCCCATATACAACAACATATAGAATATCAATGAAACTTGGGATATAAAAATACTGAAATGGAATAACCATACGGTTGACTTGCACACATATCACTAAATGGAAAAGTCATAAGGGCGACTTCTATAACCAATTCATTACAGGTTACAATGTAACCACCCATCCTTGGTTTATCATGGAACCACCCTTCATTAGGTTTATCACATAACCACCTGTCAAATGTTCAAGTACCATTATATAATCATCACACATAAAAGATTGAAAATATCAACATTTCACTAATAACATTTCATTTTTTATAAAAAGAAATCATTTCAAGATATTGAAATAATAAATCCATTTCAAAAATAATTTTTAAAAAGAAAAAACCAAGAAAAATGAATAAGTGATTTATTTTCCTTTTTAAAACATTAAGTCTTATAGAGGAAGCCAAATAATGATTACGGCGGCGGAGAGGTCATTATCATTGTATACGTTAAAAACATTCCTTTTGTCATTTAGTAAAACTTTTTCTAAAAAAATATTCTCTTTGAATTAATGTAAAATTCAAATTGTTTTATTATACAACGTATAAAATAAGGAGGTATATATTATCGAAATGTGCCTCAATGAAAGGCGATTGAGGTGAAGTCCCTTGCCTTGTGTCTGAATTGACTCTTTTGTTATTTAATTTCTAGAATAATTAAATTAAGTAAATTTATACTTGATTGAAACATTTTTTAAATTTTATTATTCCTTTTATATCACCTATTACCTTACTATAACAATTATTTAATTATTTGAGTTCATATCGTACATTTTGTCAATGTTTGAAACTTGTGTAAAAATTGAACTTGTTATAATTATAAATTGTCCATATGGTAAAAATTACATTATCTCTAGAATGATATTCATGATTTAGATATCATATATATCATATATATCCATTATATATTTATTTATAATATTCCATAGAATTTGGATATAATAAATGAAATGCACAGTTCATAGAGATGGTAAGTTGTACGTACGCATGAACGTTACTTTCATTTCTTTTTCATATTTAAAATAATGAAAAATAAATGATACATAGGTATTTTATAATTCTAGTATAATATATATGTTATATATGTTACATAAGTTCATTAATTCCATTCTTTAAATGTTCCATGTATAGCATGAACGAGTCATATCACTTTGAGGGGGCGGTAGTCCGCACTTCCTAAAATGAAATTATCGTATTTATAGAACATGAAAAGCATAATGATATGTTCTAAATGATAATTATAGAAGATTAGAGATAAAATAAATATCATATATATCATATATATATATATATATATATCCATCATAATTTCCACCATGAGAGGTGGTAGGGGGAAATTTAAAAATCGTCGTTTCGTGAGGCTCAGTTCACCGTACATAGAAATAGTATGTTTGTATCCATTAGATGGAGTTGTGTGTAACTGTAGTTAGAATAATTCTCATAAAAACAACCTAGTATATTTAGGATACTGTTTATTTATATAAAAAATAATAAAAAGATTATAGGGAGTGGAGAAGAAAAAATAATGGAAATAAACTTGAGAGAAGACGTTACCTCAAATCAGGTAACTTCTTTTGATTTGAGCCAAAGGGATATCTTGAATTGCATTATGCCTATGGTAAGACTTATAAGAGTAATATGGGGATGTTGAGAACCTCTTTGGGCATATTTTTGAAGATCCAACAATCTTTATAGGTTTTAGTAATGGGTTAGAGGTGATGGCCTTTTATAAGGGGTTGGAGGGGCACTTTAGGAAAGTTTGAAAGTGTTATTTTATTATAAAATGATTTTCGGTTTCAAAAGGTCGAAATCTCATTAAATAAAAATATAAGATGAATATATTTCTAAATAAAACCATCCATTAAGAATTATACAGTTTTTGAATATTTTTTAATCCTTATATTTTTTATTTAACCCTTTTTTAATCTTATCGTTTTATCAAGCATTTAACATTTTGAGAATCAAAATAGTTACTAAAATAGAAAAATAGCCAATTAAAGAGTTAATAATAACATTTTAGACTTATGAAAACTATTTTTACAATTATTATATTTTTTTTAATTTTATAATATTTAATACAATATTTTATATTTTAAAATATGAATTATGTCAATTTTGACACTATTCATATCATGATTTTCTTAAAAATTCATAACAACATGATTGACTCAAAAAAAATAATTAATAAAAAATAAAACATATAACTGTCATCTATAAAATTTTTCGATGACATCAAAATAAACAAATTATATTTATTTTAACATTTATAATTTCATTTATTTGAATCCTTTATGAATAAAGCAATCACTGCATCATCATTCTATCATAATTAAATTTATTTATTTAATATCTAAAAATTATAAATAAAATTCCATGATTTAGGAAATTTTTTAGATTTTTAATGACTATTTATAGTTGGAAATATAACTTATATAACCCCATATAAAAATTGTTTTACCAAAAGATACATGTTTAGGTTATATTTTCCTTATCTTTAAATTAAAAGTAATTAAATGTCATTTTCACACCAAAGTGGCTCCATGAGGTTTTAAAATGGACCCAAGGATTTCCATGGTTGGCCATATCTCATAAAATAGGATAAGGACACTTGTTAGGGTAATTTAGTATTATTATAATATTATTTTTTACCCTTATTTACTATATTTACCCTTTAACAATGGAAAATAAAATATTTACTGAAGTTACTATTCATAATTTTTAAAAATAAAAGTTACCTATTTACAAAATTTGGACCTTAGGATTCCAAATATGGAATCTATTTTTTCAAATTAAAAACAAAAAATTTTCAAAAATTAATTCCCGTTGTCAAAACCAAAAAAAGTGTGCTTTTAAGAAATAATAACTATCAAAAGATTGACACGTGTTTATGTCTAATTAAAAAGTGAAATTACATCCAATGTCAAACATTGGATTAAATGGTAAAAACATAGTCTAGTTAGACTTTAAAACCAATTATAAATATAATCTAACCATATAAATAAATCATATGAAAAAGACAGTTTTGACTTAAAATTCTGTATTTATTCACTATTCATTAAAAATAAACTTTATCAGAAAAATACCAATAATTCACCTGAAGTAAATTTTTATTTCCCTCTTATAAATAAGAAGTTTATTTTGTCAAATTGAACATATAAAAGTGACAAAAACTATATTTAAAAGAGGTTCTCTATCAAAAGGTGTTAAAACTTCCTTTTAAAAATATTAGAGTATTTATACTTAAAATTGGATTCATTGTAATTTTTAGACTCAAAATTTTATTATATAAATGTAAAAACATTTAACAAACATGTTTAATCATAATATGGTATTTTTTGTTCATTCCCACCAATACAATTTCTATGTGTTAGCTAACATTTAAAATAATAATATTTTTTTTAGTATGACACAACCTTGTGTGCAACAAGAGATATTAGAGAAACTCATTGTAGTGTGTCGGGTATGCCATCAAACATAGAATCCCATTTAAAGTAAAATTAATATCTTATTCATAAGTATTAATATAAATCAAAAATTATTATTCTATAAATACCTGTGTCATTACATCCTTCCCCCTTTTTGGAAATTACGTCCTCGCAATTTTAAAATTGGGCTCAAAAACTTCATTGGAATTCCCATATCGGAAAAAGTGTCAATAAAAATATCACTTTAAAATAAATAAATATAAGTACAATAGTCACCGAATATAACACATAATAGGACTCCATGTATGAAAAAATTATATGGGGGACAAGCTAAGTGTCAATTTCTAATGGAGACTGAAGAAAACATGATTAAGGGAAAGTTAACCTCTAGAAAATCACAAACTTCTGATGGGTTAAACAGTCTTTGATCCCCTATTAGAAAACTTAAATGGACAATTTTTTTGTTTTAATTTATTTTGGAGAATATATTTATGAGATTGAGTAATAACATAAGTAAATATACTTACTTTTCAAGTAGAGTTTCATCCTTTAATAAGTTTCTACCAAAAACTCATAATTTCTCCAAACGATGAGTATTCAAGATGACTTGGTCACTCTTGAAGTGCTAGAATCAACTTTTAGAGAATAACATGAACCAAAAAATATTAACCGCATATTTCCCCTATCTTTATAAATTAACCAAAACCAAAAAATTTAGTACAAGATCAGATAATCCCAAAAAAATGATAATACTTTATAAAAAGAGATACTACTCTTAATCTCCAAAATTTGACAAGCACTACCCAAAGTTCAAAAAATAACATTCAATAAAAAAATGTCCATGAAATTCTTTCAAGTAATCCAAACTAAGATTGAAACCCAAAACTCACAAGTATTTAATCACATAGTCTTCCATATAAAATCTTAACATTTATCTCTAAATAACATCAAATACTCTTAAAGTCTCATACTGAAGTGTAATTCACCTAATCACATATTCTCTATGATAGGTTAATAATTTACATAAATAACCCAAATCATTATATGCCCACAATAAAGCATAGATTTTTCCAAAATAAAATTTCAACCATTACTCCACAAATGAAATCTCATAGAATTATATTTTTCTTAGCCATATAATGTTCCCAAAAGAGAAAACGCCTTCCAAAATAATATTTATCACCTAATCACTAAATCATTTTCCTATACTAAGGATATCCATTTGATAAATCATAAGTTACAAAAATCAATATATTCTTAATTTATAAAATCATTTAACTAAAAATAATTATTCATGCTAACTAGGGACTTCACGTAGTCCAGTGGTAGATGATAATTCCTAATCGCACTTTGGTTATGGGTTGGATTCCCTCAGCTTTGTCTGGCACAATGGATTGTCACATAGTCTGTGTGTTGTCCTTTTTCATAAACTATATAATTTTATAAAATTCCAAAAAAAAATGAGATAAATTCCTCAAAAATAACCATAAAATATTTTAACCACAAATTTTATCTCATACCTCTCATTTTCATCCCAAAAAGTAATAATCTGTAGTTGCCTCAAATTCAAGGATCATATAAACCCAAATGGTTCTTTATTACTATAACCACAAAAGAAAAGATAATTCTTCCTTGAATAACATTTTCACATATCAAACTTTAGGGTTACACGTACTATAAAAAGTCTTCCAAAGTAATATTTTAATTAATATATTTAAAACATATCATTATCCATAGATCCAATTTAACACTTAAATTCCGAAAATGTAGACATCTTAATCATCAAACATTATTCATGATCCTTTATCCATGTTTTTTCATCTTATTCTATTATACTTATTTCCTTTTATAGGTCGTTTTTAGTTTCCTCATTTACAATTGGAATGGTATTAGGAATTGGTGAACATACATTTGTATGATCCTTCTAATCCCACTCTTGAACCTTCTTCATAGTTCATCTATTTGTATAATGACCATGAACAACATATTTAAAATATTCAATTGATCCTTTGGAAAGAACATCTTTCCATTTTCCTAGAGTAAACTAGATTCTTCATTTTTCTATGGTAGGTTCTTTCTTTATGACCTTCATTACCACATCTCAAACATCTTCGCGTCCTTTTGAAGAATTTTCCTAGGTGTTTCTTTCTACATCCTTGACACATAAGTTTTTGAATATACTTACCTTTATTATTATTACCTCAACTTCTATAGGGATTTTTTTCTCTCATATACGATGCCTTATGAAAATCACCAAGGTTCAGTTGGTTAATCATGACTTCAAAAAGTTGGTTGAGAATAACCACATGAGTTCTTATTGGAGATCCCATTTCATTCGGTTTCTTATTCAAAAAACTATCACAGTTTTCTTCAAATCCATTGTCACTTTGGTGCCTACTAGATCTATCCATTTACTAAAACCAAAAAGGTCAATGTTATTATATCAGAAAAATCATTATATATTATCTTATGAGGAGGGTAAACACTAAGATATACTTATTCATGTTATCATAAACTTATTTTATTTATCTAATATAATAATGACTCTTTCTAATATGATAACCATTATGGTTAGGTCACTTATACTTAAATAACATCCTAACCTCTAAATGTATCAAAAATGACCACTGATACCAACTATAAGGACTCAGCCTTAAATATTACATAATCTTGATTTAATTTAATAATTCACATTGAGGATATTTTCAGGATTAGATATTTAGAGAATTAGGTCATAACTTATACAAAACATCTTGAATATTACATGTAGACACTTCTACTCAGTATACATTTTTTCATAAAATAAAAAACTCTTAAAAGAAAAGAAATATGTTTATTTCCATGTTTCAAAGTTGAAGACCTTTCCTTGATCCCATCCTTAACCCTATTCCACCTTAAGTCCTGTGAAAAACATTTGAAAAAACTTGTTATGAGCATAAAAATCTCAGTAAGGTATACAAAAATAAGGAAAGCTATTAGTTTTCAGAACAACATGTAGACCATGAATAATTAATCATAAATTAACACTATTCACCGTAAAAAAGTAAAAAAACACTTCACTTAATATAATCTCATTGCTTACCCATTTTTTAACCAAACGATTACCATAAATACCATAGAAAACAATGTATAGTGTATAAAGGTAACTTGGGACATAAACATACTAAAATGGAATAACCATACGGTCGACTTCCACACATATCAATAAATTGAATATCCATACGGCTGACTTTCATACCCAATTCATTGGAGGTTATAATGTGACCACCCATCCTTGGTTTATCAAAAAACCACCCGTCATTTGGTTTATCACATAACCACCCATCAAATGTCCAAGTACTGTTATATAATCACAACACATAAAATATTACAAGTATAAACACTTCACTAATAATATTTCTTTTAAAATCACAAGAAATAATTTCAATATATTGAAATAATCAATCTATTTCAATAACCATTTGTAACGACCAAAACTTTTGTTAATGAAAATCCCTCTTGATCTAATTAAATGTATTAATATGTGAAATGGTTATACAAAATATTCACTTATTTTGTTTTATGTTTTTTAATTTTAAAATACCATTAAGAGTTGGGACTATTTCTATTGTAGTCATTGAACAGTGATCACATGATTATTATAAATATGGGCTTTAACAAATCCAATTTACTCATACAAAGGAAGTGATGGCCTCATCCAGTAGACTTGCCCTGTATGAAGCCCATTTATTGGAGCTTGTAAAAGAGTTGGAGTCCTTGGGATTCGCTCTTGACCAATCTCAAGCCCAGCTTGAACACGTTAAGCTTGAGCGGAACCTCCTACGGGAGAAGTGGAAGTTGATAGAGATTACCACCTGAGCGATGTTATCTGAGCCACCCCAAGAGTATCTCACCATCACACACCTCACCCTTTGGTATTATGCAAATGTTTTAAGTTGTTATTTAACAAGACCCTAGTATTATAGTTATGTACATTATTTTTGTATATAATAATGAATATACTTTCATTTTATTATTGTTACCTTATAAATAGTTTTTAAAGCACAAATAGTATTTTTAGTTAATGTTCAACTAAAAAATATATTTTGATGAATTAATGGATTTTGGAATTAAATAATATTTTAATAAAATATTATTATTATTAAATTAATTTTTATTAAATATAAATGATCGTATAATTTTATGAATGCAATTTTAATTTTTATTAAGGTTTGAAAGCCATTTTTGTCAAAACCCATGAATTTTCGATAAATGTGCATTTTTATTTTAAAAGAGAAAATTAACATATTTAGAAAATTATTTATATAAAATTAATATTATTTTTGGAATCAGGATGTCGAAATTATCCAACAGTGAATTTTTTATAATAATCTGAGACAGTCAAATATTTGGGTAAAAATTAAATACCGTTTAAATATATAATGTGTTTTATGAAATCATAATGACCCAATAGTGATGTAATAAAATACTATAAACTTTATTTTCAGCCAATATATGTTTTACCATTAAAATAATGTGATTTTGGGTTTTTCTGTTTTATTTTACAAAGCTTTAGTGGACCCTTCAAGACATACTAAACATTTTATCTTTTTAAATTGTTTTCCTTGGGAGTGTGACTCACCTCCACATAAGCAACCACATTATTTTAAGAAGTTAGGACTTTGGCCTTATAAAATATTGTTTTCAACTCCCCTTTGGTAAAAACCATGGGCAAAAACCATGGTCTAGATTGTGGTTTTGATTAGTTTAATGTGAGGTGTCCCAAACCTAAATAATAAACAATTCCCTCTCCTATACTATATAAACCCACCCAAGCTCCCACTTATTCCTTACTAAAAGCATTTGGAGTTCATCCAACCTCTTATATCCTATCTCTATAATCCTCCCAATGCGCTCCAAGCTCCCAAGAAGCATCTCTCAAGCCTCTCTCAAGCCTTTGGAAGCACACTTCCAAGTAAGGGTTTTTCTTCCTTTCTTATTTTTGTCCAATATTCATTAAATTGTTATTCCCTTTTAATTTCAATTATAAATGTCGGGGTATGGTTTCTAACCTCCCCAATACTTTCCTCTTTATGTTTGAATAATGTTTTACCCCTTTATCTCCCATTAAATTCCCCCTATGTACACCTGTTACTATGCCGAAATTCTGAAAGGAATTTCTCTCTCCTCATTCACATTCAATCAATTCATTTGTATCATGAATTTAAATTCTGTTACATTTGTTGGGACATGTATCTATATTACCCCCTTACTATACATGTCATGTAAATATTATAATATGCCCCTTTCTCTCTCATCAACCATTTTTATGAGTTCTTATGTCACGTCGTTATGCTGCTGAAATTGCACCGCGCTTTTCCAAGCCGAAGTCATTGTGTAGTGAATACCATGCCTATTTCTCTATCAATGGTATTCACCATTATGAGAATTTATATATTGTTTAAAGAGTTTCATTTATGTATTCCAAATTCATTTATCATAAAATAAATGATTATGTTGAATGATTTAATGTTTTATGATCCATGTGGCCCAGTTATGCATGAAATGAAATGTTTAAGAAGGGTTCACTCTGATAGCACTACAATTCATTGGATAATTATAGTATTATAATACATCATATGAAATGGGTGTTTTCTCATTCAAAATAAAATTCAATGAGGTTTTACTCGTCATTCATGTGCAATGAGGGTTTACTCATGCTCTATGTGTAATGAGCCTTGGCTCATGTTAATTCCATTTTAAGTATTGTTGCCACATTTCCATGTTATGATTATCATGATTTACCATGACATTATGTTTATGCTTCTCTTGTTCTCTATTGATATGCCTGTTTTCTAACATGTGTTGTATTCCTCAGGTTATTCCATGATTAATCTCTTACTGGGCTTTATATCTCACTTTTTTTATGCATGTCCTCATGTTATCCCATAAAATGCTAAGTACGAGGAAATGTAGTGGTCATGTAAAGGAAATTTTCAATAAAGATTGTGTTTTTCATGTTTTAAGTTGTTATTTAATGATCCTAATCCCCAGACACTAGACCTCTCGATATTATATGTTATATCAAATAAAGTTGATGTAATAAATTATGTTTAATTATGTAATAAAAGATCAGGGTTTTCATACCATTTTCAATACAAAAACACCCAAAAAGGGAATAAGGGATTACTTTTCCTTTTAAAAACATTAAGGCTTATAGAGGAATCTAAATAATGATTACGGTGGAGGAGAGGTCATTTTCACTTCATATGTTTAAAAAATTCCTTTTTTCAATTAGTAAAACGCTTCATATAAAAAATATTCCATTTGAATGAAAGTAAAATTCAAAGGGTTTTCTTATACACTGTATAAAATAAAGAGGTATATATTATCGAAATATGCCGCAATGAAATGATATTGAGACGAAATCCCTTAACTTATGTTCGACTTGACTCTTTCGTTCTTTAATTTCATTAATAATAAACTTAAGTTAATTTCTACTTTCATCAGAACCTTTTTAAAGTTTACTATTCCTTTTATGTCACTTATTACCTTGCTATAATAATTAGTTAATTATTTGAGTTCATATCGAACATTTTTTTAATGTTCAAAACTTGAGTCAAAAATGAACTTGTTATAATTATAAATTGTCCATGTGGTCAAGATTCCATTATATCCAGAATGATATTCTTGATTATTGATATCATATATATCATATATATCTATTATATATGTATTTATAATAGTCCATAGCATTTGGATATAAGAAATGAAATGCACCGTTCCTGGAGACGGTAAGTCATACATACGCATGAACGTTGCTTCATTTTTTTTTCATATTTAAAGGAATGAAAAATAAATAATATAAAGGTATATTATAATTAAATTATAATATATATGTTATATATGTTACATAAGTTCATTAATTCTATAATTTATATGTTCCATGTATAGAATGAACAAGTCATATCACTTTGAGAGGGTGGTAGTCCGCTCTTCCTCAAATGAAATTATCATATTTATAAAAAATGAAAAGCATAAAGTTATGTTATAAATGATAATTAAAGAATCATAGAGACAAAATAAATGTCATATATATCATATATAATTATAGTTTCATCATAATGGCCATCATGAGAGGTGGTAGGGTAAAACCAAACAATCATCGTTTCGTGAGGCAGCGGTTCACCGTACACAGAAACATTATGTTCATATCCATTAGATGGAGGTCTGTGTAAGTGTATTTATAATAAATATCATAAAATAGTATATTTAGAATACTGGTGTTTTTATATAAACAAATAATAATAAGATCATAATGAGTGGACAAGGATAAATAATGGAAAGAAACTTGACAGAAGACGTTACCTCAAATCGGGTAACATCTTTTGGTTTGATCCAAAGGGATCTATTGAATTGACTTATGCCTAAGTTAAGGAATCTAGGAGAAATATATGGATGTTGGGAGATTATTTGGATAGATATTGGATAATCAAAGGGGCTGTATAAGTATGAGTAATGGGTTATAGGTGATGGCCTTTTATGAGGGGGTGGAGGGGCTCTTTAAGAAAGTTTGAATGTAGTATTTTATTATAAAATGATTTTGAGTCTCAAAAGGTACAAAACTCTTTAAATTATATGATTAGATGAATATAAGTCTAACTAAAACCATCCAAAAATAATTATATAGTTTTTGGATTATTTTTATCCTTATCCTTTTTATTTAATCTTTTTTACTCTTACCGTTTTATCAAGCATTTAAAACGTCGACAATCAAAAAAGTTACCAAAAAATTAAAAATATCCAAGTATAGAGTCAATAACATATTTTTAGACTTATGATAACAATTTGAACGAATATTTTATTTTTTGAAATTTTATAATATTTAATAAAATATTTTATATTTTAAAATATAAATTTTGTCAATTTTGACACTATTCAAATCATGATTTTTTTAAAAATCCATAACAACTTCATTGATTTGAAAAAACTTCATTAATAAAAATATAATAGGTAAATATCATCCAAAAAAATTTATGACATCAAAATATACAAAATCACATTTATTTTAACATTTATAATGTCATTTATTTGAATCCTTTATTAATTAAGCAATAACTACATCATCATTGTGTCATAATTAAATTTATTTATATAATCTCTAATAATTATAAATAAAATACCAAGATTTATTAAATCTTTTTATATTTCTAATTACTATTTATAGTCTAAAATATAACTTATATAACCCCCTACAAAAATGGTTTACCAAAATAGACATGTTTAGGTTATATTTTACTTATCTTTAAATTAAAAGTAATTAAATGTCATTTTCACACACAAGTGGCTCCATGGGGTCGTAAAATCGACCCAAGGATGACCATGTTGGGCCATATCTCATCAAATAGGATTAGTACATGTGTTAGGGTAATTTAATATTATTATAATATTATTTTTTACCCTTATTTATCAGATTTACCCTTCAACCATGGTAAATAAAATAATTACTGAAGTTATTATTCATAATGTCTAAAATAAAAGTTACCTATTTAAACAATTTTGGACCTCCTGATTAAAAGTATGGAATCCATTTTTCCAAATTCAAAACACATAAGTTGCAGAAATTAATTTAAAATTAATTCCCATTGTCAAAACCAAAAAAATATGTTTTTAAGAAATAATAACTATAAAACAATTGACTCGTGTTTATGTCTAATTAAAAAGTGAAATTACCCCCAATGACCCAAATTGGTTTAAATGGTAAAATGATAATATAATTACAATTAAAACACAATTAAAAATGTAATCTAACCATATAAATAAATCAGATGAAAAGACAGTTTTGACTTAAAATTCATTATTTTTCACTATTCATTAAAAAATGAACTTTATCAGAAAAATACCAAAAAATTACCTAAAGTAAATTTGGATGTCCTAATTCTAAAGAATAAGTTTATTTTGTCAAATGAAACATATAAAAGTGAAAAAAACTAGATTTAAAAGAGTTTTTCTATCAAAAGGCGATAAAACTACCTTTTAAATACATTAGAATATTTATGCTTAAAATTGGATTCATTCTAATTTTAAGACTCAGAATTTTATTAGATAAATTTAAAAACATTTAACCAACATGTTTAATCATAATATGGTAAGTTATGTTCATTCCCGCCAATTCAATGGCTAGGCGTTAACTACCATTTAAAATAATAATATTATGTTATTATTTTTCAGTGTGACTCAGCCTTGTGCGCAACATGAGATATTGGAGAAACTCATTGTTGTGTGTTGGTTATCCCATCGACCATATAATTCCCTTTAAAGTAAAATTAATACCTTATTCATAATTATTAATAGAAATCAAAAATTATTATTCTATAAATACCTGGGTCATTACATCCTTCTCCCCTTTTGGAAATTACGTCCTCGCAATTTTAAAATAGGGATTAGAAACATCATTGGATTCCAATATCGGAAAAAGTGTCAATAAAAATATCACATTAAAATAAATAAATATAAGTACAAAGTTCACCCAAGATAACACATACTAGGACTACATGTATGAAAACATGTATATGGAGGACAAACTAAGTGTCAATTTCTAATGGAGACTGAATAAAACCTGATTAAGAGAAAGTTAACCTATAGAAAATCACGAACTTGTGATGGGTTAAATAGTCTTTGATTCCCTAGTAGAAAAACTAAATGGACATTTTTTTTTGTTTTAAGTTATTTTGGAGAATTTATTTATGAGATTGAGTAAGAACATAAGGAAATATACTTACTTTTGACGTATAGTTTTACCCTTTAATAAGTTTTAACCGAAAACTCATCTTTTCTCAAAACGATGTGTATTCAAGATGACTTGGTCACTCCTGAAGCACTATAATCAACTTCTAGAGAATAACATGATCCAAAAAAGATGAACCATATATTTCCTCTATATTTATACATTAACCAAGAACAAAAAGTTTAGTACAAGATAAGATAATCCCAAAAAATGATAATACTTTATAAAAAGAGATACTACTCTTAATCTCCAAATATTGATAAACAATACAAAACTTTCAAAAAATAACATTCAATAAAAAAATGTCCATAAAATTCTTTCAAGTAATCCAAACTAAGATTTAAACCCAAAACATAGAATGATTTAATCACATAGTCTTCCATATAAAATCTTAACATATATCTCCAAATAACATCGAATACTCTTAAAGTCTCATATTGAAGTGTAATTATCCTAATCACATATTATATATGATAGGTTAATCATTTTCATAAATAACCCAAATCACTATATATCCACAATAAAACATATATTCTTCCAAAATAAAATTTCAACCATTACTCCACAAATGAAATCCCATAGCATTCTATTTTTCTTAGCCATATTGTGTTCCCAAAAGTGAAAACGTCTTCCAAAATAACATTTATCACCTAATCACCGAATCATTTTCCTATAATGAGGATATCCATTTGATAAATCATAATTTACCAAAATAAACATATTCTTAATTCATAAAATCATTTAACTAAAAATAATTAATCATGCTAACTAGGGACTTCACGTATTCTAGTGGTAGGCGATAAATCCAAATCACACTTTGGTTATGGTTTTGATTCCCTCATCTTTGTTCGACGCGATGGGTTGTCACATTGTCTTCATGTTTTCCTTTTTAAAAAACTTTATAATTTTATAACATTCCAAAAAAATGAGATAAATTCCTCAAAAATAACCAAAACATATTTTAACCACAAATGTTATCTCATACCTCGCATTTTCATCCCAAAAAGTAATAATCTATAGTTTCCTCAAATTCAAGGATCATATAAACCCAAATGGTTCTTTATTACTATAACCACAAAAGAAAATAAAATTATTCCTTGAATAACATTTTCATATATCAAACTTTAGGGTTACACATACTAGAAAAAGTCTTTCAAAGTAATATTATCATTAATACATTTAAACATATCATTATCCATAGATCCAATATAACTCTTCAATTCTGAAAATGTAGACATCTTAATCATTGAACATTCTTCATGATCCTTTATCCATGTTTTTCATCTTATTATATTATACTTCTTTCCTTTCATAGGTTGTTTTTAGTTTCCTCATTTTCAATTGGAATGGCATTAGTAATTAGTAAACATACATTTATATGATACTTCTAATCCCACTCCTAAACCTTATTCACATGAAATCTATTTGTATAATGTCCAGGCACACCACATTTAAAATATTCAATTGATCCTTTGGAAAGAACATCTTTCCCTTTCCTAGAGTAAACTAGATTCTTCCTTTTTCCATGGAAGGTTATTTCTTTATGACATTCATTAACACATCTCAAACATCTTCACGTCCTTTTGAAGCATTTTCCTAGGTGTTTCTTTCCACGTCCTTGACACATAGGTTTTTGAATATACTTACCTTTATGATTATTACCTGATCTTTTGTAGGGATTTTTTTCTCTCATATACGATGCCGTATAAAAATTACCAAGGTTCATTTGGTCAATCATGACTCCAAATAGTTGGTTGAGAATAACAATAAGAGTTCTTGTTGGAGATCCCATTTCATTCGATTTCTTATTCAAAAAATCCGTCATAGTTTTCTTCACATCCATTGTTACTTTGGTGCCTGCTAGATCTATCCATTTTCTAAAACCAAAAATTTTAATGTTATTATATCAGAAAAAATCATTATATATTATCTTATTTGGTGGGTAAACACTAATATATACTTATTCTTATTATCATAAACTCATTTGATTTATCTAAAATAACTTCGAATCTTTCTAATATGATAAACATTATGGTTACGTCACATATACTTAAACAACATCCTAACCTCTAAATGTATCAAAAACGACTACTGATACCAACTATAAGGACTCATCCTTAAACATTACATAATCTTGAATTAATTTAATAATTCAAATTGAGGATATTTTTAGGTTTATATCTTTATAGAATTAGGTTATAACTTATACAAAACATCTTGAATATAACATGTAGATTCTTCTACTCAGTATCCATTTTTTTATAAAATAAAAACTCTTAAATGAAGAGAAACATGTTTATTTCCATGTTTTAAATAGTAATACCTTTCCTTGATCCCATCAATGACCCTATTCCACCTTAAGTCCAGTGAAAAACATTTCAAAAACTTGGGATGAGTATAAAAATCTCAGAAAGGTATACACAAAGAAGGAAAGCTATTATTTTTCAAAACAACATGTAAACCTTGAATAATTAATCATAAAGTTACACCCTTCACCTTAAAAAAGTAACAAAAACACTTCCCTTAATATAATCTCATTGCTTACACTTTTTGTAACCAAAAGATGACCATAAAGCCCATAGAAAACAACGTATAGCATATAAAGGTAACTTGGGACATAAACATACTAAAATGGAATAACCATACAGTCGACTTCTACACATATCACTAAATGGAATAGCCATATGGTTGACTTTCATACCCAATGCCTTGGAGGTTATAATTTAACCACCCATCCTTGGTTTATCAAAAAACCACCCGTCATTTGGTTTATCACATAACCACCCATCAAATGTCCAAATACTGTTATATAATCATCACACATAAAATATTGCAAGTATCAACACTTCACTAATAATATTTCTTTTAAAATAACAAGAAATAATTTCAACATATTGAAATAATCAATCTATTTCAATAACCATTTGTAACGACCTAAACTTTTGTTAATGAAAATCCCTCTTGATCTAATTAAATGTCTTAATATGTGAAATAGTTATACAAAATATGCACTTCTTTTGTTTTATGTTTTTGTATTTTAAATAAAATTAAGAATTGTGACTGTTTCTATTGTATTCATTGAACAGTGATCACATGATTAGTATAAATATGGGCTTTAACAAATCCAATTTACTCAGACAAAGAAAGTGATGGCCTCATCCAGTAGACTTGCCCCATATGAAGCCCATTTGTTAGAGCTCGTGAAGGATCTGGCATCTTTGGGCTTCTCTCTTGACCAATGTCAAGCCAAGCTTTAACATGTTAAGTTTGAGCGGAACCGCCTATGGGAGAAGTGGAAGTTGATAGAGATTACCACCCGAGCGATGTTATCCGATCCACCCCAAGAGTCTCTCACCATCGCACACCTCACCCTTCAGTCTTATGCGGGTGTTTTAAGGGCTTATTTAACAAGACCCTAGTACTATGGTTAGGTACATTATTTTTGTATATAATAATGAATATACTTTCATTTTATTTTTGTTATCTTGTAAATAGATTTTAAAGTACAAATAGTATTTTTAGTTAATGTTCAACTAAGAAATCTATTTTGATGAATTAATGGATTTTTTAATTAAATATTATTTTAATAAAATAATATTATTATTAAATTAATTTTTATTAAATATAAATGATCGTATAATTTTATGAATACAATTGTAATTTTTATTAAGGTTTGAAAGCCATTTTTGTCAAAAGCCATGAATTTTCGATAAATGTCGGTTTTTATTTTAAAAGAAAAAATTAAAAAATTTAAAAAATTATTTAGATAAAATGAATATTATTTCTGGAATCAGTACATCAAAATTATCCAATAGTGAATTTTTCATAATAATCTGAGACAGTCAAATTTTTTGGTAAAAATTAAATATCGTTTAAATATATAATGTGTTTCATTACATCATAATGACCCAATAGTGATGTAATAAAATACTATAAACTTTATTTTCGGCCAATATATGTTTTACCATTAAAATAATGTGATTTTGGGTTTGTTTGATTTATTTTACAAAGCTTTAGTGGACCCTTCAAAAATTAATAAACATTTTGTCTTTTTAAATTGTTTTCCTTGCGAGTGTGACTCACTTTCACATAAGAAACCCCATTATTTTAAGAATTTAGGACTTTGGCCTTATAAAATATTATTTTAAACTCTCCTTTTTCAAAAACCAAGGGAAAAAACCATGTTTTATTCTGTGTTTTTGATTAGTTTAATGTGAGGTGTCCCAAACCTAAATAATAAACAATTCTCTCTCCTTTCCTATATAAACCAACCCAAGATCCCACTTCCTACTCACTCAAAGCATTTAGAGTTCATCAAACCTCTGCCCTCCTCTCCCTAGAATCCTCCCAAGGAACCCTAATCTCCTAATAATCCTCTCTCAAGCCTCTCTCAAGCCTTTGGAAGTGCACTTCCAAGTAAGGGTTTTTCTTCCTTTCACATATTTGTCTAATATTCTTTAAATTGTATTGCCCTTTTAATTTCAATTATAAATGTTGGGTATGGTTTAACATCTCCCCCATACTTCCCTATTTATGTTTTAATGATGGGATACCCATTTCTCTCTCATTAAATTCCTCCCATGTACACCTGTTACTATGCCAAAATTTCGAAAGGAATTTCTCTCTCCTCATTTACATCCAAGCAATTCTTTTGTATAATGAATTTAAATTCCATTACATTTGTTGTTACATGTATCTATGTTACCCCCTTACTGTCCATGTAATGTAAATATGCTAAGACACCCCTTTCTCTCTCATCAACCATTTTTATGAGTTCTTATGTCACATCGTTATGCTCCCGAAATTGCACCGCGCTTTTCCAAGCCAAAGTCATTGTGTAGTGAATACCATGCCCAATTATCTATCAAGTGTATTCACCTTTATGAAAATTTACTTATTATTTACAGAGTTTTATGTATTTATTTCACATTCATTTATCATGAAATAAATGATTATGTTTAATGATTCAATGTTTTATGATCCATGTGGCACGCTTATGCATGAAAAAGAAATATTTAAGAAGGGTGCACCCTGATAGCGCTACAATGAATTGGGTAAAGTATAGTATCATGATACGTCTTGTGCAATGGGTGTTTTCTCATTCTAATTCAATTTAAACGAGGGTTTACTCATGCTTCATGTGCAATGAGGGTTTACTCAGGCTCCATGTGAAATGAGCCTTGGCTCATGCTAATTCCATGTTAAGTGTTGTTGTCACATTTCCATGTCATGATTATCATGTTTTACCATGCCTTTATGTTTATGCTTCTCTTGTACTCTATTGATATTCCTATTTTCTAACATGTGTTGTATTCCTCATGTTATTCCATGATTAATCCCTTACTGGGCTTTATATATCACCTTTTTTATGCATGTCCTCAGGTTATCCCATGAAATGCTCAGTACAGGGAAATGTAGTGGTCATGTAAAGGAATTTTTCAATAAAGATGTTGTTTTTAATGTTTTAAGTTGTTATTTAAAGATCTTAATCCCCAAAGACACTAGACCTCTCGATCTTCAATGTTGTATCAAATGAATTTTATGTAATAAATTATGTTTAATTGTGTAATAAAAGATCAGGGTTTTCATACCATTTTCAATACAAAAACACCCAAAAAGGGAATAAGGTATTACTTTACCTATTAAAAACATTAAGGCTTATAGTGTAATCCAAATAACGATTAGGGTGGCGGAGAGGTCATTTTCACTACATATGTTTAAAACATTCCTTTTTTCATTTAGTAAAACACTTCATAGAAAAAACATTCCATTTAAATGAAAGTAAAATTAAAAGGGTTTTATTATACACTGTATAAAATAAAGAGGTATATATTATCGAAATATGCCTCAATGAAAGGAGATTAAGACGAAATCCCTTACCTAATGTTCGACTTCACTCTTTCGTTCTTTAATTTCATCAATAACAAACTTAAGTTAATTTCTACTTTCATCAGAACCTTTTTCAAGTTTATTATTCCTTTTATGTCACTTATTACCTTGCTATAACAATTATTTAATTATTTGAGTTCATATCAGACATTTTGTCAATGTTCGGAACTTGAGTCAAAAATGAACTTGTTATAATTATAAATTGTCCATGTGGTCAAAATTCCATTATATCTAGAACGATATTCATGATTTTTGATATCATATATATCATATATATCTAGTATATATGTATTTAGAATATTCTATAGCATTTGGATAAAAGAAATTAAATGCACTGTTCATGGAGACGGTAAGTCGTACGTACGCATGAACGCTGCTTTCATTTATTTTTCATATTTAAAGGAATGAAAACTAAATAATATATATGTATATTATAATTCCATTATAATATATATGTTATATATGTTACATAAGTTCATTAATTCCATTATTTATATGTTCCATGTATAGAATGAACGAGTCATATCACTTTGAGAGGGCGGTAGTCCGCTCTTCCTCAAATGAAATTATCATATTTATACAAAATGAAAAGCATAAATTTATGTTATAAATGAGAATTAAAGAATCATAGAGATAAAATAAATATCATATATATCATATATAATTACAGTTCCATCATAACGGCCACCATGAGAGGTGGTAGGGGAAAATCGAACAATCATCGTTTTGTGAGGCAGCGGTTTGCCTTACACAGAAACATTATTTTCATATCCATTAGATGGAGGTGTGTGTAAGTGTAGTTATAATAAATATCATAAAATATTATACTGAAAATAATGGTTTTTTTATATAAAATAATAATAATAATATCATAGGTAGTAGAGAAGGATAAATAATGGAAAGAAACTTGACAGAAGATGTTACCTCAAATCGGGTAACTTCTTTTGATTTGAGAAAAAAGGATCTCTTGAATTGACTTATGCCTAAGGTAATGCTTCTAAGATGAATATATGGATTTTTGAAGCTTATTTTGATAGAGTTTGGATAATCCAAGGAGCTTGAGATGTGTGAGTAATGGGTTAGTGGTGATGGCCTTTTATAAGGGGGAGGAGGGGCTCTTTAAGAAAGTTTGAATGTAGTATTTTATTATAAAATGATTTTCAGTCTCAAAAGGTCAAAAACTCTTTAAACTATATTATAAGATGAATATAAGTCTAAATAAAACCATCCAATAATAATTATACTAGTTTTGGATATTTTTATTCCTTATCCTTTTTATTTAATCTTTTTTTACTCTTACTATTTTATCAAGCATTTAAAACATTGAGAATCAAAACAGTTACCAAAATATGAAAAATATCCAATTAAAGAGTCAATAACATGTTTTTAGACTTATGATAACAATTTTTATGAATATTTTATTTTTTAAAATTTTATAATATTTAATAAAATATTTAATATTTTAAAATATGAATTATGTCAATTTTGACACTATTCAAATCATAACTTTTTTAAAAATCCATAACAACTTGATTGATTTGAAAAAACTTCATTAATAAAAATATAGCAGGTAACTATCATCCAAAAAAAATTATGACATCAAAATCACCAAATTACATTTATTTTAACATTTATAATGTCGTTTATTTGAATCCATTATTAATGAAGCAATAACTACATCATCATTGTGTCGTAATTAAATTCATTTATTTAATCTCTAATAATTATAAATAAAATACCATGATTTAGTAAATATTTTTATCTTTATAATTGCTATTTATTTTAAAAAATATAGCTTATATATCCCCGTATAAAAATTGTTTTACCAAAAGATACATGTTTAAGTTATATTTTCCTTATCTTTAAATTAAAATTAATTAAATGTCATTTTCACACACAAGTAGCTCTATGGGGTCCTAAAATAGACTCAAGGATGACAATGTTTGGCCATATCTCATCAAATAGTCTTAGAACATGTGTTAGGGTAATTTAATATTATTATAATATTATTTTTTACCCATATTTACCAAATTTATCCTTCAACCATGGTAAATAAAATAATTACTGAAGAAACTATTCATAATGTCTAAAATAAAAGTTACCTATTTACAAAATTTAGACCTCCTGATTAAAAATATGGAATCCATTTTTTCAAGTTCAAAACACATAAGTTTCAGAAATTAATTTAAAATTAATTCCTGTTGTCAAAACCAAAAAACGTGTTTTTAAGAAATAATAACTATAAAAAGATTGACATGTTTTTATATCTAATTAAAAAGTGAAATTACTTCAAATGACCCAAATTGGTTTAAATGGTAAAAAGATAATCTAATTAAAATTTAAACCCAATTAATAGGATAATCTAACCATATAAATAAATCAGATGAAAAGACGGTTTTGACTTAAAATGCATTATTTTTCACTATACATTAAAAAAATGAACTTTTTCAGAAAAATACCAAAAATTTACCTAAAGTAAAATTTGATGTACTAATTATAAATAAGAAGTTTATTTTTTCAAATGGAACATATAAAAGTGACAAAAACTAGATTTAAAAGGGGTTCTCTATTAAAAGGTGATAAAACTACATTTTAAAAATATTAGAGTATTTATGCTTAAAATTCAATTCATTCTCATTTTAAGCCTCTAAATTTTTTTGGATAAATGTAAAAATATTTAAAAAATATGTTTAATCATAATATGGTAGTTCTATTAATTCTTGTCCATACAACGGCTAGGCGTTAACTACCATTTAAAATGATAATATTATGTTATTGTTTTTTAGTATGACTCAGCCTTGTGTGCAACATGAGATTTTGGAGAAACCCATTGTTGCATGATGGATATTCCATAAAACGTATAATCCCCTTTAATGTAAAATTAATATCTTATTCAAAATTATTAATAGAAATCAAAAAGTATAATTCTATAAATACTTAGGTCATTACATTGATGTTCATTTTAAGGGTTTATTTCACAATCTCATTTTAATCGAGATTGTTTATTATTAAATTTTAGTTGAAGGAAATTATGTTATAATTTTATAATAAAACCATTTCATTTTATTATCCTATTATTATTCATTATATTTTCAAGTAAAAGTACCATTTTTCCACTCTCTAGTGCTTACAATAATTAAAAAACTGTATTAATAAAATCCAACTTCATTTCACTCTTTAGTCGAAAATCCATTTTCTTCCAAAACTATATTTTCTAAAAATTTCTTTAAAATAGTTTTTATCCTTTTCCAAATGATTATTAAATTAATTTTTAAAAATTTTGACTTTACAAAAAAAATTGACAGGAATCTTCTTGTCTTTTTCCAAACAAGGTACTTTTCTAAAATTTTTACAGTGGAAAATGAATGTTCTTTTTAACTTGTACGCCATGTGTGTATTACCCACCATCATGAAAATATTTTATTTAATGATTCATTATAAATTTTACAAGGATATTTTTAAATAAATTTTTTTTCCAAATATTCTAGAAATTCACAAATTTTAAAATTTATTTTAAAATAAATTTATTTTCAAAAATATTTTTATGTTTTTAAAAGTGATTTTCAAAATTAAAATAATATTTTCCTCAAAATACCTTTAAAGATATTTTTATGGTATTTATATTATTCAATTAAAAAACCCTTTAGCTTACATATACTACATTGGTGATATGTTATATTGATAATATCCTTATTATTCATATGGATGGTTTATGTTGATTTTGACCAAGGATATTGTTGAAATCAACTACCTTGATTAATTTATATATTCAGAAACTTTCACTTGAAATTTTTACATTAATTTGATCGTTGGAAATTAAATTTCCCCTAAATAACCATATTATTTATCATGGATAAGTTTATTTCTTAAACTGTATATCATTTCTATATATTATTTTCTAAATTTAAATTCATTTGTTTACTTAGGAAAATATTTAAAAATTAATATTTTTACTTAATATGGACATTTTATGATAAATCACATTGTTTATGAATTCAATAAATTATTTGATATTTGAGGATTGCTTTAGACATGAAATACTTTTGTGGGGTCCAGTTATAGAAATCCACTCTATAGTACCCCTACCTCAAAATCCAAGAGCTGGTGCCTGTTACAATTACAATGGAATGATTTCAAGGAATCAAATCCCAATGGGCCAATTAGTTTAGTAGTCTTGGTAAACTAGTTATATACATGAGTCATGAATTACAAATGAATACACAGATTATTACATTATTTTTTTCATAAATAAAATTATTTCATCTAGAATATCCTTGAATATATTTCTTTAGTAAACTACATGGAATCCCATATAAATGAAACAAAATAAGGGTGAGATCAAATGCTCAGTAAGGGTTAAGTATAGTGGAAGAAACAGTGAATAAATGAGCATAATCAATATATCAAGTTAAAAAACTGAAGACACATTCGATTTAATAAATAACATGAGAATAATATGACAAGAATATTATATGATCAAATAATACCATATAAATAATCACATGATCATGAAACTTAACCATGGATATTCTAACTAATAAAAAAAATCACATGGAATATCTAAAACTGAATTCATAATGATGGAATGAATGGTGATGGATATCTAAAACTTATCATCGATAATTAATTCCAAGAATCTAATAATATTAATTATTCATGACAATAATATAATACTATCAAGGATTCATACCAAGAATATAATACTATCAAGGATTCATTCCAAGATCCTAATACTATGAAGGCTTTGTGTAGGAATCTAATAAATGGGTAAGGCGTCACCCAAAACCATATCTAGTTTGTTTCATGAAACCTACCAATAAATAAATGGTATTTCATTAACTGGTCCTAAAACCATGTCATATAAGTCCAAAACACTCCTCAAATATTGAATAATCTATTTAATTCATAAACAATCAAATATCCATATTGATTAAAGGATGCAGACTTGTCAATATTTCCCCAATAAATCATATATCTTTCAAAGTAAAAATTGTATCTAAAATTTATATACGGTTTTAGAAATAATCATATCCAAGATAAATAATGTGTATATTTAGGGGAAATTTAACATTCAATGGTCTTTGGAAGTGATTAACTCAATGTGAAGTTAATGACTATAAAAATGATTCAAGGAAGTGAATGTCAATAATATCTATGGTCAAAATAATAATAATACATATAGAGAAATAATAAGGGTCGTATAAATAAAAAATATCCCTAGTATAGGATAATAAAAAAATAATGGTTGTTGACGTTGATGAATGTAAATACAATTAAAATATCATTAATAACATTCTTGAGGGAAATAATCTTTAAACATTCCAAATGTCTTATACTACTTTGAAACATTTGAATAATTATCCCCATAAAGGAATGAAATTAATTGAACCATATAATATTAGTAGAATAAGGATATTCATGATATGTTAAACGCATAAAATAAGATAGGTGTGTAATATAAAAAATGCCTCAAAGAATGAAAATTGTGAAAAAAATCAATCACCGCATTGATAAATTTGAAACCCTAAACCCCAAGAAATAGAATTCATAAAATGGAAGTTTAATTATAAAAAAAAATTTAATTATAATAATAATAAATAACATTAATGTTCATTATATACACCATATATAGAAATAAGTGTTGAATATGTAATAATTCTCATTGGAATAAAAGTGAGACTAAAATCCCCTTACCTTACACTTCCTTTTGGACGAACTCTCTTTAAACTCTTGTATAATGGTTTTGAGTATGTTATTAAATAATAATATAACCATATTAATATTTATTATATCATATATATTCCTTTTATAACATATTATAACCCATTCATAAATAATCTTATGATATTTTTATCATTCGGAGTGTTAATTGCCTTGTTTTTTATGTATTTTTTGACTTATTATTTTTTGTCCCTTTTACATAGATCATGATTTAATAATATATAGAATTAGAAACATGATTTAAAAATCATATATATTATTTATATATGTATTTATATTAATCCATAAAATTTGGTGATAGAAATTTAATACACCGTTCATGCAGACAGTAGGCAGTATGTACACATGAACGATGTTTCCATTTTCTTATCGTATTAGAATAATGATAATTAAATGGTATATATGTATATTATAATTAAATTATAATATTTGTAACATATATACCACATATTTTTATTAAAACTGTCCTTTATACATTCCATATGAAGAGTGATTGAATCCCATCTCTTTGAGGAGCCAGTAGTCGACACGTCCACAAATGATGTTAACGTATCCCCAAAAAATAAAAATCAGGAAGGTATGTATTATATTATAATTAAATAATCATAAATACATTATAAATATCATATATAACATATATAAACAATAAATCCATCATTATTAACAACTTTTTTAGGTGAAATGGTAGAACGAACGACATTAGTTCATGAGGTGGTAGTTTTTCGTACACATGAACAATAATTGTGAATCACATTTGATGGGAATATGTGTGAGTTTATGTCATTAACTTAATATAAAAACATATAATAATATTTAATATACTGATTTATTTATATAATTATTATATATAAATAATTTAATGTACAGAGAAATTAAAAAAAAGTCCTTATTGAAAAATGTTACCCCTTTTCGGGTAACTCCTTTTGGTTTATACCAAAAGACTTACTTGGTTGGAATTATTCAAAACAACTGAGACTTATAGGATTATTTTATTGACATTTATATATTTTTGTTCTTGTTTTGAACTAAAAAAATTGATTTAGAGGTGTGAGTAAATGAGGGGGGGTGGGTGCCTTTTTATAGTATATGAGTGGAATTCTTGTAAATATAAAAAGGTAAAGACTATTTGGAGGTATATCTTTCATCATGTGTATAAATTAATAAAAAATATTATATAAAATAGATTATATTGTGTATATATGGACATAAAGTTGGTTTTGGACAAGTTTCTAGGTCATTTGGATGCTTAAGATTAAAGTTTAACTACTAAGTAAACTCATTGTCACCTAAATTGCTGTAATTAATTTTATTTTATTTCACTAATATTTTTGGTAAAATACTAATTAAAACTTACTATAAATTATAAATTATTATTATTAAAAATATTTAATATCTTTTTTTCAAATTAAAATCCCATAAGTGGCAAAAATTAATTTAAATTTAATCTTACAGACACGATGGGAAAGGGGGTTTAAAGGGAAAATGTTCAAAAGTTCTCTAAGTTTTTATAATTAAATTAAAAATTAAAATAATTTAAATGACCTAAATTATGTAAATATATGTAAAATTTATCTAATAATACTTTAAAACTAGTTTAAAATATAATTTTACACTATAAATAATTTAGATGAAAAGTTATTTTTCAATTAAAATTCAGTATTTTTTGTTATTCATCAAAAGGTTAAACTTCACCATAAGAAATTTTGACATTACGATTTCAAAAATAAATTTTATTTTTTAATATAAAATTTTTAAAAGTTCTAAATTTTAATTTTAAAATAGGTACTCTGTTAAAAGGTGACAAAACTACATTTAGAAAAATATAGCTTTCTATGCATAAAATGGGATTTATTTTTATCTTATGTCTATCAAACATATTGGATAAATGTAAAAAATAATTTACTGGATATAATATATATATATATATATCATTAATATCATTCACTAATATAAATTAATTTAATTTATTAAGACAAAATTCCTTTTGGTGCATAAAAATATTTTTTTATAAAAAAATTTCCTTTATATTCAATTAGTATCTATATTCACTTAAAATTAATTGATAACCTTTTAATTCGACCATATATTTGTATAAATAATTTAATCCTATTTAAAACTACTAATTTAACCAAAAAATGTATCTTATTATATAAAATAGTAATAGTCAAATAATATATTGTTGTTCAGAAAAACTCGTTCTTTCATGCAATGCATGCTAACTCAGTGTTGCATGCATTGCAAGCTATATAATAGATTGAATTTGTTTAAAATATTAAATATATTGTAAAGTCTTGGTATGTTATATTCACTCTTATTTTTGTTTCATGTGTATCATACAATCTTTTGAACAAAAAATTATTCTTTAGAATTTTGGGTTGTTACAGTCTCTCCAACTAAAATAAATTGTGTCGTCACAATTTAAAATTGATCTTAGTAGTCTAGGGATTGATATTATAAAATTCCTTTGTTTAAAAACACAAATTATATATAGTTATAAAAACATGTATTATTAATAATTGGGAAATGGAAATTCAAAGGTCTCCACAAAACTTGGATTTTGAAAAGGAGAACATTAGTGAAAACATGGACATGGAAGAGAAATATTACTATCAAGTTCTGATGGAGAGTGATAGAGAACATGTTCATGAGAAATATTTTTACCACAAATCCATAAACCATAGGTGTTAAAAATTCATTGATATCATCAAAAATTATGATAATAGGGAAACATTTTTTTTCAAGACCTATTACCAAGAGTTGAGGAATTATTTCACTCTCTAAGAATATAAGTAAATATATATTTCTATTTCATAAACACAATCGTAACATTTGGTTATTCCTTGAACTATTTATACTTCATCTATCAACATAGGTTTCATTATATGGTGATGTAATGCATTAACCTATAAAACCTCATACAAATATCAACATAAACCATTTCACTAATGCCACACACCAGTGCCCTGATTCGGTCAATCACATGACCAAAAGTGTGCCTCCTCATATGCCAGAGGCTGCTGACTAGCAGTGAGGGTCTAATATCGATCATGGGGAGACTATACCCTCTTTATCAAATAATAACAGCATAGGAAATGAATAAACAATACCAAAATGATATAATAATAACCATAATAACACCAGTATAAAATAATTAAAAAATCAAGAATACAATGCCCAAAACTAAAGCAGTAGATGTGTCATGCTAAGTATGTGTCTAGTGTCAAATAAAAACCCAAAATAAAGACACTAAAAACTCTAAGTGGGTACCAACACTAGGTCTGGTTCCCTTATTCATGCTCCATCCTGACTCATCCATCAAACATAGATCTTGTTCCCTTATCATGTCCCAAAAACATGAAGTCTATTTGGATATTGATCAGTTAGCCTGACTAGGGTGTGAGTACAACTTAGTAGGACACCTCCAATAGCATCTAAAACAATATCCATTCAATAACAGTTTCTGCAGTTGTAAAAAAAATAAATTAAAGTGAATAATGAAATAGTTATCACATTTCATTTATTATTTAATTAACCACATAAACCATCAAGTTCCAGAGGAAAACCAAACTCTCAATACTTGATTCAGCCTGTGTTGGAATCTAAACCATATCACATAAGGGATTTACAATTAATTATAACACATGGTACTTCATTATTAATTTTATTAAAATCAAGTCACGAACAATTTGAACCATGTCCCAATTCCAAATTCATATGTGTAGAACATTGTGTCTAGCACTCATTGGGTAGTTAGAGCCTTTTCCCATATCCCACAAATCAATGTTATATATGCTTATTCAGAGACTTGGTCCCTATCCCACACTCACCATCTCATATAGGTATTTAGAGCCTCACTCTGTGTCTCACACACCTTTCTTACATGTGGGTATTTGGATCCTTAGTTTGTGTCACACACTCATTTATCACATATGGGTATTTAGAGCCTCAGTCCCTGTCTCAGACTCATATATCACATATAGGTATTTGGAGCCTCATTCCGTGTTGGACACTCATTTTTCACATATCACACATATATCACAACAACCATGGTTAATCAAAATTAATCCCTATTATCAAATTTCACATCATGATATATCATTTCAACTTATGAAAACAAAATATTGTTCAATACTATAATCATGTGTAATAATTTTATCAATTCACCATTAAACCATTTTTCAATATTAAAATCATATAACCCATTAACCCATTATGATCAAGTTGACCATCTCATAATTCCCATAGTTAATTAATTCATAATCACATTAATTAACCAAATATAGAATCCCAATTTTCCATCAATTACACAATCACAACATTCCATTAATTAATTAACCAATTAATTAATCCAATTTCACTAATTTCATAATCACAATTACCAATTTAAATTTTCCGAACTTCAAATCATCTCATTTTCACATGAAAACTCAATTAATCAATTCCATGATTCCATAAATTAATTAATTAATTAATTTATTCAATTATAGATTCAATTCATAAACATCCCAATTTAAATTCAAAAATACATACATGTGATTGGAATTTATGACTATGGAAATTGAATATAGACCACCTTCCTCAATATTGATGGTGAACGCTCTCCATTGGAAATCCCCTATTGAAGCAGAACAACCATGATCGTGAAAAAGAATGAGATATAGATCTCAAACTTAGATCTATGTTCAAAATGATTATATCTATAAAAACCTAGAACTAGATCCATCACCAATATAAGAAAACATTACTTCAAAGGAGAGAGAAATATGGGAGAGATGTAGGAGGCCAATTGATATGAAAATCTCTTACCGAGAGAGGTGAAAATATTTTATTCAGACTTTTAATAGTCAATAAATAAGGTTGGATGGCCATGGAATCCATTTTGGAACCTCTAAAAAATAATATCAATCATTTAGAGTTGATGTGGGTCGACTTTGGGTGAAGTCTCGGGGATTTGGAAAATTTTAATCAAATTTTTAGGGTTTAAAATTCTCCATGTAAAGTTTCCTATATGGGGCACATGGTTTCCCCTAACCATGCACCTAACTATGAACCTCCTATTAGGGGTCCACATGGTTACTACTAAGTGGGTTCATTGTTTTTCAAATCATGCACCAACTATGCAATTCTCATCTGCCCGAGGTTACATAGATTGCTGGGGTAGGGCACACTATTTGAGAAACTCGTGCGCCAACCATGAACTACCCAAAACCCTACCAAAATTTTCAAATTTCACCCAAAAGTACCCAAGATATAACCCAAATATGATATACTCAAAACAAGTCAAAAATAGTACTCAAAAAAATCTTGATACATATTTAGACAAGGGCAGGATCTTACGATCTCCCCACCTTATAACAGCTCATCCTCAAACTATACTCCCAAGCTTCACTAAGATTATGGGTTTAGAAGATTGGTCAACTGAGCCCATATATCCAATTTAATTTCTCATGTATCCTCCTACACAGGACCATGTTACCATAATACCTAAACTATTAGTAAGATATTTCCCCACAACACTTTCTCACTTTGATCCAACACATGTATCATATTCTCCTCAAAGGACGCATCAGTTTCAAACTCAACATCATCTGCATCGATTGCATGCTAAGGTTCAGGGTGACACCGTTGAATCTATAACATATAAAAAAAATCATGCATATAAGTATACCTCTATATAAAATCTAATGGGTATGCAACCATCTGGATTCTCTCCACAACCGCAAACGGTCCAAAAAACGTGGGTGCCAACATTCCATTCCTCTGAATCCTATGGTGACCCAACCTAGGTGAAACCTAAAAGAACACATGATCACCCTCTATAAACTCTAGGGGCCATCAACATATATCATAATAATACTTCTTTATACTCTAAGCTATATCCATATGTTTCTAAATTAGTTGCACCTTCTCTGACTTCTCTAGTATGAGACTCAGTCCCAAAAACTCTGACTTGCCTACCTCAATCCAACATATAGTTATCTATATAGTTTTATATTAAATAATGTTATAGGTGAATTCAATGATTGCTAAGTGATTATCCTTAGACCCGTTGAAGTTAAGAACACACACTCATAGTATATCCTAAATCACTTGTATAGTCTACTCCAATTTCCCATCTAACTATGGCTAGAATTTCATACTTATTAGAACCTATGTACCAAGAAACCTCTAAAAGACCTTCTATACGCATGAAGTAAAGTCAAATTCATGTTATGAAATAATACTCTATGGAACCCTATGTATATAGACTATCTTTTCAATGTAAAATTTTCCCAAATGATCCATTGAGAAAGTCTATCTTATAGGAAAGAAATATTCTAGTTTATTCATTCGATCAAATATCACCCAAATAGTGTCATTCTTATGAGGAGTCCTTACGAGACCCACCAAAAATTCCATAATGAAATTATCCCATGTTTATTTTGTAATGGGAAACAACTATTATTAATCATCGGGGAATTGATTCTTAGCCTTCACCTATTTATAGGTGTAGCATCGTGTCATGAATCCTACAATATCATTTTTCGTGCTAAAAAAACCAAAATTTTCATCATAGTTCATGGTAGATTTTAGTCACACCTAGATGCACCACCCACTTCGAGGTATGAAATTTACACATCAGATCCTTCCACATACTTGTAGTCATAACAACTCGATTCCTGACATAAATGATCTCGTCCTCATATATGGTCCATTTTGTAGGTGAATCCCCACCTTCAAGGATCTCTCTCAAGGATAAACATTCGGGATCCTGATACTGCATGTATCTAATTCATATCAAAAGTATAGACTCTACTAAAATGGATACATGATTCATCTTTTCCTAGCTCTCCTAAACCAAAAGATACACCAAAACTAGTTAATTCATAATCTTCCACTCAACACTCGACTCATGAACTACTTGAGTCTGATTGTTTCTACTTAAAGCATCAATAACATTATTTCTCTTCCTAAGCATATACACTATCTCAAAATTAAAATAATTCATATACTCAACCCACCTCCACTAGTGAATATTCAAATATTGCTAGAATAATATATACATTAATATCTTTTGATCATTATACACGGTAAACTTCTTACCCAATAATTAATGCCACCAACACTTCAAATTATAAACCCTTATAGCTACTTTGAAGTTGTGTGTAGTGTCATGGCCTATCCTGATGGGTTTTATGCCTCAACTCCCAAAGCTCATCTCTAATAGTAAAGATCCTGAATAATAGTTCCAAGTAGACATATCACACAGATGGGAGGCCTTTTCCTATTGTACCAGTATGCATGCACCCAAAAACACCTCCATGAAATAGTGTAATGATATAAAAATATGGAAATTAAAATGAATTTGTACATATATCCCAAACAAGAGTACAAAAGAAGTACTAAAAGAATAAAAAAATAAAAACGCATGCCCGCCAAAAACTATAAAAGCACCTAACCTTCTTTGAAGAGGGAGATCGTTGTCAAATGAAACTGTCAAAAATTTTCTAATCCCAACTCCAGTAAACACCTCGATTGGTCCTTCTCACTATGTTCTACCTACCTTGAGCCTCTAGGGACTCCGTCAAAAGGAATGTGGTCTACACAAGGTACAACGTGTGGTCAAAAATCCCTTGTAGGGGTGAGTATGACAATACTCAGTAGGCACCCCAAAAACACAAAAGAAATGTGGGGAAATAAAAGGCAATAGTCTGCTAGACCTATCCAGAGGGAACCCAATCAAGAGAGAAACTCCATCTTGAACCTTCCTCAATTATACATGACCTTTAAGCTTGGTCTATAGGGGGTATCAACCCAGAAAACTGACAACACTATAAGGACTCCCTAAACTTCCCATATATACTTATCCTAGAATCCAAGTATAAAGAGGTTCTAACCCCATAGCCAGCTATAGTATTATACTAGAGGATCTAAAGGTAATGTACAACCAGAAGAACACACTCTATGAACTCATCCGTCTCAGATGGAACTCATCCGATAGATAAAATCCATCATAAAAAAATCTATCAATCTTAATTGTGTGTTTGAGAGAATTCACCCCATTGGGAACAACCTAAAAAGTAAAACTCTAGCTCCCAACACAAGAGTCCTTAACAATGATTACATGATCCCTACGCATGGTAGTAAGAAACCCAAGTGGAGAGGCCCACCCCTCACTCTAAACACAATTTTGGGAGTGATTCTCTAGACTATTCACTACATGCATCCTCCCGAGAGAGATAGAATGGAGGGTCCCTCACCTCTCCACTTCCCTACAGTCGAGGGAGTATTATCTCCTAACTAACCTTCAAAACCTTTATTACTTCGGAATGGAGTGGATCACACCTCAATATATCTAGGGAGCACTAAATCTTAAACAAGTATTGATTGTAACTAATAGAGGGGATTAATCCTCACAAACAAACTCAATAACCAAGGGATCACTTACTATAATGGAGGACCCACTTCGTACTGCTACTCAATGATGGGAGAGTACTAGTCCATAGATAAGGACTCACACCCTGATCTAAAGGGGGAGTACCATAAAGTGGATAGAGGAACTTTACCCTGATATGATATTGGAGTACAATTCTATAGATATAGGACCCACACCCTAGCATGATATGGGAGTACCACTCTAGGGATAGAGGTCTCACACCCTGATATGATGGTGGAGTACATATCTAGCAGCACAATTACAATGGGGTACCCACACCCTGACACAATACAAGAGTTTTAACCCCATGATAGAGTAAATGCTCCCTAGTATGGCAGGGGAGTACCAAATCTACCCAAAAACATGTATGGAGGACCTTCTCCCTATAAATAAAGGAGAGTTATAACTCTAAGGGTAGAAGAAGCACACACTAAAATGGTAAGGGAGTACTCACTCTACCTATATGTCACATATAGAGGATACACACACAGAAATGATAGGGGAGTAATGAATCCACAAATAGAGGACCCAGACCCTAGTCTAGTAGGGGAGTACCTACTCTATCTATCAAATGAGTATAGAGGGATTGCAATATGACACGATAGGGTATCATTGTCTCTATCTACATGAATGATATGTGGAACCCGAGCCCTTATCCAACAGGGCACTACCAACCCCAGAAGAACTACCTCATGGATAGAGAACACATATCAATAATATGGGGAGTCCCATCTCTATTAAAGAAAATATGTAATGGAAAATCATTCCCTGATTGTGATAGGTGAGTACCAGTCTCAGCATCTCTCTCAAGAACCACACAGATCTCCAACATCAACAAAGCGTTGTTGAAAGGATCATCACGCTTATCATACTTGGCATCACAATAATACCACAGGTAGGGGACCCACACCCTTTTGCAATAGGGAAGAACCTCTCTACTAGCCTAAAGAGTCTAGGGGACCCACATCCTAATGTGAAAAGGGAAGGGTACCAACCCCAACATCAACCAAATGATCCACCATGATCACTACCCAAGGTTAGTCACCGTTGTTATGGATTCATGGTCTAATAATGCCACATCATATCTCATAAGGCACTATAGAGGCCACCATCACATTCTACATGGAAAACACTCGAGATAAGCTACTCACAAGCCTGAATCCAAGCTTCAGAGAAGGAGATATGTAAGGAGGAATATCTCAAGAAGATCTCAAAGTAGTACACAGTGTGCACTGGGGTCCACACGGGTTGTGAACCCACCCAAGAACCTAGTTTTATCTCTTCTTCACAAGTCTTGTCTAGACATGTAGGTGTACACAATGTGTACAGCCTATACATAGCATGTCCCACCTCACCCAGACCCAGGTCATGTTCTTCCACTACACGGCTCAGCCAGCCATGTCCCTCACACATCGTGTATCCCATACTATAGGGTGTGTCCAGGATAAACGGCTATATGGACGTTTAGTTTTCCCATGCCCATGTTTGGAACCTTGTTTCCCTATGCATTGGTTGTTTAGTTCTACACAACCATATAAATTCTCACGGCTACCCATTCCATCATCGTTGGCCACACGTCATGGGCTCACTATACGGCGTGTAACTCTGTTATATGGTATCTAGTACCAAAAATCCATCTTCTTACCTACAAATAAAGAACACAATGTATTTACTTTAGACTACACACAATGTAAATGATAATTCAAGATGGGAATTACCTTTTGAGTCTTCAGATTCACCCTATTTTCCCCAAAACCAGCAAATCGTCCTAGAAGGGATCCCTGGAAATTTTAAAAGGTCTCCACAACCTTAAAACAATTCATAATGAATGGGATTGGGACCAAAACTCAAATTTTCCTACCTATATGGTGAAAATCCAAATATGTGGGTCCAAAATGATGCTTGTAACATGTTTCTCCTTGATCTGATGACAATCAATTCCAATAATAGAGATCGGTAGCACATAGACGCTTCGATTAAGCTCGGTTTCCATCTATCACCAAAGAGGGAGAGGAGGAGCCATGCATCCCTTGTTTCATATGCACCCAAAAATAGGGGTTAGGGTATTTAGGTTATATTTTTTTATTAATTAAATTTCTATTTAATTAATAATCTCACCACACAACACCACACCTACTCTCCCTCGCTCATGCACCCTGTGCAGACAACTTTATGTCACGCCTAGGGTAAGAATGACATACTAAACTCAACCACAATCTCAAAATTATAATCTGAGACTTGTTTTGGTATTTATTTCATATATCAAGAGAAACTACATGCGTGTGAAAAAATATATTTAGTATTTTTAAAACCACCACACTGAGGCCCTCTGGACACCCGAATACCACACTGACTCAGTACCTAATTCGGAAATATTCTTATAAATATTACAAAATCTTATAGGTAAAAAAATTCATTCCACATAGGGTATTTTCATTCATGTGGCCTCAACTTTTGACACCCATACACCGTAACCCGAACTTTATGCATCAACACTACTATAAGTTCTATCCTAGATACATCACAAAACATCATATACTCCTCACCTAGATCATGTAGGATAAATATTGGTGTCTTTTAAAATTATTATTTAGCTCTTGGAAGGAATTATCACATGCTCTATACCACTTAAACATTATCCCCTTCTTGGTCAATCCTGAAAGTGGTGCTTCCAAATTATAAAATACAGGATGAACCTTTGATAATAACCAGCTAACCCCAAAAATCTACGGATATCAAAGACATTATTAGGATGATCCTAGGAAACCACTTCCTAAAACTTCTACGGGTCCACTAACACACTTTCCTATGAGATTATGTGACCTAATAAATGTAACTAATCAATCCAAAATTAACACTTTGATCACTTATCGTATAGCCAATACTCGCCTAGTGTACTCAAGACAATGTCAATATATTGAGAATGATTGTCATGGGTCTTAGAGTAAACCAAGATATCTCCCATAAATAATACCACAAACTAATCTAGGTATGGGTGGAAGATTTGTTTCATCAAGGCCATAAACATTTCTAGTGTGTTCATTAGACCAAATGGCGTCATGAAGAACTCATATAGGCTATACCTGCTTCTGAAAGCAGTCTTAGGTATATTAGAAGATCAAACTCTCAACTAATGATATCCTAGTCCAAATTTGGTCTTGGATAAACCACAAGATCTCATAAAATGGTCAAATAGATCATCGATATGTGGAATAGGATATTAGTTCCTAATTTTCATCAAGTTCAACTTTTGGTAATAAACACATAAGTGCAGAGTCTCATCATCCTTCTTATTAAACAAAACTGGTGAACCTTAGGGAGACATACTCATGTGGATAAACCCCTTATCTATCAAATCTTCCAGATGAGTCTTAATATCTTGGATATATCTTGGTTCCATTATGTATGGTTTAATAGAAACTGGCTTATCCCTGTTATGAGAACAATTGTAAACTCTACATGTCTCTAAAATAGAAGACCAAAAAAAGTATTTAGGAAACACATCCTGAAACATATTCACTATGGGTGGAAAGAAATCATGCTTTACACCCCTATCATCTAGAAAAATACTAGAAACCTAATCAGTGAGCTCCTATAGTTGATGATGAACTGTCTACATCCAACCCGCCTTGATATTCTACTCTCTATGGTGAACATAATTGTTACCCTTGGGAGTTGTAAAAGTCACTCTCCTTTAGTATCAAACAATGTGGAATCAGTATGGTACTAACCATTCCATACCCATAATTAGGTTGAATCCTTACATTTCAAGGATATAAATATTCCATAAAAACTGATACTCCCCAATCTCAAGAAAACACTCCTTACAAAGACAGATGTCTCTCTACCATACTCTCATAGGTGTATCTATCATCATTTTATCACTCAAAAACTCGTCTTTTAGACTCAATCCATTCACAATTTGTGTAGATATAAATGAATAAGATTCATTAGTATAAAATAAGGCTCTAAAAAGAGTATAATATGAAATAATAGTTCCTCTAACTATCGGAAGCTCATAATTTCTATTCATAAGTGTAGGATGAACTTCTTGCAACTGTCATACCCCTCTTCTCTAGGATTTAGTCTAAGTCCCTTGAGTTATACCAATCTACTAATATAGTAAATATTTCCTAGAAGTACCAAATCCATTTCCTTTACCACCATGGTCAGTATAGCTCTAGCATCCATACTAATATGGTGTATAAATCCCCTTTCCCATAATCTAGTTCTATCTAGCTCCTCCATCACTATTTTTCTGTCATGGGTTCCTACAAAACCTTTTTACATGTCCCATCCTTCCACAAGATAATCACTCTACTATTAATTGGGGAAAATTCCTTTAAAAGTGTCTTGAACTACCACACTTGTGGAAAATCACTCGTGTACGATCCTGAGTAACTGATCATTCTCCCTGGGCAAACTTTTATCCCAATCTCTAGCCAAAATTCTCATAATGAGTATTTTTACCCTCAGAGTACATACCTCTTGATTGTCCAATAGAAACCACCTATCCTCTACTAGATGATTTTTTCAGGTTCCCCTCAAATATGAGTGCCTGATCCAACACTTCAGAAAATTTTTCATCCAAAAGATATTAACTCGGGACTTAATCTCACATTTAAGTAAATCTTGTAAATGCCTTGTTATAGTTGTCTCATCCCCTTATAGCACCAAAGAAAATCACAACAAGTCAGTAAAGTGACCAGCATAGTCCATCCCAGACATGCTCCCCTAAGTTAACCTCATAAACTCATCTACCATCTTCAATATCAATGTATATGGATAAAAGTGATCCAAAAATTCCTTTCATACCATATCCTCTGCCTGCCCAGTCCAAGCCTTAACATCCCACTGGAACATCGTTGATACTCATAACATCTAAGTATCCAACTTGACCATCTTCTCATCAGGAGTATCTAAATGATCAATTATATCTTGGATGTACTCAATCTAGAACTTAGTTGTCTCAAGACCACCCTCTCTCATAAACGTTGGAGGGTGCTGCAACTGAAACTCTCATGTTTGGTCTGACATTGTTGGGTCTTGAGATTTTTCATAAAAGAAGATGTTGATTTTGTCAATTTGGAAAAGTAATGAAACATATATAAAGAATAAATTGGGGGAAAATATTCAAATGGTAAAATCCATTAAGGATGGACTAATCCTGCAAATATTAATCACTTCATAAACCACCACTTCACTTAGCATTCTTCCACTTTATGAAGAACCCCAAGAACAAATTTTTTGTGGGATGAGCCGGTACCGGCGGTACTCGCAAACAAAAATAATATGTGTTTTGAGGTTGTATGGTTATTGTTTTCCCCCAAAAACCAAAATCAATGTGAACTAAGTAATTTGTGGGATGACGTGGCATCATCAGCACAAACAAACAATGGACCCCACTTATGAAGTCCTTTGATAGATGGGTCACCCTCCTTAGGATCCCGTAAATGAAGGCATGTGGCCCATCATGATGGATCGTCCATTCCAGTATTTGGTCCCTCAATTCTTAGATAAAAATACCCCAATAGGGACTAAAAATGAGGTAAGAATTATGGATAAAAGGATCGGGAGGAGGTTTAGGAGAAATCCATCCCACACTCGAAGCACTTCACGAACACCATCTCGTGGACCATATTTAGGTATCCCTTTGTAGACTCCATCCCATGAACCATATGTGTAATACCCTATGTATAAGATTCCATGTGGAGTTAGTGTCATTTGTAAAAATGAGGCATCATTTTATTACCTGTTGAATTAATAAATTACTTCACAGACAGACCCTCTATAGCAAACCCTTCGTATAAAATCGTTCATGGAATCACCTTCATGGAAAAAACCTATGCGGCCAACCCTTTTCATGAAATCCTTTTCACCTAACTCCTTCAAAGATCCTCCTTCATGTAAACTCCTTTACAGCCAGCTCCCATGTATCCTGTCCTATGCGGAAATCCCTATGTTCTCACATGTCCATACCGTAGGGCCTGCACCCCCAAACCCCTACTCTAGATCATTTCCAAGTTACGGTCCCGAACCTCTTGGTCGGTCCCTTCTCTATTATCATTGACTCCCATGAAAAATGTAGAGTCACACCATAAACGTTTCGGGACAGGTCAATGATATTTTTGGATTTCAGCCTTATCCCACCCCAACTTCCATCCCTTAAATACCATGAGTCATGTTTCTCCTCATGCTACTCCTAAAACCTCATCACCTAACTCTGATTCTAGGTTGATTCAGAATGGGCCACTCTTGAATAAGTCCCACACAAGACATTTCTAGGAATATTCCTCCTAGTTTTCCAAACCACAAAACATTAAACTATACAGAAATTTTCCTAAAAAATTATGATAAAATTTATAGAACTCGTCTTGACCACATGATGTTAAACAGTATGGATCATGTTCTATACACATGAAATTAAACTATATGGAACTCCTCCTAGCTATATGACATTAAACTAAAGTATACCCTATATGAAAAACATAGGATACCTCATGTTATGAACATGATATTACTTATGTGCTAAGCTTAAGATGACTCATGTAATAATAATAATAAGACCATAAACCAATTTTATGGCACTCATCCAGAGGTAATACCCTACACTTTATTGCTGGAGGTGGAGCTTTTTCTTCTATTTTCCTATTCCAGGGATATATCTAGTTAGATCACCAAATGTGACAACCCTATTTATCAAAACAGAATAGGATATGGGCATATTCAAATCCCTCATCCTCTCCCATTGGGGATTGTCACCCCATCCATTAGAGGATAGGGTGGGTTATGTAATCTTCAGATACACTACTTACTCTTGTTTCTCACATCGAGTATGACTCACATGGGCTTAGAGGTTAGTGGTGATTATGACATCTGTAATATCCCAAACCCCATATTAGAATCCTACATAATATAAGTCTCGAAACCATACTTTTTCCTTCAAATACCATATTTATGATGAATTAGCACCACATGGGCCTTCTCTATAGATGTAAGCACCAAATTCAATCCAAATGGGAGGCTTACATGTGTAAGCCCCAACCACATGGGCCTTATCCATAGATGTAATCCCCAACATCAAATGTCAAATTAGAGTCCAATGTGGAATAATCCCCAATCATTCCCCCTCAAATGGGCAGCTTCCATGCATAATCCCTAACTACTGAACTATGTGGGATTTGATTCCCAACTAACTGAGATAGGTAGGAATCTTCCTAGAGATCCAAACCCAGCACCCAAATCCACCCTAATGTTATTCAGGACATACCCCTGGTTGGTTTATATATATCTATTTGACAATATCTCTTCCAGGTACCCAAGGATGCCTCAGCATAAGTTCCTCACTATCCTTTACCAAGTACCATTCTCTTAAACATCCTTGTCACGTGATGTTAAACTATATGGTTTTGTCCTTGTCACACGACATTGAAAGTTGATGTGCCCTATTAAGGGGTGAAGGATCTGAACACAGTGGAAGTGCATCATTGTGTGGGGCACAACTTTGCCTTTTCTGTAATCGATGACCAATTCGGGATCATTATGACGATGAATGCCAGTATCCACAAATTAAAATCAAAGATTTAGACAAAATAAGAAAGGCATCTGATCCAAGAAATAAAGGATCTTGCACGTCGTGTTTATAATTAATTTCATTGATTTCATAAAGAAATGAATACCTGGATCTTCAGTAATTTCTTCGTTAATGATGTTGATTGTTTGGAATGACCCTTATACATTTTATCATTGCGCTTTTGAGGATCTAATCCAGAATCCCTCTAGCGGTGTCCATATGTGCTCTGATGGCCTCTGATCGACACCACTTGTTCTCTGGGTGCTAGCGCGATGAAGCAACTATCTTGTATTAGTCTTTGTTGATATCTTGTTCTTTGGTATTGAAGAACATCTCTCATTCTTTAGGGTGATATAATAGGATTCTAGATAGAAATTATTTGTCTCAACAATTCTCAATTCACCGAGCATGCAGTTCGATACATGGAATAATAGACGTACTTGTCTATTTATTGACATAGGTCTTCTGTTACAATATTTAATTGTATAATATCAATTAAATACATTCATAACCTTCGATAAAACCCATGATCTTAATAATAATACTGTGTCATTATTTATGGTGTGCCAACTTTCCCAAAAAGGAATTATAAATAAAATTCTATGTCACAAAATAATAGAAGTGTTATTATTATTTTAACTACTTCTAACTAGTTAAATAATTATTTACCATATTTCAAATAATTATTTTACTACTAGACTGGCCATGGTCCGCTCAAACTCTGCTTTCATTTATTGAACACCCGAATAAATAAATAAAGTATTCATTCTCTTAAATAAATATTTTATTTAAAACTAGTAAATAAATATTTATTAAATGTTCAATAAAATAAATAAATATATTTTACTCACAATCTGGTGAATAAATATTTATTTAATTTATGCGATCATTTTAACTTGAATAAAATTATTTCACGGTCTTGAGAATAATATTTATTTTATTAATTAAATTCAAATAGTATTTAACTGAGGCCACTAAAAACACTTAGTCTGCGACCCGCTAGGATTCTTTCTCATTAGCATTAGACAGGCTTTCCTAAAGTCCAAGAGTACTGTCTAGTAATGATTCAAGGCACCCAAGAGAAATAATTTAAAGTCACAACAACGACATCTACATACGAATGCTCATTGTGTAATATAATACCTTTTTCACAATATCTCATCATGAAAGTTTCCTAAGAGTGGTATCAACCTTTGTGCTTGATACATAATTCTTTGACTACCTAAAATAAACTCATCATTACACCATGTATATGGAATTTCATGTGATGGTTCTATTTTAATCAAAGGGAAAAGATGTCAACTTCCATAAATAGAAGGCACAAATCCTTCCTTGACTTATCCATCAATAACATTCCACTCGTGACACACCCAATGTACCCTACTTCCCACCAACATATGGAGTGAAGTTTTTCATCAGCAAATCAAAGTGTGTGAGTTGTGACACATATTGATGATAATATTAAAGTCTAAGGACCATTACACACACTTGTTGATGGGAATATCTGATGACATCAAAACATGCAGAATTTATACTGGAGGGTCTATTCTAGTAATCTATCGTCTTGGAGATTACCAAGTGCGAACTTCATGAGAGGAAGTCTCATCTTCTTCGAGTACTTGCACCTAACGGTCTGTATACTATGTGTCTCATCATATCATGTCATCCAACTACATAATTATATTTAAGAATATTATTATAGCATTTCAAGGTTCTCATCATAATGAGGAACTACCATGACCTTTCAATGCAACAAATATTCTAGGACATTATTACATCATAGTAATGTAGAACAATGGAAAATATGTAATAAGATGTTTTATATTTAAATACATTAAATATCCATATAATCAAAGTACAAAAATTTGGTTCAAGGAAACCAACTCTAACAAGGGGAGGCGAACTGCGTGGGTTCTGATTCCTCTTACAAGGATACATAGGAGGCTCATTTCATGGGTTTTATACTAATATCCATCCAATTTTGTACCCCCTCAATGACGGTAAACTCCAGAGTGCCCCGACATTCGGATTAAAATTAGTGTCATCTTCCTGAATGAATAAGGAATCCCTAATCTATCCATAAAAGGGTAACATTTATGAAGAACCTTGGATACATATAGATGTCCCCATAAATGGAGAACCTCATAAACATTTAGATGATTCTAAACAATATGTATTTGTAATCAATCATTACTTAGGGGTAATCTGTGGATAAATACTTGGGAATGGCCCAAGGATTCATGAACATATCTTAGATCTATAAAAGATTCCCAGAGCATGAAATACCCCCCCAAAGGGTGTTATGCGCTCAAAATTTCATCCTATTGACTAATGTGTGTTCTTAAGTGTCATTTTCCATGTTACCCAATAATCATCGTCCTCTGGAAATTAGGTCTTTGAATCAGGGATATGAGAGTCATTGGGTGTTTCTAGCTCCATGAAAAAAACCCATTGGAAACCATTAGAATAACTTATACTCGATGCTAGTGATTTCACACCATTCAAACCCTTGAAATCAACCATCCATACCATAAACATGACTTAGGTGGAAATAAAATGGTTACCCAGTATGAACGACTTGACTATGTCACCTCCTTCACAAGATAAGAAGGATATACTACCCAGTACTCATCAGACCATTTCATTCCTAACCCCAGTTCATGTCTTCAGTGGAAATAGAAATACTCTTCACAACCCACTCTAGGTCTCTCTCTATAAACTTCATTAATCAAGAAAAGTTCTCGTGGAACTGCTCTCCTAATTCCTCACTTAGAACTATCAGTGCCTCAGGTTCCATTGTTGGAGGTTCTTCTTCTGCCATGTCCTCTTGTCATCCTCTCAACAAGCATCATCATAGAGACATATCTCTTAATGAAAAAAACATGTTGCATGACATATAACACAAAATTATAACAAGAATTCAAGAGGGATTCACATCAGTATATAACAATTCATCCCTTTTTTCCCCACCACATGGGAAAAACCAAGGTATTATCACTACCCATAACCATCCTACATATAGGTCATGATTAACAAAGGGTAAAATAATTATAATTGTTCAATTTTCCCATTAAAACCCCATTTATTCACATTTTTTGAATCTTTTTATAAATTTTAATTCTATATTAGGCACCATTTTCATTTCAATTACACAATCAAGGAAAAACATTTCAATTTCAACAACTTACCAAAAACCTAATTTTCTGTGCATGCCTAAAAATGATGTGTAACGCCCCGACCCCAGCTACCCAGAGTCGGTGCATTACTTCGTAACATTGGCATGATCACAAAAGATCAAGTCTCGAAAGACCGATTAGTTTAGTAGCCTTGGAAACACTAGATACATTCATAAGTCTTACATTACATCATAAAGTGAAAAACTAATAACAAAGTCTTCATAGTCCACACTCATATCCTCTTCTGACTATCCCTGCAGGTCATTCATAAAATACTTCTTCACATCCTGGAAAATATTAAAACATTGAAAGGGGTGAGCTCAGATGCTCAGTAAGGATAACAATATTGCGGAAGCTTTCATAAATAAACATAAAAATTTAAGGCAATGTATAACTAAAACAAAAGCCTTTTAAACTTGAAATTCAGCATAATATGGCAAAAGTAAAATGAGATAATGCCATTCACTTCTTCACATGGATATTCTACTGGTCGAATAATCACATGAAATATCAATAACCACTTTCATAACGAGGGAATGTATAATGCCGGACATTCTGAAACATTTTGTCAAGGCCTCGGCCAAGATGTCTAAAATGATTAAGGCCTCGGCCAAAACCATAAATCAAATTGGGAAAGGGCCTCGGCCAATTCCACGTCTAGTTGTCTCATGAGACCTACCGATGCATCGAGGAGCTATAGCGGGCTCCACCCGTCACTTATTAAGTCCAATACATTCCTCATATGAATAGGTTTAAACATATCATAAACCATAACATAATCGTATCACATAAAACATGCATAAAGGAAACATAACATTTCCACATTTCAATCACAAGATATCAATACAACACATTGTTATAATAAAAACGCTTTCAAAACCATTTTCAATACCAAAATAAAAGAAAGTTAAAACATGATATTTATTTTTCATTAACAAAAAATGATGGCTTGTAGGGGAAGCCGAAACTCAAATAATGGTCACGGCGGCGGAGAAGTCGTTGTCGCCGCATAAGTACGGAAATAAAAACATTCCCTTTTGTCGTTTATCAAAACGCTTTGTATAAAAAGATTCCTTTTGTATAACCGTAAAAGTCAAAGGGGTTTATACACCGTATAAAAGAAAATTGTGTATAAAACCAAATATGCCTCAATGAAAGGAGATTGAGACGAAGTCCTTAAAAGTTCATTTTTAAAATAAAATAGATCTATTATGTGTATTCACTATAGGTACACATAAAGAAAGTAAAAATACAAAATAGGACATAATAATATCATGACATAATTTGAAAGTAGGAGATTAACCCAAAGAATGGAAGTTGGGTTAAGAAATTCCCTTACCTTGTGTCCGACTTGACTCAACCGTTCTTTAACCTCCTGAATAATAAACTAGAGTTAATATCTACCTTATTAAGAACCATTTTCAATTTCATTATCCTTTTTATATTACTTATTACAATGTTATGAACATTATGTAATTATTTAAGTTAATAACGGTCGTTTTGTCGATCTTTGGTACTTGAGTCAAAAATAAACTTCTTATAATTACAAGTTGTTCATGTGGTAGAATATCCATTATCTACAGAATTATATTAATGATTTAGATGTCATATATATCTTATATATCCAGTATATACATTCATTTATAATATTACGTAACATTTAGAGGTAAGAAATGAAATGCACCGTTCATGGAGACGGTAAGCCGTACGTACGCATGAACGCTACTTTCATTTAAATTTCATATTTAATGGAACTAAATCATAATGATATAAATGTATAATATAATTCCAGTATAATATAGTGTATAATACCATTTACTCCATCCTTTATACATCCCACACATGGCATTAACGATTCAAATCACTTTGAGGGGGCGGTAGTCCGCACTTCCTAAAATGAAATTATCGCGTTTTACCCATAATGGAAATCATAAAGTATGCCATAAATGAGAAATACAGAAGCATAAGTAAAACATAAACATATTATATATCATATATAAAAATAGTGACATCTTAATGGCCACCTTTGAAGGTTTTATATGAGTGTTGAACAATCATCGCTTCGTGAGGCAGAAATTCGCCATCCACAGAAACCGTATGTTCTTTAACCATTAGATGTAGGTGTGTGTAAGTGTAGCTCAAATACTTATTATAACAACATCCTAGTATATTGAGGATACTGGTGTTGTTACAAAAGAAATGAATAAAAAGAGTTTAGGGGGTTGGAGAAGAAAAATAAAACAAAACAACATTATAAAAGACATTACCTCAAAATCGGGTAACTCTTTTTGATTTGAGCTAAAGGCTTCCTTGGGAAGAGTTCTGCCCAAAGTGAGGTTTCTAGGAGTAAGGGAGGAATGTTGGGAGAGTATTTGGGCAGAGGTTGGCCGAGCCAAATGGCTTAAAAGTGTAAATGAGGTGGGAGAGGTGGGGGCCTTTTATAAGTGGAGAGGAGGGGCACTTTTGGAAAGATTGAAATGTTACATTATTTCACAATGCTTTTCGGATTCTAAAGGTCCCACATTTATATAATTCGAGGCTAAGGTGATAAGGTTTAGAAATCTTTTCATCCAATAGGCTTTGGACAAGTGTAAGCCTTGTATTTTGCATTATCTTCTCATTTTATTTAAATCGTTAAATAATGAGGTCATCGCCACATCATAATGATGTCATAAATAATTTAATATATTTAATGTCTAAAAAATATAAAAAAAATACTATGATGTAGGAAATCTTTTTATCTTTCTAATTAATATTTATAGTCAAAATTTGGACTTGTGTAACCCTACTTAAAAATTGTTTTAGTAAAACAATTTATGTTAGTGTCATTTTCACTTTAACATTAAATAAAAAGTAATTTATGTTATTTCCCAACACAAGTGGATCCATGGGGTCCCCAAGTTAGGCCATGGCTTGTATTGGTCGGCCATGACACAACCAATAAGGTTGGGACATGTGTCTAGGTCATTTCATATTATTAAAGTATTATTTATACCTTAAACCACACTAATTACCACTAATCGCGATTAAAACTTAATAAGTTACTATTCACCAAAAAATTATTTTTAACCCATTGAACCACATTTTACTTCTTAATGACAACCATGTATGTCGGATTTTTGAAAATCAAATCACAGAAGTGGTAATATTTCATTTAAACGAAAAAACAGTTATTTAACTACCACTTAGTGGTTTCACTATTCATCAAAAATTGAAGTTTTTCAGAACAATGCCAAAATTTCACCCTAAGCTATAATTGATATTCCGAATTCAAAAATGATGTCTATTTTACAAAATTCCAAACATATAAGTTGCATTAATTAATTTTATAATTAATTCCCACTGTTACGACAAATAGCGTGTTTTCAAGAAACAATTTATATCAAAAGATTGGCAATTGTTTATGTCCAATTTCAATGTTAAATTAATTCTAATGACCACCATTGGATAAAATGGTAAAAATATATTCTAATTATACCTTAAAACCACTATATAGTATAATTTATCACAATAAATTATTTTGATTAAAAAAGTTGTTTTAAAGTATTTTTCACTATTCATAAAAATTAGAAGTTCTCAGAAAGATACCAAAAATTCAACATAGGCTAATTTCGATATTAGGAATACAAAAATGAATTCCATTTTGAAATATAAAATTTCTATAATTTTAAAAAGTGGTTATTACTATTCATAACGGCTACTTTGATTTGTTGCGGTGTTTTAGAACTCGAAGTTGCGTACAATGCAAGCTATTGCATTATTGAATGAGAAGCGTATCGTGGAAGCTCGGGGTGTTACATGATGCATGTATCAAAATAAATCTCGAATACCTAGAATTATACATTAATACTCAAATATCATTTCATATTAGTCCACGAGTCAAATATCAAAGAAAATTAGAAACTATAATCACATCACAGAACAAGTGCATCACTCGAGGTGAAATAACATACAACTATAACAAAACACATAAATAAAAATAATCCCACCCTGGGTACAAGTTTTTACCCTTGTGCATGGGTTAGCTACTCCCATGAATGATCTCTTAACCAAGTCCTAATTCATCCTATTCCCCTTTCTAACTTTACCAAATAGTAAGACAAAATAAATAAATAAAATCCTTTGATACCACTTTGTAATGTCCCAGCTCAGGTGCCACACACTGGTGCCCCAATTCGGTCAGTCACATGACCTCAAGCGCACCTCCCCATGTGCCAGAGGCTAACGACTAGTAGTGAGGGTATAATATTGACCATGGGGATATTATACCCTCTTTATCAAAGTAGAACAACAGTGTAAATAAATATACAATATCCAAATGATATAACCATAACTACAATAATACCAGTATCACATGGTGACTAAAGAAAGAATACAATACCCAATACTTAATCAATATATATGTCATGTCAAGTACATTCCTAGTTTCAAATAAAAATAAAAAAATAAATACATTGACAAATCCAAGAGGATCCTAACACCAATTATATTTCCTTCTGCTATGCTCTATCCCAACTCATCCATCTATCATAGGTCCCTTTCCATTATCTTGTCCAACAAACATGAACCCTATTCGGGTATTGATTAGACAGCCTAAGTAGGGTGTGAGTACAACTCAATATTCCACCACAAATGGAATCTAAAATAATATACAGTCAATAACAGTGTGTGATATTATAGAAATAATAAAGTAAAATGGATAATCAAACATTTATCACATTTCAATTATTCTTTAATTAACCACATAAACCCTCGAGTTCTTGAGGAAACCTGAACCCTTAATACCTACTTCATCTCATACTAGAGTATGAACCATATCACATAGGGAAATCAAAATTTATTATAACACATGGGATTTCATTATCTATTTCATTAAAATAATTTCATAGCTAATTGGAACCATGGTCCAATTCCAAACTCATAGGCATGGAATGTCCTGTCTAGAACATCATGGGTATTTGGAGCCTATATCCTTATCCCACACCTCAATGCCACATATGGATATTTGGATTCTGAGACCCAATCCCACACTAACCATATCATATGGGTATTTTGTGACTCAATCCATTTCCCACACTCGTTTATTGCATATAAGTATTTGGAACCTTAATCTATGTCCCAAACTCATTTATCAAATATGGGTATTTGGACCCTCGGTCTCTATCCCATGCTCATATATCACATATGGGTATTTGGATCCTCACTACATTTTCCATTATTATTTATAACATATCACACATATATCACAATAACCAAGGTTAATCAACATTAATCTATCTTATCTCATTTCATATCATGATATAACATTTCAACTTATCAAAACAAAACACAGTTCAATACTTTAATCACATGGAATAATTTGAGATATTTTCCATTAAACCATTTTTCAATATTCAAATAATATAAACCATTAACCCATTAAATTCAAGTCAACAATCTCATAATTACCATTTTTAATTAATTCATAATCACATTAATTGACCAAATACACAATCCCAATTTCCCATCAATTACGTAGTCACAACATTCCATTAATTAATTAACCAATTAATAAATTTAATTCCACCAATTTCATAATCATAATTACCAAATTAAATTTTCCAAAGTTCAAATAATCCCATTTCTACATGGAAACACAATTAATCAATTCCATGATTCTATAAATTAATTAACTAATTAATTTATTCAATTCAAGATTCATTTTTCAAATTTTATAATTTAAATTCATCAATACATAAATGTAATTGGAATTCAATACTATGGTAATTGAATTTAGACCAAATACCTCAAGATTGATGATGAACGCTCTCTAATGAAAATCCCAAATGGAAATGGAACAACCAAGGTCACAGTAAATAATGAGATCTAGATCTAAAACCTATATCCAAGATAAAACGGATTAGATCTATGAAAACTTATATCTAAATCCATCACCAAAATAGTAAAACATCCCTTCAAAGGATGAGAGAAATATGGGAGAGATTGAAGAAACCAATTGGAATGAGAATCTATTACTAAGAGAGGTTAAAATATTCAATTTGAGCTTAAAATCAATAATAATAGATGTTGGGGTTGTATAACCCATATAAGAACCACCAAAAATGAGAGAAATTGATTAGGGTTTACTTGGGTTAACTTTGGGTGAAGTCTAGGAGGTTAGGGAATTTTTAATCTAATTTTTTTCAGTTTAAAATTCCATAAACATCATTTCCTATACGGGTTAAACGGTTTCCACTAATAGTGCGTCTAACCATGAACCTCCTCTTAGGGGGATGCATGGTTACTACTAATAGGGGACACAATTTTCAAAACTATGTTCCAATAATGAAATTTCCCTTAGCCTGGGGTTGCATAGTTTTCTAGATTAGGGCGAATGGTTTGGGAAATTTGTGCCTCAACCGTGTACTGCACAAAACCCTACAAACATTTTGAAATTTCACCCAAATGCACCCAAGATAAAACCTGAACAAGATATACTCAAAACGAGGAAAAAATATTACCTAAAAAATCTAGAAATATCCATATAAGGTTAGGATATTACACTCATCCAAAGATAAACTTAAATCATTTCATAAACGGTTAACCTTATTACACTTCCAAATATTATGATCCAAAACTTTAGAATAAATTCTAAGAAAGTTAGTTGTATTCAATTTTCTTTATCCATATCATTCATAACATTATCCAAAAATAATTATCTTGATATTAAGTACATATTAAACGTTATATTTCCCTTGATCATGTGTTTTCAAGAAGATCAACTTGTCACTAAAAAAATTTTCATGGTTATCAGTATCGTTAAACATATGCTCTCAAATCCTTAATGAAATAGTAATATAATACACTACTTATAGATTATAATAAAAAATAAATCATTGATAAAATACTCAAATAACATAATTATGGAATCCAAATACAAGAACATTAATTATTCTACTTCATCAGTTGTAATATAAGAATATTTACCTTGATACCTTAGCTCTTCTGAGGTATATTCCCATAGACCTTGGGGAATTCATGCACATAGTTCCCCATATCCCTATAGTTGAATCATTTAATATGGAACATTATTTCTTACCCTTGCAATCCTAGTAATATTGAACTTTTTCTCTATACATGAATCCATCTCCTTTTCCTTTAAAGTATGTACCAAGGTGTTTCCTTACACAAGTATCACAAGATAGAAAATATTTCTTTCCCTTCTTCCCTTTATCCACCTTTTTAATTGTATTTCCTCTTATTCTCTTATTTACCTTTGATTCTATAAGACTTAAAAAATTATTTCTCTATCTTACATAAAATTATTTCATCGTATGAAGAAAACTATTGATACACTAGTTCCCTTTGGATAATTATCTTAATCCAGTCAAATAAATGGTTAATCTTTCACTATATGTTGCATATAAAATTTATATCATACCTATAAGACCTTGTAAAGGTATCTTCATACTCTGTGACACTTTAGTCATCCTTTTTATTCAATCTATAGAAATTTATCTTCATATTAATTTATTACTCACGAAGGAATTATTTATCAAATAATGTTTCCTTAAAATATTTTCATTCTATGATTTCTAATTCTTATTCATCCCAAGTATTCTGGATCAAGGACCACCATTGATAAAAATTTACATTGATTCAATACACTTAAAGTGTAACCTTTTCCATTTCACCACATCCCAATGCCATAAATATAATCTATGAAGATTTAATCCATTTCTCAACTTCCATTGGATTAAAAGTCCCAATAAATGATGGGGAATTTTATCACGTAAAGTTATCCATAATAGGATAAACTTGATGTGTGATAGGTTTCTCCATTCAGGAAAGGTTATTTTTAATAACCTTATTAAGCTACCCTAATATTTCCACAACATTATTTTCTCTAATACCAGTCATACTAGTTTCATCAACAAGTCAATATCTACATTTTCCATAAGTATTAATATGATTCTTCCTTCTAGGTTCTATTTATAAATAATGGAATACACTGGATTAGCTCATAAAAATATGAATTATAATGTATAATCCCAAATATAGTGAAATAATTAATATAAAATGAAAACATTAAGTGTAGATAATCTCATAATCATAAACATGGTTTCTTTGGGTTGTTCTTTTATACTTGTCCCCAAATTCTGTCATAGGGTTGTGTTTTCTCATCTATATTTTCCTAAATCTAATTCCCAAGGTTGTTACAAAACTTCTGTTGATACAAACTATACCACCACGACCTCAGAAGCCCAGAGTCGGTGTCTGGTACTATTTCATTGGAATGATTACATGGAATCAAATCTCTAAGGACTATTCAATTTAGTAGCCTTGGTAAAGTATATACATACATGGTTCATGAATTGAAAATAAATACAAGAATTACAACATAATTTTTTCCATATAAATTAATTTATTTAATCTAGTATATCCTTACATATATTTCTTATTACACTTCATAGAATCTTATGGAAAGGAAACAAAATAATTTTGATCTCAAATGATCAATAAGGGTTAAGTATAGTGGATATAATAATGAATCAATGAGTATAATCGATATGCCAAGGTAAATAACTTAATAAATATTCCATTTAATCAAATACTTAAGAATAATATGGTAGGAATAATATATTATCAAATAATTTCGTATAAATAATGACATGATTATCAAATTTAACCATTGATATACTAACTAATCTAAAAATTACATGGAATATCAGTAAACGAATTCATAATGATGGAATGAATAAAGATGGATGTCTAAAACTTATCATTGAGGATTCATGACACGAAAATAAAATGGTCAATTATTTATTACATGAATCAAATTATTTCAAGGCTTTATGCCAAGAATCTAAAATTATCAGGGCTTAATTCCAATAATCTAATACTTTCAAGGCTTCATGTCGAAAATCTAATAAATCGGTAAGGCCTCAGCCAAAACCATATCTAGTTTGTTTCATGAAACCTACTAATACATTGAGAGAATTTATTTAACTGGTCCCCAATCCATGTAATACCAGTCTAAAATATTCCTTATATATCAAATAATTGATTTAATTCATAAACAATCAAATATTCATATTGAGAAAAGGATGTATATTTATCAATATTTCCCTAATAAATAAATCATATAGCTTTTAAAGTAAAAACCATTTGTAATAATTTTATATAGTTTAGGAGATAATAATATCCATGATAAATAATTTATATATCTAGTGGAAATTTAATGTTTAGTGGTAACTGAGAAGTGAATAACTCAAGGGGAAGTTAATGACTACAAAAATGATTCAAGGAAGTGAATGTCAATACTATCCTCGGTGAAAATAATAATAAGTAATAAAAAAGATTAATAAAGATGGTATCCATAAAAAAATATCCCCAAAATAGGATAATTGTCAATAATTTTTGTTGAAATTGATGAATATAAATACCATTAAAATATCATCAAAATTGTTCTTGAAAAAATAATCTTTAAACATTCCAAAGTGTCGCATACGACTTAGAAACATTTAAATCATAAGACCCATGAAGAAATGAAATTAAATAAAATATAGAATATAATTAAAATAATTAAATCCATAATATATCATGTAATGGGATAATTATATATAAATTATAAAATAATATAGGTTTATAACATAACAAATGTCTCAAAGAAGGAAAATTTTGAAAAAAATCCATTACTGCTTTGGTAACTTTGAAATTGTAAAACCTATAAAAGAGAGATCATAAAATTGATATGTAAATCCCCATAAATTTATTTCAAATAATAATGAAATAAATTTATGGGTAGTATATAAACCGTATAAATAAAGCAGTGGTTAATATGGAATAAGTCTCGTAGAAATAAAAGGGAGGGTAGAAATCCCCTTACCTTACGCTTCTTTTTGGTTGAATGATCTTCAACCACATATATAATGGTTTTTATCTTGTTATTAACTTATAAAAGAACCATATTTATATTTATTATATCATATATATACCTTTTATAATATATTATAACTCTTTCATTAATAATCTTTCATTATTTTCATCGTTTTTTATGTTAATTGCCTTTTTTTCAAGTATGTTGTAACTTGTTATTATTTGTTCCTTTTACTTATATCATGATTTCATCACATACAGAATGAAAATAATGATGTAAATATCATATATATTCATTATATATGTATTTATAGTAATTCATAGAAAATTTAGATAGATATGAAGCTCACCGTTCATGGAGATGGTAGGTTGTATGTACGCATGAACGTTGTTTCCATTTTCTTGTCATATTAAAATAATTAAGATAATGTAGTATATATGTACATTATAATTAAATTATAATATTTTTATCATATATATCACATATTTTTATTAAAACCATCAATCATGAACAAATCTCATCACTTTGAGGAGGCGGTAGTCCACACATCCACAAATGATGTCTTCGTATACCCACAAAATGAAAAAAGAATGAAGGTATGTCATATATAATAATTATAAAAGCATAGAAAAATTATAAATATCATATATAAAATATATAAACTATAAATATATAATTATTACCAACATTTAAAGGTGCAAATGGAAGAACGAATGGCATTGGTTCTTAAGGCGGTAGCCCACCGTACACACGAATGATGATTTCGTATCCCATTTGATGGAAGTGCATTTGTTTGTCGGTAGTTAACATAATATATATTATAAATTATGATAATTCAAAATATGGAATCCATTTTTTAAAATTTGAATCACGTGAGTGGCATAAATTAATTTAAATTTAATCCCACAGATGGGATAAGAAAGCAGGTTTTCAAGGTGAAAGTGTTCAAAAGTTCACTAAGTTTTTATATCTAAATTTAATATAAAAATAATTAAAATGAAATAAATTGTATTAATATATTTAAATTTAATCTATTAATACTTTAAAATCAATTAAAAATATAATTTAAAACCATATATTATTGAGATGAAAAGTCAGTTTTCAATTAAAATTATGTATTTTTTACTATTCATCAAAAAATGAAACGTTACATAAAAACAATAAAGGATAAACCTAATATATTTTTGACATTAATATTTAAAAAATAATTTTTTTCATTAAAAATTTTAAAATTTTATTTTTATAATAGGTGCGCCATTAAAAGGTGGAAGAACTACCTTTAGAAAAATATAGCTTTTTATGCATAAAATTGCATTTGTTCTTATCTTATACCTATCAACCCTATTAGATGAATATAAAAAATAATTGGTTTAATATAATATATATATATATATATATAATTAATATCATCCACTAATATCAGTTAATTTAGTTTATTAATACAAAATTCCTTAGGGATCATAAAAATAGTTTTTTAAAAAAATATTCCCTTTATATTCAATTAGTTTCTATATTCATTTCTAATTTAATTGGTAGTCATTGAATTAGACCATATATTTTTATAAGTTATTTAATACTATTTATAACCACTAATTTAATGGATTGGTAATATATTATTATTTTTAATAATATTATTTTAATAATATATTGTTTTTTGAAAAAACTCAATCTTGAATGTAACGCAAGCTAACGCAGAGTTGTGTGCATTGTAAGATATATCATAGATTGAGTTTATTTGAAATATTAAATATATTTTAAATTATTTGGATGTTATATTCCCTTATACACTTTTTATTTCTTATCATACATGCTATTTAAAAAATTTATTCTTCAAGAATTTCATGTTGTTACGCCCTCAATGCATCAGTAGTATCATGGGATGAATCATTTTACTATCCTTAGTTAAATGGGTTTTCACCCATCATTTTTAAACTATATTGATGACGTATATTGATGGTAGAGGTATCATGTTCTTGGTAGACATGGCATCTAATAAATAATTGTTTCTTTCATTAAGAATTAAATTATTATTATCAATGATATTTTTGCTATGATATTATCATTGGATTCATTTTATTATTTGATTATTGATTAAATGGAATGTTCTTTCGTTTATTTATATTTTAGTATTTAATATTCCTAATCTAGTTAATATAGTTATTTTAATGACTAAATGTTATGGTTTTTTAGTTATTTACCATTCCATATTGATTATTCTAGTCAAATTATTTAAATGGCATGAGTGTTTAGTTATTTAACTTTCCATGTTGATTATATTAATTTATTCATGATAGCTTCCATTATACTTAACCCTTACTGATAATTTGATATCACCTTAATTTTTTTTGTTCCCATGAATCCATGAATCTTACTATGATTGATATTCCAAGATATGCTCGATGGAATAAAGTTATTCTTGAAAAAAAAATTATGTTGTAATTTTTGTTTTAAAATGTAATATTGGAATCATGTATATATCTAGTTTACAAAGAATATTATACTATTTGTTCCATTTGGATATAATTCCTTGTATATTATGAAAATTTAATAAAGTAGACATCGCTTATGGGAAACTGGAGTCAGGGCCACTACAGATCTATTATAAACATCACTTTGGTTGTTATATTCTTTTCCCCTTTTGGAAATTTTATCCTTGCAATTTTATCTCATTCTGGATAAAAAGGGATTAATGCATTTTTTTTAAATCAATTCTTAGGAGTGGAAGACAAAAAACATGATCATGAAAGGAAATACATTATTAATATTTAATCTTTCCTTTTTTTCAAAAACCCACATTATAAAAAGATATAATAAAATATCCATTTGAAAAAATAGAAAAGAAAATATGAAGGTTGCCTAGAATAACACATAATCAGGTTCTCAAATAAGGAGACCATTATAATGAAGTGAATGTATATACATAGAGGATAAAAATTAAAAACAAGGAATAATAGTCAGTGATATAGAACATGGTCATGAGAAATTTAATGACCAAAAACCATAAAATATTTAGGAATAAATTATACCATTAATTCATAATAAATGAAGGTAATAGGATAAAATTTTTATTTCATGATCATTTTCCTATAGTTTAGAGATTTTTTTACTATAAATATAGAGAAAACAAGAAAATATAATTACTTAGACTATTTTCATTCCATATTCATAAATTCATCTTATTGTAGTGATTCAAGAACATTCAACATTAATTTCTTCTCTTACTCCAAGAAATTAATATTCAAGATGAATTTATCTTGCTTAGAACACTATGGAAAAATATTACAGATCACAATACCCACAAAAGGATGACAATTTATTCCATCTACCTTTAGACTTTAGTTAAAAATCAAATGGTTAACATAATGTAAGATAATATCCAATATGTATAAGTACTCATATAAAAAATATCAATCTTAAATTACTCAATATGAACACCCAATGTAAAGACCCATACCCTAGTATCCTATATCCAGTTCCACACTTTAATAAATTGGTACTATGAAAAGGTTTTCACTTCCCTAATGGACAAATAGTTTAGTGGTTTTGGAAATTATATAACATACATGAACAATACATTACAAATTGAAATGAAATAAAATAAAGAAACTCCATTAGAAATTTCCATAACTCCTAGATTATCCCTAAAAGTCATTCATGATATACATATTTTCATCCTATGAAAAAATAAAACATAAGAAGGGGGTGAGCTCAGATGCTCAATAAAGGTAAACAATACAGAGAAATATATCATAAACATAAATAATAAGCAAAGGTGAATAACTGAAACTCATTCCAATAAAACATAATCTTGATCAAAATATGATGGTAATTGAAGATAAATAAATAATTCCATATAAATAATCACATGAAACATAAATATGAACATTATACTAGTCAAATAATCACATGATTTATAAATTACTAATATCGTAATGAAGAAATACATATGTCGGACTTCATAAACATACCATTGAGGCCTCATCCAATACACCTATATTTAAATGGTTAATACCATGGCCAAAATCCACTTATGTTTTCTCTCATGAGACCTATATCAATGCATCGAGGGGCTATAGAAGGCCTCACCCATCACTTACATGCCCAATGCATTCCACAAATTTCTAAAAGAAATATATATATTTAAATCAAAGTGTCTCATACCACATTGAAAATTTTTAATCATAATCATATATGAAAATAATTTTATAAAATTCTTGATAAATTCTTGAGGAAAATAATCTTTAAACATTCCAAAGTGTCTCATACCACTTTGAAACATTTATATCATAATTCCTATGAAATAATAACATTAAATGAAACTTATAATATCATAAGAAAAATAATAATCATGAGATTATATATAAAATAGAATTAAATTCATAAAATACAAATAATAAGGGGTGAATAATTCATATATCTCAAAGAAGTAAAAGTTAGATGATAAAAATTCTTTTTACTATGGAAGGAAGATTAATTTTGGAAAATCATTTGTATTTGTTATAAAATCATATTGTAAAAATTTATATACCAGAAAATAAAAGTTAAGTAAAATGTAATTACATTTGAGTCATAAATTATTTCCAACTGAAGTGAAAACATGTAAAACGAGTGTTTAATAAACGTTAGAAATGAGCCTCTTTAATGCTCTTTAAAGAAAATATTAAAGAGACTTTAAAATGGAAAAAGGAAAAAAATTGTATAAAACCAGAAATGAACAAAGATAGATTTACATTATAAAATATGTGATTTTACAAAAATATTGGTAGCTTAAAATCTATTATGGGTGATACTTGAAAATAGGAAATAAATTGGAAGGTTCCCTTAAATCAGGATTTCTTATTGGGGGTATTGAAAAGAGAACCTTATAAAACATGTATTATCTCATAAATATAGATGACCTGATATAGATATATGAGTTTATAAAATATAACCGAATTTATATGAATTGTATAAAAAAATTAAGAATTACATTGGGCTAAAGAGAGACAAAGCGTAACATGATTGGGAAATGGAGGTTCGAGAAGAAACCCTTACCATATGTCTGAAAGTGTCCTACACTTGACCTTAATGTCCTGGATAATAAAATTAAATCCATTAATTATTAATTAATAACCTTTTATACATGAATTTTATTTAATATAATATTATTAAGTCCATTTATGGTCTTTTTTATGAGTCATAAGATACAACTTTATCGTTCGGGGGTGTTCGTTTCCCTGGTTTTCATGATCGGTTTACTTGTATATGAGTATTGTAGTTCATGTAAAATGGTAATAGATATCCAGAATTGAAGTTATATGTTATTAATGAGAATATATAATATTAAATGGTTATATAAGTCCTTTAAATTTTTGGTTTGAGGATGAATCATTATATAATACGCAAGTGATAAACGTTTATATTATTTTGGCGGTTTTTCAATCATCACAAACTAGTTTTGTTTTATTGATTAACATCATCTGTAGATAATAGTTCCAGAACATTAAATAGTTTGTGATATATATATATATATATTATAATTTTTTAACCATAAATTTTCTTTTCTGACCATACTTGAAGGTGTTAATGGAAAAATAAAATTCATTGTCCATGATGTTGGTAAATTGACACATCATAGGCTATGTTTTCATTTATAGAATAAAAGAGAGAGAAAAAGTATTTGAAGATGGATATTCAATTAAAATGATATAATTAAATTATATAAATGATACTATATTTATCATGTCTCTTTGGATATAGGATTTGTGGTAAGTATAATAAAATAAAATAAATTTAAACGAAAATAAAAGAAAAGAAATAAGATTTTTACCTCTTGAATTATCCTCCATGAGAACCTTATTAAGGTGACTTTATTTTGTAATTTGTTGAGACCAAAGTTTCTTGAATGTTTAGTAGGTACTTGGAAAAATTAATGGGTATAAATTGGACAAGGCTCAAATCTTGTAAGCTATAAGTAGAAGAGGTGGTGAGGGGTAGTATTTATAGTGGATGAGAGGAGTGTTTTCTCATTATTTTATTCGTTAGATTATTATTTTGGCTCAAGACTATGAATAGTTTGAGTATTATCAAAAAATATATTAAAATAATTAATAGACGTTTGATATTTTTGTGCTTAAATTAGATATGACTCTAGGAATAGTTTATTTAACTTATAATGTATATATATACTATAACTTACCGTATTTCACTATTCACTAAAAAAATCATCTATTTCAGGTTAAATCCCAAAATATCACCCTAACCATTTTTCAACATGTAGAATTAAAAAATGAACTCCATTTTTTGAAAATATTTTTCTAAATATGATAAATTTAATTTTTAAATAAAATCATCATTTATTCAAAAAATACTGATTTTATAATTATAGTTGACTTTATAACACTTTGAAAGATTAATTGAAGTATTATAAAATTATCTTATAATAATAATACAGTAAATTATTAAATTATGATTCTATTTTAGGAAAATATATTTTCTTTAAAATCTTTTTATTAATTATAAAATTGTATATTAATATTTACAACTTATAAAAATACCAATACTTAATTTATCATTTATAAAATATTTTTTACTAATTACATGATATAAATATACCACATTTTAATTTATAAGATTCCAAAATTTTATTTATAATTTATTAGGTGAGTTTATTATTCTAATGGCCGCATTACTATTCTTAATAGTCAAATTATTATTTCAATGGTCACAATATTATTCATCAAAAATGAAACTTATCATAAAAATAAATAAAAATAACCAAAGTAAATTTTGATATTACACTTTCAAAAAAAATTATTTTGTCAAATATAATTTATATAAGTGTCAAAGTTTAGATTTAAAACATTTTTTCCATTAAATGGTGGTAAAATTGGGTTTAGATCAATATATCCTTTTAGGTGTAAAATTAGATTTATTCTTATCTTATACCTCTAAAAATATTTTTGATGAATTTAGAAATATTTTATTGAATATATAATATATAAATTTAATAAATATCTTTCACTAATAGTGATTAATTTATTTTATTAATCTAAAACTTCATTATGGGCATAAAAATTGTTTTTATAAAAATACATCCTTTATATTCAATTTTTTCATTTCTAATTAATTGGTAAATAATGAATTGATTTTATAAAAATTTGTAATATATATTTTTATAATATACTTAATTTCCTTCATTCTCTCCATTACCAAAATCTAAGAGATGACTATAATAATTAAATAATCATTTTTAATCGTTTTTAAATCTTGTAAGCTATCGAGGAAGATGAATTTAAAAAGAGGCATACCATAAAATCCTAGTGTGTTATACCCTAAGTTATACTTAAGTCATTCCATAAAAAAGGAAACTCTACAAAATATGTCTGGTAAGGATTAAAACCATAATATTAGAATTATTGGATCTTATATTCTTCCATGATCAACTTAACAATTATCTCTAAATTTCTCATTAATACAAATACCAAAAATGTATATGTGGTAATAATATAATATACAAAAATATGCTAATATTTTCTATAAATAATTTAAATTACCAAAAATCCAAAATAAAATCATATCTACTTTCAAAATATAATCCAACATTTATTCCAAAAATAAAAAAACATATTAAGAAAAAATATTTTCATTTACCTTAATAATATAATGTTCCCATAAATAGTAAACTTATACAAAAAATAACTTTAATAACTTAGTCGCTAAATTAAATTTTCTCCCATGGTTATTTATTTGATAAAATATATGTTCCAAAAATATAATAACCCTTTTATCCTAATTAATCATAATTACCTCAATATAAAATATCATCTTAATCCTAGAGGTTATCAATACCTTTCAACTTATTTCTAAAAAATATAAAATAATTATTCCTAAAATAACCTTTTCATAATAATATAAGTTAAATATAAGGGTTACATATAGCTCAAAAATTTATGAAAACTAATTAAATATATCATGAAGTAATCCCATCACAAAAAACCTCAAAAGGTACTAATTCTTTACAACTTAAGATCATATTTAAATTTATCAACCATTAAATAAAACACCATTACATCATTTCTATTGAAATTTTATATGTAGAAACTTGTAATCATTAAAATTTATTCAAAATCTATTATACTAAAATTAACATTTTATATTTTTTACTTTATTCCTAAAATCAAAAAAATATGAATCATGTCTATATATTCATCAATCTCAATATATTCATTTTTTTTTTGATTTAAATATAAATAACTAATACCTTTAAAATAGAGATCAATATACATTCTAATCCTAATATTGAAGACAGATTACCCGTGATCCACCAGTTCAAGTCCATAAATTTTTAGAATTCTTCAAAACCTTGACAAGTTCCTCTAGTTCCTTTATATATGTAGGATCATTATATCTGTATTAAAATATATATTAGTAGAGATTAATTTTTTTTAAAATATCATGTTTTGAACAAATGTCTTTGAGAAATCGTATCGAACTTGTTTTCCATAATACTTTAGGATATGGTTTGACATAAATTTTCCAAATAAAGGTTGGTGTTTATAAAAATTTAAAAAAATCTAATAAAAATATAAATACATAAGTTTCTTGATGGTCACCCTAGATTATATCTTATTAGAGGGTTGGAAATCCTTTTTCTATGTCATCAATTGTAAAAACTTGATAAAGTTCCTAATGGTATTTTCTAAAATGGCTATGATAAGATAGTTTTATTTTAAAAACATGGTCAAATTTATCCAAAGTTACTTCAGGATATTAAAGAATAGAATAGGATTGGGTTAAAGTTCCCAAGGGTGTTCTCAGAAGCATTGATAGGGTGTTGGTTTCTTTTATCTGGGATGCGCATTCAGATGGAAAGCGTCATTGGGCTTCCTGGGAGAGACTCTCTAAGCCGGTTGATGAGGGAGGCATCAACGTGAGGAGCATCTCGGATACCCAACATCCCATGCATGCTAAGCTTGCCTGGGATGTGATTGAGGGTCGCTCACGGTGGGGCAAGTTTATGGCCGCAAAGTAGATTGAGGGGTACCAGGCTGGCCATGCAGCCTCTGTCTGGCCCGTCATCGCTCCTTTGATTGAATCCTTGATTCCGCACTCCATATGGATCATGGGGAGAGGGGAGATTTCGTTCTGGAACCATGACTGGTCAGGTTCACGTCTTGGATTTCCAGGCTGTCCTGTTACCAATATTTCCTTCCACCAGGCTTGGACGTATCCTACTTTTGTTGCGGCAGTTCTGAACAGGGAGAAGTGTGATGTCTTTGACCTTATTAATATCAACGATGAGCGGGACAAATGTGTCTTCGCCGCTTCTAGCTCGGGTGCGTTTTCATTGAAGGATTTCTGTCGGGTCTTCACAACCTCGGTCCCAACTGATGCATGGGGAGAAACCCTCTGGCAAAAAGAAATCCCGATAAAATATAATTTCCTGGTTTAGAGGATCCAAAGCAATTTCCACTGATGAAAACGTGAAGAGGATGGGAATCCAATTGGCTTCGCGATGCTGCTGTTGTAGAGCGAACATGGAGGAAAATTTGGAGCATCTTTTCTTCTTGGGTGACTGGGCTACCTTCATCTGGTCGGCCTTTAGTGAGTTTACGGGTTATGCTGAAAGAGACTAGGCATGGTCCCCCTTCATTGATCGTTGATTCCATGGTGTGGATGGCCATACCCCGGAGTGGAAGGCCCGTGTGTTGGTGTTGGCAGCAGGTTGCCGGTGCATCTAGATGGCTCGAAACAAGGCTGTTTTCGAGGGGGCCACCTGTTCTCCAAGGGCAGTGGTGGAAAGGGTTAAATTCTTGATGGTGGACCTACTCCGGCTGAGTAAAGGATGGCAGGATTCTCCCACCACAAGGCTTGTTTCCATCCAGAATCAATCTATTTTCCCCACTGGCATGGGAAGGCAGGGGCATTGGGTTATATGGCTCCCCCAACACTCTGGAAACAAGCTGAACACTGACGGCTCGTGTATGATGGGAAGCATGAGGGGTTAGCATTATCAATGACATGAAGGTTGTGGTATTGGATGCTTTTGCGGCCAGATTTGGCATGGGTGATTCGTTACAGGCAGAGGCTTTTGCGATGTTGTCCGGCCTGCAGTTATCCAGGAGGAGGAACATCTCCCTCAATGCCATGGAAACCGACTCCGTCATCATTTACAACTCCCTATCAGGTAAGAGCTCTACCCCATGGTCGATTGATTATATTATGAGGAAATGCCTAATTATTTTGGATCCCAAAACCGACATTCTCCATACTTGGCGCCAGGGTAATAAGGTTGTAGACTATCTTGCTTCATTGCCTACCCATGTGGAGAGTTTTATTTTCTCGCCAGATATTGTCTTGATGTATTCTGAGGGGGAGCATCTGTCTAGAGGGGATGCTCTTGGGCTGCACCACTTTAGACCCCCTTAGCTTCCTGTTTCCTGGATCCTTGGAACTTTGGTTCCTCGGATTTCTCCATTTGTTACTCTTTGTTCTTTCTATTAAATAAAGAAATGATGAAGATGATTATGAATATTATTGGGTTATATTATAAAGTCTTTTTTGGGTATTTTAAATACTAAATAAGGTGTCTGAATCATAATATTTTTCAATTATTATTGCATGTGAAACCTATGTGAGAGAAATGAGGTTTTTTTATTTCAATTAATCCATTTTAATGAGATATTTTACCCTAATGAAATGATCTTTTTCAAAAATGAATAATTTCATTAAGGAAATCAGATCAAATAACTCAATAAATTTTGGAATGTCTTACTCTAAGTAACTTTTCCTTTAAATATATTACACCTTAGATTTAACCTAGTTTTTCTATAGTATTCATTAAATTATATAAAATCATATTTGAATCTTTCATAATGGTTATATATAATATGTCAATTATCCCAAGTATCTCCCCTAGGAGTGTCTAGTTGGATGTTTAGCTTTAGGTCTACTTATCATGCACTGAGTGATGATCGATTTAATGCTCAATCCACCCCTTTTAACATAATTACCTATGGATGAATTTTTTTCACAACTATATCCACATTCTAGTATTAAGATATAAATTTAATTTCTTGGAAAACCACTAAAATATTTTCTTTACCAAAAAATTAGGATAGTATCCTATACTAATACTTATTAAACCATAATGGTATCTAAAAATATTAAACTAACCTCATCTAAATCATCCTGACCTCTAAATATATCTGAAACTTTACTCTAATACCTACTATAAGGACCTGGACCTTATTCAACCTATAAATTAATTTTTAAAAAATAATTTATTTCCTAAAATTCCTAGATATATTTTTAGATTTAGAGTATTATAGAATAATTCCATAACTCTTATATAAAAATAAAACTCATTAAAAATTGTTTGTTTCCACATAGAATCCATTTTATTAGAATACAATACTTTTAAAATAAAGCATGTTTTCTTTTTATGAAAAATCTTCACACTTTTTCAACTTAACTTCATAATTTCTCTTAAATATCCTTAAAAATTTTGACAGACATTTTAAAACATTGGATGAACAAAAAAATATCAGTAAGGGAAATAGAAAATAAAATTAACCCATTAGACTATTTCAAAACCATGAGATCATATAAGAGGGATTTATTTTACAATTATAAACTTTAAGATCAAAAATTCATTTAATTACAAATGAAATTAGATTTACTTCTCAATATTTTTCATATAACACTCTATAATATAATACTAAGGAAAAAAATCATTATCATGATGGATTATAATAAACCATGAGAACCATTGAAAAATATTTTCTTAAAAACATACCTTTTGTACCCTCAAAGGGAATAACTATTCCTTTCAACAAATTATCATTTTATTTTATTATGAAATCAAAATATTTATAATAAACCTCATTATAAATAATACAAAGGTAATGTATGTTACTTGGGAAATGAAATTCATAAAACATTACAAGAACCCTTATAATAACCCTTATAAATGGAATAACCTACTCTGCTAATTATAGAAAAATTCTCTAGAGAACGTAATCATTACCAATACATTGTAGATATATATTAGGCTCATCCATCACCATAAAAATTTTACAAATTGAATAAAATTCATAAAACATATATAATCATTCATTACCACCATCAAAATCAAAAAAATAAACTTTTGAACTTATAAGTAAAATATTTTTCGATATTGGTAGATCCCTTTCCTTTAAAACCCCATTATCCAAACTAAAATACCCAAAAAAAAGGTAAAGAGTATTTTTTTATTTAATAAAACATAGAAAATTTTTAAAGGAATAAAAAACTAAAATAATGGTTGTGTTTTTGTGAAAATCAGTTGAAATCATATTTGTTAAAATAGTATATTCCTTTTTCCTTTTAGTAAAAAAATTCAAAACGTTTCATATAAAACATAATAGAAGATTAATTTTGAAAACCTTTGAAATAAAGTCAAAATATACATAAAATCTACATTATATTTCATTTATATTTTCGTAAATACATCAATAAATTAATTTTAAGAATATTTATGTGGAATAAAAATATTTAGAAAATAAATTATTAAAACATTGAAAATGAGGTTTTAAGATAAACGATCCCTTACCTCGAGTCTAACTTCTCAGGTATGTTATTAATCTTCCTAAATAATAAACATATTTTAATTATTTAATTTCTTAATAAAAAATTTCAAATTTATTATTCCTTTTATTTCACTTATCTTAATGTTACACTTAATTACTTAATTTATTAAGTTCATGTTAGACGTTTTGTGAACATTTGGCATATATGTCTAAAATGACTTTGGTAAGCTAAATATGGTCAAATGGATCATCATTATAAATTTTAAATAATCTTAATTATGATGTAATTATAATTTTTATACATTTATTACACTTTTAGGACTAACCATGTAAGATGGTTTTGAAAAAATTAATTGTGTAACATCATTGAGATGGTGGTCTGTACGTACGCATGAGTAACGTTTCCATTTTTCAGTGAATATGGGGGAGATAAGGTAAGTATCATTTTATATTTCCAAAAATTTTATTACAACCTAAATATAATATTAGTTTTTTAAATACACTTATATTTAAAATAAATGTGAGGTGTTGATGAAAAATAAAATACATTGTGTTGTGTGTCATTAGTCTGTATGTCCACACGAGCGATATTTTTATTTATCGTTGGATGGTAAAGAATTAAGTGGAATATTTATTTAAAATTAAATAATTAATTTTATATCATATATATAATATAATTTTTATCCATTATCAATTTGAACCATAAGATTCATTGAAGAAAAATGAAATACATCATCTCGTGAGGAAGTAGTCTGCAAGGACGCACAAGCGAAGTTTTCATTTTTCCTTATATGGTTAAGTAGATGAAAAAACGGCAATAAAATAAACACAATAACATTAAGTTATATTTAATATAATTATATTATTATTTAATATTATTTGAATAATATTTTAGTGATGTGGATGTAGAAATAAAATTAAAATGCTCGATTAAGAACTATACCTCTTCTTCAAACAACCTATTTAGGGTTATACCTAAATACTTCCTAGTATTGTATTATGGTAAAACTAAGAACTATAATAAATGTTTAGGGATGTTATTAACATATTTATTCTTAGATTTTATGAGATAATAGGATCTTAAATTATGGAGAACATATGATATGGGGTGTCCTTTTATAAGTGAGGGAGAGGGCACACTTGGAATTTTTTAGAAGCATTAAATATTATTAAGTAATATTCCTTGAAAAGGGTCCCATAAACAAATAAATTTATAGAATAATGTGATAATGGTATAAGTAAATTAATTAAATATGAATTAATATTAAATTTTCTCTCATTATCACTTATTTTTAATCTAGTTTAACCTGATTTACCATTTTACCATGTTGATAAATTTTTTCTGAAGTTTCTATTAAAATAGCATAATAGTGAAATTAACCACATTAATATATTTAGAAATGGTTATTCTAAATATGGAATCCATTTTTTCAAATTTAATTTCTATAATTAAAAGATATTAATTTTAGATAATCAATGAAAATTTAACAAAAAACTCTTTTAATAAAAATGCATTTTTGAGCATAAAATTGAATTTACCATCATTCTTTGACTAGTAAAAACCATTAAATGAATGTTAAAATATTTTTTTGAATATAAAATCTATAAATATTGTTAAAATAATTTATCAATATATATTAATATAATTTATTGAGATAAAATCTCATAGCATGCATAAAATAAGTTTTAGAAAAAAAAACTCTTTTTTAAAGCCTAAAAATGAACTTATACCAAAAATAAAGTATAATGATGATCAATATGTAATTAATTAAATTATTCATAATTAAATGAAAAATAAGTGACATTTAGAACAAATTTAAAACATAATGGTACTTTTAAATAAATTTATTTAATGAAAAGAAATGACAGTTTCAAAAAAATGTGTATTTTTCACTACTTACTCAAAATAATTTTTCCAGAAAATTCCCAAAAAACACTCTAAGATAATTTTGAATTTATGATATAAAAAATTATATTTTTATTTTATAATAAATATTTTTAAATTTTGAAATTAATATTTTAAATAAAACCATATAATACATGTAAACAAATTTAGTAAGTATAAAACCACTTCCTTTTTGTTGGAAAAATACTTAATATTATTATAATGAATATAACTCTATAAAATTAATGAATATTAACAAGGAATTAAATTTATATATAATAAAAAATTACTTGGGTTATTATATTATAACTCTCTTTTATAAATTACATCCTTACAATTTTATCTCATTCCACAGAAATAGGTTTTAAAACCATTTTTTTAAATCAATTCTAAGTAGTGGAAGATAAAATATATTATCATGATAGGAAAAAACTGTTTAAATATTTAAAAATGTATTTTTTCAAAACCCACATCTAAAAAATGTAATAATAAAAAATCCTTTTTAAAATATAAAATAAAAATATGATGGTCACGTGGAAGAACACACAATTGTGTTCCCAGATAAGGATAACATTGATGAGAAGTGGAAATATAGACATAGAGGAGAAAATAACATCTAAAGAATAATAGACAATTATATAGAACATTTTCATAAGAAATATAATGACCACAATACCATAAATCAATAAGTAATAAAGTATACCATCAATTTAGAAAAAATTAATGTAATAGGATAACATTTTTATTTCAAGATCCTTTTTCTACAGTTAATTGATTATTTTACTATCAAGATAAAGAACATGAGAAAATAAAATTTTTTATTTTTATTACATATGTATAATTTCTTCCATTGGTTTTGTTTCATGTATTTTCCACTTCTATATCCTCCCTTACTCTATGTAATGAATATTCAAGAAGAATATTTCATGACTAAGGCACTAAAATAAACTTATAAAGGATCATAAGATATACAAAAGTATAAAAATTTAATCCTTTTATATTTAGACATTAATCATTACCAAATGGTTATAATATGTTATGATAACATAAAAAATTTATAAATCTTCATGGGGAGAAATCACTACTACAAAATAAGGCTAAATCCACGGTTGGAAACCGTGGATATTGGTTATAGCCACGGTTTAAGGAACTGTGGATGGTATTGGCATGGATATAGAGATATAGCCAGGGTGTGGACCGTGGCAACATCTCTATAGCCACGATTTATAAATTGTGGCAGTATGTTAAGTAATACAAGACCTATATCCATGGCTTAAAACTATGGCTATAGGGATATTTACACGGTTTTAAACCTTGGTTATAGAGATATATAATGGTTACAAAGTGTGGAAATGTCCTCCCCATTCCATAAAAAACATAATGGTTCACCCCCCCCCCCCGCCTATGCACAGCCCCCACCTACACCACCCCCACCCCCCCCCCCCCCCGCACACCTACACCCCCCACTACACACCCTCCCCCATTGCATACCCATTCCCCCTTGCACCCTCATTGTCCCCTTTCACACACTCCCTTGCACCCCCCTTACACATCCCCCATTGCACACCCCCCCCCCCCATTTCACCTTGAATAACCCCCTTACACCCCATGTCCCCTTCCACACACCACCTTGCACCCCCTACACACCTACACCCCCCTGCATACCCCTTTCACCACCCATGGACCTTTCACATCCCCCCTGCACTTTACACAGCCCACTACAACCCCCCTCACAAACCCCTTGCACCACCCCCCTTCACCTTGCACACACCCCCTTTCACCCCCCCCCCCCACACACACACACACCTACCCCCCCCCCCCCCCACACATCCCCCCCTTGCACATACCCTCACCCCCCTGCACCTTTCACATCCCTGCCGCACCCCCCCTCCCTCACCTTGCATAACCCCCCTGCACCGCCCCCCCCCCCCCCCACACCTTTCACACCACCTACAACCCCCCCCCATACACCCCTTTCACCACCCACACACCTCTTTCACAACCCTTGCACCTTGCACCCCCCCCCCCCCTCACACCCCTTGCTCCACCCCTTCACCTTTCATATCCCCCCTTCAAACTCCCCCATGTACACCCCTTGAACCCCCCCCCCCCCTGCACACACCCCAGCACACCCCTTGTACAGACACCCTGTACACCCCTTACACCACCCCTAAACCTTTCATAGCCCCCCTACAACCCCCCACCCCCCTCGCACTCCACCCCCTTTATGTGCATTAAATTCTCCAAGAATTATAGTTTAACAAGGTTTTCCTTCCGGAAAATCTCGTTTTTCTCATGTTATTCCATTATCGTAAACTCTTATTCTTCCCTAGGAATCCATTATTGATTCTATTTGGTTACGAATGTGGTTTTGAATAATCAATGTGCATTGGATCAACAAAATAGTGGTAAATCCTTTTTATTACATGTTCTCTCTACATCTAATCATATCCTCTCTCGCTGAGACAATGATTGAATCTTTCATACGACCATGAGTGTTGAGCTATCATGATGGGGACATGGATCGTGCTATAAGGTCTAGGTTAGAGGATACTTCAGGTAGTTACTCTACTAATGGGTGATGAGTGGAGGATGGTATTAATGGTAAGAGACTGGGATGGGTTTGGAAGGCCTTCAGGACACATTGATGGGTAATATAATACATGTTGTGAAAAGGGGTAGGTCTCGAGTGACATGTATTGTGAGATAATTTTTAGAGATGTGTGATAGTTGAAATTTTGGAATGGAACTAAATCAGGAATGATCGGATGTTGTGGTATCTTGTTTAACACATGGAGACCTCAGGTGTATGGATTCATAGTGGCGTAGGTGTGCATGCATGCCTTATCGTTTTCTTTTTGTTTCAGATTGATATGTACATACCAATACTAAATAACATGATCATTAATAAAGGATTACACTTTCACGTATGCATCATATGTTTTATTAAAATCATTGAAAATCGTTTTGAAATGATGCGAAGTCTTTTGGATATGATCTTCATATAAACACCCACAAAAATTAGGAGAAAACATTGTACCAAAATTGTGAGAAACTAGTAGCCCTCTATGGGAATTTTGGTGGACTTATTAGAGTTGTGAAAGATAAGAATATATGTTTAGGAGGTGGATAACTAAATAGTGATGTGACCATGTTGATGGTTGTTTTTTATAATGATTAACTAATCAATGCTATGGTGTCAAGAAGAAGGATATTTCATTGGTAGTGAAGTCCTAAGAAGTACTCAAAATAATATGGAAATTGTGGTTATGTTGTACAACATTGATGATCGTATGACTTACAATTTCATATGAAATTGTTTTGCATAAGCCTTTCCTAAAAGGATTCAAATATATAAAATATTACATTTTTTGACTATGTGATCAAAGAAGATATGACAATATAGTCTCATAGGTGGGATTAACACTACCCCCCCCCCACCCCTTGAATCCTCCCCCTACCTCTTCCAACATAACTGAGCACACCCTCCTCCCCCTGCCCCCAGCATACCCACTCCCCCATGACCCCTCCCCTATACACCCCCCTTTCCACCCCATGCACACCCCCTGACCACCCCCACGCAACCACTACACACCCCATTCCCCATTCCCCTAGAACACCCCCATACCCCCTAACCCCTCCCCTGCACACCCTCATACCCACCCCATGCACCCCCTTCACACCCCCTCCCACTGCCCCCAGAACACCCCCTGCCCCCAACCCCCTCCCCTGCACACCCCCTTTCCCACCCCATGCACCCCCCCGCGCCACCCTCCACATTTCATTCCACTTCAACCACTTAATGAAAGGAAAATCGTAGAAAAATACTTAGAGAAATAACATTTAATTCAAGTAAGCATAACTATTCATTTTATTCTGAAAAGTTCCTCTCAATTTAAACACTCAGGGAAAGGATTTTCCCCATGAAAATCCATTCCATCCAAATCATGCTATTTACTTTATCAAAACAAGACAATTGGATTTAAAGTGGTAATAAAACACTTAGAATATGCAACGGTCAAGAGGGAAATTACCTACTTGGGTAATCCCTTATACAGAGCAAGTCAAACACTTAGGAGGTGTTTGGTTATAATTAGAAATTTAACACATTATCTTAAGACATTTCACAAGTGGAGTGAATGTCACCATGAATAAGCTGCTATATTTATTTTATTCCATCCAATTAAAATTTATAAAGGTGAAATAACCCTTACATAATTCACTACATGTGGCATTACCTCTCATGTTCCAAGTTAACCATTTTCGGTTCCATTTAACTCATTCAATTCATTAAAACATGGAAATTCCATTTATAAAATCAAAGGGTGTCACCTAGTGGTGACTTGGTCATTACACCACCTTCCTACTTGGTAAATTCCATCTTAAAATTCTAAGGGCACTTAAAGGGTATTTTGGTACAAATAATTGTTTTAATAAAAAAGGGGCAACTCCAATAGGGATATAAAACGGGTCAAGTACAATGTGTTCTTTACAAATAACAATGAAATAAAGTATAAGGAAAACATCAATGCAATAATTTCAAGAAAGGTATACCACTATGAATTTTCACAGACAGCGCACCTCTATTGGAGGGGTTTTATTACAAAACCATGACTTGTTAATCAAAAAAAACAATTATCCTAAAATATAATTATTCAATAATTTTAATTTAATATAAACATAATTAAGAAGGAATCTAAATGAAATTTAAAACTTTCTTGAATTAAAGAGGCTAGGAGAGGGACCCTACCTCAAACGAGCCAAGCCACACTCATCACTTGACACTTTTATCAGTGAAAACTCTAAGTTGCTTCATCCATCCTCCATGAATATGAACCTCTTCATATACATAAAGACACCCTAAACCCTATGTACGTGTCTGCATGGCCTTAAACATGCACAAGAGGATCCTTATATATATTCTCACATTCATAATCCCATTATCACCCACACACATATGCATTTTCCATATATATACAAAATCACACCTAGCCCTTTATATGTAATCATGATTCCATGGGAGGGTATACATATAATAGGAGAACTTATTATACATATGCTTACCTATGAATATGTGGTGAGTCACCTTTGAATCTGGTTTCCGCAACACACATGAACAGGTCTTGGGAGACTTAAACAAAATGCTAGTGATCTGAATAATCATCATTAATTGAATCAAAAAAACTGAAGTGGGAGGAACATGATTATTGAGAAAATAAATAATAGAACTGGTGATGATGATAACTGCATCAACACTTAAAGTGAAGGTTCTCTCTCTAATGAGGAGCAAACATATCATGTAGTTTTAATTCATGAAATAGGGATGTGGAACATCCAATTTAACATCATACATCAATGAAATTAAATATGAAATTTACATTTTAGAAAATTATAACATAATCATATGCAATGCATGTACACCACATTATGGTTTCTAAAATGGTAAACATGTATTAAGACAAACATAATATAGTTTATAAAACATCCTTCTTTTCTAGATACATTAGAGATAGGTGAAACCACTTATATGTTATGTGGGATGATAATTTTCTTGGTTTTCTAATACCTATGAAGACAAGTCTCTAACTATTATATGGGTGGTAACTATGGTGTATTAATAAAATTATAGGTAATAGACCATGTATAGTATTTTTCATAGACAATACATACCCATTACAACTTCTCTTAAATAGAAGCTTCTGACATGTAACTAACACTACAGAAGAATACAATAAATTAGAAAAAGATGATGAATGGGAGAAACTTATAACTCAAAGCAAGACAAACACATAACATGAAACTGAACTAAAAGAAAAAGTGTCATAGACCTTAGTTTGTAAGCTCCATGATAGCAGTGACTATATCCTGTCGGAAGCTTTCAGATCCATCATGGCCTTGGCCTTGTAGACTCAATCATGTGACATTACCAACTTGGTTCCCTTAGTTTGTAATCTCCATGCTCAAAATTTAATTAAAAATTTGTAAATGAATATAAATTAGAAATGCAGTTATGATATATGACAATACCCCCCCCCCCCCCCCCGCCATTGTACACACCCTTCCCGGACCCTGCACATCCCTCTACCACATGCCCCCTCCCCTACACTCTCCCCTTCCCCCTAACACCAGTACACCACCCTGCCCCATGCACACCACCTACACTCCCACACCCCCTACCCCCTTCACGCCCCCCTGCACACCCCCTGAACCTACCCCTACACACCCCAACACTACCCCCTGCCCTACCCCGTGCACACCCCCCACACTTTCCCCTTCCCCCTCCCCCTACCCCCTGCACACCAACACCCCCACTTCCCCCAGCACACCCCCTACCCCGTGCACACCCACACCCCCTCCCCCTCATCCCACATCCCCTAGCCCCTCCCCCTTCCCCACCCCCCCTTCACACACCCTAACCCCTACCCCCTACCCACCCCCATTGACCCTACACCCCCCTTCCCCCTCCCCCTACCCATGAACCCCCCTACACACCTACAAACTCCATGCACTCTAAAACAGTATACACCACAACATCTACCAAAAACTAACATCATTATATGGTAGAATTCAATGTATAAACCAAGAATAAAATTTACATCTAAAATGTACCTCAATATCAGTATCAGCAAAACCATCAAAACCCTCATCATCTCCTTCATAAACACCAACATCATTATATCCACCTGTCAAACCACCATCATCCTCAACGTCTTCATTGGCATATTTACCTAAAGCAATGGCAGTAGTAGAACAATCCTCATAAACTGAAAGTAAATAAATGAGAACACATTTAATTAATAAAAACATAAAAAGTTTATCACTAAAATCAAAAAATCAATCAAGATTTATTTTACTCATAAAAAATCATACAAAATGGAAAAATATAGAAATACCAAGGATTTTGATGGAATTTTAGGGAATAAAAAAATTAATTACGTAAAAAATATGAAATTTCTAGTTAGATCACTCCCCCACACTTAGTTTATTTAACTCTAAGGTAATTAATTGTCTATTTTACTTTCTAAAAATGAGAAACACCTCATGAATATGAATTTCATAGCCCTATCAGCTCATCCAACAAAAAAATTTCAGATATATTAAATTATATAAACCTACATTGTCATCTGGATATAACAATTCCTATTAATATATAAATTATTGTCAAATACACCCATAAACCTCAAAACAATTGAAGATTTTCAAGCCTTGAGTTCCAAGCTATTTGTACTTGTTTTAACCCACAAAAATCATTCTTAAACATGAAAAATTTGTTCTCATCATAATTTATTTGAAATCCACATAGTTGACCAATTTAAACTTCCTTTAAAAAACTCCAATGAGAAAAGAATACTATTTATTATATACATTAGATATACCTTGATATTATCTATATAAAAATGGTAATAAACAATTTGATAACCTCAATATAATCAATTGTTGAAAATATGTTTTCTACAACGACCCTATAAATCAATGAATATCCCTTTCAAAAAATTCTGAATATGAATTTTATAACTTCTCTATTTTAATTAGGCATATTTCTGAATACTTTTTTAGTGAATATTATATTTTTCATCTATTTTTTGGGGAAAAAATTTCTATTTTTCATTATTTTCTATCTAATTTAACTCCCCATTCATATCATTAATCCAATTTTAATCATTTTATGCTTAATAAAATATTTTTTACTCAAATAAATATAAGAGGTAATTTTTTTAAATTATATACATCCTCCAATTTTATTCTAAAATAGATTTGTCTCCAAAAATGTTCTCCTCGCCAATATGTTTAGTTCTAATAAATAATTTAGGTGTAACTGGAATATTTATGTCTTTTTCATTCTCATATTAATCAAAAAATTCTATGATAGAGTCCTCACTACCACTAAGAGACTCTCTACCCTCTTGTAATGATTAAATTTTCTCTACATTATATTCAATACTCCTATTATAGATTCATTTTTCTTTCCTATCCATTATTGCATATTTTATTTACAAAACTTTAATGAGAAACATATTAAAAAAATGATAAACCTTGCTTCTTAGGGAATATATATGAAATATAACTTCATCATGTTATTTATATTATTTCCTTGATTCCCTTCCATATTAAGAATATAGAACTTACTACCAAAGACTCATAAATAATTCAATGTTGGTTTCCTTTTATAAATTAGTTCAAAATGAAACTTTTTTACCTAGGTAGAGGATAACTCCCTTATATATATATATATTACAGTTTGAACCACCTCTTTATATAGGTACCTTGTAATACCACTAGAGATCACCATAGTTTGTTTTATATTATTGGCGATTCTACTTTACCTCTCAACCACCCCATTCTATTAGGGTGTCTACATTATAGTAGCTTGTTGAAAAATAGCATACTTTCTTAGATACTTATTAACTAAATAATAAGAGAAATCAATTACATTATTATAACTTGGCACTTTGATATTCATACCAAACAAGCTCTCCCCTATCCTTTTAAACCTCTAAAGATAATCAAGTACTTCAATTTTTTTATACATAGTAATAATATAGCCTAAATAATTATATCCATCGAAAAATAAAAGATATTACAGTTATCCTTTTATTCTATTCTACTTCATTGGTCAACATGCATCGGTATGAACTGTGTATAATACATGTCTATGTCTTATTTTGTTATGTTTACAATATTTACTTATTATATTTCGATTCTGGAATACTAGAAAAGTATTTTCTCTATCACTTTTTAGTTATGGAATATTAAAATAATTTTTTTACTCAACAAGTTTCTCCATGATTATTTGATTGAGACCACTAAATATTGTATTCCATATATTGACTCCATATTTCATAGATAAGAATAAATTACTTTAATACCCATAAATATTTAGATATTTCTTAGCTAAAATAATTAATTATTCTTGTGACCTTGATATTTTCTACACCACCATTACTAAACATAACTTTTTCATTAACCTTATAATTTTTATTTATCAACAGATTAATTATTTCATCTATATGTGAGGAAAATAAAATATCAAATATCTATGTTCCCTCACTAACATTCTTTTAAATCCACTTCAAATAAAATTTCTTTGCTTCAATTTTTCCAAAGAACATCATGACTTATGGGATTTTCAATCACAATTCCCAACTTTCTCTCATATGATGTGTATAAATATTTATTTCGAACATAAAAATGATTAAAAATATTCACATGGTTACCAAATTTATTTCTCAATTGACTTATTAGTGAAAAATATATTCCATAAAATATTATTTCAAACCCTCTTAAATGATGAATTTTCTTAAGTTTATATTCACTATATATAAAAAATTAACTAAAAGAATATTTGAACTATATCTTTTGAAAAAAATGGATTCATGCTACCTTTTCAATATCTTTGTTTCTCTACACACACTCATAATATTCCCATACATTCATTAACATAATCACATGTTTAGAAAAATCAATTATTGATTGATCCATAGTATAGAAAATAGTACTTATAAAACTTCACAGAATAGTGTATAAATTGAAATAAAATGTTAAAAAAATTATTCCATTAACAAATAAATGGATGAAATTATAATTATTTAAATTTTATCTTCACCTATGAAAATATTAATACATAGTTAATAATTCATATTAATAATGACACTGACATAGGATTAGATGATCCAAATGTATTCAAAGGCATGGATTAAACGGTTTGAAAGACAATGATGAGAGGTATTATAATCATCCCCTTTAATATTGGGATCCCATAGGACATGATAATTACTTGGGATATTTAAATCTAGAAAAATTTTATCCCAAAAATCTAGATAATTTGATGGAAGAAATTAATGGATTTACCCAATATAAGCTGAGAATGGAATCAAAAGATCCCATCTGAATCATTCTATCTTCAATGTAGTTCAATAACACATTCGAGTGGGTGTACATAACTCCCTAAAAAAACTAAAAAATGGAGATGAAAATAAATATTAGAATAAATTCAACTGCCAATATAGATAAGGGAAAATATGATACCTAAATATCACGTTGGAGTCGAAAATCAGAAGATACCTAGCGAGGTAAGAAGCGTAGTAGGCAGGGATTTTTCATGAGAAATTGAATAAGGGTGGATTTCACTAGGTTCCTTAGAGTGGGGTCAGAGATAAATCACGGGAGGAGGATATCTAAGGTAGGACTTGGTTTGAGTGAGAAATCGGGAAGGTGGGGCTATGACGTCAGAGGAGAAGAATCGAGGGTGGTCGCGTAGAAGGAGGATCTCAAGAGGTGGAGTGGTTGTGTCTGAGCTGTGTTGGGGACATGTCTAATCCATGTTAGAGCCTCATCGGAGAAGATAATTATGGTGAAGTTGTGTGGCTGCATCAGAGGCACGTCGGAGGAGGAGGTGGGGTGTCCTCGTCGGTGCAGCGACGACGGTGAAGTGGAGTGGATGCGACAGATGAGGATGATTGTGGGGAGGTTGGGTGGTTTGTCAGAGGAGAAGGATCACAGAACATCATGGAGAAGAGTCATGAGGAGGAGGGGCATTAGGAGGAGGGGTGCAAGGGTTGCGGTAAATTGGGGAGTGGGGATGGGCTAATTTCCACGGGCAGTGAAATTTTTGTGGTAGTAAATTAGATATATCCACATTTCTTATTGTCCATGGGTATAGTCCCATAGCTATATCCCTAAATTATATTAGTGAATTTAAATCTTCAATGTCTCAAAAAACACCCAAAGTTCAACTTAAATCATTCTAAAAATATTAAACATTAAAACTCTTAAAAATAAGCATGGACAATGTTAAAACCCAAATATTAGAATGATTTTAACTTATATTCATTCTTGATCAACATAAAAATTATCTTCAAATCACTAATAATTACATATACCAAAAATGTATATTCCCTAATCATCTAATGTCAAAAATATGATAATATTTTCCATAAATAACCTAAATTACCAAAAAATAAAAATATATAGATACTTCCAAAAGATAATTCAACCTTTATTCCACAAATAAGTACACATCTTAATAAAAATTATTTCAATTTATATTTATCATATAATGGTCCCAAAAATATAAAAACAATTTAAAAATAACTTTATTCACTTAGTTATCAAATCATATTTTAATACCATGCATATCGTTAAGATAAAACAAATATTTCCAAAATGTAAGAACCCATTTATCCCAATTAACCATAATTACCTCACCATTAAAGATCATCCTTTCCCTAAATTTTATCAATACCTTTTAAATTATTTCCACAAATATATGAAATCATTCTTCCTCGTATAACATTTTCATGAAAACTAAATTTAAACATAGGGGTTACATATACCTTAAACATTCCTAAAAACCCAAGAAATGTCCCATAAAGTACTCCCATTACATAAAACCACAAAAGGTAAAAATGTTTCTAAAATGATGATCATACTTAAATATATAAACACTTAAATAAAATACCACTATTCATTACTCTTGAAACCCAATATTTAGACACTTTCAATCATTCAATGTTCTTTATAATCCATTATCAAAGAGTTTCCAATATTATATCTTTATACATCCTTCCTACAATCAGAAAATATAAATCATTTCATTATATTCATAAATCTTAATATATTTATTTTTCCTAATTTAAATATAAATAACTTGTTTCATTAAAACATATATCACAATTTTTACCGATATTAATTTTGAAGATGTATGCCCCATGATCTACCAGGTTATGTTCATAAATTTTTAGAACGCCTCAAAACCATAAAAATTTACTCTTAGTTATTTATACAAGTCCAATAATTACATCCATATTTAAATAGATATTATAATAGATTGAAATTTTTAAACAATCCCATGTTCTGTATATATAGATTTGATACATCATCTCGAATTTTTTCACCTATAATACTTTAGTATTTGGTTTGAATTTAATTTTTAAAATAGTGGTTTCTATTTAAAATATATATATTATAGGATTAATACATAATATGATCATATTTCTCCCTCCATTGTAGTTTAGTAGAGGTTTGTAAATCCTTTTCTAAGTCATCCATCATAAAAATTGGATAAATTCTCTTATGGTATTTTCTATAACATGCATGATAAGATAGTTGTATTTCCAAAACATGTTCAAATGTATCCCAAGTTTCGTCATGATATCCATTTATATAAGAGGATTGGGATACATTATATAGAATTATATAGATAATTTGAATAGTAGATAAGGTTTCTAAATCCAAATATTTTTCAATTATTATTTCAAGTGAATCATGTGGAATAGAAAGGAGGTTTGTGTTTGATCTCAATCCATAGATCTTTAATAATGGATTTTTTCCTCAAGAAATAAATTTTTTAAGTAAAAAACCAATAATTTCATTATGGAAATCAGAGTGAATAACTAATTAAAATTTTAATTTATAACTCTATAAAACCCTTCCTTTTAATATATTACAATTTAGGTTTAACCAAATATATCCATGTTCATCAGTCAATTATACAAAACTATATTTAAATCCTTCATAATGGTCATAAAAAATATATAAATTAACACAATAATATCCCTAGATAGTGTCAATCTAGGTTTTTAGTCTAAGACCCACTTATGATGAATTGGGTGACGATAGAGTTAATACTAAATCCACCTGTTATAGAGTTATTTTCCATAGGTTCACCTGGTCCAAAGCCACATCCAAATTCTGTTATCTCGATAGGTATTTAATTTCTAATAAAACTACATTGTCACTTATTTATAAAAAAATCAATATATTATCCCATACCTAGACTTATTAACTCATAATGGTATCTAAAAATCTTAAAATATCTTTATATAAATCCTATAAACCTATAAAGTTATCCAAACCTTTTCTCTAATACCAACTATAGGGACCTGACCCTTATTGAATATATTATTTAATTTTTAAACAATAATTCATTTTCTTTATTTACTGAATATGTATTCAGGTTTAGAGTATTAGATAATTATTTGATAACTCTTACATAACAAACCTATATAGTAAAAAGTGGAAATATTCACTTGGTATCCATTTTCTCATGATACAAAACTTTTAAAATGAAACATGTTTTCCTTTCATGAAAAAAAAATTGAAAATTTTCAACTTGACTTCATTATTTTTCACACACATACTTGAACCCTATGAAAAACATTTAAAAATATGGAATTTGAACAAAAATATCAATAAGATACATAAACAAAAATAAAAGAAAAATGTATGTCCATTTCAAACCCATGAGATCATATAAGAGGTTTTTTTACCATAATAAACATTGAGCACAGATAAACATTTACTTCCACATGAAATTGGCTTTACTTTGAAATGTTTTTTATAAAACACTTTATAATAAAACATGAATGAAAAAATCATTATCATGAGGGTTTCTTAGAAAACATGAGAATCCTTGAAAAACATTTTCTTATAAACATACCTTTTACCCTCAAAGGTAACAATCATTCCTTTCAAAAAAATATTATTTTATTACTTTACGAAATAAAAATATTTCCATAGAAAATCATTAAAATTCATATAAAATTTATGTAGGTCCCTTGTGTAATGGCTCGGGTTCTTGGGGGCCATTACTTTGTGAAAATCTCGTGTTGGGTTTTCTGGTCTGGGAATCTCGGTGAAGTTTGGTGTAACAGTAGGCCTTCTGGTAGCCTTAGCCTACCGATAGCAGGCCTACCGATAGCTCGGTCTACCGGTAGCCGCAGCCTACCGGTAGCTCTGGCTACCGATAGCTCGGTCTACCGGTAGCTTTGTCTACTGGTAGCTCGGTCTACCGGTAGCTGCAGCCTACCGGTAGCTCAGTCTACCGGTTTCTGCAGCCTACCGGTAGCTCGGCTACTGGTCACTGTCACCCACCAGTAGCTCTCAGCTACCGGTGGCTCTGGCCTACCCTCACGGGTTCTTTCCAGTAGCACTCCTTTTTGCGAAAATTGGGTTTTAAACCCTATTTTGACCCCTTTAAGCTCGTTTTAAAATCCCGATAACGCCCTAAATGTTTTAATTAAATATTAATTAAATAACCTAGTGTGTGATGGTTTAAACCGCCCGAACTTTTAATAACGTGTGGGCCGCGTAGTCAACCCATGACCCCACGCCTTACGCGGTTTCGTGTTCTAATCTCAACCTTCCCTGCCCTTATAAACTAAGGGGTTCGCTGTGGGTTCTTCTTTTATCAATCACCCTCTATGAGAAGTACCCTTCGTTCAGACAAGGCAATTTCCATTCAGGCAAGCTGCATCGCTATGCGTGAAGTTCCGCGTTTGGCCTAAGCGTCGATCGTTGATCAACAAGTAGGGAATTTCTCCTTTGCCTCTCTCTTTTGTGTATCATGCAGGGTGGGCGTGCTTTTGATTCTATAGAATTGGATAAACCAGACCTAAATAAAGATAATGAACAGATTTTTTAAATAAATAAGGGGGGTTGTGATATTTGATATTGTTTTATATTATGATCTTCTTTCTGAATTGTGCGGCTTACGCCTACTGAAAAATCGAGGCCATTGGTGGTCGTTGTCTGTGCACTAACGAACCCTTACCTCTGGTGATGTTTAAATGGATCGTGTTTGTGGTGGATAACCCTTGTTGTGTAAGGTAATTTTGTTTAATTACGTATATTCGGCTAAATTAATTGGAAGCACCAGGATAAATCCTTTTCTGTGATAACCCCGGTTAAAGCACATGGAAATTGAAATCATGGAGTGTGTTAAATCTTATAAATCTGAAAATACCGGCATGGCCCTGCTTTGTGTTGGCGGTAGTGGTTTGGTTGTTTTCTTTTACGGGCCGATTGCTGGGGATGTGGGTGGGTATGGGATCCCCTGTTTTTATATTCACAGTGGTTATGAAATTGGGGATGGGATCCCCTATTGTTATGGATTCGGTGGTTATGAGTTTTAAGATCGGGTGGTTACCTTGTTTATATCACGAATTGGGGTGTGATCCTCTGTTGATGAAAAACCTTTTTGGGGTAGGGGACACGGGGAAGTGTCTCGTGGTTGTCTTTGGTTCCAGTACTTTGTGGAATCTCACTTATTCCTTTGTTGTTGTGACTTTACAAGAGAATCGGGTGTGGATACTTAATTGAAGTTTGGCTGGTTTCTTTTCCTTGGTTATGCTTATGGTGTTAGTTTTCAATTAGTGCTTAAACTTATTTGAACATTATTACAGAACATGAAAACAATAATGGGACAATGGGTTTGTTGGAGAGAGTCGGGACTCGGACCTGAGTGTTGTTGTGTCCCTTAGGATGGCTGAAGAAAAACCTAACTTGGGTGAGTGCTTGTTACCTATATATACATACTTGTAGTTTTTTGTTTCTTATTTGCGCCCCACCCAAGTTGATCACTTAGTGCCAAACACCCACATTTCATGGGGGAGGGTGTTTTTTTCGACACTATTATTAGTGGCTGGTTATTAGCTCCTTTTATGCTCCCTTTCCCGGATAGCCCAAGTGTCTTCGGGCAGGCCGTGATGGCCTAAGGTCCATTATTAGCCCAAGAATCTTTGGTCAGGGTAGTGTGTGGGTTTTCCAGGTGTGTGCGGTAGGTGGTTTCCCAAGTGTCTTCAGGATGAGGCCCAGGTGTCTTCAGGCGTGGCAGTGGATCTTCTTGCCCAGGTGTCTTCGGGCGTGGTGGTGGTTGTTTTGGCCTAGGTGTTTGCAGGCGTGGTTACGTGTGACAGTTGTGGCCCAGGTGTTTGCGGGCGGGATTCGGCAGTGGGAATGCATGTGGTTGTGGCCCAGATGTGTGCGGGCGGGTGTGGCAGTGGGACTGCGGTGAGAATGGCAGGATTGGTTCGATGCATAGGATGTCTCAATAACCAATGGGAAAGTGGCGCGGGGTACCTAAACATCGATGTGCTCTTATTATATATATTATTTGACTTGCGTTATTTGGGGAGAGTTCCTTGGTGAGTCTTGGGTGGATATTTTACCTTGATAGGTGTTTGGTTTACTCATTTTCTCACGGGACTTTAGTACGTTCCCCCACTTGTGCATGAGAGTCTTTGGTTTTCCCTACTGAGTGTACTTGTATGCTCACCCTACGTATATAAAACTGCTTTCAGGTTTCCATGAGGACTTTGGGGATCGCGCAGGACCATACCAGCTCGGGCCTTTGGGGCAGTCGTAGTTGCTGTTTTCTTTCTTTGGTACTTACCCTTGTAGTCACTTTAGTACTTTGTGGCTTTTACTTTTGGAACATGCATGTGGGAAGGGTTTACTTTTGGCTTTACTTTTCTTTTACCTTGGTGTTGTTGCGGTTCATCATCTTATCTCCTGATCCTATAAAACAAAAAGGGTAATGCCTTCCATTTGTGTGAAATTATCATACCCTTGGTGCTAGTCTCCACTCCGGGACCTATAAGAGGTGGGTTTCGGGGGTCATTATCTCTCCTTCAACTTAAAGAAGGAAGGGTTTGGCAACCTGCTGACCCTTCCCTCCTTTTGGTAGAGGTGGGTCATGATAGAATGGTATTAGAGGTGATGGTTGAGAGATAGGATGGAGTTTGGAGTTAGGCTCAGTGAGGATTGCATGGGATGGTAGGGCAAAAGTTTTGGGTGACCTTGGTACGTGAATTAGGCCAGGGAAGACCGGCTAGGACGCGGGATTTTAGGGCCCCCAGTGATCCGATGCAAGGAATTTGGACCTACCGAATGACCAAGTGAGGCCACGCTGATTGCATGGTAGAGAGACCCTAGGAAAGGTACATGCATCATAATGACTTGTGTTCTTGTGTTTCTGGGGTGTTTTGGGAATGAAGAATAAATTAAAAGTTTAAGAAGTTTTAAAGAACGAAGTTTTTCACTACTTGGGATTAGGCATTCCTTGTTTACCTTACAGCTATAGAACCTGGAAGGCAACCGCATGTGGTACAGGCGATCAAGGCCCCACAGACTACCTTGGCTGATCGGCAGAGAGCTAACCGGGAAGAGGAGGATGACCAGTGGCAGAGGACTCTTCATGCCTTCCAGCGACAGACCCACGAGAAGTATGAGGGAAACACCTCTATCATGAAGACAGAGAGCTGGCTAGAGGAGCAGGTGATAGCCTTCGGCTTGATCTAGGCTCCGACCGAGTACTGGGTTCCTCTGGTCGTCAGCCATATGTGGGGAGCGGTGCGTCAGTGGTGGACGCTTTACCTAGGGGAGAGGAGAGAGGATGAGTTGGCATGGTCTGATTTTGAGAGGGAGTTCCGGATGGAATTCCTCTCTTTGACGATGAAGGATGAAAAGAGACAAAATCTACTCTCCCCCCAACAGGGCAGTATGTCAGTGAGGGAGCTAGGGATCAAGTTCAAGGACCTCCTACTTTTTTCTCCGGACCTCTTTCCCGACGAGGAGTCTCGGGCAAGACGTTTGGAGGAGGTGCTCTGACCCTCCCTCCAGTATGTTGTTACCCCCTTTACCCTTATGACGTACTTGGAGGTCCAAAAGAAGGCCGAAGTGGTGGAGAGGATGCATGCTCTAGGACGAGTGTCACAAGAGGGTATCCATCTGGGACCATCAAAGGGGAAGGCCATCAGCACCAGGCCTCCAGTGTCAGGACCCTCCAGGTTCCGACAGGCAGGTAGCAGGCCGCAGCAGTTTCAGTTTTGATCCCCTGGTCCTCGCCCTTTTCCTTCGGGCCCGGGACCGCGGTTCTTCATCTGTGGGAGCCCTGGACATCTCCGGAGTTAGTGCCTGGACCGGGTACAGTACGGAGATGGCGGACCACCCCACCACCCGCCCCAGTAGCAGCAGGGACAGCGAGCTCCCGCTCCTTCGAGGGCAGACGTAGGAGGAGGAGGCCGACCTCAGGGCGCTCCTCAGGGACCTCTACCGGGGCGTGGTCAGGGAGGTGGCCGACAGTCGAGGGGCAGAGGAGCTGGGCGTGGATAGTTACACGCAGCAGAGGCAGCAGTTCTAGCAGGGCCAGAGGTTGTTTGAGGTACGATCAGTTTGTTTAGTACCTTTGCTTATGCCTTGTTCGATACCGGAGCTTCGCACTCCTTTGTTGCACCCAGTCTAGCCCGTGCCTTAGGTATAGATGCCGAGAGACTCCTAGTGCCCCTAGTGTTGAGCACACCAGTCGAGGGTCAGACCGACTTGTTGTTTGTTTTTCGGGGATGCAGACTGATGATAGGGCCACATCAGTCGGTTAGGGATCTTCTTCTGCTACAGATATAGCCATACGATGTCATCCTAGGCATCGACTGGCTATTCTTTGTGTGTGTCTTCATTGAATTCTTCTGAAGAAGGGTCGTGTTCTCAGACATGGGCAGTCGGTGTGTTGTTTTCACCGACGAGCGGAGAAGTCATAAGGGCAACAGGCGATAGGAACCCCTCCTCTCCTTGTTAGCTAAGCTGTCAGTAGGGTCAGTAGATGCTGAAATGGTGGAAGTGACAGAGATCGTCCATGGGTTTATGGATGTCTTCCCTAAGGAGGTGAATACTCTACCCCCTCGACGTGATATCGAGTTCGGAATAGACCTGCAGCCCAGCGCTCGTCCGATCTCGATGGCTCTGTACCGGATGGCACCTTCAGATCTACGGGAGTTGCGGATCCAAATTGACGATCTGATAAAGACGGGTTATGTTCGTCCGAGTGTGTCACCATGGGGTGCTCCAGTCTTGTTCACAAAGAAGGAAGATGGTGGTATCAATTTGTGCATAGACTACAGAAGGCTGAATAAGTTGACGATCAAGAATCGCTACCCTCTTCCGAGGATAGACGATCTTTTCGACCAGATGAAAGTGGCAGGATGGTTCTCGAAGATCGACCTACAGTCTGGGTATCACCAGCTGATATTGAAGGAAAGTGACATCCCGAAGACGGCGTTCAGGTGAAGATATGGACACTTCGAGTTCGTAGTTATGCCCTTCGGCGTTACGAACGCCCTAGCTGTGTTCATGGGGCTTATGAACTCCATCTTCCGGGAGTACTTGGATCGGTTTGTGGTTGTGTTCATCGACGATATCCTGATCTATTCAAGATCAGAGGAAGACCATGCAGAGCACCTGAGGATGGTTTTGGAGGTCCTCCAATAGCACCAGCTCTATGGTAAGTTGTCGAAATAAAAGTTCTAGACATGAGAAGTGCACTTCCTCGGGCACGTGGTGTCCGAGCAGGGGGTAGCGGTGGACCCGTCAATGGTTGAGGCAGTTGTTTCTTGGGCAGCACCCCAGAATGTGGAAGAGGTCTACAGTTTCCTCAGGCTGGTAGGTTACTATCGGAGGTTCGTACCCAACTTCTCCTGAGTAGCAGCCCCTTTGTCATCCCCGACCAAGAAAGACCAGGTTTTCGTGTGGAGTGAGAAGTGCGAGTCAGCCTTCAGCTATCTATAGGAGAAGTTGGTTAGTACCCCAGTGCTGAGATTACCAGAAGAAGGGGAAGCCTATGAGGTGTTCTGTGATGCTTTAGGACAGGGCCTGGGATGTGTGTTGATGCAGCGACAAGGGGTGATCTCCTATGGTTCCAGTAAGCTACACCCTCATGAGCGTAATTACGCCACCCACGACCTAGAGCTTGCACCGGTCATTTTTGGGCTAAAGTTATGATAGCACTACCTCATCGGAGAACGCTTTGTGGTCTTCACAGATCACAAAAGCTTGAGGTATATCTTCTACCAGCAAGACCTAAACTTGAGACAGCGGAGATGGGTGGAGTTCCTCTAGGATTACGACTTTGAGATCTCTTGTACTAAGGGAAAGGTAAATGTAGTGGCTGATGCCTTGAGCAGGAGGACGCAGAAGGATGCGGTCTGAGAGTTGGCGGATTCCTGGAAGGTGATTGAGGAGTTGGCTGCCTTACACCTGGACGCGAGGATGGATAGCAGTAGAGGTTTCCTGTATCATATGACAGTGCAGTCGTCTCTGTTTCAGCAAGTGGAGGAGTCTCAGTGGGGAGACCCAGAGTGCGAAGTGATGTGTGACCGAGTTGACTAGGGAAATACTCCGGAAGGATGGACAGAGGGTGGTCAGAACTGGATGCTTTTCCAGGGAAGGTTGTTTGTTCCAGAAGTGATGCGCGGCAGGGTTCTCAGTGAGTTCCACAACTCACCCCCGGTGGTACACCCAGGAGTTTCCAAGATATACCAGGGACTGAAGAGGCAGTTTTGGTGGCTCAGAGTTAAGCGAGCGGTGGAAGATTTTGTGGCCAGGTGCTTAGTGTGTCAGCAAGTGAAGGCTGAACACCGAGTTCCAAGCGGCCTACTGCAGCCTCTAAATTTCCCTGAGTGGAAGTGGGATGACATGTAGATGGATTTCATCACGGGACTACCCAAGGTCCAAGGGGGATATGAAACCATCTGGGTGGTAGTGGACCAGTTGACGAAATCGGCTCACTTTCTGGCGATCAGGGAGTTGAGTGTAGTGGATGATTTGGCACGAAGGTACATGGATGAGGTGGTGCAGTTGCATGGAGTTCCAAGGTCTATAGTCTCAGATAGGGATGCATGTCTTACCTCACGATTCTGGAGGGGTTTGCAGCATTCTTTTTGCACCCAGCTACGCCTTAGCACTGCTTTCCACCCCCAAACAGATGGGCAGATAGAGCGCACCATCCAGACGTTAGAGGATATGTTGTGGGCATGTGTTCTGAACTCACGGGGATCATGGGTGTGATACTTTCCCCTAGTAGAGTTTTCCTACAATAATAGCTACCACTCTACCATTGGTATGGCCCCATTTGAAGCCTTTTACGGGAGGCCATGTCATTCACCTGTGTGTTGGACCGAAGTAGGAGAGGCAAGCATCCTTAGCCTAGAGGTGGTGCAGAGCACGACAGAAAATGTTCAGCTCGTACGGGAAAGGATGAAGGCGGCCCATGACCGACAGAAGTTGTATGCGGATACCAGGAGGAGGCCCTTGGAGTTTGAGGTTGGAGACCATGTGTTCTTGAAGGTCTCCCCTCGGCGTGGGCAGCGGAGGTTCGGCAAGGGGAGTAAGCTTTCTCCCAGGTTCATCGGACCCTTCGAAGTGTTGCGACAGGTCGGCGAAGTAGATTATCAGCTAGCATTACCACCGCCTCTACTGAGGATACATGATGTATTCCATGTGTCCCAGCTCCGTCGATATCTGCACGACGATTCACACGTCCTTTATTGGGGTGATCTGGACATCGAGGATGACGTGACTTTTGTGGAGACACCAGTGATGATCGAGGATCGCAAGGAGAAGGTGCTTCGTGGGAGAACCATTCCCTTGGTTCATGTGTTGTGGAGACATGGTGGGCTTGAGTAGAGTACGTGGGAGAGGGAATCAAAAATGCATACCCAATACCCATAGTTGTTTTGAGTTTTGTTCCTTGTTGCACCTGTTGTGGTCGAACGTTTTGTCTTTTTGGCTATGAAATGTACCGGTTTTCTTTCCTATGAATGTGTGTGAAAAGCCCTGGCTATGGGGGAGGAGAGAACCCGACCCCTAGTCAAGACACATTAAGGTGGATGTGATTAAACCTGTGTGGGTGAGTCAGTGCCGCCCAAAGCGGATAATATCATGACTTGGGGGAGGAGACTCCCCAAACCACATACCTGGGCAGTGTGACATGGTATGTTGCTTGGATCTTGATAGGAAAGTGTTTTTAAATAGCATGGGTTCACTCTAAGAGGTATCTTTCGAGGTGGTTGTTCGGACCCTCTTTTTCCTTCTGGTTTGTTTTGATTCTTGAGGATGAGAATCGTTTAAGAGGTATCTGATGTAATGGCCCGGGTTCTTGGGGTCCATTACTTTGTGAAAATCTCATGTTGGGTTTTCTGGTCTGGGAATCTCAGTGAATTTTGGCGTAACGGTAGGCCTACCGATAGCCTTAGCCTACCGATAGCAGGCCTACGGGTAGCTCAGTCTACCGGTAGCCGCAGCCTACCGGTAGCTCTGGCTACCAATAGCTCAGTCTATCGGTGGCTCGTTCTACCGGTAGCTTGGTCTACTGGTAGAGGCAGCCTACCGGTAGCTCGGTCTACCGGTCGCTGTAGCCTACCGGTAGCTCAGTCTATCGGTCGCTGCAGCCTACCGGTAGCTCGACTACTGGTGGATCTGGCCTACCCTCACGGGTTCTTTCCAGTAGCACTCCTTTTTGCGCAAATTGGGTTTTAAACCCTATTTTGACCCCTTTAAGCTCATTTTAAAATCCCGGTAATGCCCTAAGTGTTTTAATTAAATATTAATGAAATAACCTGGTGTGTGACAGTTTAAACCACCCGAACTTTTAATAACGTGTGGGTCCGCGTAGTCAACCCACAACCCCACACCTTACGCAGTTTCGCGTTCTAATCTCAACCGTCCTCGCCCCTATAAACTAAGGGGTTCGTTGTGGGTTCTTCTTTTCTTGATCACCCTCTGCGAGGAGTACCCTTCGTTCAGACGAGGTGATTTCCATTCAGGCGAGCCGAATCGCTATGCGTGAACTTCCGCGCCGGGCCTAAGCGTCGATCATTGATCAACAAGTAGGAAATTTCCCCTTTGCATCTCTCTTTTGTGTATCATGCGAGGTGGGCGTGCTTTTGATTCTATAGAATTAGATAAACCAGACCTAAATAAAGATAATAAACGGATTATTTAAATAAATAAGGGGGGGCTATGATCATTGATATTGTTCTATATTATGATCTTCTTTATGAATTGTGCGGCTTACGCCTACTGAAAAATCGAGGCCGTTGGTGGTCGTTGTCTGTGCACTAACGAACCCTTACCTCTGGTGATGTTTAAATGGATCGTGTTTGTGGTGGATAACCCTTGATGTGTAAGGTAATTTTTTTTAATTACGTATATTCTGCTAAATGAATTGGAAGCACCAGGATAAATACTTTTCTGTGATAACCCCGATTAAAGCACATGGAAATTGAAATCATGGAGTGTGTTAAATATTATAAATCTGAAAATACCGGCATGGCCCTGCTTTGTGTTAGTGGTATTGGTTTGGTTGTTTTCTTTTACAGGCTGATTGCTAGAGATGTGGGAGGGGATGGGATCCCCTGTTTTTATATTCTCGGTGGTTATGAAATTGGGGATGGGATCCACTGTTGTTATGGATTCAGTGGTTGTGAGTTTTAAGACTGGGTGGTTACCTTGTTTATATAACGAATTGGGGTGGGATCCTCAGTTGATGAAAAACCTTTTTGGGGGAGGGGACACGAGGCAGTGTCTCGGGGTTGTCTTTGGTTCCAGTACTTCTAGGGATCTCACTTATTCCTTTGTTGTTGTGACTTTACAAGAGAACCGGGTGTGTATACTTAATTGACGTTTGGTTGATTTATTTTCCTTGGTTATGCTTATGGTGTTAGTTGACCAGTAGTGCTTAAACTTATTTGAACATTATTACTGAACATTAAAACAATAGAGGGACGATGGGTTTGTTGGCAAGAGTCGTGACTCGGACCTGAGTGCTATTGTGTCCTTTAGGCTGGATGAAGAAAAACCTAACTTTGGTGAGTGCTTGTTACCTATATATACATACTTGTAGTTTTGTGTTTCTTATTCGCTCCCCACCCAAGTTGATCACTTAGTACCGAACACCCCCATTTCATGGGGGAGGGTGTTTTTTCCAGCACTATTATTAGTGGTTGGTTATTAGCTCCTTTTCTGATCCCTTTCACGGATAGCCCAAGTGTCTTCAGGCAGGCTATGATGGCCTGAGGTCCATTATTAGCCCAAGAATCTTCGAGCAGGGTAGTGTGGGTGTTGGCTAGGTGTGTGTGGCAGGAGGTTTCCCAAGTGTATTCGGGATGAGGCCCAGGTGTCTTCGGGCGTGGCAGTGGATCTTCTAGCCCAGGTGTCTTCGGGCATGGTGGTGGTTGTTCTGGCCTAGGTGTTTGCAGGTGTGGTTACGTGTGACAGTTGTGGCCCAGGTGTTTGTGGGCGGTATTCGGCAGTGGGACTGCGTGTGGTTGTGGACCAGGTGTGTGCGGGCGGGTGTGGTAGTGGGACTGTAGTGAGAATAGCGGGATTGGTTCGATGCATAGGATGTCTCAATAACTAGTTGGAAAGTGGCACGGGGTACCCAAACATCGATGTGCTCTTATTATATATATTACTTGACTTTCTTTATTTGGGGAGAGTTCCTTGGTGAGGCTTGGGTGGATAGTTTACCTTGATAGGTGTTTGGTTTACTCCTTTTCTCATGGAACTTTAGTACGTTCCCCCACTTGTGCATGAGAGTCTTTGGTTTTCCCTACTGAGTGTACTTGTATGCTCACCCTACATATATAAAACTTCTTTCAGGTTTCCAAGAGGACTTCGGAGATCGTGCGGGACCACACTAGCTCGGACCTTTGTGGTAGTCGTAGTTGCTTTTTTCTTTCTTTGGTACTTACCATTGTAGTCACTTTTGTACTTTGTGGCTTTTACTTTTGGAACATGCATGTGGGAATGGTTTACTTTGGGCTTTACTTTTCTTTTACCTTGGTGTTGTTGGGGTTCATCATCTTATCTCCAGATCCTATAAAACAAAAAGGGTAATGCCTTCCATTTGTGTGAAATTCTCATACCCTTGGTGCTAGTCGCCACTCCGAGACCTATAGAAGGTGGGTTTTGGGGGTCATTATCTCTCCTTCAACTTAAAGAAGGAAGGGCTTGGCAACCTGCTGACCCTTCCCTCCTTTTGGTGAAGGCGGGTCGTGACACTTGGGATATTATCTTTATAGAACCCTTATAAGAATACTTATTATATCCCTTATAAAGGGAATAACCTTCTCATTTAATTCTAACATAATTCTTCGAGGAACATAATAATTACACAATAAATTAGATAGGTATATCAAGATCATCAATAATCATAAATAATGTATAAGGACCCTAATATTAATAAAACACATATAATATTTCATTTCCATCATAATTCTAATAAATATTTACTGTTTAACCCATAAGTAAAACATTTTCCAATATTGATATATCCCTCTCCTTTAAAACCATATTTTCAGAACTAAAATACCAAGAACAAAGGTGATAAGGGTATTAATTTTAATAGATCATTGAAGATTGTAAATTAATCAAAATATAAAATAATGGTCAAGGTGGTGGGAAAACTCATTGACACTCTATACATTAAAATAGAACATTTATTTGTATTTTTTAAATAAATTCAAAACATTTCATATAATATATATAAAAAGATTAATTTTTAAAACTTTTAAAAGAAAGTAAAAAAATATAAATAAAATTTACTTTTTAATTTATTTATTTAAATATAAATACATCCATAAAATAATTTTAAGAATATAGATATGGAAGAAAAATATTTGTAAAATAAATCTCTAAAACATTTAAAATAAGTTTTACTATAAAGTTTCCCCTACCTTGAGTTTGAAGTGTACCTTAACTTAACTGAATATATTAAGTTCACAATAGTCATTTGGATAATATTTGGATTATATAGTCTAATTGAATTTGGTAGGTTGAATATGGTCAAATGAATCATGATTATATCATTTCAGAAATCTTAATCATGATATAAGTATAATTTCTATAAATTAATCATATTTTTATAAATATCTATGTAATTTTATTATGAAAAATAAATTTTGTTAAATCAGGGAGAAGGTAGTCCATACGTACACATGAGTAATGTTTACATTTTTCAATGAACATGGTAGATTGAAGGTACGTATATGTTTATATTTATATAATTATTATTATATCATAAATATCATATTATTTCTTTAATCCTAGATATATATACAATCCTTGTGAGGTGGTAATGGAAAATAAAATAAATCGGTTCATGATATGGTAGTCCGCATGTGAACACGAGCGATGTTTTTATTTATAGTTGGATGGTAAAGAAATAATTAGAATATTTATTTACCATTAATGAATAAAATTTATATCATATATATCATATTATTTAATTTTGATAGATCATTATGGAAAACCATAAGATTCGGTGGTTAAAACAAAATGCATCGCCTCACGTAGCGGTAGTCTGCATGTATGCACGTGATATGTTTTTATTTTTCATTAAATGGTTAAGTGGATAAAAATGGTTGTACTATAATCATAATAAAATTATAGTTTATGTATGATATTTATTTTATTATTTCATCATGGTTAAATAATATTTTTATAATTTTTAAGTATAAATAAAATAAAAATTCTCAATTATGAACTATACCTCTTCTTTAGACAACCTCCTTAGGTTTATACCTAGAGCCTTCAAAGGATTTTATTCTGATAAAATCAGGGTCTCTAGGATGTGGAAAGGTGATTTAGGAATATATTATTTTATTAATTGAATTATATAAGAAGATATTTAAGTGTGTATAAAATCAGTGAGGGGTTTCATTTTATAGGCGAGGGAGAGGACACACATGGAATTTTTCAAAAAATAAAATTTTATTATTTCATTTGTTGTAAAAGTTTCACATAAAAATAAATTTAGATTATAATGTGATAAGGGTCTAAATAAATTTATACAATAAAAATTATTATGAATTTTTTTTTCCTTATAACTTAGTATTAACCAATATTAACTCATTTTACCCTTTTATAATAGTGGCACATTTTTTATTGAAGTTATTATTCATAATGACCAAAAATAAAATTACCATAATTAATAAATTTGGAAATGATGATTCCAAATGTTGAATAAATTTTATCAAATTCAATTTATATAAGTAGAATAAATTTAATTTAACTAAGCGCACAAAATGTAATAAAAGTAATTTTGTAGAAAAATACATTTTTAAGCAAAAAATGAAATTTAATTTCATTCCTTCCATAGTAAAATCCATAAAATGAATGTTAAAATATATTTTGGATATATAATATAGATAAATTTAATTAAAATAAATAATAAATATAAATTAACATATTTTATTGAGATAAAAACATATTTTGCGCATAAAAACATTTTTTAGAAAGAAATATGTTTTTAAGCCCAAAAATTAACTTATACCAAAACTCAAGTATAATTTTTATTAATATGTAATTAATTAGACTATTTATAATTAAAGTAGGAATATTTTACATGAATATAAAATTTAAAACATAAAGTTATATTTAATTTTCTTTATTTAATGAAAATTTTACCAAAATCATTAGTTTTGACTATTCATTGAAAAATCCATTTTTTAAGAAAATTTACAAAAATTCAGTCTAAGATAATTTTGATTTAATGATATAAAAATTTTATTCTTTTTTAAAATTAAAATTCTAAAATTTCAAAATTAATATTTTAAAGAAAACCATATAATATATGTAAACTAGTTTACTAAGAATAAATCCATTTCATTTTTTGGTAAAAGATTTATTTATATTATTATAATGAATATAAATCTATGAAATTATTGAATATTAATAAGGAATTAAATTGATATATTATCAAAATTACTTGGGTTGTTACAACATGGTTAATCAATTAGGTAAAATTCACTTAATATTAAAAAATCATGTAATAAGATATAATGGGAAATTTACATGTAAAAAAATCATCAAATCAAAATATTGTGTAATTAAAAGTATTTAACTAATTAATTTAATATCAAACTATAGTTCAAAGTAATTTACTGGACCAATTCAAGGATATTTCTATTATGAGGGAATTTTATCTGGATTATTTTGTAAACTTAACCTAGTTCGCATCAATTATTGACTAACCAGGAAGGATGTGGTATAATTTGGAAGAAAATATTGAGTAAATACATGTATAGGATTTCAGGATTGGGAGTTCCTCTTAATAGATAAAGGTGTTATGAGTGAATGAAGTTGTTAAGAACTTCCTATCTAAATATGTTCTAATAGATTACTATATTTAAGTCTAGCTTATAATAAGGGACATATGGATCCTTTCCATGAAAATATTTAAGCAACAAGATATTTTGAAACTAATGGTGAGGTGTATTGAATTTTTGATAAAATAGTAGGTGAATGATAAAAAATTATCACACAAGTTCTTTTACTAAAAAATATATAAAAACTTAAATCTAATTTTAGTTATTGTAGAATATAGAAATATAAATCATTATAACATTAAAATTATTTGTAAAAATACTATGTTCTAACCCAAATATATTTCCAAGTGTAGTTTGGTTGTTTACAAACTGAACTACAACATGAATATTTATGCTTTGTGATGGAATCCTAAATACTTGTGCAACCACTTCACCAAGAAAGTTAAGATTATAAGTATTCGAACAGAAGGTGCATGGGTATTGATGTACTCTCTATTGAACTAAATATCAATTATGTCTAGATAAAAAATAATGAAACATAAGTACATGGAAGAATATACCATGATATATCATCTCTTATCATTTGAGAAGGAGAAAAAGAAGATTTAGATAAATGATATTTTCACTATAGTATTTTATTATAAACTAGAATAATACATTTACATAGTGATCTTGACTTAAATATACTATGAATATTAATCACATGGAAAAGTTTGACTTCCATATAGATATAAAATTATCAATTGATTTCATACTATCATCCTTACCTTCTAGGTTTTCCTTATTCATCATGTATTTTTAGATAAACAGTACATATAAACAACTTAGGAATATTTTTATTATGTTTCATTAAGGATATAAGGGTTTAAGTTAACTTGGTTTTACAACCATTTTTGTGAACATCATGAAATGAAATGTTGTAAATACATTGACTATTTTATAGTGAATGTTTCCTTTTAAAATTATTTCATTGAAACAAAATATTTAGAGGTTCTGTGGTGAATATAAGGCTATTTGGTAATCATATAGAATATAATAAATTATAATATATTGAAGAGGGTGAAATTATTTACATCTAATTCAGATATAATCCTTATATAATGTATGGTTTATATTCTAATTCATGGGTTTTAAATAATAAATTTTACTCAAATACTAAAAAATAAAGAAGAAAATATTACAATAAATAAGGTGAATAAATTCAATATTAGATTCCATGTACCAAAATTCAGGGGATGTATATTTTGGATGTTTCAATACTTGATACTAATTGTGAGTATTAAAGAGAAACAATATATATATATGGTACAAATTAGTACTAATAAGTCACAATTGATTACTAAAAATTTTAAATTATTTATAGGTCATTTTCTATGAAAAAACCCTTTACACTGGTCATCATGCTAAAACTCCATCTGAATTATACTAGTCATAATGGGATTCAATGGTAATTTTATTGGGATATTGGATTTGATAGTCATTTTTCTTAATATAAACCCTATGGAACTTTTCTATATGACATAACTAAAAGTTTTTGTGACACCAATAAATGGAAATAATATATGAAAAATACACATATCCATTTATGGATTAATACAAGAATAGTGATAATGGAATATTCATTTAGAATTAATTGTTTACATTTTTCTATAAGAGATTAGTGGGAGTACAATAGTTTTCCAATACAATTTTTTTTAAACATATAGAAAACATGTGATAATTGTATTATTAATTAAGATTAAAAGTTAATTTCTTTAATACGACTTAATTTGTAACCTAATTGCATTGGAAGAAAATATTCTATTATAGATCAAGGGATTTATTAATCCATTTCATTATACATAATTGAAAAGGTATTGAAAACTACAAGATAAAATAATACACCTAAATTATATCTAGTGTCACATGGTATTCTTGTGATGTATAGAAAACATATGACTAAGAGTAATTTTAAAATATATTGCACATAGTATTATATGTAAATAGGTTTTATCTTCCATATACATAAAAAATATAATGAAAATATAAAAATATACTAGGATAAATACATTGACTAGTAGTCATAACTATCTACTCATGCTTGAAGAAGAAAAATTGGATGATTTCTTGGTAATTTGAGAAATGGGAATAAAGTTTTCCAAGGGATATAAAACAAGCCTTATTTGGTTTTTTTAATATATTTTTTTGGTAAGAATAAGTAAATATTAACGGCTTAATCATATTACTTCTGGTAGTTTCCATATCTATATTGGACTGAGTATATTACAGCTTATGATGTAGCTTAAGAAGTGTATTTAGAATCTTTTTGTTCCAACTTTTGGATTTATACATAGATAGTAAATTTAAATCATATTATGATGAAATTTTAACTATGGTATTATCTAATATTTTTGGGATAACATAGGAAAAGTTATATACTTTGTGATATCATCTCTTAAGGTATTTTCTCAGAGGAATGAGGTCGCAGTAACTAAATCATCCATGAGTAGTGTGGAAGAATTAGTAGTTATACCCATATCTTAGAAGAAGAAGGTTTATCATATGATATAGCATCCCGTCTTTTTATCACATAAACTTTCATTACATTTTACAAAACCGAGGATCTTTAAGGTTTAGTGTCTTGGAAACCAAGAACATAAAACATGAAAAGAACAAAAACACTCTTCTTAAACACTTTAAAGGCTTCTTCTTAAGTTCATCCTAGGTTCATTACTGCATCTCATAACCTGGGGACATACATCAAAAGAAAGGGTGAGCAGAAAGCCCAGTAAGGGAAACAAGAGAAACATTTTACATGTGAACTTGAGATACTTCAATAAAGACATGAAAAGAAATTTAAGGCATGAGAAAGAAATAATGAGATACATCATAAAAAAATAACATTTTTCATAACTTGAAGATGTGGCTGCAACATTTAATATTGACAATCGTTTTGTTTCACCAAGGTCCATCCCCAAGGTGTCGTTAAAAATTACCAAGGTTATTCACCATGTCGTCGTTAAAAATGGTCATCTCTAGAGATTAAGTCTTTACCCAATGCATTGGAGCGCTATCAGGGCGCACCCTTAAATTTGCCTTTATTATCATGTGATCCAAATATATCATCATCAAACATTTCATAGATAACACATATATCATAAAATAAATGGGTTTCATTTCATAATCATAACGTTTTAAAAACTGCTTTAAAGACATGATCTTTACGTTACTTTAAACCCACAGAAAGGGAAAGCGGGTATCATGTATGTAAATCCCAGAATTTAAAATAGAACATTTTTGTATATATGTGAATAACCCTGTAGAAATAAGAGCTTTGAGTATTCACTTAATAACATGAAGTAATTTTGAGAAAAAGAGAGAGGCATTTTGAGACAAAAATTTTGCAGTGCAACGGCTACGTTACAAGGTTTTAGAAAATGTTGAAAAGAGAGGGGACATGGGTCAAACAATGATAAATGACCCATAAAACAGTATAGGGACAGAATATAAGGGATTTAAGAACATGGTAATGAAAATTTTAAATATACCATATGAAATTAAGAACATGAAAGGAAGACAAAAATAATATTTCTCTTATGAAAATTCGGCAGCCTAACAGCGTTACATAAACTTCAACCAAAAATGAATTGATGATATCGAATAGGGTCTCTTATCATATGAACATAAAAGATCAGTATGATAGATATAGAGATCATACCCCAACAAAATAAAAAGGAAATTGCAAGACATGACATGGAATTAGAACTTTGAAAAGGAGAAGGGTGAAAGAATCCCTTAAAAATTCGGCAGCCTAACGCCGTCACTTAAACTTCAAAAAAAATGAATTGATGAGATCAAATAGGGCCTCTCATCATATGAACATAATATTCCAGTATGATAGATATAGAGATCATACCCCTACATAACAAAAAGGAACTTTAAAGAATTTACATGAAAGTAGAACTTCAAAACGAGAAGGGTGAAGAACCACTTAAAAATTCGGCAGCCTAACGGCGCCACTTAAAACATCAAAAAGCTGAATTGAAGAGATCAAATGGGGTCTCTCATAATATGATCATAAAAGATCATTATGATAAATTTAGAGATCATACCCCAACATAAAAAAAGGAACTTGAAAGGATTGACATGAAAGTAGAACTTCAAAAAGAGAAGGGTGAAGAACCACTTAAAAATTCGGCAGCCTAATGGCGCCACTTAAAACTTCAAAAAAACTGAATTGAAGAGATCAAATGGGGTCTCTCATCATATGATCATAAAAGATCAGTATGATAAATTTAGAGATCATACCCCAACATAATAAAAATGAACATGAAATACTTTACATGATAATAGATCTTGAAAAATGAGAAGGGAGAAAGAATCAGTTACAAAAATTTCGGCAGCCTAACGGCGCCACTTAAAACTTCAAAAAACTAAATAATGAGAGTAAGAGGGGATATCTCATTATATTAACATGAAAATGGAAGTAATAGGAGTAAAAAAGAACACCCTTTAACATTTGAACATGGAGCATAAAATAAATTACATAAAAGAGATTTCTCGAAAAGAAAGAGAAAGATCGGATCCCTTACCTTAAAATGTAACTCTTAAACCTCAAAGGTTGGGACCTTGAGGGATTGGGGGAACCTTGGGAGGACTCCTTGGGAGGTAATGAGACCATAAATTCGTTGGTAATGAGTGGGGAGTCGAATGGATGAGAGGAGGGCTTGGTATTTATAGGGAAAGTGAGGGGACAAGGCATTAATGGCCAAGGGACACCTCACATGTGCTTTTCTCAAACCCATGTGCTCTCCCTTGGCATTTATCATGGAGTTAGGCCACATGGGGCCCAAAAACAATAATTCATCACCCTTGGCCGGCCAACCCTTAAAAGATCTCATGACATCATCATGACACAATTATGATGTCATTAAACATACTGAAACCCTAAAACTGCATTTTTACTATTCACTGAAAAATTCATCTTTCTCAGAAAAATCCCAAACTTTCACCTTAACTAAATATCGATTCCCTAATTACATTTATGAACTCCATTTTATAAAAATAATTTTCTAAATATTTTTAATTCAATTTTTAAATAAATTCACTATTCACCGAAAATTCATTTTTTTCAAAAAAATCCCCAAAAATTACCTTAACATAATATCGATGCTTTGAGTTCAAAAATGAAATCCATTTTATATAAATATTTTTATAAATATTTTTAATTAATTTTTTAATTAAAAAACACTATTCACCTGAATAAACTAATACTTGAATAATAATTAATGAAACCGTTATTTAACCATTTTATTGAATCACATTACTTAATCAAGGTGCCTATATTATTTTAAAACTTTATTTAAGTGAGATTACTAATCCATTTGGTCACATTACTAATCCTAAGCGTAAAATCACTATTCAAAATTTACTATTCATCAAAAATCAAGTTGATCTTATTAGACTCTAAATTTCGTACTGGACATAATTGTAGAAGACCATTTTTTGAAAATCATTACACATTTTTAATTATTTAAGGTTTACACAACCATTTTTAAAATATCCTTTTTCTAAAATTCATCAAAAATATGCATACTATATTTATACGGTCATTTCAAAATTCATAAACTTCATCATAAGAAGAAATCCCAATTTTTATTTAAAACAAGGATTACACAAGGCAGTTACGGTCTCGTTACATAGCCCTTTATAATACCAGCATAGGACCTAAAAGTAAGGTGTGCTAGGGTGATAGAATCTTGGGGCGGCTCAGTCAACATTGCCCGAGTAGTAATTTCTATCAGTTTGAACTTCTCACGAAGGTGATTCTGTTATAGCTTCACATGATGAAGTTCGGCTTGGATTTGATCCAGAGCAAAGCCCAATGGTGCTACCTCCTTCCCAAGCTCTGTTAGATGGGCTTCGATCGGTCCAAGACTACTAGGTGAGGCCATCGAATCTTCTTTCTATAATAATTAACCAAGATTACTTGTATTTAGAGACAATAATCAAAACATTTTGTTCACAGTGGTCATATTGACCGATGGTCATATAAAAATCAAAACCCAATGGTCTCATTTTAATTATAATCATGTTTATCAAATAAAACATTTTTGTTGAGTATAAAAATAAAATAAAATAACACATGAAATTAGGAAACAAGATTTATTCAAAATTTCGGGCCGTTACATATGAGGCTAACCAATTGATATTTTATTAGTTGGATCTAGTGAAATTTGTAGTTTTTTGGAGTTTGTTCCTAAGAAAATAAAGACTTTGTAAATTTGATTATAATAATATTGATGGTATTGAATATTAATTAATATCTTATCGCATTATGATTGTTCTTAGGTATGAAATTGTATTTGGAAATTTATTAAGGATACCAATCACACAAGAAATTCGTAGGAGTTCCCCATTATAATGAGAACATTAAAGTTCTAGGATATTATTATTGAATCTAAGTTATATTGATGGATGATATAATTTTCTATGACAAAAATTATATAATATATCAGGGGTAAGGGATCATAATACATTGAGACATCTTATTATGAATCCCAACCTAGGTAATCTCCAAGAGAAGAGATTATGAGAAATATATCCACTAATATGAAATTCACAATTATAAGTTTCATTGGATGATCCTATATGAAGATGTTTGTAATGGTCCTTATAATTTAATATTATCATTAAACCATATCTTGATTCATGTAGTTTAATGTATTCATGAAAACCATGATGATGTATTCTTCCAGCGAGGTAAGATACATTGGGTGTGTAACAATTTATATTTCATTAATAAATAATGATAAAAAATATTTTTCCATTTTATTCTTTAATGGAAGTTGATATCTTCAGCCCTTTGATTGGAATAGAACTTCCAAATTATGTCATGGACCTGGTGTTTTTTTGGTAAATTTATTTTTTAAAAGTCAAATAAAGACACATCGAGCACATAAGTTGATTAAAATAGTATTTAGCCATCATGATCTAAGATATTTATAAAAAGTTATTATGTTACATAGTGTTTGTTCATATGTGGTTATCATCATTATGAAATTTAACTTTTTCCTCTATGGGTTCCTTGATGTTTTGTTTGACATTAACCTTATAATTTAGGATTTTCTTTCCACTTCCACTAAGAAATGGGGGTAAATGGCCACACACTATGTCTATCTAGAACCATCACTAAAGTTTATATGAATTTAACATGTTTAATAAATATTATTCATATACATGGTCTAATAATTATTCTTATTTAGTTGGACACAAATATTTAGTCACAAGTTATTCAAGATAATAAATATGTGATTTGAATAATTAATAAATATTTATTCATTATTTTATTTAATATAATATTAATTTATTTATGAATTAATAATCCAATAGTATATATTTATTTAAATGTATAATCATTTTATAGGGTTTAATAAATACCAATTTGGAATGATGGGTTGAGTTAATTGTCTAGTGAGAAATGATACATTGAATATTATTTAAATAAATGTTAATTTATTTCTTTATGTAATAATATTTATTTATCCTTGATTTGGATCCTGACAAGTAAATAATAGTAATATTATTATTATTTAGGCATGAGTTTCACCAGGGATTTATAAAATAATTACTGATCATATTCTATTATTATTCACTAAATCTAACTCTATAAAAACCTGATTATATTATTCTCAACCTTAATGATTATTGTAAACAGTGAATTCGAGAGAGAACCCTCTCAATACCTAGAGATCTCTTCCTCTAGGACACTCTCAAGAATATGGAGTGATTATCTTCCTCCACCCTCTCGATTCTAGAGGGAATAAGAAGAATCCTTCTTTATTAAAGTGGTTCGTATGTCTATCAAAAAATACTGATGAAATATTTATAATATTCCATGATATCACCCAAATATTTATATGGTGATGCTTGGAGGTTTATGGAGCACATTTGGATCACCACTAGAGTGATTCTACCCTTGAATCCTTCAACATAATTATAGTACGAGAAGATAAGTTCAATTGGATCTTAAATAATGAAAGAAATAACTATCAAGGTATTTTTTATACAAAAATTAATTATAAATTAAATGTTATGACCATGTATCATGGTTTCTAGGGATTCTATTTCATTTAATTCTAAGGATAAATCCAAATATGATGATGAAAAACCATTTTTTCACAGGATGGACATTTCTTATGCACCCCGTAGCCTTCACATTGGCATAACACCAAATACATTACCAAAAAACATATAAACATACACTTAACCATGTAACAATATTTGAGTTATTATATTAAATAATTCATGAAAAGTCTTCTTTATACATATATACAAAATATAATTTTAATATTTATTAAATTGTGTAAATTAAAGACAAACACATTCCAGGAATAGACTACTAAAGTTGAAGAGATAATTGAGACAACCTACCCAAATATTTCATTGGTGAGCTCCTCCTAGTTCTAAAACCATAATGAAACACTCTATAAGTAATAAACCATTATCCATAAATAAACAACAAAAATACCAAAATTAGACTCATAAAAACAACACAAAGTGGAATCCTAATGTTAAAAAAATCAAAATACATAATTTACATAACCTGTAAAATCACACGCATCAAAAAAATAAAATATAATACCTAATGATATCCATTAGACAATAAATACCAACCAAAATAATGATCAAATAGATGTAGAAAATACTTCTCGACTCTCACTTGCTATGTTATATAGAATCCCTATCAATAAAAATTGATTTGACCATGCCATAGTGAAATAAAATCCCAATTACATATCCAAACCAATTTCAATAAAAAAAGAGTGATATTGTATGAATGGAAGAAATTGAGAATAAATAAAAAATATTGGGGTTGACACTAAATAATGTGTATCATACACTATTTCCAAATCCATGATGCAGTACTCACTAAAATGATATGAGTCATTTTTGGCAAGAAAAGTATCTTTGTGTGTGAAAAATAAGAAAATGGGGTCTCATTATACCATATTATTTCTAATTCATCAATTTTATTCCACTAAAATATATCATAGTCTAGTGTAATGGTGATGATAACCTCATATCATTATTGGGTCTTTTATTTCATACATTACTAATAAAAATGTCATCAAAACCTTAATTCTCATTTTATAGGATATTATATAAGTTTTATAGCCTCATAAAACATTAGATTTGGGTAAATCTGATAGTTTGTGGTTTTGTTTGTTTTGAAGGAATTTATTTGAAAACTCATTAAGGTAAAATAGACACCTAAAAAAAATTATGTATTTTTTAAGTTAGGATTAATTTTATCATATGTGATGATTTTAAAACATGAATAAATTACAAGAATGTGAATAAATTAATTTATTGAGATATTATTTATGATGCCAAATCAATATTATATTGTAGCCTTGAAAGAATTAAGAATCTAAGAATTCATTTGGGTCTATAAGGATGATATTCTAGGTGGTCTATTGAATGTCATAGTGTGGAAAAGTTTTTTTCATTTCAAATGATGATATTATATTAAAATAATTGAACCTCATTAATTTGTGAATTTTTTATGGCTTGAAGGTGGAGATTCTATAGGGCCACTTGAATCTTATGTGGTCATGAATTCATATATAGTTAAAAATAAGATATTTTAGGTTATTGTCTCAATATTATAGGGATGTGTGAATCCTCTATGATTACTTCTTGATTTTTTAATAAAATGAGGTATTCTCACACTTCTATGATTCATTTATATGACTATGTTTCCTAGGGTGAGTGGTTCTTTGTTTTCCCTATAAATAGACCCTCAATATGAATTTATATACACTTGAATATTTTTATGCCCCATAAATTGAGAAATCACACAATTTTTGAGAAATTTTATCATTAGAAAGACTTTAATGAATAATTACCATCATGTATACTCTATATCCATGTACAAATAAAAGGGAGATACTCCTTATAAAAATCTCATTGTCATGTATCCTCTATATAAAAAGTTAGTGGTACGGATCATATAAAATCTTTTATAAAGTTTATTGTATAAAACATTTCTATAGGGATTCCCATCACATAAAACTTATATGGTGTCCTACATTAAATCCCTATATCCTTTTTGGGCCTCATTTATTCACATAAAACCCCAAATATAATGTTAAATTATTAATTATTAACATAGTTGTTTCCCTCTTTCAAGTGGTTTATCTTCTAATAATATTTAATCTAGGGTGACCCATTTAAAAAAGATTAATTCCATGGGTATTCAAGCATAATTCTATGAAAAATTATCCCTTAATGTGAACAAAATATTTTTATGGGATTATAGTATCTTGTAATAAAAAAATCCCACATTGTAAAATCCCACTTCTATGTATGATTTGGTATTGAGTAACCTCTTTCATAAAATATTTCTCACTTGGAAAGATCATGTGTAATCTCTAAAAAAATATACCTTAAGTTTAGATAATCCTATTGGTCCCATAATATAACTTGATTCAAAATAAACCTCTTCATTTTTGAAAAAAATTATTAAGTTGTGATCCTCCTCTTAGCTTCCTCGAATAGATTGATTCAATTTCAACCTATTTGTTTCCTAAAAATTCCTTATGACATGATACACCCCTTGGTTTCATAAAATAACATGAGTTGAGATCCTCATATTAGTTTACTAAAGTACCTTAAGTTTGGATACTCCTCTTAGTTTCATAAAATACATTGAGTTCAGATCCTACACTTAGCTTCCTCAAATACATTGAATCGAGATCCTTACATTTATTTCCTAAAATTAATTGAATAAAAATATTCCTCATGGTTTCATAAAATACCTAGAGTTTAGATAATCCTCATGGTTTCATCAAATTCATTTAGTTCAGATTCTCATCATGTATTCCTAAAATAACTTGAGTCAAGATCTTTCTCCCATATCCCCAAAAGTACCTCATGTTGAGATTATCCTCTTAGTTTTCTAAAATACCTTCACCTAACTCGTATAAAAAGAAAAATTTGAAAGGATATCTTCAGAATATGTGCCACACAAACCCATATCTAGGTACCTTTCACTTAATAATCCACTTCACATGACTTCAAACTAAATTGTTCATGGATTAAAATCCATAAAATGAATCATTATAGTATTAATCACATTACCTTATAAGGTACAATGTGCCTTGTTAAATAAAACCAAACTAAGTGGGTTTTTATTCCCTTCACATGGATATGTATGAATCCCCATTCATGGTCTTAATACCTAAATCACAAGCCCTCCCATCTCTTTTTACATGATCCCAATTCTTCCACAGATTGTGATAAATTCAATATTTCCTTCCTATATGGATTTAAACTATAGAGTAAACAAAAATTAGATCAAATGAGGTATAGTATAATTATCATGTATAGTTACCCTTAAGTGCATGTTTTTAGTCAGTAAATTTCACTAAAGGGTAACTAGTATTATTATGGGTAATTATTTAATAAACAAATATTAAATCTATAATATATTCCTAGACTATGAAAACAAAATCCCTTATGGGATGAGAAGACCTCCCATCAAAGAAATTGTAGTCTATTCCATTTGATATATCATTCCTCTAGAAAGTGAGTGAGTTGTGTGAGACCCAAAATAAAAAAAAATGTATTATGAAAATGAAACATCATAAATAGTTTACGAAATAAACTCTCTTTCAGCTCTCTAGATCAAAGGAATAATAATGAAAGAAGAATGGAGGATGGATATCCCTTTTCTTACATGTGTCCCTCCTAGAATAAATGAGGTTGAAGGACCACCTCCGAGGAGTTAAAATATTTTAGGTGAAAAGAATCAAGTACCTTATTTTAAAAATAAATTTGGATTGGGGCCACCGGATACTCGATACCCAACCATTGGTTACCTGGTAGTCCACCTAAAACTACCCACATTTTTTTCAACCACACTGGGTATCCAGTGAGTAGCTATGGGTACCCAATTCCATCTATAGTAAAATACCATATATGAATCTACCTTTAAACTTCACCCTTATCCTAAAAATTCTTATGAAATGTAAAAACATACATAAAAACATCCTCATATTCATCCCTCGAATTTGAAATTCATGTATGCATTGAAAAATGAAAAAGTACCACTAGTCTATATCAACTTGAACCCAATGTAATCTAACATTCACAAATATTTTAGTACATAGGTAACTACACTATATATAACAAATTAATGTATTATAATTTTCTAAAAAATCACAACAATCCAAGTATGTTTTCTCAGTTTTGAAAATTTTAATTATTTTTAAACATTCTAAAATCTTAAAATGATATTTATTTAATTTCAACCACAAAACACATCATAGTAATCTTTTATTAATTACAAAATTTCAAAAAATATATTATGATAATTGTTTTAGAATCTTAGAAAAATTCAAGGTCATTTTCTTAAGTTGGATTATTTCACTTTTTTATCACTTTTAAATTTAAAATTTACTTTTCTATCATTCTAGCACAACGTATATTAGACTGAACTAAAATATATTTATATATATCATAAATTAATTGAGGGTAAATTTCTTATAATTTCACCATGATATCATTTTCTCAATTTTTTACAATTTTAGTTATTTTTAAACACCAAAATTTAAAAATCCTTTTTCAGTCAGTTTGACCGCACTATAATTCAGATAGATTTTATATTCACTTCTAAATTTTTAAAAAATAAAATAACACTTTTATATAATTTTATGAAAATATGATGTGATTTTCTTGTTTTTTGACATTTTTAATTATTTTAAAACACTTTTAAATCTAACAATGTTTTTTTAGTTGTTTTGGTGACACTCTTTGTTGTAATGATGATAAATTTTCTCTTATATATAAAAAATTATTTTTAATTTTTTTATTGAATTTAACATCAATACAAGGTCATTTTATCAATATTGGATATTTGATTAATGTTTTTAAGAACTTTTAATTCTAAAAAAATCTATGATTTTAACCATGCTACATGTTATCTTGACATTTTATTCATTTATAAATGTAAAAAATTAATCACTAAAAATTTAATTATAATTTATCATGTAACAAACCACACCCAATTGGAACCCCTCTTGGCATAGTAGTGAAGATTAGAGTGACCCCTAGAGCTTGCATCCAATAGGCCATGGGGTGGCAACTAGAATAGAGGGTATAAATCATACAGTGGGAGGAATTACCCTCATAAATCCTAGGAATATAATGATAACATCCGCTAATAAGCATCATGATATAAATAAAACAAATCCAAAAATTTATGTAATGTCATACAAATAAAAATTCTCCAAAATATAATAATTAATGAAAAACATAAGGTAGAAGCTCTAACATCCAATCACAAGAACTAAGATGGTATTGTCCATATCTATCATTAAAGCCCTTCTAGAAACCAACAAAACATATTTATAAATATAGGGATGATAAAAACATATATACCTTTTAGGGTCATACACAAGGCCTGTAATGAAAATATGGTATATTAATGATTCAACGAATAAATAGAAGAATCAATATTCTCTTATAGAAGGTAAAATTTCACCAACCTCGCCAAGGCTCTTTCACATAATCAAACATCTAATATAATAACATAATATCAAAGATAAATCAAGAAGAATCCCCAAAACAAATTCTCTACTAGTTTTTCCTTATCAATCCCCAATATCAAATGTCTTGGTTTTTGGGTATAGTGATGTTGTCCCAACATATCTTAATATTTTCTTAATTAATATTTCATTTCAGAATATTATGGTTAAACGTTTTCAATTTCAAATAAATTTTCTAAGAAAAATATCATATGTGCTGATAAATTATCATATGAGGTGATAATTTATCATACAATCTTTTATTTTCCATACACTCCTAGGAATTTTTTTTTGTCAATGGAAATAATCTTATGAATATACATACATATTTATATTGGATTTTAGATTCTAGAGAAACTAAATTATCCAATGAAAGTATTACATGTAATAATTATTGTACAATGTAGAATAATCTCTTATAATCCATGGTTTTGGAAATGTTATTTATCATACAAAGATAAAATTATCATAAGAAGTTCTATTTTTTACTATAAGCACATAAAGTTGGAATACTAATGTTATAAAATGGAAAATATTGTATGAAGTATAGAATTATCATCAAAGACAATGTACAAAAATAGAAATTATCTTATGGAATATTTTTTCCAATTCATTTATCCTAAGACAATATGATTATCTTATGAAATGATGAAATATCATACTCAACTGATTATATTATGAAATAAATGATTTATCTCAAAGTAAAAAAGTTATTTAAAGTTTCAATTCAGTAATTTCACTAAGTTTCATAAAGTATTAAAGATATAAATGTTATACGAGATAGATAATACCCTTTTAAGATATAGTTGTTTGAATTAATTATTTCAATAGTATTTATTCACTATTTTGATGGATTTATTACTGTTACGAGATATGCAGTAAATTAAATTCATGTATTTATTTTTTTCAAAAATTGTGATGGTTAGATTAGAAATGATGAATTAAATAATATTTTTATTTCTAAACATTTTCATTATTCCATTTAAGAACATGGTTGCTGTCAATAAAAATCTTTATGATTGTCATTTTCAGATTTGAAGGTCTCATACAAGAACATATATTTCCCTTTTATATTATCTATATAATCTTGACTGTTAAAGTATATATGGATTTTTTAATTCAAAATTCAAAAAGATAGAAACACATAGAAAGAGGGAACACTCAAGAAATATAGTACTCTATAAAGAGAGAAAACTATACACTTATTTCATATACATAAAACCTATTATTTATTTTCAATAAATAACGAAAAATTATTGCTAATATTCCTTGAAGAACATATCTTTTACAATCAATATAACTTCTAAATCTGATCATTTAAGTCTAATTATTTTTTTAAAGAACCTATCCTCTTTTGATAGTTTCATCTTAAAACTATGAGATAAATCTATATTTATATTCTACATCTTTATCAACTATAAAGTGATCACTCCTAGTTCTGAGTGTGTTAAATTCATAGATAAGTATTATAAAAAAGGATATCTCTATAAATTCTCTTGGAACCCTTTTATAACAAGTTATAGTTTATTTCTCTAAACTCAATTTCTATGGGAAAAAGATTTTCATAATGAAAATCACCAAACATGCTGAGAGAGAATTTTTACAGTGGACTAAGAGATTTGTTTCCTAAACAACTATAGATCATTTTCATTTTTTCTTTTCTCTTATATTATTATTACCTCTCTCTGAACAATAAAATAATAATGAATAGTTTGAGAGATGGTTTTAAATTATGGTTAAATTTTAAAGAACTCAATTTACCCATCCCCCCACACCCCCTGTTGAGACATCTAATAACTCCTTTCGGATAAAAAATTAGTATCATAGGATTAGACTCTTGAGTTCTCAAATCCAAAGGGTTAAATTCATGAATATCATTTTCAAATGGCTATAATGGTTTCCAATAGAGAATAAATGTCTATAGTCAAGTATGTATATTTCAATGGAGAAAACTATGGGTGTAGGAATGCTTGAATGATTATCTATTTGAAAAATATTAATGTAAAGGTTTATTATAATATTTTTAAACCCTATAAAATTCATGAAGGTGATCTAGAAAAATGGGATAGTACAACTAAAGCATAATATGATCCAAACTCCAAATATATGAATTCTATTATATGTTTATATTGTCCAGTTGAATTAAATAGATCTTATCAATGTTATATAACCCATTAAATGTGGACAACTATTTCAATATCTTATGAAAAAAATGATACTCTAAGAAAACTCAGGTACCAAACTTTTAATCTAATGTTTGATACATTGAGGATGATTTATAGTGAGAGAATCACTCATATGAATTGAAGGATTATAGAAATAATAATCAACACGGTTTCCTTAGGAAATCCTATTCCTAAACCTAATCAAAATCTTAAAGTTCTTAGATTTTTTCAATACAAATGGAATATAATTTCAATTTTCATTATACAATATACAACTCTAAAATATTTCAAAAAAATGAACCTATTGGGAAAATAATGTTTTATGAAGATGAGATGGAAGTCAAGTATAAGGCCCCAGCCTTAAACCTTACTTAATCTTGAGTTATTACAAGATTACACATTGAGGATCTTTTCAGGTTTAGAGTTTTAGAGAATTAGATCATGAAACTTGCATTACATTCCACATTTAAACAAAGTGGTTACATACAAGACAGTATTCATTCTTCCCATCAACAGAAACATATTTAAAATAAAACATTGATTCTTTCTTGACACATCCTTGACACTATCATCACATCATGTACCTTTCCCTTAACCTGTGAAAAACATTTCAAAAACTTGGGATGAGCATAAAAAGATCAGTAAGGGTTATAAAAATATGGAAAGGAAACATGAGTTCATATATACATTAGAATGAGATCATACTTTACCCATAAAACTTAGGCATTTTAACATACCTCATAAAACCATGAATAAATCATAGAAATCATAAGACATAAAGGTAACTTGAGGCATTCATAACATTCTTACGTAGGGATTAACCCTCTTGGTTACGTTTGGAATACCCATCACAGTATATTCCCTAAATCTCTTCGGAGAAACCTTAACGTTTCACTCCTTCACGTTACCCAATGCATTGGAGAGCTATATTGGGCTCACCTGCCCTTAGTTTATCATGGAACCACCCGTTTTCATAATAATTCCCAAGAACCTCAACATAATCATATCACATAAAACATGCATAAAGGAAACATAACATTCCCACCTTTCAATCACAAGATATCAATACAACACATTGATATAAAAACATTATGAAAACCATTTTTGATACCAAAATAAAAGAAAAGTAAAACATGGTATTTATTTTTCTTTTAAAAAGAAGGTATGGCTTGTAGAGGAAGCCGAAACTCAAATAACGGTCACGATGGCAGAGAAGTCGTTGTCGCCGCATACGTACGACAAAAACATTCCATTTTGTCATTAAGTAAACGCTTCGTATAAAAAAGATTCATTTTTAATAAATGTAAAAAGTCAAAGGGGTTTATACACCGTATAAAAGAAGGTTGTGTATAAAACAAAATATGCCTCAATGAAAGGATATTGAGACGAAGTCCCATACAAAGACGGTATCCTTGGATTAGGGATAAATCAGTTACATAACTATGTGTGACAAAAGAATACACGAAATATAAGTGGCTATTAAGTGTAAAACAATCATAGGACATTCACACATAATCATAGAACGACATATTCAAAGTGTACAAGTTTATCCCAAAGAATCGAAATTGGGTTAAGAAGTTCCCTTGCAATAATTAGACAGCCTAACGGCGTCACTTCAAAATTCAGAAAAAGAGTTGATGAGAGATAAAAAGGGTATCTCATCACTTGGACATAAAATTTACATCAATAAGGATATATAATAACATATCCCAAAAAATATTATGTGAATTAAAAGACATAACAAAATAAGTCTTTTAAAAAGAGGAGGGTGAAAGGTTCCCTTACCGACTTGGGTAACTTTCGAAAAGTACACCCCATTGAAAAAGTTTCATACAATGAATATGTAAATACCCATAAATGGAATTATATTAAAAAAGTAGTGTAATAATGGGTAGTACATAAACCACTCAAAGGAAATTGTGGCAAATGTAGCATAAATCTCACGGGAATAAAAGTGAGATGAAAAATCTCTTACGAAAACTCGGCAGCCTAACGGTGCCACATAAAACTTCCAAAATGGATTGATGAGAGGAAATAGGGTCTCTCATCATATCAACATAAAGTTTACAGAAATATGAATACAAAATAACATCCCCCAACATAACAAAAATGAGCTTAAAAGAAGTGACATAAAGGAGAGTACTTAAAAAGAAAGAGAGAGGTTAAATCTCTTACGAAAATTCGGCAGCCTAACGGCGCCACTCAAAACTTCCAAAATGGATTGATGAGAGAGAATAGGGTCTCTCATCATATGAACATAAAAATTTCCTTAAGAGTAATATAAAATAACATCCCAATAACAAGAAATATGAGATTAAAAAGGAATGACATAAAAGAGTGTACTTAAAAAGAAAGAGAGGAGTAGGATCCCTTACCTCGGGTCTGAATTGAGTCAATCGTTCTTTAACGTCCTGAATAATAAACTTGAGTTAATATATAATTTCTTAAGAACCTTTTTCAATTTCATTATTCCTTTTATACCATGTTATGAACATCATGTAATCATTTAAGTTAATAATGTTCATTTTGTCGGTATTTGGTTCTTAAGTCAAAAATAGACTTCTTACACTTACATGTTGTTAATTTGGTCAAAGGTTCGTTATATCCAGAATGATCTTAATTATTTGGATAAAATATATATCATATATATTCATCATATACATGTATTTATAATATTACATCACATTTAGAGGTAAGAAATGAAATGCACCGTTCATGGAGACGGTAAGTCGTACGTACGCATGAACGCTACTTCCATTTCTATTTCGTATTTTATGGAATGGAATCATAATGATATAAGAGTATATTATAATTCCAGTATAATGACATATATAATATCATTAACTTTATCCTTTACACATCCCACATATGGTATTAACGAATCAAATCACTTTCAGGGGGCGGTAGTCCGCACTTCCTAAAATGAAGATATCGTGTTTACCCATAACGGAAACAATAATGGTATTCCATAAATGAAAAATACAGAAGATTAAGGAAAGAATAAACATATTATATATCATATATAAAAATAGTGACATCATAATGGCCACCTTTGAAGGTGTTAAATGAGTATTGAACAATCATCGTTTCAGGAGGCAGAATTTCGCCATCCACGGAAACCGTATGTTCTTTAACCATTTGATGTAGTTGTGTGAGAGTGTAGCTCAAATAAATCTTATAAAAACATCCTAGTATATTGAATATACTGGTTTTGTTACAAAATAATTAAATAAAAAGAGTTTAGGGGGTTGGAGAAGCAAAATAAAACAAATGAACATGAGAGAATGAATTACCTTTAAAAGTGTAACTCCTTTTGATTTGAGCCTAAAGTATTCCTTTGAAAGGATTATGCCCAAAGGGAATCCTCTAGGATGAGGAGAGGGATGTGGAGAGATTAAATGGGCAGGGGATGGCCGAGCCAAAGGCTTGAGGAGTGTGTGAAATGAGGTAGAGGTGGGGGCCTTTTATAAGAGGAGAGGAGGGGCACTTTTGGAAATCATGAAACTATTATTTTATTTTCAAAAGTGTTTCGAATTTATAAGGTCCCACATTGATATATTTCAAATATAAGATGATAAGGCTTCTAAATATTCCCATCCAATAGTTTTTGGACAAGATTAGGTCTTAGATTTTATATTATCGTTTCATTTTATTTAAATTGTTCATTAATGAGGTCATTGTTGCATCATCATGATGTCATAATTAAATTAATTTATTTAATGTCTAAAATTTATAAAAAAAATATCATGATGTAGGAAATCTTTTTATATTTCCAAAGAGTATTTATAGATAAAATTATGATTAGTATAACCCCTTCTAAAAATTTTTTTAGTAAAACAATTTATGTTAGTGTCATTTTCACCTTTATTTTAAAAAAAAGGCATTAAAGTCATTATCTCACCCAAGAGGCTCCATAGGGTCCCCTAAATCGACCCATGGATTGTCTCGGTCGGCCATGACTCATCCAATAGGGGTAGGACAAGTGTCATGGTGTTTTCACATTTTTATAATATCATTATTACCTTAAATTACACTAATTACCTCTAATCGCGATTAATGAAAAAAAGTTACTATTCACCAAAAAATTATTTTCATCCCATTGAACCACATTTTACATACTAATGACAACCATGTATGTCGGATTTTCAAAATTCAAAACACAAAGATGGCAAAATTTCATTTAAACGGAAAAATCAGTTTTTATAAGTACCACTTAGTGGTTTCACTATTCATCAAAAATTGAAGTTTTTCAGAAAAATCCCAAAAAATCACCCTAATCTATATTTGATATTCCGAATTCAAAAATTATGTTTATATTACCTAATTGAAATAATATAAGTATATTTAATTAATTTAATAATTAACTCCCGCTGTCAAAACAAATAGCGTGTTTTTATGAAACAATAAGTATCAAAAGATTGACACTAGTTTAAGTCTGATTTCAAAGTGAAATTAATTCCAACGACCACTATTGGATTTAATGGTAAAAATATATTCTAATTTCACTTTAAAACCAATTAAAAATATAATCTAATCATATAAATAAATTAGATTAAAAAGAGGTTATGAATTAAAATACAACATTTTACACTATTCATTAAAAAATGAACTTTATCAGAAAGATACCAAAAATTTACACAAAGTAAATTTTGATGTCCCAATTCATAAGAAGAGTTTTATTTGGTCCAAAAGGATGTATAAGAGTGAACAAAACTATATTTAATGACGGTTCTCCATCAAAAGGCGATAAGTGAACCTTTAGTGAAAACTAGGGCATATACGCCTAAAATTGAATTCTTTCCGTATTTTAAGCCTTTATCTTTTATTGGATAAATGTAAAAACATTTAAAAACATATATAATCATATTTTAGTTATTTCTATCCATTCACGCCAATAAAATGGATACATGTTAACTACCATTTAAAATAATATTATTTTATTATTAGAGTGCAACGTAAGATTCCCAAAAACTCGTTGTGGCGTGTTGGGTACCCCATCGAGCATAGTGTCCCCTTTAAAGGCATATTAATATTTTATTCACAAATATGGATAAATATTAAAATTTCATATTATTTATTTACCTGGGGTGTTACATCCTTCCCCCCTTTTGGGAATTGCGTCCTCGCAATTTTTAAAATTGAGCTTGGAAACATCCTTGAAAGTCCCACATCGGAACAAGAGTCGGTAAAACAATCACTTTAAAATAATGGGAGAGAAGTGAAAATGTCACCCGAGTTAACCCATACTAGGATTAAAAGTATGAAAATATGGATATGGAGGAGAAAACAAAGGGACATGTTCTGATGGAGAGTGATAGTAAACATGTCTAGGAGAAAGTTAACCATGAGAAAATCACAAACTTGTGATGGGTTAAACGGTATTCGATTCCCCAGTAGGAAAAGTTAATAGACAACATTTTTTTTAAGTTACTTTTTATTGAGTAATTTATTGATAAGGAAACATAATCACTTATCATGTTGACTTTCAACTTTTACTAGATTCCTTAATCAAACTCATATTGTTTTTTTCCATAAGACGAGTTTTTAGGGAGACTTGTTCGCATTAAGAGTACTATAATAAACTTATATAGAATCAACTAATCCACCAAAGAGAACTATATTATTCCCATGTCATTAGGCTTTAACCAAAACCAAAACCAAAAAGGTTAGTACAAGGTCAGATAATCCAGAAAAGGATAACCCTTTAAAAAGGAAATCTATTCTTAATCTCCAAAATTTGTCCAAAAAAACCCAAAGTTCAAAGAGGACCATTCGATAAACAATTTGTCCATAAAATCCTTCAAAGTAAACCAAAATAATATTGAAACCCAAATATTTGAAGGTTTTAGTCACATAGTCTTCCAAGTTAAATCGTAACATTTATCTCCAAACAACATCAGTTGCTTCTAAAGTCTCGTATTGAAAAGTAATTAACCTAATCACATATCCTCCTTGATAGGTTAATCATTTTCATAAATAACCCAACATAAACTTACTCTTAATTCATAAAATCATATAACTAAAAAGAATCAGTCAAACTAACCAGGGACTTCACGTAGTCCAGTGGTAGGCGATAAATACCAATCGCACTTTGGTTGTGGGTTCGATTCCCGCATCTTTTTCCAACATGACGGGTTGTCACACGGTATGCGTGTTGTCCTTTTTCCAAAACTATATAATTCTAAAATCATTCCCCAAAAAGGGATAAAATCATCAAAAATAACAATAACATAATTTAACCTCAATTTTATCTCATTCCTTTCACTTCAATCATAACATATAGTAACCCATAATTACCTCAAAAGTAAGGAACATATAAACCCAAATGGTTCTTTATAACTATGTCCACAAAAGAAAAGATAACTATTCCTTGAATAGAATTTGCCTATATTAAACATCAGGGTTACACATAATATGAAAAGTCTCCTAATGTAACCCCATCATCAAAACAGACTTAATACTCTTAAGAATTTCACCATAACTCTTGAAGCCCTTATATGTTGACATCTTAATCATTCAACATTCTTCATGATCCATTAACCATTCCTTTACAACTTATTCCGAAATACCTCTTTCCTACAAACAAAATCATGAATCATATCCTAAGATTCTAAAATAGGAAAACAATAGTCATGAAATAATACATACCTTTGATTGGCCATTGTCAGTTTCTTCATCCTCAATCGGAATGGAATTAGGTATTGGTAAAAAAACATTTGTACGCTCTTGGTGACCCCATTCATGAAACTTCTTCATAGGACATGTGTTTGCATAATGACCATGTACACCACATTTGAAACATTCAATCGATCCCACAGAAAGAAATTCTTTCCCTTTCCTCGAGTCAACTGGATGCTTCCTTTTTCCATGGCAGGTTCTTGAATTATGACCTTCATTTCCGCATCTATAGCATATTTCTGTCCCTTTGAAACATTTTCCTAGGTGTTTCTTTCCACATCTTTGACACATAGGTTTTTCAACACACTTACCTTTATGATTATTACCTGTACTTCCGTAGGGATTTGTTTCTCGCATATATGATTCCTTAGAGAAATCACCAAGGTTTAGGTGGTCAATAATGACTCCAGATAGTTGGTTGTGGATAATCACAAGAGTTCTCATTGCAGCTCCCATATCATTCAGTTGCTTGCTCAAAAAACTGTCACAGTTTCCTTCACATCCACTGTTACTTTGGTACCTGCTAGATCCATCCATTTACTAAAACCAAAAAGTTCAGTGTGAGTATATCAAAAAAAACCATCATGTACTAATGAGGAAGATAAACACTAAGATATACTTACTCATTCACTTTATCTAAAACTAAGACTCTTTCTGAAATCCTAACCATTATGGTAATGCCACTTATGATTAAAGAATACCCTAACCTCTAAAGTTATCTAAACCGACCTTTGATACCAACTATAAGGCCCCAGCCTTAAAACTTACTTAATCTTGAGTTATTACAAGATTACACATTGAGGATCTTTTCAGGTTTAGAGTTTTAGAGAATTAGATCATGAAACTTTCATTACATTCCACATTTAAACAAAGTGGTTACATACAAGACATTATTCATTCTTCCCATCAACAGAAACATATTTAAAATAAAACATTGATTCTTTCTTGACACATCCTTGACACTATCATCACATCATGTACCTTTCCCTTGACCTGTGAAAAACATTTCAAAAACATGGGATGAGCATAAAAAGCTCAATAAGGGTTATAAAAATATGGAAAGGAAACATGAGTTCATATATACATTAGAATCAGATCATACTTTACCCATAAAACATAGGCACTTTAACATACCTCATCAAACCATGAATAAATCATAGAAATCATAAGACATAAAGGTAACTTGAGGCATTCATAACATTCTTACATAGGGAGTAACCCTCTTGGTTACGTTTGGAATACCCATCACAGTATATTCCCTAAATCTCTTCGGAGAAACCTTAAAGTTTCACTCCTTCGCGTTACCCAATGCATTGGAGAGCTATATCGGGCTCACCCGCCCTTAGTTTATCACAGAACCACCCGTTTTCATAATAATGCCCAAGAACCTCAACATAATCATATCACATAAAACATGCATAAAGGAAACATAACATTCCCACCTTTCAATCACAAGATATCAATACAACACATTGATATAAAAACATTATGAAAACCATTTTTGATACCAAAATAAAAGATAAGTAAAACATGGTATTTATTTTTCTTTTAAAAAGAAGGTATGGCTTGTAGAGGAAGCCGAAACTCAAATAACGGTCACGATGGCGGAGAAGTCGTTGTCACCACATACGTACGACAAAAACATTCCCTTTTGTCGTTTAGTAAACGCTTCGTATAAAAAAGATTCCTTTTGAATAAATGTAAAAAGTCAAAGGGGTTTATACACCGTATAAAAGAAGGTTGTGTATAAAACAAAATATGCCACAATGAAAGGAGATTAAGACGAAGTCCCATTCAAAGACGGTATTCTTGGATTAGGGATAAATCAGTTACAAAACTATGTGTGACAAAAGAATACACGAAATATAAGTGGATATTAAGTGTAAAACAATCAGAGGATATTCACACATAATCATATAACGGCATATTCAAGGTGTACAAGTTTATCCCAAAGAATCAAAATTGGGTTAAGAAGTTCCCTTGCAATAATTAGACAGCCTAACGGCGTCACTTCAAAATTCAGAAAAAGAGTTGATGATAGATAAAAAGGGTATCTCATCACTTGGACATAAAATTTACATCAATAAGGATATAGAAGAACATATCCCAAAATAATATTATGTGAATTAAAAGACATAACAAAATAAGTCTTTTAAAAAGAGGAGGGTGAAAGATTCCCTTACCGACTTGGGTAACTTTCGAAAAGTACACCCCATTGAAGAAGTGTCATACAATGAATATGTAAATACCCATAAATGGAATTATATTACAAAAGGAGTGTAATAATGGGCAGTACATAAACCACTCAAAGGAAATTGTGGCAAATGTAGCATAAATCTCACGGGAATAAAAGTGAGATGAAAAATCTCTTACGAAAACTCGGCAGCCTAACGGCGCCACATAAAACTTCCAAAATGGATTGATGAGAGGAAATAGGGTCTCTCATCATATCAACATAAAGTTTACATAAATAGGAATACAAAATAACATCCCCCAACATAACAAAAATGAGCTTAAAAGAAGTGACATAAAGGAGAGTACTTAAAAAGAAAGAGAGAGGTTAAATCTCTTACGAAAATTCGGCAGCCTAACGGCGCCACTCAAAACTTCCAAAATGGATTGATGAGAGATAATAGGGTCTCTCATCATATGAAAATAAAAATTTCAGTAAGATTAATATAAAATAACATCCCAATAACAAGAAATATGAGCTTAAAAAGGAATGACATAAAAGAGTGTACTTAAAAAGAAAGAGAGGAGTAGGATCCCTTACCTCGGGTCCGACTTGACTCGATCGTTCTTTAACGTCCTGAATAATAAACATGAGTTAATCTATACTTGCTTAAGAACCTTTTTCAATTTCATTATTCCTTTTATACCATGTTATGAACATCATGTAATCATTTAAGTTAATAATGTTCATTTTGTCGGTATTTGGTTCTTAAGTCAAAAATAGACTTCTTACACTTACATGTTGTTAATTTGGTCAAAGGTTCATTATATCCAGACTGATATTAATGATTTGGATAACATATATATCATATATATTCATCATATACATGTATTTATAATATTACATCACATTTAGAGGTAAGAAATGAAATGCACCGTTCATGGAGACGGTAAGCCGTACGTACGCATGAACGCTACTTCCATTTCTATTTAATATTTTCTGGAATGGAATCATAATGATATAAGAGTATATTATAATTCCAGTATAATAACATATATAATATCATTAACTTTATCCTTTACACATCCCACATATGGTATTAACGAATCAAATCACTTTCAGTGGGCGGTAGTCCACACTTCCTAAAATGAAGATATCGTGTTTACCCATAATGGAAACAATAATGGTATGCCATAAATGAAAAATACAGAAGCTTAAGGAAAGAATAAACATATTATATATCATATATAAAAATATTGACATCATAATGGCCACCTTTGAAGGTGTTAAATGAGTATTGAACAATCATCGTTTCAGGAGGCAGAATTTCGCCATCCACGAAAACCGTATGTTCTTTAACCATTTGATGTAGTTGTGTGAGAGTGTAGCTCGAATAAATCTTATAACAACATACTATTATATTGAATATACTGTTTTTGTTACAAAATAAGTAAATAAAAAGATTTTAGGGGGTTGGAGAAGCAAAATAAAACAAATGAACATGAGAGAATGAATTACCTTTAAAAGTGTAACTCCTTTTGATTTGAGCCTAAAGGCTTCCTTTGAAAGGATTCTTCCAAAAGGGAATTTTCTAGGATGAGGAGAGGGATGTGGAGAGAGTAAATGGTCAGGGTATGGCCGAGCCAAAGGCTTGAGGAGTGTGTGAAATGAGGTAGAGGTGGGGGCCTTTTATAAGAGGAGAGGAGGGGCACTTTTGGAAATCATGAAACTATTATTTTATTTTCAAAAGTGTTTCTAATTTCAAAGGTCCCAAATTTATATATTTCGAAGATAAGATTATAAGGCTTCGAAATATTCTCATCCAATAGTTTTTGGACAAGTTTAGGTCTTATATTTTATATTATCGTTTCATTTTATTTAAACTGTTCATTAATGAGGTCATCATTGCATCATCATGATTTCATAATTAAATTAATTTATTTAATGTCTAAAAATTATAAAAAAAATATCCTGATGTAAGAAATCTTTTTATATTTCCAAAGAGTATTTATAGAAAAAATTATGATTATCATAACCCCTTCTAAAAATTGTTTTAGTAAAACAATTTATGTTAGTGTCATTTTCACCTTTATTTTAAAAAAAGGCATTGAAGTCATTATCTCACCCAAGAGGCTCCATAGGGTCCCCTAAATCGACCCATGGGTTGTCTTGGTCGGCCATGACTCATACAATAGTGGTATGACAAGTGTCATGGTGTTTTCACATTTTTATAATATCATTATTACCTTAAATTATTCTAATTACCTCTAATCGCGATTAATGAAAAAAAGTTACTATTCACCAAAAAATTATTTTCATCCCATTGAACCACATTTTACATACTAATGACAACCATGTATGTCGGATTTTAAAAATTCAAAACACAAAGATGGAAAAATTTCATTTAAACGGAAAAATCAGTTTTTATAAGTACCACTTAGTGGTTTCACTATTCATCAAAAATTGAAGTTTTTCAGAAAAATCCCAAAAATTCACCCTAAGCTATATTTGATATTCCGAATTCAAAAATTATGTTTATATTAACTAATTCAAAGAATATAAGTATAATTAATTAATTTAATAATTAAATCCCGATGTCAAAACAAATAGCGTGTTTTTATGAAACAATAAGTATCAAAAGATTGACACTAGTTTAAGTCTGATTTCAAAGTGAAATTAATTCCAACGACCACTATTGGATTTAATGGTAAAAATATATTCTAATTTAACTTTAAAACCAATTAAAAATATAATCTAATCATATAAATAAATTAGATTAAAAAGAGGTTATGAATTAAAATACAACATTTTACATTATTCATTAAAAAATGAACTTTATCCGAAAGATACCAAAAAATTACACAAAGTAAATTTTGATGTCCCAATTCATAATAATAGTTTTATTTGGTCCAAAAGGATGTATAAGAGTGAACAAAACTATATTTAATGACGGTTCTCCATCAAAAGGCGATAAGTGAACCTTTAGTGAAAACTAGGGCATATACGCCTAAAATTGAATTCTTTCCGTATTTTAAGCCTTTATCTTTTATTGGATAAATGTAAAAACATTTAAAAACATATATAATCATATTTTAGTTATTTCTATGCATTCACGCCAATACAATGGCTACATGTTAACTACCATTTAAAATAATATTATTTTATTATTAGAGTGCAACGTAAGATTCCCAAGAAACTCGTTGTGGCGTGTTGGGTACGCCATCGAGCATAGCGTCCCCTTTAAAGTCATATTAATATTTTATTCAAAAATATGGATAAATATGAAAATTTCATATTCTTTATTTACCTGGGGTGTTACATCAAGGATGGATATCATAAGATGATAAAAAGGGAGGATGATGATTTAAATTCATATACTCTAAAAAATGAGATTAAAAACAAAGAGATATCATTTTAATTCTCATATGATGAAGGGACTTTAAGTAATTTAGAGTCAAGTGATGATCTTTCTCATTTATACAAGAAGGTCATGAAGTTTTATAATAAGTGAAAAGGAGTCAAGTAATCCTTTAACAAGTAAAAAAAATTATGGAAATAACATATAAAGAATATATTATGAGTATAAAAATATTTTTCATATCAACCTTGATTTACACACAACTTAAGGAGGATAATAACTCTAAAAATAAGTATAAAACAAAATCAGAATATGTGAAGGGGAAGAAATATATGAAAGATACATGGAGAATATAACACCTCGCCCCAACCTCATTGGCTTGAGAAGGCGGTGAGGGTTACTTGGCCTTAAGCGATGTTCCCAAGGCACCAAAGGCTGGCAATAAATGCCTAGGTCTTCGAGAACAAATTGGGGAACGATTTTCCCTTAAGGCAAAACCAACCAACAAACCACAAACTATATGATGCATGTCAATGGACCCAACCAAACCATCCACTAACAACCAAGTTGTTTCACAAAACAACCCAGACCCAAAACAAGTAGACATTTCCACAACACATCAGAGTACAGAGCGAAAACTAAACAACCAAACACCACAAGTCATGACACCACCACAGCTCCACACCAAGCTCCAAGCACCCAGCTCTGCCACAACCTCACAATGCTCCACAAAAGGAGGGAGATGCTTTCCCTTTGCCCACATCACGGTACACGCCATCTGCAAGGACACCAACGTGCCAAAGTAGGGGGTGAGTACTAAAACTCAGTAGGTTTTCCTCAAATGACTTCCCTACACAGGACACTAGGATAAAACCATTATCACATTTATATAAAATAATTTATATAAAATAAATCACAAGTTCAACCATTTTCATAAGCCAAAAATTCCCTTACCAAGCCATTTTTTCCAAACCAAGCAACCAAGGGAAAGCCAAAAAAACATGCCACAAGCCATGTCATAATTTACACATTAGAACAACAATTTACATCTTGCAAAGCAATGCACTACAAACAACCAAAACGGTGGGACTTCCGCCCAACCCGTTCACCCATTCACACCAAAACAATCAAAACGATGGGACTTCCGCCCAACCCGTTCGCCCATTCACAACTAGAAATCAAAACAGTTGGACTTCGGCCCAACTCATTCACATATTCACGACAAAGCAATCAAAACGGAGGGACTTCTTCCCAACTCGTTCACCCATTATCAAAATGGTGGAACTTCCGCCCAACTCGTTCACCCATTCACGAGTAGTAGTACTTCTGACCACTACCCACATAGTGGCTCTTCCGACCACTATCCATCACCCGTTTATAGTGGGACTTCCCACCCACTTCAATACAATAATTTCAACACAACAATTCAACCAAGCATAAAACCCATCAAGGTCACAACATTATGCAATCAAAAAATTCAATTTCACATAAATCCACTTCAATAAATCACCTATTTATTGAAAACCATTTCCATTCCAAACCCCATTTCAATAAAACCACCCTTTTTATTGAAACCCATTTTCCATCGATCATTTCACAAATCCACCACAGCATTCCATTTTAAAATCGCCGTTTTAAAATCCCCAACAAGGACATTTCACAACAAAACCCCCTTTTTCCAAAAATCTCCAAATGGATTTCCAACCAAAATCACACATCAATAAACAATTAATTTCATTCTCAACAATTAATTGTAACATACAACCACTAGTTCTAACCAAGTGAAGTTGAGAGAGAAGCCACCTACCTTTAGGGTTCCGGCGGACTCAACCCACAACCAACCGCACCTCAAATCCAGCGAACGCAAGACCCAAACCTCTCTAGATCCCTTTACCTAACATTAACAAGCCTTAATATTAACATATAAGGCAACCCCAACCCTATATCTACACACAAAAAGTGTAGATCTAGAAAACCAAGAAAGATAGGGATGTAGATCTAGAGGAAAACACAAGAGAAACAATAGGAGAGACTTACCCAGAGCAATCACCTTCGAACCACCATTAATCCCCTTCAAAAACCTTACAATCCGAGTGGAAGAGAACCCTAAACCCTTGAGAACCCAAAAACACGAGTGAGGCTCGAGTGGGAGGAAGAGAGGAGTGAAATGAGGCAATTCCGAGTGAGCTCGGGTTTTATAACCCTAATTTTAAGTGGTCGCACGGTTAGCCCGCACGGTTTGGCAAACCGTGCACTAACCGTGCGCACGCCACTGCCTCGAGAGCCAGGGTTCACATGGTTTCCTCACACGGTTTGGAAAACCATGAACAGGCCATGCAGAGCCTACTGTCTCCCCCTTCATGGTTTCCTGGAGCATACGCATGGTTTACACTAACCGTGCACCCCTTTAAAAACCTCCAAACTCATCTGAAACCATTCCAAACTCTCATAACCTCTTCCCAACTCATTCCATGCACTTTAAATACATAAAAATGCATAAAAAAAGGCCACATACCTCAAACCGAGGGTACTACATTCTCCCCACCATTGGAATTTATGTCCATAGAAAGTAGTGGACCCACCCTTTGCCGAAAGAGATCGGGCCACTACTCGATCACCTCTTTCTCCCACTCCCAAGTCTCCTCTTGAATCTGACCATGTCGCCACAAAACCCTAACTAGACTGATGATTTTACCATGCAAGACTTTCTCTTGCCTATCCACAACCCGCACTGGCACGTGCACCAACGAAGCATCCAGTCTTAGCTCAGCATGATTTCATCGAATCACATGGTCACGATCCGGCTGATACTTTTTCAACTGTGACACATGAAACACATTGTGCACCACGCTGAACCGTGGTGGAAAAGCCAAACGATAAGCCACCTCACCAACCCGCTCAAGAATCTCAAAACGCCCAATATACCTCTGAGATAACTTCCCTGCTTCCCAAACCGATGATGTCCCAACCTTGGAGAGATCCTCAAGAACACATGATCACTCACCTCGAATGACAACGGTTGTCAACGATGATCCGCATATGATTTCTGATGACTCTGAGCCATCTCTATTCTCTTCCTGATCAACTTGATCTTCTTTGTAGTCTCCTGGACAAGGCTCGGTCCAACCATCGAGGACTCGCCCGTTTCCACCCAACATAATGGAGAACGACATGGTTTCCCATACAATGCTTCAAACAGAGCCATCTCTATGGATTACTGATAACTGTTATTATACGAGAACTCAACCAACGACAAGTGATACTCCCACAAGCCACCAAAATCCATAACACAAGCCCACAACATATCCTCCAGAGTTTGTATCGTCCTCTCGGATTGACCATCCGTCTGAGGGTGATACGCCATGCTCATAGTCAGATGTGTCCCAAGGTATTGCTGCAAGGATTTCCAGAAATGAGACGTAAATCTCGAATCTCTATCTGATACAATCGAAACTGGAACACCATGCCTCTTTACCACCTCCCGGATATAGATTTTGGACAGATCCTCCACCGTATGAGGTTCACGAATTGGGATGAAATGGGCCGACTTCGTTAGCCGATCCACTATCACCCAAATGGAATTGTGTTTTCTTACCGTTCTTGGGATACCTGTGACAAAATACATCGCTATCTGCTCCCACTTCCAAACAGTGATTGGTAAAGACTCTAACATTCCCGCTGGCTTCTGATGCTCTACCTTGACCTGCTGATAAGTCAAGCATCTCGAAACAACCTCAGCCACCCTTCTTTCCATACCATCCCACCAGAACTGCGCTTTCAATGCTTTATACACTTCTGAATTTCAGGGTGGATAGCCCACCTTGAATGATGATATGCCCTGAAAAGACCCTCCTGACAAGAAACAGGTACAACCATCCAATTTCGAAAACACCAAACTGAATCTCCATTCAGTTGCCAACCCTCAATGGCCTCCCCACCATTTAGTCTCGACCCCATGGTCACACACTCATAATTGGATATATGTGCCTATCCAACCAGGCCAATCAAGTCAGGAATCAACAAAATTGGAAATAAGACTACTCCATCACCATGGTCCTCACATTCCAACCACATCTCAGCTATAACTGACCTCAACTGCCACTAGTCTGATGCCTGTTTTACCACCAGAGCATGTGATTTCTACTTAATCCATCCGCCATCGAATTTCCCTTACCTGGTGTGTACATTAAGTCGAAATCAAACATCTTGATGTATTCCATCCATCTCAAGCATTGAGAAATTCCAAACTATCTCAAACTCTCCCACAACGATACAACATTCACTATACAATAAGGCTCGACACTCTCTTCGACCTAGAGGAGTTTAAAGTTTCAAACCCTGGGGCATCATTTATACCCTTAAACCCAGCAAATCAACCACACGTGCAACAATAAAAGAGTGTGAAACACCCGTATCAAATAGAACTTGCGCCAAGGTAGAATTTAAAATAATAATACCTCGTACCGTGGATGGTCCTGAATGATCATCCACCACAACCTGTTCAGCTCCAAAAACCTGTTTGCTTGCCACGCTCTGCTCTTTATTACTCTGCTGAGGTGTTGTGGTATTCCAAGAATCACAATGACCCACTTTACTCTACTGTCAAGGGGTATACTACCATCCATGTCCCATCAAATCATGAGACGTCTATGATCCTTGAGGAGTTTCACGTGCAGCCGACCTTGGAGCATTCCGACAATGACGCTGCAGATGCCCCATCTGCTCACAATTGTGACATGCTTGAGGTTGTGTCATACAATCCCACTTGATGTGTCTTGTAGAACCACACTGAAAACATCCCGGCTTTCTCTGGGGCTTCAGAGGAAGATTCACCGATCCCGCCATCTGATTATGTTCCATAATCCCGCCCTGGGAATAAGTGTCCCTCTTCCGCTTGAACCCAGTGTTAGTGTTCCCACTATTCCCCATGGGTTCCACCATTATTCCTCCGCCCGAAGCTCCCAACAGATCTCTCTCAGCCACCAAGTCTCGATTTACCATCTCTATGTAATTATCTATACACAATACTGCTATATTTGAATGGATTTCTTGCCTTAATCCTGCTTCAAAGATTCTTTCTTTCAACAACATGCTACCTGCCACCTCGGGTGCAAACCACACTAAGTTCATAAACCTAGCTGCATATTACGTGACAGACATAAGATTTTGCTTCAAATTGAAGAAATCAGTCATACGCTGAATTCTGAATGTATGTGGGTAGAATTGTTTGTTAAAAAATTCCTCAAATCCTTCCCACATCATACCCTGGTCCATCCCCGCTTGGAATACCAATTCCCACCACTGAAGGGCCTGGTATTTCAACATGTACGTGGCCAACTTCACTTTCAGCTCTACCGGCGTTCCCAAGAACTCAAAGATCTTGTTTATTCTATTCAACCATGATTTTTCCCTTTCTGGCACTGAATCACCCCTGAAGATGGGTGGATTCTGCCTTTGAAACTGAACCTCATGATCCACATGCCTTAGTTCATCCTCTTTATTTCCACTTTCCACAACTTGGAAAGCTTGCACTATGATTTGCACTAATTGTTGGTTCACCTGAGGCTTAGGTGCTACCACATTTTTAGCAGCCTCCTCCGGTTGGTCTCTACGACGCCTACCTGGTACCATTTCTATAAACATAAAACAAACAACCATGAGTCTCACTTCTGTAGATATCACGAAATCCCATTTCAAATCACATTACACAACACTATCACAACAAGGTTTCCACCAGTTCACATTTTCCATGTGTTCCATGTTTCGCCATTTTGAAAACCAAACCATTTTCAAAATACCAATTTATTCACATTACAATTTCACATATTCATATCACATCATAAATCATTATACCCCAATTAAATATGCATCCTAGTGGGAAGTCATTTCTACCATGCATGCCATGCTCATCTCATTGGCTACACCCACGACAATGAGATATCCAATGCCTATAAGTGTCTCCAAAACACTTATGTACCCACCTCCTTGGTAACTTGAATTTCAACATAAAAGGGTTAGCTACGTACTTTTATTCTATACAATCCAAGTTCTGACAATCCTACGCCTTGCTACTATCTCGACTCAAGGAATATACCTGAACGAATGTCAACTCCAAAACCAATGATCAACACCAATGGTCGAACCACTGCTCTCACTTGAAAGCCAAGGACCGAACAAGCTGATAACACTTGTAACACCCCACCCCAACCTCATTGGCTTGAGAAGGCGGTGAAGGTTACTTAGCCTTAAGCCCCAAGGCGCCAAAGGCTGGCAATAAAAGCCGAGGGCTTCAAGAAAAAATTGGGGAACGATTTTCCCTTAAGACAAAACCAACCAACAAACCACAAACTATATGATGCATGTCAATAGACCCAAACAAACCATCCACTAACAACCAAGTTGTTTCACAATACAACCCAGACCCAAAACAAGTAGACATGTCCACAACACATCAGAGTACAAAGTGGAAACTAAACAACTAAACACCACAAGCCTTGACACCACCACATCTCCACACCAAGCTCCAAGCTCCCAGCTCCACCATGACCTCACAATTCTCCACTAAAGGAGGGAGCTGCTTTCCCTTTTCCCACGTCACGGTACACGCAATCTGCAAGGACACCAACGTTCCAAAGTAGGGGGTGAGTACTAAAACTCAGTAGGTTTTCCCCAAATTACTTCACTACACACGCCATTAGGATAAAACTGTTAGCACATTTATATAAAACAGTTTATATAAAATAAATCACAAGTGCAACCATTTTCATAAGCCAAACATTCCCTTACCAAGCCATTTTTCCCAAACCAAAGAACCAAGGGAAAGCCAAACAAACATTCCACAAGCCATGTCATTATTTACACATTAGCACAGTAATTTCCATCTTGCAAAGTAATGCACCACAAACAACCAAAATGGTGGGACTTCCGCCCAACCCATTCACCCATTCACACCAAAACAATCAAAATGGTGGGACTTCCGCCCAACCGGTTCGCCCATTCAAAACTAGAAATCAAAGCGGTTGGACTTCTTCCCAACTCGTTCAACCATTCACGACAAAGCAATCAAAATGGTGGGTCTTCCGCCCAACTCATTCACCCATTCTAAAAATGGTGGGACTTCTTCCCAACTCGTTCACCCATTAACGAGTAATAGCACTTCCGACCACTACCCACATAGTGTATCTTCCGACCACTATCCATCACCCATTTATAGTGGGACTTCCCACCCACTTCAACACAATCATTTCAATACAACAATTCAACCAAGCATAAAACCCATCAAGGTCACAACATTATGAAATCAACAAATTCCATTGCACATAAATCCACTTCAATAAATCACCTATTTATTGAAAACCATTTACATGCCAAACCCCATTTTAATAAAACCACCCTTTTTATTGAAACCCATTTTCCATCGATCATTTCACAAATCCACCAGAGCATTCCATTTTAAAATTTCCATTTTAAAATCCCCAACAAGGACATTTCACAACAAAACCCACTTTTCCAAAAATCTCCAAATGGATTTCCAACCAAAATCACACATCAATAAACAATTAATTTCAATCACAACAATTAATTGTAACATGCAACCACTAGTTCTAACCAAGTGGAGTCGAGAGAGAAGTCACCTACCTTTAGGGTTCCGGTGGACTCAACTCACAACCAACCGCACCTCAAATCCGGACAACGCACAACCCAAACCTCTCTAGATCCCTTTCCCTAACATTCACAAGCCTTAATATTAAAATCTAAGGTAACCCCAACCCTAGATCTACACACAACAAGTGTAGATCTAGAAAACCAAGAAAGAGAGGGATGTAGATCAAGAGGAAAACACAAGAGAAACAAGAGGAGAGACTTACCCAGAGCAATCACCTTTGAACCACCTTGAATCCACTTCAAAAACCGTCCAATCCGAGTGGGAGAGCACCCTAAACCCATGAGAAGCCAAAAACCCGAGTGAGGATTGAGTGGGAGGAATAAAGGAGTTAAATGAGGAAATCCCGAGTGAGCCCAGGTTTTATAACCCTAATTTTAAGTGGCCGTACGGTTAGCCTGCACGGTTTGGCAAACCGTGCGCTAACCGTGCGCACGCCACTGCCTCAAGATCCTGGGTCTGCATGGTTTCCTCGCACGGTTTGGAAAACCGTGGGTAGGCCATGCGGAGCCTACTGTCTCCCCCTACACGGTTTCCTGGAGCATACGCATGGTTTACACTAACTGTGCTCAAACCGTGCACCCCTTTAAAAGCCTCCAAACTCATCTGAAACCATTCCAAACTCTCCCAACCTCTTACCAACTCATTCCATGCACTTTAAATACATAAAAATGCATAAAAAAGGCCACATACCTCAAAATGGGGGTTCTACAGAGAACCTTAGAAGACTCTAGTGATGAATATGGTTTTGATTATAAAGAATAAGAATATAATTAGAAGGAAAATACATGATTCATGGAATAAATTTATGTGGTACATTTTGTTTATTCTTTTTATTCTAAATCAAAATCTAAAAATTACTATTATGAAAAATTAAATGATTATTGTTCTATTTTATAAAACCACTATAAGTATTTGAAGAAGAAGAATATGTCTCTAAACATATATTATGCTGTTATTTTCAATGGAAGGGATGTTTTAAATAAATATATTTTTGAACTAAAAATTAAACTAGATGAGTTTTTTTATATTTGTGTTATCCAATAAAGAAAAATAATTAATTAATGGTTGATGTTAAAAATATAAAGGATGTTGCTAGTGTTTTCACATAGTGATGGGTCTGTCTAAATTAGATCATTATTAATAAAAAACATATAAATAAAAATATGTCATAGGAAGTAAAGTGGAAAACCCAAGATGTATAAAAATTATTTTATACATAGTCAAAAAAGTATAAATATTTTAATATTAATTTTTTCACTATGGCACAAACGGTCATTTTGAAAATGATTGTTTCTAATGATATTTTCATGGCTTGTCCCCCGGATCCTGTGTCGTCACTACCCAAAACCCACCTTCCATAGGCCAGGGGCTGGTGACTAGCAACGAAAAGGTGAAACCTGAAAAGGTAAGGCATTTCCTTTAAACCTGTACATACATAGATAGGGCACACAACATACAAGTAAAGCATAATGGAAAATAAGTATATCAACCACCACTAAAACCACCACTAGGAGTAAAAGTAAGTACTGAAAGTAAAGGGGGCCAGTATACAATCCCAACTAAAAGATTAGTATAGAAAAAATGAAAAAACAAGCACTAGAGATCGTCATCCAAGGATCCTACCTAAAGGGTAGGTACAGATCATCACTGCAGCTCACCACGTTAATCGGTCACCTCCATGTACCGTCTAGCCCTGGCTCTCCAAATTCTCAGTCAATCTGTCTATCATCTGCACAAGACTAAACAAAGTGTGAGTAATTCCCATACAGGGGTGAGTATAACAATACTCAGTAGGGACCCCGAGACCCCCGAAGGTCTCTCGGAATTCCACAAGGAAAAAAAGCATAATCTCAATCACAGGGCACAAAGTAAAAGACATCTCACACCAGGTATACAACTTAAAGAATGGTAATAAATATGATTATTCATAAATATAGATCATCTTATTCTGTCGAGAGGCTTTTGATGATGGATAGCACATAGTCTCTAGGTGTTGACCCATAGAACATATCTAGGTTCTAACCCATATAGTTTCACTACGTGCTAACCCACAGAGGATCGCTAGGTGCTGACCCATGGAGGATCGCTGTGTGCCGGCCCACGGAGGATCACTATGTGATGACCCACGGAGGATCACTATGTGATGACCCATAGAGGATCACTAAGTGCTGACCCACAGATGATTTCTAAGTGTTTACCCATAAAGGATCGTTATTCATTTATCATGTCATAGCCAACCACTAGATTCCCTTACTTAGAATACTTGATTTCTGGAGGATCCTCTCCTCGAGACACTGGTCTTATCTCAACCACCATGAAGTCCAACTTAAATGTAACCCAAAGGACCGTCTTTTCATAAGGATTCCAATGCGATAGACAGTGCATCAATCGGACGCCTAATCTTTAAGATATAGGCAAAAAGGAAAATAGGGCCCAATTGGATTCGAGTTTGATCCAACCCGGCCATACTCCTACTTCTATCAAAACTCTATAGAATTTTCTTAAAAGGACTGCCTCATCACAAGGGTCCTCACAACATAGATGATGCATCAATCAAATGCTCGGTCTGTAAGATAAAGGCGTTTTAGTGAAACGGGGTCAGTCAGGTCCAGGTCTTATAAGGGTATGGTAAGGGTCTGGCATAGCTGGCACGGGTCTAGTCTGGTTGGCGGGTGCGGCCCGGCTGGCGGGTGCGGCCCGGCTGGCGGGTGCGGCCCGGCTGGCGGGTGCGGCCCGGCTGGCAGGTGCGGCCCGGCTGGCAGGTGCGGCCCGGCTGGCGGGTCCGCCCCGGCTGGTGGGTCTGACCCACCTGGAGAACTCGTCCCGTGCGGTGCGGGCCGGTTGCGATGGACCAAACTCAAGGTGTCTGGTTCTCCCAGCTGGCGATGCTAGCAAGGCGTTTCCCCATATCTGGAAACGGGTGACACAAGCCGGCTGTTTGTGCGCCATCCAAGTGGCCCGAGCGGGCCGCTCCATCTCCACGCAGCGCATCGGCATCTCATCCTCCACCCACCGCAGTCATCCGTCCGTGGCACCTTTCTATTGTGGCGCCTGCGGGCAATACCTTCTCTAAGAGGTCGGCATTAGTTGGCCTCCTCGCTGGTGGTGTTGCGCTGGCGGTTCCTTCTACAGGCCACCGTAGATGCTTCAGTAGTCTTTTTTCCTTCACATCTACACCTATGAGCCTCTCGGGTCGCCACCTTCACAGTGAGCCCCTTGGATTCGCCTTGCCGCCTCATTGCTCGGTCACACATGAAGAATGCGCAAAAACCGAGATCAGCGGAGGGTCCAGGTCCTGTTCAGATCGGCCTTGTCCCTTCATGTTAGCGTTTTAACATGGGGATGGAAACAATCATATCAAAGTTTAAGAATAACCCCAAAAAGAAACCCCGCAACAACCTCTCATAGTATAGAATGAATCGTGGATCAACCAATTAGTCGGCTGATCTGTGTTCTTCATATTATTCAAGAATGAGGAGAAGGAAACATTATACACTTAGAAATAAATTAATTCCACTACTTGTATTTGGTGGAATACGCTACAGACAAAGGAAAGAATCCTCATTCAAAGACTTCCACCATTGTTTGTCGATCTTCGAATCGAATCCCCCAACGGTCATCGATCGATCATCGTTCTTCGTTGGAGGGTGATATCATCAGCGCTTTGTCAGAGGTTTCCCATTGTTTCCAATCTATTCGCCAATAGATAGATTTAAATAAAGATAAAAAGGGATTTAACGTTGATCATTAATGTGGTTCATTTATGAACCTTAATTAATGATCCATTAAACACACAAGTGTTTCGGTTACACAACCAAAGTAACATGTCATTAAATGACTCTCTTTAATGATCATTGTTACACTATGGTTTCGCCAACCATCGCTCAACAGTTGAAGAAAGAATAAAATAAATCATTTAGTTATTTTATTATTTTTTTCCGAAAGCTCCAAAATTTAATTTTTCTATTCGAGCCTTTCCGACCAAATTTAAGCTTCTTCTAAGAGAATCTCGGTGCTGCGAATTCAACGGTTCCCTCAGATTTTTAATTCGAGCACCATTTCAAAAGATATAAAAACTCACTCTTATGTTTACTGAACATACCTTTAAAAAAAGTTCAAAGCTCTCTTCCAGGATCTCCGGGCCTCAGAATCACATGCCGTCAAATTTCACAATCTCATAATAATTTCATATAATTTAAAAAATATATAAAAAATTTCTGGGTCTTTATATTCTCCCCACCTTATAGATTTACATCCCTGAAATCTACAACAAAGGTCAAGAAAACAAATGGGGGTACTGAGAACGAATCTGAGCATCTTTCTCCCATGTGCTCTCCTAGATCTTCCCATGCTGTCACCAAACTCACACCAGATGTATCGACTGTCCACAAAGGACTCGATCATGTCGGTCCTCTATCTCCACCAAGAACTCCGTAAAAATTTCCACATAGTTAATGTCTATCTCACTCCATTCAATGACATTCGATGGGTCATGCATGTATCTTGTAACACCCCAAGATTTCATGGTATGTTAGTTCTTCAAAGTAATTCAATAACTTACACTACACGCAACATCAAGTTCAAGCGCACCATGAATTACCAAACAAGATGTTCAAAAGCGGTTATGAATATTATTAACAAAATTTTGAACTTTATATAACCCTTATAATTTTAGAATCCATATTATGAGTTTCTTAGACATAATGTAAGGATAAATTCATTTTTTTCAGATAAAAGAAGTATTTTTCAAAAAATGCAATTTTACTGCCTTTTAATGGAGAACCCTTTTTAAATCCAATATTTGAAACTTTTATATATTCAATTTGAAAAAATAAACTTCTTCTTTGGGATCGGTACATAATAATTTAGTTTCAATAAATTTTTGGTGTTTTTCTAATAACTTTCATATTTGGGTGAATAGTGAAAAATAATATATTTTTACTGAAAACAACTTTTTTAATCAAAATAATTTATAGTGTTCAACAATAAATATGAATGGTTTGGATGTATAATTTGATTATATTTTTACCATTTAATCCAATGTTGGTCATTGGAAGTAATTTCACTTTGAAATTGGACATAAACAAGTGTCAATCTTTTGGTAGTTAATATTTCTTAAAAATACGCTTTTTGGTTTTGACAATGAGAATTAATTGTATTCTAATAAATTCAATTTCTTTGTTTTTAATTTGGTAAAATAGACTTCATTTTTGAATTCAAAATATCAAAATTATCTTAGGGTGAATTTTTGTTATGTTTCTGAATACTTTTAATTTTTGATGAATAGTGAAAAACACTTAGTTATAGTTTAAAACAGAATTTTTATTTAAATAATTATTTATTTTATTTAAATTTTTTTAGGAAAAAATAGATATATAATACCTATATAAGTTCAATGCAATTAATTGGAGTCAGTTTATAATAATTTTAGATATATAAAAATTTTATTGAACTTTTCACCGTCTTTTACCCACCTCCTAGGAGATTTTGCAAATTCGCATAAAACTTAATTCTACCGCTTCTGTGAGTGGAATTTCAAAAATCTGAGAGACACAGTTGATATCAGTATGAAAATTTTGATTCAATAAGATGAAAATAATTTTTGGTGAATAGTAACTTTTTACATTTATTTACCACGATTAAAAGTAAATAGAGTAATTAAGGGTAACAATTATATTTTTATTACCCTAACACATGTTGTAATTTTATTGGATAAGTATAATTCGACCAAAAACAACCTTAGGAATAAAATATGAACCTCTTTGGTCAACTTGGATTAGATTAGGACATTTATTATTATTTAATTCAAAGAAGAGTTAAAAGAGTTAAAATCAATGTTTAATAACTAAAACATTTTTAATATAGGGTTACACATAAGATATATTCAAATATAAATATTCATTAGAAATCTAAAAATATTTACTACATAATGGTAGTTTATTTATATTTTTCAGACATTAAATAATTTAATTTTTTAATGACACAATGGTGATGCATTAATTACCTAATTAATGAAATATTAAACTAATTGATACTATAAATATCCAAATAAATGTAATTTGAGACTTTTTATGAACTCCACTAATTTTATAGCTTAATATGACATATTAGGGTTGTTTAGATGAATTTTATTCTAAGTTATAATGCTGTTATAAATTTAGAAAAAACAAAATACCAAATAGTTTCAAAATTGACATAAAAGAGTTTTTAAAACAAATATTATATTATTAATTGATATTCTATTCCTAAAAATCTAAGGTTAGGCCAAAATATTTATATAATGATATTTGTATAATTAATTAACCACTTGGGGTTCTCTTTGAAGTATATAGTATGTTTATTATTCATATAATATAAAAATATAAAGAGACATGGGAAATGTCAAACTATTTAACTAAGAGTAAAATCTAAAATATAAGGTTAATATAGTAACCCAAACCTATCTAAAACCTATTGGATGAGTGGTTTGGGACCCATACCCACCTTATACTTTAAATAAAACATTTTTTAGCCATTATAAACCTAAATTGATTTTATTATAAAATAGTATTTCTAGATTTTCCTAAGTTGCCCCTCACCCCTCTTATAAAAGGGCACTCCCCCTTCCCTCAAATTCACACCATCAAAGACTTTTTGCTTGGCCAAAATCTGCCCAAATAACCTCTCAACTATCCTCCCTTCATCTTAGAGGCCCTAATTTAGTCATAAATCCAACCTAAGGGGCCCTTTTGATCAAATCAAAAGGAAGAACCTGAAGAAGAGGTAAATATCTCATCACCTCTTTCAAGTTCCTTTCTTCTTCCACTTACTCTTTCTTTGTTGTTTCCATTCTAAAATAATAACTCCAGTATATTCTATATAATTTGATGTTATTATTAATATGGTACAAATATATTCATTATTCTATCCATCCTTTGAATGACATGTCACCATACGTGCGTACGTACGGCTTACCGTCTCCACGTCATGGTGTAATTGTTATTCAATACATTATTATTTGGATGGGTATAATAATGATGTGTAATTGATGTAAATAATAAATATAACATAATAATGATTCTTAATATATGATATAATATCCAATTATATATTATTTTAGTATCAAAAGAATGATATTGTCGCTCATGCGTACGTATGGACTACCATCTCCACGAACACGATGAGATTCATTCCCCATTGTATCCATTAAAGACTAAATTTAATTTGATGATTAAAAATAATGTTTAGAGACATGATTTCATTCTGTATATGAATAATATGCATCCCATCTATAACAAATATGACTCACATAACAAAGAATATAAAGGAAAACGAATCTGTTAACACCCAAAACGATGATAATACTAAGATATTATTAACAAAGCAATGTTAAAGGATCATATATGATATCATATTAATGTATATTATTATTATTTTATAATTTAATAACAATTATTTCTCCATTATAGGAGTGGTTAAACTTCCCTCGACCAAGTAAAAAGTACAAATTAAGGGGTTTCTTATCTCACTTTTAATTCTGTGAGATTTCCATTGTTCACCACTTATTTATTACATGTGGTGTGTGTACTGCCGATGATTGAATTCATTATGTAATATACTTTAATTTATGAATATTTACATCATCATTGTATGATACTTCTTTCATGGGTGTATGTTTCATAAGTTACCAAATTGATAAGGGAATTTGAAATTTCAATTTCCACTCATTCGGCTTTACGTATATATCATTGATTATTTTACTCCAAGATTATGTATGGAATCACTATTCATTTTCCTATGTCATAATTTCCACTCCCCTTTCTGTTGATATACTTTTGATACACATAATCACTCCATTTATAAATTCTGAAGTCATCGATATGAACTTGATAAGAGTAATTTTAACTCAATATCCATTTGTTGAGTTAAACATCCAATTTTTTGCTGTTGTTTTTTTTTACAAGAATTTGTGTGAATGTACTCTGATTGATTTACACTGAATATCCAATCATATTGAGTGTATTTATATTTTTCACACATAATTATGTCTTTGATTTATCCTTAACCTAAGGATACAATCTTTATAAGATATTTCATCTCAATTTACATTCCATTGAGACTTCTTTGTTGTTATACACCAAATCACTTTTATATGGGGTATATAATGTACTTTGACATAGTATATCAGGAATCCCTTTATTCTCATAGTATTATAAAGTTTTGATTACCTCAATTATTTGTATTCAAGTGTCTCTCTTTTGGTTAGGAACTCTAACTAAAATATCATTTTAAATGTTTTAAAGATTTATTATTCTAAATCTTTCTCATTAATGACCATGTTTTACAAATGGTTTTAAAGATTTGTTTATATGGACATTAAAGTTTTAAAATTAAAACTCCTTTTAAAAGTTTCAGAGTCGTATGGGACACTTTGATTCAAAAATCTATTTTTAAACAGCTTCTTGACAAATAGTGTGACTTTTAAATGATTTCAAGAAAAAGGGGGATATTTCTCTCAAATAGTTTTGATGATTATTTTCATCTATGTAGATATCTTTCATTGTTCTTGATTTAGGTTAATATGTTACAACAAAATCTTCCATATTGTATTGAATGAGTTATGTTTGACTTTGGATGTGCTATTTTTATACCATTCATGGTTTGTGGATAAAGTATTGACATTTCGTATGCTAGTTTTAATATGAATGTTCAGATTATGTTTCAACCTTTTCATATGAGGAATTAATTGGACTTGGTAAGTGATGGGTGGAGCCCGCTATAGCTCCACGATGCATCGGTAAGTTTCATGAGAAAAACTAGTGTCTGGGCACAAGGCCTTGACAAAATCTTATTTGTAGCCTTCGCACAAGGCCTTGACTATGTGGTTATGAAATTTTGGCATTACGCATTCCATCATTATAAAAGTGGCTATTGATATTGCATGTGATTATTCGACTAGTAAAATATCCATGTGAATAAGTAAATGGAATTATTCAATTTTATCTTTGCCATATTATGTTGAGGTTCAAGTTTTAAAGGCTTTTGTTTTAGTCTTATACACTACCTTAAATGTTTATGCTTATTTATGAAAGTTTCTGCTATAATGTTATCCTTACTGAGCATTTGAGATCACCCCTTTCTATGTTTTATTTTTCCCATGATGAAAATAAGTATATTATGACTGACCTATAGGGATAGTATATGGGATGTCAGTGTTGTCTATGGAAACAATGTTGTGGTAGTTTTCCATTTTATGATGTAATGTAAACCTTATGAATGTATCTAGTACTTCCAAAGCTACTAAACTAATCGGTCTTTCGAGACTTGATTTGTTATGATCATGCCAATGATACGTAATAATGCATCGACTCTAGGCTTATAGGGTCGAGTCATTACATATATACTCAGCTGTGACGTGTGGAAAACGTCATGTACTCAGTGCATCTATGGGGGAATAGATAGGTGGTACAACACCTCGCCGACTCTGTTGAGAATATAGAAAGTTATGATGAACCTAAAAGATAGCTTGTCATCTCGGCCAAATCTACACAATACTCATCGGGGTGAGACTCGTAGGAAGACATGGCCTTCCTCTTTGAATTCTAAAGGTATCTTTCTCCTATCAGTATAAGACTTCAGTATGCTCTATGTAGTCTTTATCCGCTCCTGGATGATCTACACCTTCTCGGTAGCAGCTCATACCAACTCTGGACCCATAAGTGCTGACTCCCCTGGGTTTGTCCATCATAGAGGTGATCTGCATGGTCACCCATAAAAGGCCTCAAATGGTTCCATACCGATAGTGGAGTGGTAGCTATTATTGTATACGAACTCCACCAGTGGTAGGTGGTCCTCCCAACTACGGCCAAAATCAATGATGTAATCATGAAGCATATCCTCAAATGTTTGTATTTTCTACTCCATCTGACCATCTGTCTGAAGTTAAAAGGTGGTGCTCAAGTGTAGTTGAGTCTTGAACGCCTCCTGTAATCCCTTCCACAACTGGGATGTAAAACGAGCGTCACAATTTGAAATGATCATCGATGGTATCTCGTGAATCCATATTATCTCCTAAACATAGAGGAATCCCACACCCTCTACTAAACCCTTCTCTCGAATGGGTAGAAAATGGGATGACTTGGTGAGTTGGTTAATGATCACCGAGATAGATTCATAGCCCATGGATGTGCATGGTAACTCAGTCACAAAGTCCATGGATATAACATCCCACTTCCAATCTGGTACCTCTAGTGGTTGTGCTAAGCTTGTTGGAACCTAATGCCCAGCCTTCACTTGCTGACAAGTGAGGCATCGTGAAACGAACTCTGCCACTACTTTCTTCATCCTTGGCCACCAATACTAATGTCGGAGGTCCTGGTACATCTTCACCACTCCATGATGTACCACCAAAGGGGGTGAGTGAAACTCCCTCAAAACCTCCTCCCGAAACATCACTCGTACCATGGTGCATCCTCTAAAAAAGATGAAATTCTCCCCACCTATAGAAAATCCATTAAGAGATTATCCTGAGGATATATAGGCACGTCGGTCCTCACAATCAACATCCCCAAGATGTACCTCCCGAACTCACTGAAGGAGTGGGGGAGTGACAGTCATAGACTGGAGGTATGCTGTTTCATTACTATCCACAAAGGATATCTTCAATGTGGCTAGTTTCTCAATCGCCTCACTCGGCAGTTGTAGACCCGTCCTCCTGCTGAGTGTTTCTACTACTACGTTTCCCTTCTCAAGAGTGTATACTATCTCAAATTCATAGTCCTAGAGTAACTGCATCCATAGTCACCATCTCAAGTTCGGGTCCTTCTGTAAGATGATATACCTGAGACTCTTGTGATCGGAGAAGACAATAAATCATTCACCCATCAAGTAGTGCCACCACATCATCAATGCAAAGACCAATGATGCTAACTCTGGGTCATGGGTCGCATAGTTTTTCTATTGTTTCCTCAACTGTTGTGAGCTGTAGGAAATCACCTCTCACTCCTGCATCAGGACACATCCCAGTCCAGTCCCTGAAGTGTCGCAGTAGACTATATACCCAATGCCCTCTTCCGGTAGCCTCAAGATGGGGTCACTCTTCAGTCTCTACCTCAGCTCCTGGAAACTCTGCTAGCATCTCTCTATTTATATTAAGGGATTACCCTTCTTTGTCAATGTTGACAAGGGTGATGCTACTCTGTAAAATTCAGGTACAAGTATTTGTTCGTACCTAGACAACCCCAGTAAACTCTGCACCTTAGTCACGCTCCTGGGTGTCTCCCAAGAAATCATTGCCTCTATCTTCACCAGATCCACTGCAACTCCAGCCTCCAAGATGACATGTCCTAGAAAGTGGATCTCCCCTATCCAAAATTGGCACTTCAAGAACTTACCATATAGTTGGTGCTCTCAAAGTGTATCCATAACTATCTGTAGATGTGTAGAATACTCCTCCTCCAACCCCGAGTACACCAATATATTTTCAATGAAAACCACCATTAAGCAATCGAGGTAAGGTTGTAAATCATGTTCATGAGTCCCATGAATAGTAATATGGTGTTGGTCACACCGAAAGGCATCACCAAGAACTCATAGTGTTCATACCAGCATCTAAAGGTTGTCTTCAGTATGTCCTCATCTCGTACCCTGAGTTGATGATATCCTTATCTGAGTTCTATCTTCGAAAACCACCATGCTCCCTTCAACTAGTTGAAGAGATCATAAATCCTTGGTAGAGGATACTTTTTCTTCATGGTCACTTGGTTCAGGTGTTGATAGTCCACAAAAAGCCTCAAAATCCCATTTACCTTCTTAGATAACAAAATTGGGGTTGCCCATGGAGAAACACTAGGCCTTATGAACCCCTTCCTCTGTAAGTCATCTAACTATATCCTCAACTCACAATGCTCTACGGGAGCCATCCGATATGTTGGTGTAGATATCGGTTCTGTCCTGGGGTACAGTTTGATGTAAAATTCCACCTCTCTATGAGGAGGTAGTCTCAAAACATCCTCAGGAAAGACATTTTCATAATGGTCCACCACTACAGGATACCTCAAACTCCTCTCGTCAATTTCATCGAGGGTAATTCTAGCCAACTAATTAGTGATCCGCTACAACCTCCAGAAAGAAAGTTCATCCTATTCTATAAAGGTTACCTTCTCACCAGTTAAGGAAAACCTAGTCCCATCCTCATAGACACACTGCACTTTGAGCCTAAAATAGACGATCTGAGCATGGACCATGGATAACTAGTCCATACCCAAGATGACATCATAAGGCCTCGACGCTGCTACTAGAAGATCCTAGTTTAATATCTCACCTCCTATAGTAAGATCACACTGCTGGAATAAGTGTGTAATCATTGAATCTTCTCTCGTTGGAGTCTCTAATTGTAAGGATCGAGGCTATGGCTTCACTGGAATCTTCGAGCTTCAAATGAGAGTCATGGAAATGAAAGAGTGATTGGCACTTGTTTCTAAAAGAACTGCATATAGGGTAGAGTATACACATATTTTACCTCGAATCATCTCTAAAGTGTCGTGGTCATAGGCCTCTGTTGCCTGAAGATTAGTTCATCCCTTTCCACCTGCTTCCTGAGGTTGGGTTGGACCACCTGGGGTGGTGGCGATAGTACCTCAAACTATCTCCTACTGCCTGCTGCATGACCTACTCATATGTCATGTCCACCACACTTCGGACCTCCTCTCTTGAACCTATGTCGTTGTCTCAGCGGTCCCACAACCTCCTATTGGTAATCTACATGGGGAGTTGGATAGTTGTGATCCATGTTCCCTTGTCTGCCACAAGAGTAACAGACTATAGTCCTCAGATGACCTCCTCTACCTCGTGAGCTCTGCACCCCTGACCTTGTGTCCTAGGGTCATCCTTTGGATGGTCTTTCCCCCTCAGGCCTCTAAATCATCAACCTACTGCCCACTACAGATGACTCGGCTACATGTCGTCTGGTGGTAACTCTCACTGTCGGTGCCTACTCAGTAAGAAAAATCTCCACCAGTAGCGCTCTCTCTAGAAATCCATCCTACGTTAGAATGTTGAGTGAAATAATCAATGATCTGATCTCCCATCAAACACCCTTGTCAAAGGTCCGGACCCAAAAAAGGGTATTGTACCATGTCGTTTGAGAAGCAGGAGAGATCAGTAAATCTCTTTGGGTACTAAGCCACTGTTAGGATGCCCTATTGTAATTGTAGTAGCTTCTGAATATGCATAGAGTGCACAACCACTGGTAAGAACTCTATCCTAAAGAGGGTCTTGAAGTCCAAAAAAAAAGAGTTGTCTCCTCATGTCTCTAGAGCATCAGGCTTCTCCATCTCCTTGTTATTCCCTATAAGAGACTAGTAGCTAGGATCACTATCTAGTCTTCTGGTGTCTCAACCAATCGGAAAACTTATACCACAGCCTCGAGCAAGTACTCAGCTACCTTCAGATATGTCTCCTCTCAAAACCTCGAGGCTACTATATTTGGAACTTTTGAAATTTATTTAGTTAGTGTGCACTGTATACTAGTGGGGTTGGTGGAAATTGCTGCCCTACGGGTGGTGGTGCTGCTGGTACACCACCCAAAGGTTCTATGACTGTAAGAGGGCCCTACACCAGTGCCTCGTTTCTCGGTGGGCTGTCATTATGATCTCTCACTGGAATCCTGGATGGCTATCTACGTGGAGTAATCCTATAAAGAAACATATTTTCCACAATAAATAAGTTATACCTAGTGGTATGACTCAAAATATATCAAAAGAAAACCGTTTTCAAGACACATGCAACTAGTATTTTCATATGCCGATTCGGAAAATAGATTTCATGGTCCTCGTGTGTAGATACGTCAACCGTCAAACAAACACTGGACTCCCCATACTGAAATTAAAACTCAAGACACTTAAGACTATTGTTCCAATTAAAATTATAGAATCTAAGTTCTTCTAGTATAACTGACCGCCTCTGATACCACTTTGTCACAACCCGTCCCCTGGGGCATGTGTTGTGACTACCCCAATCCCACCTTCCATAGGCTAGGGGACAGTGACTAGAACTTGAAATTAGAAAATTGAAAAGGGAAGGAATTTCCTTTAAACCTATACACACACAGACAGGGCACACTACATACAAGTAAAACACGACAGAAAAGAAGTAAACAACCACCACTAAAAACCACCACAGGGAGTAAAAGTAATCACTGAAAGTAAAGAGGTCCAGTATACAAGCCCAGAAAAAAGATTAGTACATCAAAAAAGAAAAAAATATCTAGAGATTATCCTCTAAGGATCCTACCTGAAGGGTAGGTATATCTTGTCAATGCAGATCCCCACATTAATCGATCACCTCCGTGTACCGCCTAGCCCTGGCTCTCTAAAGTCTCAGTCAAGCTGCCTGTCATATGAACAAGACACAACAAGGTGCGGGCGACACCCATGAAGGGGTGAGTATAAAAATACTCAGTAGGGACCCTGAGAACCCTAAAGGTCTCTTGAAATTCCACAAGGAAAAAACCACAAAGCATGATCTCAATCACAGGGCACAAAGTAAAAGACAGCTCACACCAGGTATAAAACTTAGAGAATAGGAATAAATATGATTATTCATAAAGCTAGATCATCTTATTATGTGGAATGGATTTTGCTTCTAGACTGCACAGGGTCGCTAGGTGCTGACCCTCAGCAGATTGCTAGGTGCTGACCCACAGAGGATCACTACATGCTGACTCATAGAGGATCACTAAGTGTTGACCCACAGAGGATCACTAGGTGATGACCCACGTAGTATCACTGGGTGCTGACACAAGGAGGATCATTAAGTGTTAACCCACATATTATCGCTAAGTGCGGACCCATAGAGGATCGCTAAGTGCTGGCCTGTAGAGGATAGCTATTCTTTCATCATGTCATAGTCAACCACTAGATTATATCACTTTGCATGCTTGATTTCCAGAGGATCCACTCTTCAAGTCACCCGTTGTATATCAATATCCATTAATTCCCACTTATATGTTACCAAAAGGACCATATTTTCATAAGGCTTCTAACACGACAAACGACACATCAATTGGACGTTTGGTCTGTAAGATATAGGCAAAAATTAAATAGGGTCCAGTTAGATTTGAGTCCAATCCAACCCATCCATATTATAACTTCTTCCAAAACTCAATATAAGTATCTTAAATAGACCACCTCATTGAAATGGTCCCCATGCTGTAGATGGCATGTCAATCAGATGCTCGTTCTGTAAGATAAAGCCATTTTAGTGAAACAGGGTCGGTTGGGTCTGGATCTGATAAGGGTCTAGTAAGGGTCTAGCCCGGTCAGTCTGTTGGGCCCACGGGTCCGGCCCGATTGGAGGGTCTGGCCTGATTGGTGGGGTATGGCCCGGCTAGCGGGTCCATCCCACTAGGAGAACTCAGCCCACGTAGTGTGGGCCAGTTGCGTTGGATCGGACATGAGGCGTCCAATTCTCCCAGCTGGCGGCGCAAGTGGGGCACCACCCCATATCCTGAAACAGCTATCCTGACTTGACTGTTTGTGTGCCAGCTGAGCAGGCCGAGTGGACCGCTCCATCTACACGCGGCACGTCTGCGCCGCGTCCTCCACATGCTGCGGTCGTCCGACTACGGCAACTTTCCGTTGTCGCGCCTGTGAGTGTTGGCTTCTCCACGCGGTCAGCATGGGTCGGCCGCCACCTCCGTTCATCGGCATCTCCACACCGATGGTGTAGCACCAGTGGCTCCTTTCGTGGGGCACTAAAGACGATCTGGTGGTACGTTTTTCTTCTCGTTTTCACCTATGGGCCTCTTGGGTCGCTGCCTTCACAGTGAGCCCCTTGGATTCTCCTTTAGGCCTCTTTGCTCGATCACCCATGAAGAACGCACAAAAATCAAGATCATCAAAGGGTACGGGTCTTGTTTGGATCGGCATATGCCCTAAACGTTAGCATTTTAACATGGGGATGGGAAAAATCTTCTCAAAGTTTAAGAATAACCCCTAAGAGAAACCCCACAACAACCTCCCGCAGTATAGAATGAATCCCAGATCAACCCATTAGTCGGTTTATTCGCATTCTTCATATTATTCAAAACAAGAATGAGGAAACACTATACAATTATAAATTAACTAATTACTCTACTTGCATTTGGGGTAATCCACTACAGATGAAATAAAAAATCCTCGTTCGAAGACGTTCGTCATTGTTCGTCGATCTCCAAATCAAATCCTTCAACATTTTTCGATCGATCATCATTCTTCATTGGAGGGTGATATCACCAGTGCTTCGTCAGAGGTTTCCCGTGGTTGAAAATCCATTCACCAACGGATTTATTTAAATAAAGATAAAAATGTATTTGACATTGATCATTAATGTGGTTCATTTATGAACCTAAATTAATGATCCATTAAACACATGAGCATTACAGTTACACAACCAAAGTAACATGTCATTAAATAAATCTCATTTAATGACTATTTTTACATTGTGGTTCCACCAACCATCGCTCAATGGTTAAAGAAAGAATAAAATAACTCATTTTGTTATTTTTTTATTTTTTTTCAGAATGTCTAGAATTTAACATTTCTGTATAACACTTGTTGGTAAAAGTTTAGCATTTTCTAAGTGAATCTCGGTGCTGCGAATTCAATGGTGCCTTTATATTTTCAATCCGAGCACCAGTTCAAAATATATAAAAACCTTCTCACACGTTTACTGAACTTACTATAAAAAAAATTCAAAACTCTGTTCTGGGCTCTATGGGCCTCAAAATCGCATTCCGTCAAATTCTACTATCTCATAATAATTCCATATAATCTAAAAAATATATATGAAATTTTTGAGTCTTTACAGATATCCTCAGATATATGGAATAAGGAAGAAATTTATTTCTAAGGATTTATCTAATTATAATTTGGAAAATTATATAAAGTGTAACCAGATTTGAGTTTCCAAATATTTTATAGCTAACACTATTAGACCCTAGATCATTTGGGTACTAAAACATATTTTTACTTAATTTTTTTCTTTAGAAAAAAAGTCACAAAAAGTGCAATGAAAAAAATTATGGATAGTGGATATTCAAGAGATATGAGTATATATTTTTTCAAATTTCACTCACTATCTAAACTTTATGGAGGAAATATCACATTTTGTGACAATTCCAAAGGAAAAATTGTTGGAATTTAATCTATTGAAGATCCCCATTCAATACTCATCATAAAATTGAATTATGTTAAAGGCTTAATTCAAAACCTGATAAGTATTTACCAAATTTATAGTGATGGATATTTAGTATATTTTTCTAATAATTCTTTTTCTATTTTCAAAAATAAGTTTCTTAAATTTATTACACCAAGAATTAGAAATATTTACACACTAGATCTTAATTCTTTTTGTAAAAAAAATTTTAACTGCTTTATTGATGAAATTAATAAATCATGGATTTTTAAAAGGATTATTATAAATTATACAATTTATTCACTAAATAAATATTCTATGAAAACTTTGACTTCAGATTTTCCCCAGCTCAAATTTTATAAAAATAATTTATGTGATTCATTCCAAATTGTAAATAAATAAAAATCATATCATAAACCAATTAATTAAGTTACTTCATCCAGACTAATTGAACTTATTCACGTGGACCTATTTTTACCTTCTACAACTAAAAACCTATCTAGTAAATGTTTCATTTATGTTTTGGTCGATTATTTTTCAAATATTGACTAGGGTTTATTTCTTAAGACCTAAAAGTGAAGCATGATCTATTTTTATTAATTTTTATATACTTTTACAAAAAGAAAAAGGATCTATAATTTTTTCCTTGAGAAGTGATCATGGGGGAGAGTTTTAGAATCATGAATTTAATTCGTTTTTCTCAAAACATATAATTAAACATAAATTATATACCCCTAAAATACCTAAATGGAATGATGTTTTTGAAATAAGAAATAGGGACTTGCAATAAATTTCTAGAATAATGTTGTGTGAATATATAATATCTACTCATTTTTAGGTTGAATAAATTAAAAAAACATGAAATATAATCAATAGAGTTTTAATAAGACCTCTCTTGAATAAAACACCATATGGTATGTGGAATAATAGGAAACTAGATGTTGGATACCTTAATGTTTTTAGATGTGTAGTGTATATCTTGAATACTAAGGACAGTATTGGTAGGTTCTATCCAAAGTCTTATAAATAAATATTTCTAGGTTATTTTACTACTTTTAAATATTGTAGAGTTTTTAATAAAATTTTAAGGATTGTTGAAAAATCTACTCATGTTAAATTTGATGAAAGTGGTCCTTTTCATTATAAACATAATCAAGTTGATGAATTAATTGATTTAATGGATAACTTGAAACTTTAGCATCTCTTTTCCAACAAGAAGGACCATGAATTGGTATATGATCATGAACAATCAAGTCCTAAAATAGAAAAAACATGTAATGTCCCGAAATTTCCATATAATTTTTTTTATTATATAGAAATTTTTCGAGAGTGCGAAATCTGACATCACATGATTCTGAGGTCCGGAGTGCCAGGAATGGTCCGTCGAAAATTGTTGAGATTTAAATAACACACCTGAGCAGTTTTCCTAAAAAAGCAGAATAACTCTTAAACGGGTGCCCAGATCAGAAATTTGAGGACACTGTTGCATTTAGGATAGCGGGTCTAACCTAGGCGCGATTTAAGTTTAATCAGCATTAGCCTCCAGTGAGAAAACCCAAAATTGGCATAACCATAAATAAAATTATTAAATAAAATTATTTTATTTTTCAAATGCTTATAACTCATGAATGGTGACTCGAATTAAAAATTAGATACCACCACTGAAATCATGAGGGTATACTTTTATTAGGTAGATACTAACATTGGCTGGCGCGGGCCACCAGTGGAAGTTAGTTTTTGGCCGTAAATAAAATAATTAAGTGACAATTATTTTATTGTAAAACCCTTAACATCTAAATGGTAACTCATATTGAAAATATGAGAGTACCGTTGAGCACGTGAGGGCGTGTTCTCCTTAGGCGGAGTGTTAGGTACACTAGGCTAGATACCCTGAGAGGGGGGTGAATTAGGGTATGACAAATTAAAACAACTTCCCCTTTTGATCTTGTTTTTCTGTTAGACAAAAACCTCTTCTCTCTCCTTCCCGATGTAGAGTATGAATAAATGCACAGGACACAAGGATTTTTACTTGGTTTACCCTCACTGGGCTACATCCAAGGAGCATACACCGGCAGTGTGCTGATGTACCAAATCCATTATAAGTGCACTGCTGATTACAAGTTCGAAGTGGACTCACTGTCCCTCCTAGTTTACAACCACTCACAATTTGATAACTCACTGCTCTCCCAACTGAAGTGAGCTCACTACTTCTTCAGAAGATCCACTCACAGTTTATAGACCTGTAGGTCTCTTAATTTTCATGAAATAATGCATCCTCAACTGTTGATAGATGCTCTATTGAAGTTCAAAGTTCATATACTTATTAATACCCCTTTTCCCCTGAACACTGAGCAATTCCTTTGGAAATACCTTCGCAAAGCACCCTACTTCACGAGGCTCCCAATTTCACAAAGCTCCCAATTTCACGAAGATCAAATAAGCCTTCGCTAAGCTCCTGCCTTTCCGTGAAGCTCAATCCTTTGCAAAGAATAGGCCATCATGAAGCTCCTGCATCTTCACGAAGCACACTCAGAGCACGCGGCCTCATGAAGAGCACTTCCTTCATGGAGCTAGATTAGTCGCCGCGAAGCACCTCTCTTTCGCGGAGAACACAACCTTTGCGAACCGAGAGCAAAATATTTTCTTCAAAAAATCTCTATTTCTCTTTACTTCTATTGAAGGGGTCGAGGTCTACTTATAGGTTATTTCACCGACCCTCTAACTTTTTGTGCGAAGTCAACGCCAAGTCATCTCAAATCACGAAGCTCCGAAGTTCCCACTGAAATTATCTCAAAATCGCGAAGCACTATGGAAATTTTCCGATCGCGGAGCTTGATGTACTCACAGAGAATCACTGTCAATCTCTTCATTCCTTTACAGAAAATCTACCTCACAAATCCCTTCACCGCCACGATGCGCTTCAACTCTGTTGTTCGTGAATCTTGACGTAATCGCGAAGAACACCACCAACATTCTTCTTGTCTTTGTGAAATTCAATCCATGAAGCCTATCTTCATGAAACTCATTTCTTTCCCATATTTAAATAATATCTTCAAGGATATCCACTTTTTGTGATGCTCACCAACCTTCAGATTTTGGACCCCAAAAATTTGGCAAACACTGGGAAACGGTGCCACCTTGTACTGCTCTTTTGTACCGCCTCCAGATCATCCATTCCTTTTTCATGGTTATTTGTCAACATTGATTATCATCAATATCTCTGGAACTTGACAATTCACCATGGAAACCTGCTTTGTCAACAAACACAATCAACCCAAAAATACTGCAATGTTACCTTGAGGGATTTTTTCCCAACACGGAGTCTAACCTCGACCGGAGCAGGTTGAGGGTGACTATTAATAATTTTATGAACTTTTATTAAAGGTACATTCAGTAAACACGCGGATGGAATTTTCTATCTTTTGAACTGGTGCTTGGATTAAAAATATAAGGGCACCATTGAATCCTCAGTACCGGTATTCACTTAAGAGAGGCTTAACTTCGACCGCAGTTGGTTGGGTGAAAAAGTTATTTTTTGTGACTTTTAAAGAAATAATAAAATAACATTGAGGTTGTTATTTTATTCTTTTTTTCCCAACCACCTGTTGAGCAGCGGTGGTGGGGACTGCGGAGGTAGTCAGACATTAGAATGGGATATTAAATGCTTTGTTACACTTTGGTTGTGTAACCACCCCTCATTTAATTAATAAGGAACATTAATTACGTCAATTAATTAATCTCGTTAATTCCTTAGTTTGTTACTCACCCTTTCTCCACTCTATTTAAGTGAGGCTCAGGGTGAAGTTTTGACATGGAATTACCAAGCAAGGAACCTCTGGTGAAGTGATGTGATGCCTTCCACCAATAGAGATGGAAGCTCGGTCGGCAATGAACTGGGAGCGACGAATGTCGGCGACTTCATAAAAGCATGGATTATACTCCCACCACCACCATGACTCCAACAATTCTTGAGGTAGGGGTTTAAGTGCTCTGATTTTCCCCCTATTCTGTTATTTAAAAATATAATGAACACGGACCAACCGACTAACGGTTTGATCGGCATCTCATCTTTTCATACAGGTGGTTGTTGTGGGTTCTTAAATTTGGGGGTTATTCTTCCTTTTTGATTATTACACTTCCTCATGTCTAATTCTAACACGAAGGGCGCAGTTTGAATCCAACAAGTCTCGGACCCTCTGCTAAACTTTTCCTTGGTGCGTTCTTCAGGGTTAAACAATGAACACGGAGACAAGGAGTATTTGAGGGTCGTGCAATGACAGCGGCATCTCGGGAGGACCGTAGGCACATCTGGAATGAATAATGTACCACTAGAGCTCACCTGATGGCTCATGGAAGGTTCGTCAGTGCAACATCAGCGCGACGGCATTGGCAACTGGTGCCGGAAGTGAAGGCGGTGTTCGGCACTCATCGGTCGCGGTGGAAGAGCGACGCCGTGGCGGCCAGACAGGCGGCCGGCAGCAGTCGGCTGCGAAGGTGGAGTCAGCGCGCCATTGTGCTCCGCGTTGAAGGAAGTCACGGCGTAGCTGGAAGGGGACCTACTCTTGTGGGTCCCACGGGTGATGAGGTGGCGCCACCTGGCACCACCCTTTAATAAATGGTACGGCTCTTTGTGTCATTTAGGAGGCACACGGCATGACCCCCGTGCGGGTCGCCCAAGCCAGTGGTCTGGGCCGGTCCACGGCCCAGGCCGATTCGGGCTGGGCCATTCTGCGGCCCAGGCCGATTTGACCCGGACCGGGTCGGGTCGATCCGACTGGGTCTTCCCGGACCCAGACCCCTCTTGAGCCCTGATACAAATAAGTGGATGTATTTGTCGAACCTGACGTCTGTTTGATGAACCGTCTATAGAGTTTGGATCCTTCAAGCGAGACGGTCCTTTTGAGATATACCATGAGAGTTTTGGAAAAAGTTGGAGTATGGCTAGGTTGGATCGACTATGAATCCAACCTGGACCTCAGCACTAAAATACAAATAATATACATACTGGGTATCCAGTTTATGCGTCGTCTGTTGCTTTGGAACCCTTATGACATGAAGGATCAGGGGGTATCTTCTTTGTGGGTCTTCGTGTCAGTTGAAATATGACTGATGTCTTGAGGAGCGGTTTCTCCCAGAAACAAGCATTCTATGAGCAGGAATCCTGTGATCGGCTGAGACATGAAGAATGAAGAGTGATTTTTTGTGAATCAGCACCCACTGATTCTGTGTGAATCAGAACCCAACAATTCTATCTAAATCAGAACCCAGTGATTCTGTGTGAATTAGCACCCAGTGATAATGTGTGAATCAGCACGCAACGATTTTGTGTGAATCATCACCCATCAATTCTATGTGAATCATCACCTAGCTATTCTGTGTGAATCAGCACCTATTAATCCAGTGGCTGGAAGTGAGGCAGATATTAGAGACAGATCATACGGAGTTTAGTACTAAGAGATCATGTGTGGGTCAGCACCTAGATATCCTGTGTGGATTAGCACTGAGTGATCCTGTGTGGATCAACAGTACGTGGCCCGATGAGGACCATCCTTAGAGCATCCCATCGTGGATCAGCGACATACCAATATTATGTGGGTCATATCTTGTGTGGGTTAGCTCTCAAAAATCCTGTGTGGGTCAGCGCATACCAATACTATGTGGGTCAGATCCTATGTGGTTCTTACAGGGGTTAGTACCTATCAACTCTGGGCGGGTCGAATCCTGTGTGGGTATTGTGAGGGATAGTACCTACCGATCCTCTGTGGGTCAAACTCCGTATGGTTAGCAGCATTTCCTCTTGATAGAATAAGATGATCTAGCTTCGGGAATAATCATTTGTACTTATATACTTCACTTATACCTAGTTTGAGCTATGTTTATTACTTGTTCTTTGTAATTGAGATCATTATTTTTGGTTTTCCTTTGTTGAATTTTGAGAGACCTTCGGGGGTCTCGGGGTCCCTAGTGGGTATTGTTATACTCACCCCTGCATAGGATTCGCCAACACCTTATTGTGTCTAGTGAAGATGATGAGCAACTTGGTTGAGACTTGAGGGATCCATGACCAGGCGGTACACGGAGGAGATTGGCAGACATGGAGAGCAGTGGAGACTAGTTATACCTACCCTTCAGGTAGGATCCTCGGTGGAGGATTCCAGGAGCTATTTTTTTCTATTTTAGTTATACCCTTCAGTTGGGATTTTATTCTGGACCGTTTACATTTAGTACATATCCATACACTCATTTCTGGTATCTAGTGTGGTTGCACCTTACTCTTCCATTGTGTTTCACTTGCTTGGATCTGTGTGTACCGGTTTTGAGGAAATGCCTTCCCTTTTTCGGGAAATTACTTTTTGGTGCTAGTCGCCAACCCTTGTACTTTAGAAGGTGGGCTTGGGGTAGTCATGGCACGGGCCCCGAGGGATGGGTCTTGACAAAGTGGTATCAGAGGAGCTAGTTCTAACAAAGAACTAGGACACTAATCTTTTCAATAGATCAATAGTGTTAAGTGTTTTGAGTGTGGTTTTTTGTTCAGGGAGTCGAGTGTTGGTGCGGCGGTCGATGTATCCATACACCAGGACCCTGAATTATGATTTCTGACTAAGTACACAAAAACATTTTTTGCGTGTGTTTTGAAAATGTTGTTTTTCTTTTGATCTATTTGAGTCAACTCACCTTGTATAACTTATTAATTGTGGCACTCTTTTTTCTTTACAGGATGTTTCCGGGTAAAAATATAGCCAAGATTACAGTGAAAGATCATGATGATGGCCCACCGAGCGATGAGGTGTTGGTGAAGGGCCCTCTTATAGTGATAGAACCTTCAGGTGGTGTACCAGCAGCACCACCACTCAGAGGGTAGCAGTTTCAACCAGCCCCACTAGTATACTGTGCACACCGACTGAGCGTGTTGTACGAGTTCCAGAGATAGAGGTCTCCAAGGTTTTGAGGAGAGACATATCCCCAAGCAGCTTAGGACTAGTTGGGGGATATGGCATGGGTTTTCGCTTGGTCGAGACACTAGCAGACCAGATAGTGATCCTAGCTGCTAGCCTCTTTCATGGCTCTGTAGGGAAATGACAGGGTTTAGATTACCCTGATCATACGATGAGGTGACTTTTCTGTGGATAGGCTTTAGAACCTTCCTCAAGGAAGGGTTATCTTACCATAAAAAGCTAAGGGGTATGTGTTCCCAAGATCATCTACATCTTCAATAGGATGACTTGTTGGTAGTTGAGTATTCATCGAGGCGTACCGACCATTCCAAGTACTCACTGAATATGATATGAAAACTGCTTCAGGGATCGGTCCTCTGGGTGAGATGTGCTTAGGGACATCTGAGTTGGCACTATTTTTTTGTGCATTCTTACTTATGTTAGGGTGCTAGGGAGAACCTTTGTGGTTGAATGTTATTTGGATGAGTAGATACAGCCAGTAAATGTTAGCAGTGGGAATGCAGGAAAACGACATCAGTCCTAGAGACTTGGACTTGTAAAATGTTTCATAAAGATGAAGTGATAGGGTTAGATGAACTTTTAGGGAAATAGATGTGAAAGTGGAGCTAGGATAGTAGGAGGAGGTGGTAAAAATTTCGACATAATGCAACCACCACCCTAATGTGGTCCCCACCAGGCTCAATGAGCTAGAGGACAGGGGAAGGGAGTAGCTGCATGTAGTAAAGGAGTGTGACCCAAGGGCTCCAGGAATGATTCTAGGTATAGTCAGTGTCTACTAATAGCTGTTGTATTAATAGACATAGGTACTAATCATTACTTCTTGTCAAAAATATTTTTCAAGACCTGGAGTTTTCGGTTAAACTGTTGACTAGACCCTTACATATGGAGATACCTATGGGAGGAAACTCGATAATCACACTTATGTCAATGGTGTGATTTGACCCTTGAGGTGAGAGTTTCAGTTGGAACCTCTTGGTGGCAGTATCGATGCCTTACGACGTTAGTTTAGGTATGGACTGGTCATCCATAGTTTATACTCAGATTGACTATTTTAGGAAAACGTATGTTGTATATCTCCATCATTGGAATGGGGTTTTCCTTGGTCGGAAAAAAAAAAAGGAAACCCAGTAAGCATAGGATAAACTCATGCATTGGTGGGTGCAGCCGATCACTCTTGATTCGGCCATCCTTACTCTTGTGGCAGCAGGAGTTTTTATTTTTCAATTCCCAACAGTAGTGGAAGGGTGTGGGAACACCATTTCTAAAGATGTTTCTAGGATTAACTCCTCACAGGGAAAGGTACTTATGCTTTTACTTGTACCCTAGGACGGCACCGATATCTACAACTTTATATTGGATGGCTCCCACGGAGGTTCGGAATCTGAGAATTTCATTGGGGTACTTGTAAATGAAGGGCTTAATAAGACCCAGTGTTCGAGGTTATATGTGGAGTATTGGCACTTTAACCAAGTGGCCTTGGAGAATGAGTACCCACTAATAAAGGGTCGATGGGAACATAAATCAGTCAAAAAGTGGTATCCTTTCGCATTGATGGAAAGGTGCCCATAGGCCTTTCAGTAGTTGAGACAACGAGATAGTTGGAGTTTCTCCAAAATTATGACTTTGAGATATTCTACACTCTTGGGAAGGGGTACGTGGTGGCAGACACGCTTAGCAGGAGGTCTAGTTTACAGCTTCTAAGTGAGGTGGCAGAGCAGCTAGCCGCATTACAGATTTCCTTCATGGACAGTGATGGAATATCTTATCTTCTATCTCTGACTATCACTCCCCCACTTCTTCAGTGAGTTCGGGAGGCACAGATTGGAGATGTAGATTGTGAGGCTCGACGTGATCAGATATCCTCATGACCGGATCCTGAAGGATTTTTTAAAGGTGGGTATAATGTCTTTCTTTTCATAGGATGCACCATGGTACCAATGATACTACAAGAGGAGGTGTTGAGGGAGTTCCACACATTCCCTTTGGTGGTACATCCTGGTATGGAAAAGCTGTATCAGGACCTCTAGCATCACAACTAGTAGCCAGGGATGAAGACTGCACAGAGCCAGTATAATTTTTATGCCAACAAGAGATGGATACCCTTAGAGCTCAAGGATAGACACCATGACTTCATACGGGTCTCACCCCGACATGTACTGTAGAGATTTGGCTGAGGCAGCAAGCTATCTCTAAGGTTCATCGGGCCTTTACAGATTTTCAGCAGAGTTGGTGAGGTGGCATACTGCCTAACTCTTCCCCCATAGATGCACCGAGTTCATAATGTTTCCCGTGTGCCATAGCTGAGGATATATGTGCATGATTCATCGCACGTTATCGACTACGGAGAGCTGGACTTTGATGATGGGGAGACTTTTATGGATTTCTCGATGGAGATAGAGAATCGACAGGAGTGGGTCCTTTGTGGGTGGTCGATTCCTTGGGTGAGAGTTTGTTGATAGCATGGGGATCTCCAGGAGAGCCCAAGGGAGCAGGAGACTCGGATTCATGCTCAGTACCCCCATTTGTTTGATTTTTCCTTATTTTGGATTTCAGGGATGGAAATCCCTAAGGTGGGGAGAATGTAATGTCCTAGAATTTTTGTATAATTTTTTTTATTATATGAAAAAAATTTGAGACCATGAAATCTGACAGCACGTGATTCCGAGGTCCAGAGTTCCCAGAATGGTCCATCAAAAATAGTAAATCTTTAAAAAATACACATGAGAAGTTTTCCTAAAAAATTGGAATAACTCTTAAACGGGTGCCTAGATCAGAAATATGAGGACACTGTTGTGTTCAGGATGGCGGGTTTACCCTAGGCGCGACTTAAGTTTAGTCAGCGCAGGGCTCCAATGAGAAAACCCAAAAATGGCATAACTGTAAATAAAAATATTAAATAAAATTATTTTATTTTTCAAATTATTATAACTCATGAATGGTAACTCAAATTAAAAATTTGATTCCATCGCTGAACTCATGAGGTTATTCTTTCCTTAGGAAGATACTAACATTGGACGGTGCGATCCACCAGTGGAAGTTAGTTTTTGGCTATAAATAAAATAATTAAGTGACAATTATTTTATTGTAAAATCTTTAATTTCTAAATGGTAACTCGGATTGAAAATAATAGAGTACCATTGAGCTCGTGAGGGCGTGTTCCCCTTAGGCAGATCCTAACCTCGACCAATGCAGGTCGAGGGTGACGGTTAATAATTTTATGAACTTTTTTAAATGTACGTTCAGTAAACGCGTGGGCAGAATTTTCTATCTTTTGAAGCGGTGCTCTGATTAAAAATCTGTAGGCACCATTGAACCCATAGTGCTAGGATTCGCTTAAGGTAGGCTTAACTTCGACCGCAGTTGGTTGGGTGAAAAAGATAGTTTTTGTGACTTTTAAAGAAATAATAAAATAACATTGAGGTTGTTATTTTATTCTTTTTTTCCTACTTCCTGTTGAGTAGTGATGGTGGGGACTGTGGAGGTAGTCAGACATTTATTATGGGATATTAAATCCTCAGTTACACTTTGGTTGGGTAAACACCCCTTGTGTAATTAATGAGGCACATAAATTACATCAATTAATTAATTGCATTAATTCCTCAGTGCATTACTCACCATTTCTCCCATCTATTTAAGTGAGGATCGGGGTGAAGTTTTGACATGGATTCACTAAGCATGAAACCTCTGTCGAAGTGATGCGACACCTTCCACCGATGGAGAGGGAAGCTCAGGCGGTAACGAACCGGGAGTGATGAACGTCAGTGGCTTCATCAAAGCACGGATTCTCCTCCCAACACTGTGACGACTCCAACGATTCTCAAGGTAGGGGTTTAAGTGCTTTGATGTTCCCTCTCTTCAGTTCTTGAAAAATATTATGAACATGGACCAACCGACTAATGGGTTGATCTGCATCTCATCTTTTCATGTGGGTGGATATTGCGGGTTCTTAAATTTGCGGGTTATTCTTCCTTTTTGATTATTACACTTCCTCATGTTTAAAACGCTAACGCGGAGGGTGTGAGCCTAATCCAACAAGGTCCAGACCCTCCAATAATGTTTTCCTTTGTGCGTTCTTTGGGGCAGAACAACAAACATGGCGACAAGTCATATTTGAGGGCTGCCCAATGACGGCGTCATCCCGGGAGGACTGTAGCCACATCCGGAATGAAGAACGGACCACCGAAGCTCACTCGGTGGCCTGTGGAAGGTTTGTAAATGCATCACCGGCACGGTATCATTGGAAACCAGCGGCCGGTACTCACCGGCTATGGTGGAAGAATGGCGCCGCTTGGTGCCACAGTGGTCAGACGGGCAGTCGGCCACAGAGGTAGAGGCGGTGCGCCATCACGTGATGTGTTGAAGGAAGCCGCGGTGGAGCTGGTAGGGGACCCCCTCCTGTGGGTCCCGTGGGTGACAAGGCGGCGCCACCTGGCGGCACCCATTAATAAATGGTATAGATATTTTAGCCATTCGAGAGGTAGACCATGAGACCCATGTGTGGGTCACACCAACCAACGGGTTGGACCGCCCGGTGGTCCGCGCCGGGTCAGACTCGGACTGGGTCGGGTCGGCCCAGGCCGAGTTGGTCGGGACCCCTCTCGAGCCCTGATATTCCCAAGTGACTATGTCTTACGAACCAGATGTCAATTTGACAAAATGCCTATGTATTTGGGATCCTTGGAGTGAGACAGTCCTTTTGAGATACTCCACGATAGTTTTGGAGAAAGTTGGAGTACAGCCGGGTTGGATTGACTATGAATCCAACATGGGTCTCACCACTAAAATGCCAATAACTTGCATACCAGGTGTCCATTTGACGCGCCGTCTGTTGCGTTGGAACTCTTATGACATGAAGGATCAGGGGGTATCTTATTCATGGGACTTCATGCCACATGAAATATGACTGATGGCTTGAGGAGTAGTTTCTCCCATAAACAATCCTTCTATGAGCAGGAATCATGTGAGCGGCTGAGACTTGAAGAATGAAGAGTGATTCTATGTGAATCAATAACCAGTGATTATGTGTGAATTAGATCCCAATGATTCTGTTTGAATCAGTACCCAACAATTCTGTGTGAATCAGCACCCAGTGATTCTGTGTGAATAAGCACCCAGTGATTCTATGGGAATCGGAACCCAGCAATTCTGTGTGAATCATCACCTAGATATTATATGTGAATCATCACCTATCAATCTAATGGTTGTCAGTGAGGTGGAGGTTGGAGATAGATCATATGAAGGTTAGTATCGAGTGATCCTTTATAGACCAACACCTAGAGATCTTGTGTGGATCGGCACTGAGTGATCTTGTGTGGATCAGCAGTACGTGACTCAAAAAAGACCATCCTTAGAGCGGCCCATCATGAATCAGTGGAAGGCCGATCTTATGTGGGTCAAATCTTGTGTGGGATAGAGCTCAACGATACTATGTGTGTTAGCACATACTGATCTTGTGTGGGTCAAATCTTGTGTGTATATTACGGGGGTTAGAACCTATCAACTCTGGGAGAGTCAGATCTTGTGTGCATCTTGCAGGGGTAAGTACCTACTGATCCTGTGTGGGTCAGACTCTGTATGGTCAGCAACAGTACCTATTGATATAATAATATGATCTAGCTTCGTGACTAATCATTTGTACTTCTATACTTCACTTATACCTGGTTTGAGTTTTTTCTATTGCTTGTGCTTTGTGATTGAGATCATGCTTTGTGGTTTTCCATTGTTGAATTCTAAGAGACCTTTGTGGGTCTTGGGGTCCATACTAGGTATTGTTATAATCACCCCTATATGGGATTCTCCCACACCTTGTTGTGTCTAGTGCAGATGACGAACAGCTTGGATAAGACTTGAGGGAGTCAGGACCATGCATTACACGGAGGAGATTGGCTGACGTGGAGAGTAGTGGGGATGAGTTGTACCTGCCCTTCAGGTAGGATCCTCGATGGACGATTCAAGGAGTTGTTTTCTATTTTTTTCAATTTTAGTTATACCTTTTAGTTGGGTTTGTATTCCATCCCCTTTACATTCAGTACTTATCCTTACGCTTAGTTGTGGTATCTAGTGTGGTTTCACCTTACTATTTTGTTGTGTTTCTCTTGTGTGTGTGTGTGTTATAGGTTATGAGGCAATGCCTTCCCTTTTTCAGGAAATTCCTTTCTGGTGCTAGTCGAAAACCCCTGGGCTTTTGAATGTGGGCTTGGGTTAGTCACAGCATAGGCCTCGGGGGATGGGTCGTGAAAAAACTTATGAACCTAAATGTGTTCTAACTATAAATCCTAAAACCCTTAAAACACATCCTATAGAAATAATTATAAGAAACCTATATGAATGAGTTATAACTAGAAAAAGTATAGGAAGTCTTTTTTATTTTTATTTTTTTCCAAACTATAACCTTAAACCATAGAAAAGGACTTGGGTGTTGATATTTTAGTGGTTTTTATGAAATAACTAAACCATTTCAAAAGGAACAAGGTATGAGAGATAGACCTTCTAATTTTTTCAATTATTGAAACTAAGTGGGTATTTAGAAATGATCATGATGATCAAGGTGTGTCATTAGGAATAAGTCTAGATATGTTTCCAAAGGTTATAACCAATAATAAGGAATAGATTATAGAGAAACCTTTTCCTTAGTGTCTAGGTTTGATTAATTTGAATACCTTTAGCTTATGCATCATATATAGATATTAAATTATATCATATAGATGTAAATCTACTTTTCTAAATGGATTTTTAATGGAGGAAGTATATGTTGAGAAACCTACAATATTTAAAGACCCTCATTTTCAAAATTTTATTTTTAAACTTACTAAAGATTTGTATGGTCTCAAACAAGAAGCTAGAGCTTGGAATGAAATACTAAGTTCATTTATTTTATCAAATGGTTTTATTGTGGTTTTGGAAGACCCCACTATATTTAAGAAAAAATTCCTAAAAGATATTTTACTTATGAAGATATAGGTTAATGATGTTATTTTTGGTTCCACAAATCAAAAACAATGTATTGACTTTTTAGATATCATGTAAAACTAATTTGAAATGAAAATGATGGGATAGTCAAACTATTTCCATAGATATAATATTTACCAAAATTGTTTTTGTAATTTTTTAAACAAATTTAAATACATACATTAATTATTAAAAAAAATTGAATTGAAAGAAGTAAGACTTATTCAACTCCTATGAGTTCTGAAATTAATATTGACTTGCATGAAGCTGGAAAACTCCTTGAAAATGAACTGTATGGAGTAATAATTGGGATTTTGATGTATCTAATTGTAAGTATAGTTGATATTATATTTTTAGGTTTTTTATGTGAAATATTTCAAGAAAACCCAAAGGAATCTCATTTGACATCTTCCAAAATAATTTTAATGTATTTAAAAGGAATAACATATTTATCATAAATTTTTTCAAATACTTCTGATTTTGACCGAAATTTATATTCTGATACTAATTTTGTTAGTTCTATACTAGATAAAAAAAAGTACTTTCAAGGCCAATAACTTTTTAGAAAAATCTATATTTTCTTTTTCAAGTAAAAAAGAAACATTTTTTGTATTATCAATTGTTTAATATGAGTAAATTATAGCTAGTAGTTGTAATACTCAGGTGTTATAGATGAAACACACCCTAACAGACTTTAGATTTAATTTTAATTATTCCCCAATGAAATGTAATATCACTAGTATTATCAACATTTCTAAAAATATAATAAGTAATTCAAGGAGAAATCATATTAATTTGATATATAATTTCTTAATAAATTGTTTTCAAAAGGGTGATATTTCTTCAGAATTTATTTGTACTAAAAATTAATTATTAGATGTATTTTACAAACCATTTCATATTATTCTATTTGATTTTATGAAAATTTAATTGGGTTTATTTTATTTTAAATGATTTCATTTCAATTTTTAGTTTTAATTTTATGTTTATTTATTTATTTATTTTATATCATATGATATATTTTCATTTCCATATTTTTGTTTAAAGTGTCATCTTTATCTATATAATAACAAATTAACATGTGAACCTAACTTGTTTTAGATTATTAATTCTTTATTTTTTCATGTATCCCCTATAATAAGACTCTGTGTATTCTAATAAAAAATAATTAGTCACTTGAAATCTCTAAACCATCACAAATCACATAAACTATTCTCTTCTAAATTCAAACCCTCAATTCCCTAACCAAATACATTTAACCTCAAGCCATGTATTTCTCATTTATAATGGGAAAGTAAAATAGATATTAATAGTGTGTATTGGGAAGTTAAAATGTGATGAATGTTTTTTAAAAATTTCTAATTGTAAAGGCTATCAATTTTCTTGGCTTGATTACATGGATTTGTTACTGAAGAAAGTGTTGAACCTCCAAGGATGGGAGTTTGTACTTGAAAATAAGAGAACAAAGTTATTTAATGAGAATGAAGTTAATAAGTTCAGTAAAAATGATGAGATCAACTTTAAACATACATAATATTTGGTCATATCAAAAGTCATTAGTAAGAAATTTTTAAAATCATCATAGAGTTTATTGAAGTTCTTCACTACCCACATAAAGGAAACTTCAAGTTCAGTTTAATTCTAGTTAGCATAGATGATATATGACTAAATGAGATAATAATGTCTCCTATTAAAAATCCTATAGTATATAAATATCATGTCAATGATTTAGAATTTTTTATAATAATTTTGGTTAATATTATTCATACAAATATCATTTGGAGGAATGGTGAGTTTTAGAAAATTCTTCTGCCCAATATTCATCTTCTCTATATATTGCTAGTTGAGAAGGAATTAGACCTATCAAGGTATATCATTAGGTATATTTACTTTTCTATCCAAAAATCATGCATTTTATATCCTTATAGCAAAATGAATACCTTGTTTTTTGAGAAAGCTAAAGTAGATCTCAATGAAGTTAAAGAAACTAAGTCTCATCCACTGAACACTCTTAGAGTTGGGATAGTTAAGAAAATTGACTATTTTTGGAAAAATTCTTTATGGAATTTTATTCTCATTGGTGGTAAATAAATATAATAAATCCATGCTCAATATGAGTGGGGAAATCCAACTATTAATTAAAGGTATAATGATATTGTGGGAGTAAAAATTTAGAAGGAATCATCTACATTTTCTCTTCAAATTCCCTTTAACAAATTCACTTTTCCTTTCTATGTGAATGATACTTGTGATGGTGGAAGAGCCAGGAATCAAGGTGAATAATGGATATTCTCAAGAAAACAACTATAAGAACTAATATTTTTGATTTATATGGCACTTAACATTCCTTTTCTCTTCCTAAACTTAGTAATTTTTTTCCTGTCACTACCTATTTAAATCCTAACACTAAAAAATAATACTAATATATATTTCTATTGTTATATGTTTTTATAATCTTACAAAGAGAAATTTTACTTTTATTCTTTAAATTAATTAATTTCAAGACTTTTTTTATTTTGTTTTATTTTTTTCTTACCTTTCAATATTATTTTCATATTCTTTGTTTTTTCTTTATTTTTTCAATTAAATTCCAAATTATGTTTAATTTGGTACTTCATATTCTTCAAATCCATTCTTTATTTTGAAATATTTAATGTGTTATATCACTCTAATTGTTATACTTTTTTGATATCATAAAAATTTATAGAAGAGTGTCAATACAAAATTTCATATTTTACCCTTTATTCTATAAAATAAAACCTAATAGGATTTTATATCATTTCTATGATCCAATTTGTAAAATTTTCTAGTTAATTTAACATGATTTTTTTGTCATCAAAAAGTATGATGTTGTTGACCATAATATGTTTTCCAAAATATTTCAATATTTCATATGTTTTAATGATCATAAAATCCCCATTTGTTTTACAGATAAACTATTCTTAAGTGTTTTTATTAAATTATGCTTTTTCTCAAGTAAAATATTATTTCAAAATATTTTGGTTAAATATGTATTTTTTGAGTTCAAAAAAATTTCTAAGGAAAATACCATATGAGCTAATAAATTATCATAGGAGGTGATAATTTAGCATATGTGCTATTATTTTTCATATGCTATTAGGAAACCTACTTTCTATCAGAGGAAATCATCTTATAGATATATATATACATCTTCATAGTGTATTTTTTACTCCATAAAAATTAAATTATCCTATAAAAGTTTTACATGTGAAAATAATCGTATGGGGAAGAGGAATATCTTATAAGTTGTGCTTTTGTAAAATTCATTTATTATAAGAAGATCAAATTATTATACGAAGATATTTTTTCCTACAAGATTAGAAATACATAAGTTTGATATTAAATAAAGAAAATATCATATGAAGTGTATAATTTTTTTACACAAATCAAAAACATTGTACAGGGATATAAATTATCTTGAAGAATAGTGTTTGCAGATCATTAATCCTATGGAAATCAGATTATCTTATGAAAGGATGAAATATAACACACAATAGCTTATATTATAAATTTAAACATCTTTTTTAAAGTAAAAATACTCATTGAATATTCAATTTCAGCATTTCAATATATTTTATGAAGTTTTAAAGACAAAAATGATTGAAAAGGGATATAATACACTTTTAATCTATTATCATTCAAAGTAAGCATTTAAAGATTACGTATTCACTCTTTTGGAGAATTTCTTACTGTTGTAGGAACTCAAGTAAATTCCACATATACTTTTATTTTTATATAAAATTGTTATTTTTGGATAAGAAAAGGTGAATTAAATAATATTTTTATTTCTAAAAATTCTTATAGTTCCAATGAAGACCAAGGTTACAGTCAATAGTGATCTTTTTTATTGCCATTTTTTGGAATCAAAGGTCACATGTGAGAACAGGGCTTGTCTTTCTAGATTATTTTTTCTGCTCTTAAAAGTTGGAATATAAATTTATTTTAGAATTACATAATCAAAAATATATAAACACAAATAAATCAATAACACTCAAAGAATAGAGTACTCTCTGAAGAGAGAAATTTATACTTTGCTCTCCTGTGTATAAAAACTATTCATTTTTTTCTAAAAATAAAAAAATGTTACTGATATTCCTTAAATAACATATCTTTTATAGTTGATAGATCTTTTAGAGATGATCGTTGAAGTATTATTATTTTTCTCAAAGAACCTATCATCTTTTTTTATTTTCTTCTTGCAACTATGAGCTGAATCTATATTTCTATTATACATATTTATCTTGTATAAAGTAAAAAATCCTTGTTATGATTGTGTGATGGTAATTGTTAGGTATTTTAAAAATTTATATCCCAATAAAATATATTGGTACCTTTTTATAAAAAGTTTTAGTTTCTTTTTCTCAACTATCTAGGTCCCTCATAAAAGGAATTATATAGTGTAAATCACCAAGCTTGTTGAGAGAGAATTTTTGGAGTGCACTATGGGATTTGTGTTCCACAAAATATTATAAATCATATGTACTCTATTTTTTGTGATTATTTATAATATCTATCTCATACAAGAATAAAGAGTGGTTTGATGGATTATTTTAAATAAAGGTTAAAATTTAAAAAACTCAATTCACCCCCCCCCCCCCCTGAGTCATTATGTAACTCCCTCTGTATCAAGATTAGTTCTCTCAATCCCTTCCACAGCCATGATACAACACATGATATATCATATCATAATAATTAAATCTATCATAGCCACATAATCTTCATAATATATTCTCTACCACATACTATATCCCAAATTCATGTCACATTTCAATTATAGTAGGTTATTGTGAACTTAAAGTAAATCAACCTTGTTCCCTCCACCTACCATGTACAACCCCCCACCATATCTCATCATACCAGTACCTCATAGGGTCTTCTAGTAAACCATAGGCTATAAAAAATAATCATACCTTATTCAATCCATTACAGTTAATAGTGAACCTAAAATATAGAGATAGGAAGAGAGAGTTGTCATCCATTCATCCCCTTAATAACCTCGATATATGGGGAAAACAACCTAAACCTAAAACATTTGGGAATCATCAAGGATATCTTACTAAGGTGGGGTGAATATAGAAATCATAAGAAAAAAATAAATCATATATATCCATAATCAATTCCTTCATAAAGGTTCCACACAAAAATACCACTACAACACTACTATAGTCACTAAATCATCATCCACTCATGCTAACATCACTGTCATTACTAAACCACTAAACTAATCCCACTTCTCAGAAAAAACATCCCAAAAAAGAATCTATGATTACCAATTTAATCAAATCCTTTTAAAAAATTATAGAAATATCATTTAACATCCATGTTATATTAATTATTTTGTTTAATTCTGTATTTAAAGACAAAAAATCTATATCCAATAGCCACTTTAAGTCCAACCATTACCCTTTCTTTTCAATTGTTAACATTTCATTTACAACCCAAACTTATTCAATTCCAATCCAAATTAATTTATAGTTCATCATTACCATTAAAATTCAGTTACTACCAATATACTATAACACCATCACCACACCACAAAATGTGACACAGTATAACCATGAAAATTTTACCTTTTTTCACTCAACTAACCATACCATTTTCCCACATCAAAAAACACATCCCCTATTTCTATTTGGTGAAATTCAACTACATCCCCACTACACAATCCATGCAAACAGTCCATAAGAAATCACAACTTCTCATTACCTAAAATACACAATCACAACATTATAAAAAATGGAATTCAATACCAAAAATCACCCAAACCAACATTAATCACCACCACACTTCCTCTTTGGGGAAGGATTTTAGAATAGTTAAAAATTTATAATCATTTACTTCACAAAACTAGTTCATTAATTCATTTAAGTTGTTGTCCTTTTATAAAAGTAAATCTCATCATTTTAAATTCCCCATGGTTCAATAAATCACAGTAACAATATAAATTTCAATGTAAACTATAAAATAATATCAATCACATAATAAACATTAATAAATCAATGAAATTAATGAATATAATGATCACCCATTCCTTTTAATTTAGTAAAATTCACCTTATTTAGTTAAACCAATTCATATCATCTATCCAATGAAAGAAAGATCGTGCTAATTCCATAATTTACACATAAAATAAGAGATTTCTCTAATCCCCTACCTCAATAGATGCTTTAAAATATGTTATGTAAAATAAAGAAGAAGAGATGAATACAAGACCATAAAAACACAATGGAATCCAAAATCAACCTAAAACATGACTATTCCTCATAAAAATTAATCCCTAATGTACTCTAGATCTAACTAGCACTACATATAAGGATCCCCAAAGGAACAATGATAGGAAAATCAATAGAGAGAGTGTAACAACTCACCTTCAATCACCAACAATCAATATCCAAGTAAAATGATCAAATACAAGTAAATAGAGGTTGATAGGTATCCTAAAAACACTCTTGAATTTATTAAGATTTGAGAGAAATAATATAAACTGAATGGAGTTCCAAGGGTCCATCAAATTTATAACCAATATTGAAAAATAGAATACCTCAATGAAAGGGATATGATTCATGTTGTAATAGAATTATTTCATGTGAATCTTGGAAATCATTTCATGGTCAATAACTAAATCTGATAAAAGCAAGGTATGACTATGGTGTAAGGACTATCTTCATGGTGCAACATCCAAACTCCTAAACCAAACCATGGTTCATAATGAGAACAATGTTGTAGCAAACCCAAAATAAAAGAACAACTGAAATCACATATTCCAGACTCTATGATATAGTGATGAGGAGCACACCACAATCATGACCTCCCTTCCACCATGATAAATCCTCAGATCTAGACCATGGTTCTTCTAAGGGACATCAATGTTGGGAACCTCAAAATGGATAAACTCCCAAACTTAGCACATTGGGCTTCCAGGCTATAACTAGGGAAAGAATGACATAGTATATCTTTTTATTGACATTTTAGGATCCAAAAAAATCCCCATGCCACAAGAATACTTAAAATAGTATAACTAAGGAGTTCCACCTTCAAACATATATAACATGGCTCAAATGCTAAAAACCACAACCATTAACCTCCATGGAATAGCTCAAACCATCACATCATAAAACTGAACTTTAGTAGAAATCTCAACTTAAACAGCATCTTTCCTCAAACTTTTTCCTGGCATCTCAAATACCAAAAACACACAAAGTAATGGTTTAAAGATTTCTAATCCACTACATTATATGCCTATCAAATGATACTCATCCCCAATAATCAAAACCAACCCCAAAATAAATATTAAACCATTGAATACTAAATTACTCCCTAATGATATATCTCTTAATCATGATAATATCATCACCAAGACATTAGAATCTTGGCGAAACAAATAATCTCAAAATATTAACATCAATTTAAGCATTTCATCATTAAGAAAAATAATATTAAAAAAATAGAGATATTGAGGACACAATTATAACTCATACACCCATGTACTCACCTACAAACCATTATGTCTCTATAAAACATCAGCCAAAGGGATAACACACTTGTATAACACCTTCTTCATATGGTCCTAAATATTGACTAGTCGCTCCAAGAATGTCACGTTATCTTTGATATAACCACACCTAATAAATTACATGGAAGTCACAATGATGATACCATTGAAGATTAAATTCATGGATGATGTCATGGATCCTATCAAACTTTGTAGGAAGTTCCAAATGATATACTACCTAACTAATACACTCTAATACCTACAAAATAATGATAAATCGGGGAGATATAATACTCACTTGGATGATTATTCACTAACTTTAATAAGAGGAAACCCTCAAGAACACATGGTCACCAACCTCAAACTCCAAAGGTCTCCTCCTATAACTAGAATAAGTAATATGGTGATTCTTCACCATCTTTATGAACTCTTATAACAGCTGGATCTTATTTATCATGATTTTAACCACATCTAGACCAAGTAATATTGTCTCCTCAACCTTGGTTTACACAATAGATATTGATAAGGTCACTCATATAGAACCAAAAATAGATCCATGACAATATATGAGTTATATGTGTATTTATAAGATAACTAGGTTAAGGAAAAATGATTTACCCAAGATTAACTAAAATACAAGATGCAAGTATGCAACATATCCTCTAGTTTCCTGATAGTATTCTCGATATACACATTGAATTGGGGATGGAAAAAAGTATTAAGTTGTAACTATGATAAAAAAGAACATTATAATCCTATCTGGAGTCATGTGGTAAAATGATAATCTCAATCAAAGATAATTATTCTTGGTTCCCTGTAAAGCCACACTACCTCATCCACATATCACCTCAATAGAACATCCACAACTCCTGACTCCATGATCACTAAGAAGTGGGTTGACATCATCTACCAATCTATGATTACCCATATATAATCACATCCTTCTTTTTCTTGAGGAAATCTAATGAAAAAAACCATCGAGATGTCCTCCCATTTCTACTTAGGGAATATAATGGCTACAAAAGATTGATAGGGACATGATTCTATTCCTTCACCTACTAGTAAATCATACACAATGACATGGACTCCACTACCAATCACCTCATCTCAATCCATAAAATATAACTCCTCATGGACTAATACTTCATGGAAATACCTGGAATCACTACTAATGTTGAGTTATAGAACTCATGGAGAACCTATCCCCATGCACTGCTAATGGAATAAACAACCTACCATGAAACAGTATATAATGTCAGTCATCCTCCAACCATCCCTCTGGAGTATCGCCATTGATGGAACAGTCCCATATCAAATTTACCTCTAAGTCTCCCCACTAAGACTCCTCCACCTACTACAACAAATATGACTTCAATTTAATCTAGAATAGAAAACCTCTACCACCAACCTTATCCTAATTGATATTTATCACTACATGATCCTCTATCCATATCCAAGAATCTATAGCCATCAAAAAGTATATCCCCTTGAATTTTTTCATTGCACATCCACAAGTACTTTCCCCTTTCGTAGGGTGTAGGAGATCTTAAAGTCATTTTCCTGAAATAACTCCATCCACTAAAAATTCTACAAATTAAGATCTCACTAAGAGAAAATATACCTCAGGATATTGTGATATATGAAGAATAGAAAGTGTTCCCCCAATGATTTAATACCACTAAAACATCAAAGAAAAGACTATTATATTTATCTCAAGATCATGGGTTTCAAAGTTATTCACATGGGGATGTAACTACCTAGACCCATGTAATATCATTTCTCTCTTATATATCAAGAAGAAACCAATACCATGATGAGAGGTGTCACTAAAAACCTCTAACATCACCCCCTCCTCTAGCAGCTAAATGATGGGGACACTGACCAACCTCTCCTTCAGGTAGTAAGATGTTTTATGGATTCGATCGGTCCAAATTAAATCTTGTACCTTCCTATTTATAGGTATTAAAAAAATGAAATATGGAAGAAATATAATGAAATCCTCTTATAGTATCCAATGATATCAAGGAAGTTTTAAACATATTAAACAGTCTTAATGGATTCCCTATAAACAACTACATCGATCTTCCAAGGATCAGAATACACTCCGTACTATGACACTACATACCCAAGTAAATGAACCTACCTCATATTGAAATTAAATTTGGAAAACTTTCCATAGATATGGTGTTACTGAAATACTTTTAAAATAGACCTAATATACTTGAAATTATTCTCCACTGACTTCGATTAAACAAGTATTCCATTGTTAAAAACTACCATTAACTCCTCTATGAAATATCAAAACACTGAGTTCATGAGTCCCATTAAAATAGTTAGGGATTTCATGATGCCAAATGACATAACCATGAACTCAAAGTTTCCACATCTAAAATAGATCTTCAATATATAATTTACCTTCAAACTCATCTGAAAAAACCTATATTTTATGTTAATCTTAAAACCCCATCTGGATCACTTCAACTAGTCAAATAGATCATATATCCTTAAGATTAGGTAATGATTCTAGATCATCACCTTATTCAACTACCAATAGTATATGAATAACCTTAGACTACCATCTTATTTCATGGTTAATAACACTAGATAACCCCATGGTGATACACCAGGAGGAATAAATCACTTCTACATTAGTACATTAATATGAATTCTTAACTCATTCATCTAAAAGGGTTCTATTTGATAAGGACCGATCGAGATCAAATAGGCACATGACTACAACTCTATCCCAAAATCGATGTTATGTAAAAGGGATATAATCATAACCTCCTCATGAAAAACATCTTCAAATCACACCCTGAATATAAGGAACTCTATCAGTTAAGCCTCCACTGAATACAAAGATAGAACTTCTAGATTTTATGAGAAAATATCTGAACATCTACGACCCATCTAATGATTTCACTCACCTATAAATACTGCACATTAGTCCTCATCACAAAACACAAATCTCCTCTGAAAGAAATCAATAACAATACACACACAATACAACCATTTGATTCCAAGAATGGAATATTGTGTTTGTATATAAAGTTAATATAAATCCATATATGAATGATATTTCCCCGTCATCTACTCCCAACCCCGACACACACCAAGATGAATCATATGACCTCAAAATGAAGTAGAAAACATCATGTGAACTGGAATCCTATACAGCCTAAGTCCCAAGGAAAAGACCAAGGTGGGTGAAATAAAGTATTGAAACACTCTAGAATCAAACAAAACATAATCTAGGGTGAAAATTAAACTGATGGTGCCACAGATAATCTCTAAACCATCTAGCACCAGCACCTCTATAGCATGCAATTTTCTGTATCTAGGTCCATTACCTCACTATTAATGACCACCACCAAACCCACACTCATCCCAATGTACCAAAGGGTGGGGAAATCATGAGGTTTTTCTTTACTATCTCCATATCCCCTCAGTGAAATAAATACATATTGTTTTAGATATTGATATAGCCTCAGATGCAATAGCTATAAGGTATTATAGGTAATATTTCCATCTCTACCATACATATAACCAAGAATGATTGATCACTAAAATTATTGATGAAAAAAATCCTCACATAAGAAAAAAACACTTGTCCAAATATCTGGTAGATGCATGGGAACTATTGAATATAATGAAATGGGAAGAAAACTAATGAGGTTTTCTCCCTACCAATCAAAACCTTGTTGGACATGATACCTTAAACCCTACACCAATAACTCTAATAATAAATAAACTTTGATGTATCCCCTCTTGGGATGGCCCTATTAGTGAATGAATCCTTTAAATCACCTAATTTATATTCTACACCTCTAAATATTCAGGAAATGTAAAAGGGGTGACTGCATATTGAATAACCATATGAAATGTATCCTCCAACCATCAATATCTAGACTCATAATATAGGATGAGATAAATTAAAAATAAAAAAAATATATCCTTTAATCTGATCTTGTGGTCCATAATTCTTAATCTACCTTACTAACGGGATATGTCTTCATGCCTTTTTAACTTCCCTCATTGTCAAGGATAGAAACCCGGCATGAAACTGTCACTAGAAATCATCCTTGGAAACATATTCCTCATTCTAATCTCTAAGATACAATATCTACCATTATCATGCTACTTTTTATATCTGATTAATGTCCAATGAAACCGGATACTCATCCCTAGTATAAATTAGACTAAAGTAAATCTTCAAATCATCCATCCAGAGCTTTGTCTATAAATCGAAGATACTCCTCTCATACTTAGTCAAACCATGAGGATTTAAATTGCATAATATCTTCCTTTATAACTCATTCTCTTTAGCTTGTTAAATCCTCTTAAGGTCAACCATATCATCCTACTAAATCTCACTAACCTAAACCATGCATGGAAGATGACCAACATGTATCTCTATAAGTAAGGAACCAAACTCCAAAAAATAATCACTTGGAATTTTATTTAATAAAGATTATCTAATTTACCAATATTATCCTATTAAATCACAAGTGAAATCAATCATTATGCATGTAACTTTCATAGGTATCTACCCTTCAAGTGTAATTACTTCACTTAGCATGTTCAGTGAGCTTAAGGTCCTTGCATTGAATCCCAAGGTCCCTAAAATCCTATTACATATTCGGTCTCTCTGTTTATATCATGAACTATGTTCAAATGATACTATCACCCTACCAACCCATGAAATACTCACCAGTTCCTGACTCCAATTTATATCCGAGATCCCAATAAAAATATATATACCACTCTATCGTGAATTATCCCCATTAAGAACCATTCTTGGTCCTCTAGTAAAGATGATGGTGACCGTTAAATCCTACCTTCAATAGGTCGTGGAGTAGTGACTAGTACTGAAGTGATAAATCATATAATGTGAGTAATTTCCATCATAAATCCCAACAACATAATGATAAAATTCAATAATTAACACCATGGTATAAATAAAACCAATATTATAAATTCATGTAATTTCATACATAAAATACCTAATGAAAAACCTAAGGAAGAAACTCCAATAGCTGATCATAAGCTCCAATATAGTACTACCAAACTTAATCACTAAGGCCCTCCTATAAACTTATAAAATGTATTTATATATATATGGGTGAAAATAACATGTATACTCAGTAGGATAATATTCAAAACCTATCATTAAAATTTGAAAAAGGCATAATAATGCTTCAGTGAATAAATAATAGAATCAAAATTCAACTATAAAAGGTCAACTAGCCTCTAACCTCACCAAGCCTCTCTCATCAAATCTCACATCTAATGTAATATCATAATATCAAATATAAATTAACAAGGTTCCTTAAACCCACTTCCCCACTTTTTTATCACTCTTACACCCTAATGTAAAACATCTTGGTGCTCCCAATTACTTCCATAGTAGTGTCGTAGTATGCCATATCTCTTATCACAACCATGTCACATATCATAGCCACATCATCATGATTGTATATCTACCACCACATACCATATCACAACCACACATCACATTTCCATTACAGTATGGTATTGTGAACATGAAGGACATCAACCTCATTCCCTCCTCTCACCATACACAACCCCCTCCATATATCATAATAAAAATACCCTACAAGGTCTGTTTTTACACCACATGTTACACTACATTATAATACCTATATCAAGGCATTATATCCCATAATACACCTAGAATATTAAATACTGAATAAAGAGTATTCAATTATCTATTCCATCACAAACTGGGATGTCTAAGGAAAACACCCAGAACCCAAAACATTTTATATTGGTAAGGACATCTGACCCAGGTGGTGTGCATATAGAAATCACATGGAAATTACATTATATATATCCAAATTCAATACCAAACTAAAGATACCACACCAAAACAACACTACCATACTACTACATCCACTACACAATCACTACATTATACTACCATTGATTTTATTACTAAAAACCAAAACATGCCCACTCCCCTTGAAAAAAATCCATAAAAAGTATCCAGTATTACATATTTATTCACTTCCTTTAAACCATTTCTATATTTACCAATTAATATCTGATTAGATTCATTATTTCATTTAATTAAATATTTAACGACAAACCACTCTTGAAATTCTCAGGTTAATTCAAGTGGTTACCCTTTCATTTCAAGTATTAACATTTCATTAATAGCCAAAAAATATTAAATTCCATCTCACATTAATTATTAGTTCAACATTACCATTCACATTCCATTATTTTTTTAGAAACTATAACATTATCCCCATACCATATGGAAAGTCCCTAAGGGTAAAATTATTTCCCTATGTTTCTAATAAAAATAAAAAAATTATAATAACTCAAACTGTGATAATTAATTAATAAAAATATTATATTAGGAAATTTTGATGTCAAATCCAAAAAGATGGTTAAATTAGTTAATTTAGGTTTTTAAAATAATTGATTTATTTCAATTTATTAAATAGGAATAAACAAACTTTGTTTTTGGGAAAAATTTAGAAAATCAAAATAAAGAAGAAAAACATAGTAGAATGGTTATTTAGAAATAATATTTTAAGGTGTGTTGGGGTTTTTTAGTTTTATGGTTCAAGTGAAATAGGATTTTAGAAATTAAATTTATTAATTCATTTTTGGTATTAGGGTCAAGACTAGGTGGATCAATGGTCATGGTATCTCCTATGCAATGGAGTGATTCCCCTTTTCAAATTGTAAAGTAATTAGGAAATTAACGAATTGATTTTTTCATGATACCATATTTAAAACTGGTTTCCCTAAATATCAAAATGTTTATTCCTCAATTAAAAGTAACTAGTTTTTCAATTTTAAATGTTCTTTTAGATTTAATTATCAATAGTCATGATAAAATGAAAAAGGGATTGTAAGTTCATAATCAAACTACATCAATAAAAATGAATGAATAAGAATAATAAATATATCCAATGAAACCTTACCAATTAATCTAAATAACCTCATAATAAGTTGGATTTTACCCCCTCATCCTAGTGATGAGATAGTAATAGGGTAGGAAGGAAAGAAAATAAATTATGAATGAAAAACTAGAGGATAAGAATATAGAGGACCCTGAAGCAACGCAGTTTCTTTCCCTGTAATTTGGTCTCTATAATCTATTGGTAGAGGTAGCTAACCTCAATATTTATAGGCTCTCATAGGGGTCTTACAATATTCAATGGGGTCAAATGGGTTATAAATTCATCCAGAGTGGTCCTGAGGTCCTAGAATAGGTCTTCACCACCCGTTGCATGGAATCTTCGTGTTTTTGTTTTCTACCAACACTTTCACATCATGTCTGTGATTCAAAACATGTAATGTGTTGATACTTGAAATATTAAAATCTTGTTACATGTCCTTAACTCCTATTTATACCTTCATGTTGTGTTTCATGGTGTGACCATATGTGTCATGTCGTGACACATTTTCTCATCACCTATCCAGCTTCTTTTCCACTTCACACTCTGTAATTATTTCATGGATTGTAATGTTTCATGATATTTAGTTTTCATATGATATGAATATTTATTTTACTACTTTGTAATCTCCATTCCTCTAATTTCACATTGTGCTACTTTTTGTCATAGTGTGAAGTGTCTTCAGGTCATGATAATTTTCTTTCTTTGTTTCTTTTCCAAATATTGGTTGTATCTTATCATAAATCAAAAAACAAGTTAAAAAGTCTAAATATTTGAAATAATATAATTTATATTATATAAATAAATGCATTAAAACACTATAAAATATATGCTTGAAATACATGTATCACATTCCAACTGCCACTACAAAACCATACAATAACCCCACTTTTTGAACAACCAACCATACCACTATCCCACATCAATAAATACATACCTTATTACCAACCATTAAAATATATTTATATCCCTATTTAATAGTACACACAAACAACCCATAACCAATAACAACTTCTCCCAACCCAAACATCATAATCATGACATCATAACAGGGGAATTTGATAGTAAACAATACCCAAACAAGCAATAAACAACACCACACTTTCTCTTAAAGGTAATATTTCAAAAAAATTAAACATGTATAATCATTTACTTCACAAAAACAATTCATTATCATCATTAAATTATTAAACTTTTAATAAATTTGATACTGTCATTTTAAATCATAACACGGTTTTAAAAATCACTATAGAAATAAAAATTTCAACAACATGCATAAAAAATATAAATCGCATAAGTAATATAAAGAAATCATGGAATCACATGTGTATTACCCCATACCCTTTCATTTAATTTAGTTTAATTCATTATCTTTGATTAATATGATTCATATTATCCAATCAAGGAAATCAATATCATGATATTTCCATAATTTACATATAAAAGAAGAGAGTTCTTGAATCACATGCCTCGGTAATGGTAAATCGGATAATTAAAGTTAAAAATAATGTGATATGGCTTAAAAATATCCCTAAAACTTGACATTATTATATTTTATTAGTTTTTTCTATAATAATCATCCATGTTTTGAAAATGTGTAAATTTTTCCACAATCCTTTTATAATGACCTTAATATGATTTTAAAACATGAATAAAAACAAAATTTCACTCTCATTTTTTAATATATTTAATATTTTCTCATAGGTATAAAAAGTGGTTATGTTAAAATATAAATGTTTATTTAAAATATGAAAAAATATATCTTTGTATATTATTTTTATTTTTTAGGGATTAAATAATTAACTTAAACGTTTATGCAACACTGACATGATGCTTATGCAAGCAGTAGAAGAATCAAGTAAATGATTTTAAAAGCTCTAAATAAAATATTTCATCGGTTATTTATTGTATACCAAGAATTTTTTAAATAAATATAATACATTATATATGTGTTAAAATTTTATATTCAAATTCCATTGTGATCTTGATGTTATTAAATTTAAACTTTGTGAATAGTTCCCAAAATGAATATAAAAGCATATTATATTAAATAGTATTTTCTTTAATTATTTAAAATTCATGAAAGTATTATATTTGAAAACTTTAATGGGATGTGTTTGATAATATCAATCATTTTAAATTTATTGGTCTCCTTTCCTTTTATGGTAACTTTCTTAACTCATATAGAGTAAAAAACATTGATATCACGGTAATCATGAAAAAAGTTAACATGAGGTTAAAACTAAGTGATAAGGGTTAAAAAATAAATTAAAATTTATAAATTATATTTTATGAGGTTATTTACACTCATAATAATATTATCTTCAAGATACATCAATTTGGTTCCAGTTTTCCATGAAGATTAGTATATATTAATTTAATTATTTAAGTAATATCAACAGTGCCCCTCTCCTCCTGTCCTCTCTTCCTCGCCCCATTTGAGTACTACCATTCATATAATACCTACTAAAACCTATTAAAAACATCCCTTAACATGACCTATAGTATATAGTCTCATCAAATGACCATCCTAGAAGGAATAAGGTGTATTCCAAAGGTATTTTTCCAAATAAGTGGTATAAATCTTAACCAAGATTTTTTTTTATTTCTTATCCTACATCCTTTGGATCATGATGATATAACAACATCATTATCAACACTATACAAATATATTATTATGTTTATGTTAAAACCCTTATTTATCTCCTTTTCCATCCTATGGGGAATGAAAACCTCATCTATGCATACATGTGGACTACCACCTCCATGAAGCAATGTGTTTCGTTTTTCATCACCACCTCACAAGGATGGATATTATGATAAATTTAATAAATATAAATGATATTAATGATATAATTATGATACTTTAAATATAATAAATTACTTACATTCTTACCCTTCCACCTTTTAAAAATGATAATGTCGCATTTGCGTATGTGGGGAATACCACCTCTACAAAGAGATGTGATTCATTTTTCACATCCGCCTTTCATGGGTAATTTTAAAATTTTATGTTAAGCATAAAAATTATAATTATTTCATGATTATTATTTGGTATATTATGTAACAAATACCTTTTTACCACATTCAACATACCAAAGTTGTTTTGTAACTATGAACTGAACGTCCTCTAAACACATGATATGGAATTAACCAATTAAGTAATTAAATGTTTCATTGAAAAAAATAAATTAAATGGTTTAATTAAAACTGAATAATCCTGAAAAAAAAATTCCTAAAAAATTAAATAATTAACATAATTTTATTATACATTATTTAAATAACGTACATAGCAAGTTTGGACTCGAGGTAAGGGGTTTCTTTACTTAATTTCCATACATTGGGTTATACTTATACTTCATTGACTATGTCATGAAAAGATTATGTGTGAAATTAACTTTGATTGTGTTACGTTGTATTTAAACTTTTTTGTGGTTTTACAATTTTTACACATAATCACTTCATTGATTAAGTTATAAATTCAATGAAATGATCTTTTTACATATTATTCATCTCAATATTGTTTCTTAGAGACATGCCTTTTAATATGAACATACTTCCTTTGAAATGGTTCATATGTTACATATTGAGATATTATATCATTAATTAATCATTTATCATGATATGTAATGTTCCCTTAAAGTTCTATATTTCATTATATATTTATTATAATTTTATAAAAGTTCTATTGGTTTTCATGGTATCAATTTCAATTCTTTGAGACATAATTCATGTTATACACCATGGTTTATACTATATGATGTCCTTATTTTACTATGAATTTTTTTAATGTATTCTTTCATGAAAATTATGGTTTCTACAAAATCATGTTATGTTCCTTCATTAAATGGATTTTGGTTCAAGCTTTACTCAAGTTGTAAGGGTTTCTCATCTCAAAACATCCTTCTTTGAGATGTGTTTTGATTATCGCATCTATATTCATTTACATAGTGGATACACTTAATTTTTACATATAATATCATTCCTCTTTTATACTCATGGAATTTTATATTCCATCTTATGTTCTTGTCCTAAAATTATTTTGGGTTTTAAAATAATCGAAGGATTTTTTCTTTAAAGACATTATTTTAAAGTTTTAAAAGACTTATAACCAAACATGTAACACCCTAAGATTTTATAATATAGTTATTTATAAATATATTTTATTTTTTTTTTATACCTTGAATTACACACAACACCAAGTTTAAATAAACCATGATATATTATTAAAATATTATTATTTAATATGATAGTTATCACTTAGTCATTAGATTGGTGGGTATGAATATTACTAACTAAATCATGAAAAATCTATAGTTTACATATGTATAAAATTAATTAATTGGTTATAAATTTTTTATAAATTAAAATAAAAATAATTGGAAAATAAAAGTGATGTTTTTTCTGAAAAAATCTATTTTTATGCGTACAGTGTATTTTTATTTTAATAAATTTTATTAATCACTATTGGTGAATGATTTTAATAAAATATATATATTTTATATTTAATGAAATGTTTTAACATTCACCAAAAGTTTTTACTATGCATAGGATAAGAATAAATCAATTTTTATTCTTAAAAATGGATTTTTCAAAAACTGTTTTTATTGCATTTTATGCATTTATATTAAAATTTATTTCTCAAACTTCTAGAGGTATAATTTTAAAAAATTTATATCATATTTATAATCATTTGGTTAAATTTTTTTAAATATTTCCCCTTTTTTATTATTAATAGTAACCTTTGTAAACATTTTTCACCTCGATAAGGGTAAAATGGGTAAAATATGGTTAAAACAATGAGATAAGGTTTCAAAATCATCCCAAAACTTTTCTTATTCTATTTTATGGGTGTAGGTTGGAAATTTTGATCCAAGTATATATAATATGGTCAATTGTTTCCATTTTTCTTTTATTATGACCTTTATATTAATTTAAGGAAAGAATTAATACAAAACGCCACTCTCTTGAATTCAATATCTCTAAAAAATTTAGATAAGGATAAAAAGTGGATAATTTTAGTTCAAAATTTTTATTTTAAAGATAATTATTTTTATCATGGAAATTTGTTTAAATTTTTAATGATTAAACAATTACCTTAAATGTTTGCGTAGTTTTGATATAGTATATATTCAATTAATATAAAAATAAAATAAATGAATTTAAAAATAGTAAAAGTAAGAAAATTTGGGTGAATTATTGTGATACATGAATTTTTTATATAAAAATAAAATATTATAGATGTTTTAAAGGTTTTTATTCTAATTTTGTTAATATCATGTTATTTCCAAAGTCAAAATATATGAATAGTTCTCAAAATGGAATTAATATTATTTTATAATAAAAATATTTTATTAAGTTATTTAAATTCATATAAATATTGAAATATGATAAGTAGGATGAGAAGTGGTTAAAAATTTCATCCCTTGGCTATTTAGGATCCAATTTTTACCTTGTATGTTAAACTTGAACCCTTTAATATTCAAAATTCATTACCATGGTTAATATTGAAATTGGTAAACTAAGGGGTTAAACTAAAGGATAAGGTTTAAAATGACACCAATACCTATATAAATTTAATTGGAAGATGATATTTATACCTTATAATCTTTTTATTTAAATATATATCCATTTTGAATCATTTTTATAGATAAATAATTAGTTACATTTTAATCTTTCTAGTAATTCTAAGTTTTCCATTTCCCTTCCTTATAAAAGGTAACCCCTCATCTCTTTTCTTCACACCAATTTGAGATATATATGTAAAGACCAGTAAATTTTAGGGGAAATGTTTTATTAATTTCTTTGGAATTTTACAAGTCTGTAGATTTTGACGGCACTTGATTCCGAGGCCCGGTGTGCCCGGAATCAATTTCCGAAGTTTAGCTCGGGTACGTTCAGTAAATGAACGAGCGGGTTTTTCTATCTCATGAACTGGTGCCCGTAATTTAAATCTGAGGGTACCGATGAACTCGCAGTGCCGGTAATTGCTTAAGGGGACCATCACCTCAAATGCAGTCAGAGCGGAGTGGAAGTTAGTTTTCCTAACTTCGTGAAATAAAAATAAAATAAATACTTTTTTATTTTATTTTGAATTTCAAACTTATTTGAATTAATTTGGGGGTTCCACAACCCCACATTAATTCAAGTAACTCCTCCCTTAATTAATTAAGTGAGGAGCCTTTTTGATGGGGGGAATCCGCGGGAGAACTCTTTCTCCTTCCTTCCCTCCCTCTCCTTCCTCCTTTTTTACACCACCACCGAGGTTCCATCTTCTCCGATGAGACACCGAAAAACGAGCAGGGATAGGAAGCATGGTGTGGGTGCAACAAACTAAGTTGACTCTGAAGTCTTCCCCGCATCAGATCCAATGAGTGACAAACGACAAGTGGTAGGGGTTGTTATGTTCAAGTTTTAATACTGTTCATCATCGTTCTTCAATTCTTGAGTTTCGTTTGACCGCATGATACCATATTGACGAGGAAGGGATCGGACCAAACGAACATGGTCCGACCCTTCCCCTCTCATTTTTTGTTTGTGGACGATAGAGACGGCCTTCGAAGAACCAGCCGGCGACGGGCCAACCATGAGCGGATCGTCAGCGCGTGATTGCCAGGTAGCCGCAAAGGCGCGACACCGTCGTGCCGCGCGGAGTAGAGCCGGACCGTGGACGGGGCGGAGGGGTGCGGCAACGGAGCGCTGAGCCAGAGCTATAGGGGCCACAGTTGGGGTGGGTCGCACCGGAGGGGCGCGGCGCCGGAGCTACAGAGGCTGCGGCTGGGGCGGGCCGCGGTGGTGGGGCGCGGCGGTGGGGCACGGCGGTGAGGGGCGGCGCCGTCGCGCCACGCCGGTTGAACAGAGCCGCGGACAAAGGCGCCGGCGAATCTGGAAGGGTGGCCGGCTGTGCCAGCCGCCGGTGCCACCAAGAGGTGGGACCCGAGTGGGTCCCGCGGTTACCCAAGGGTCGGCCTTCATGATCGGTCGTTTTGAAGAACCGGGGGGGTGTAACCCCCCCCCCCCCGATCAGCGGCAAGGGCGGGCCCCACTGGGCGCCGCCACCCCCCTAGTTGACCAGCCATGCGGCCAGCCGCGTGGGCCACATGGGCCGGGATGCACCGGCCAGGCCGCGCCCAGCCGGGCTGGGCCGACACAGGGGGGTGTTGGGCTGGGTTGGACCGGGCCGAGACCCCCTATTTTCGGACTATTTTCGGTTAAACAGACATAACTTGAGTTGTGGAACTCCTATAGACGCACCTTGAGTTGCTTAGTATTCCTCATATAGAGACGGTCGTTTTGGTATATTACACTCAAGGTTTCGGAAAATTTTGGGTATGTCCGGGTTGGTTCGAACCCGAAACCAATCAGGCCCTCAGAGTGGAAACGCTTATAACTTAAGAATCGGACGTCTGATTGATGTGTCATCGACTATGTTGGATTCCTGTTGATGAGATGGTTCTTTTGGAATACTTCACCTGATGTATGGATGCAGTTGGAGTATAGCCGAGTTGGATTATATCCGAAATCGAACCGGGCCCCTGGAACAGAAATGCTAATAACTTACAGATCGGGCGTCCATTTGACGCGCCGTCTGTTGCGTTGTGACCCCTATGATGAGGTGGTCCATTGAGATAATTCCACGTGATATTACGTGACACTTCGAAGTATCGACTAGTAGCTAATGGAGCGGATCCTCCCGGAGATGAGCGTACGGATTACGGAGACCTTGTAGCAGGGTGAGACCTGATGACTGCTTGTCTGATTCGTTTCGGAGTGACTTGTATAGCCCAGTGGAGAGCACTACTGTGTTGGGGTGGAAGACCCATGGCGAGGTGCACTATTGTGTTGGGGTGGCAAACCCACGGTACTCGACAGGAGGAGTACCTCTGTAGGCTATTAGGGGGAGTGCTACTGTGTTGGGGCGGAAGACCCATGGCGAGGAGCACTACTATGTTGGGGTGGTAGACCCACGGTACTCGACAGAGGAGGAGTACATCAGCAGTATAAGGTTAGTGAGCAGTGCGTCGGAGTCGCGACAGGACCAATGTACTCGACAGACGAGGATCTCTTCAGCAGTTGTGGTTTCGATATCATTAAATAAAATCCTGGTTTGAGCTGAGTCAATGACCTTCATGTTTTTCCTCATGATTGAGATAGGTTACTTGATAAATTAGGTATATGTATGGGCATATACCTAAGTAAAGGTTATCTATTGAGATCTTTCTTTGTGGTTTATCCTTGTTGGATTTTGTGAGACCTTGAGGCTCTCGGGGTCCCTACTGAGTATTGTTATACTCAACCCTGTACGGGCTACGCCTGCACCTCGTTGTGTTGGTTGCAGACGACGGATAGCATTGATCATGGTTGAGGCTTATAGAGTTGGACGGTACCCGGAGGTGGATCTCCCGACGAGTCGGTACCCGAAGGAGACGGACAGATGTGGAGTGCTGAGGAGGACATATGTACCTACCCTTCAGGTAGGAACCCGGAGGATGATCCAGGAGCTGCTTCACCATTCAACTATTTGTCTTTTCAGTTGTACATTTCATTCAGTTATAGTTGTACCTTTCCGTTGGGCTTGTTTTTTCAGCCCCTTTGTAATTTCATCACACTTGTTACTACTTTTCTTAGTGTTAGCTTCTTCTTGTACTCTGGTTGTGTGTGTGATTACGTTTTATAAAGGCAATGCCTTCCCAGTTTTTAGGGAGTTACTCCTTTGGTGTTAGTCGCCAGCCCCTGGCCTATGGAAGGTGGGCTTGTGGTAGTCATGATACGGGCCCCGGGGGATGGGTTGCGACAAATTGGTATCAGAGGACGTCGGTTCTACCACAGAACTTATGACTCTGATATTTTCTTTCTGTGAAGCAATAGTGTTAAGCGTATTGGGTGTGGTTTTCAGTTCAGGGAGTCCAGTGTTGGGGCGATGGCCGATGTATCCATACATCAGGACCTTGACTACTGATTTCTGACCCATTGCACGAAAACACTGATTGTGTGTGTGTTTCCAAAAGTTTTATTTAAGTCAGCTCAAACCAGGTCATCTCACCAGGTTTAAATCATTTGATCATGTCGCATCTCTTCAGGATGCCTCCACGTAGACAGTCAGTTGGAGTTCTGAGAGAGTACCCGATGACGGCCCACCGAGCGATGAGGTCCGGTGCAGAGCCCTCTTGCTATGTTGGCACCTTCGGGTGGTGTACCAGCAGCACCACCACCCATTGGGTATCAGATACCACCAGCTGTACTAGCAGATGGTGGATGCTAACAGAGCACGTTGCACGAGTTCCAGCAGTAGAGGCCTCTGAGGTTACGAGGCGAGACAGATTCCCAGGCAGCAGTGGACTGGTTGGAGGCGACTGCTATAGTTCTACACCTAGTTTAGACACTAGTAGAGCAGATGGTGATCTTAGCTACTAGTGTTTCCCATTGAGTGACCATGAGGATGGTCGTCATACTGATGGTACTTCGGTACATGGACCGATGCCTGAGATAGTACCTTCGGGTAGTGTGCCAGCTATATCACTACCTGTTGTTCAAATGTTTCAACCGGCGGTACCGATAGAAGAAACATGTAGGTTTAGTGCCTTACATGTGTTTCATCGTCAGATACCCCTCAGGTCTTGAGGCGAGCTCGACTCACAAGCGGCTGAGGACTGGCTTGAGGAGGTGGCTTGGAGTTTTCTAGAGCTTATATAGCTTCGGCAGGGCAACATTTCGGTAGCTGAGTAATCATCGAGGTGTACCGATCAATCCTAGTACTTGATGACTACGATACGATCAGTGCTCCAAGGCTCGTACTTCCGAGCGAGGTGTGTTTAAGGACATCTGAGCCAGCACCTTTCCTCTATGGATTCCTACTTATGTTAGGGTGCTGGAGAGAACCTTTGTGGTTGATAATTCTTTGGCTGAGTGGATACAACCAGTGAAGGTTAGCAGTGGGAAGCAGGGAACTGATGCCAGTCTCAGAGACTTGGGCATGTAAAATGTTTTAAGATGAGGAAGTGTTAAGGACAGATGAATCTACAGAGTAGCAGACGTTGAAGCAGAGCTAGGAGAGTAGCATGAGGTGGTGTACATTTTGACATATTAAAACCACCTGCCTATGTAGTCCCCGCCAGGCTCAGGGAGCAGGAGGGCAGGGGGAAGAGAGTAGCTGCATGTGGTCAAGGAGTGTGACCCAAGGGCTATATGAATGACTTTAGGAATGGTTTGTGTCTAATACTAGTTTCCATAACAAAAGACATTTATACGAATCATTCCATCCTTCCACAATTCTTGTCCCAGACCTAGAGATTCTGGTTAAAGCCATTGACTTGACCCTCACGTCTGAAGATACCTTTGGGAGGAGACTCGATAATCACGCTTACGCCAACGGTGTGATCTGACCCTTGAGGCGAGATTTTCAGTTGGAACCTCTTGGTGGCAGTGTCGAGGCCTTACGATGTTATTCTGGGTGTGGATTGGATTCACAGTTCATACTTAGATTGACTGTATTAGGAAAAAAGGTTGTGGTTTACCTACAAAGTTGGGATGGGTTTTTCCTTGGTCGGTGAAAAGGAAAACCTAGGCAGTACATGTTGGAATCATGCATAAGTTGGTGCAGTCGATCACTCCTGAGTTGTCCAGACCTAGATTTGTGCCAGACTTCTCCAGAGTTACTGCACCGCTTTTATTATTGAAGAAAAAGGGGAAACCCTTCATGTGGTCAGAGAGATGCCACCAGGGATTTTCAGGAGCTGAGGCAGAGGTTGACTAGTGCGCCCATTTTGGGGCTATCGGAGAAGGTGCAGATCATCCAGGAGCGGATGAAGACTGCACAGAACAGACTGAATTCCTATGCTGATAGGAGATGAAGACCACTGGAGTTCGAGGATGGGGACCAAATTTTCTTATGGGTCTCACCTCGACGGGGTCTACAGAGTTTTGTCTGAGGCGGCAATTATCTCCGCGTTTCATCGGACCTTTCCATGTCCTTAGCAGGGTAGGCGATGTGGCTTATCGTCTGGCCTTTCCACCTCAGTTTCACTAGGTTCACGACATCATCCATTTATATCAGCTGAGGAGATGTGTGCATGACCTATCCGTCATCATCAACCATGGAGTGCTGGACATCGATGATGGGGCGACTTTCACGGGGTTCCAGTAGAGGTTGAGGATCGACAGGAGCAGGTCCTACGGGGACGGCTGGTTCCTCTTGTGCATTTTTTCTGGTAGCACGGGAACCTCTAGGAGAGCACATGGGAGTGAGAGGCTCAGATGTGTTCTCAGTATCTCCTTTAGTTTCCCTAGTTTGTGTTATAGCTTTACGGGGATGTAAATCCCTGAGGTGGGAGTAATGTAAAGAAACAAAAATTCCAGGGAAATTTTTTTCTAAATTTATTTGGAATTTTACGACTTTGTAACTTCTGACATCACTTGATTCTGAGGCCCGGTGTGCCCGAAATCAATTTCTGAAGTTTAGCTCGGGTACATTCGATAAACGAACGAGCGGGTTTTTCTATCTCTTGAACCAGTGCTCGAAATTGAAATCTGAGGGCACCGATGAACTCATAGTGCCGGTAATTGAGGGGACCTTCACCTCAAATGCAGTCGGAGCAGAGTGGAAGTTATTTTTCCTAACATCGTGAAATAAAAATTAAAGAAATATCTTTTTATTTTATTTTGAATTTCAAAATTATTTGAATTAATGTGGGGGTTCCACAACGCCGTATTAATTCAAGTAACTCCTCCCTTAATTAATTAAGGGAGGAGCCTTTTTGATGGGGGGGAATCCGCTGGAGAACTCCCTCTCCTTCCTTCCCTCCCTCTCCTTCCTCCTTTTTTGCACCACCACCGAGGTTCCATCTTCTCTGAAGAGACACCGACGAACGAGTAGGGATTGGTAGCGTGGTGCGAGCACAATGAACTACATTGACTCTGACATCTTCCCCACATCAGATCCGACGAGTGATGAACGACATGTGGTGGGGGTTTTTATGTTCAATTTTCAATACCGTTCATCATCGTTCTTCAATTTTTTAGTTTCGTTTGGCCGCATGATACCATCTTGACGAGGAATGGATCGGACCGCACAAACACGGTCCGACCCTTCCCCTCTCGTTTGTTGTTTGTGGACGATGGAGGTGGACTGTGAAGAACCGACCGGCGACGGGACGACCACGAGAAATTTGTTTGCGCATGATTTCCGGGTCACCGCAAAGACGCGGCACCATCATGTTGCGTAGAGTAGAGCCGGGCCACGGCCGGGGCGAGCTGTGGCAGAGGGGTGCAGTGTCGTCGCACCGCGTCGGAGCTATAGGGGCCGCGGTCGGGGCGGGCCGCGGCGGTTGAACAGAGCAGCAGCCAAAGGCCGCGGCGGATCTAGAAGGGTGGCCGGCTGTGCCGGCCGCCGGTGCCACCAAGAGGCGGGACCCGACGGGGTCCTGTGGTTACCCAAGGGCTGGCCTTCATGGTCGGCCGTTTCGAAGAACCAGAGGGGTGTAACCCCCCCCCCCCCCAGATCAGCGGCTAGGGCGGGCCCCACTAGGCGCTGCCACCCCCTGGTCGGCCAGCTGCATGGGCCACGTGGTCCAGGCCGCACCGGCCGGGCCGGACCCAGACCCGGGTCGGGTCGACCCGGTTCGGGCCGACCCGGGGGGTGTTGGTCCGGGTCGGACCGGGCCGAGACCCCCTATTTTCGGACCGTTTTCGGTTAAACGGACATAACTTGAGTTGTGGACCTCCGATCGACGCACCGTCAGTTGCGTAGGATTACTAGGATTGAGACGGTAGTTTTGGTATATTACACTCAAGGTTTCAGAAAAGTTTGGGTATGGACGGGGTGGTTCAAACCCAAGACTAACCAGGCCCTCGGAGCGGAAACACTTATAACTTAAGAACCGGACGTCTGATTGACGTGTCGTCAACTATGTTGGATTCCTCTTGATGAGAAGATTCTTTTGGAATGCTTCACCTATGGTTTGGACATTGTTGGAGTATGGCCAAGTTGGATTATACCTGAAATCTAACCGGGCCCCTAGAACAGAAATGCTAATAACTTACAGACCGGGCGTTCGTTTGACATACCGTCTGTTGCATTGTGACCCCTATGACAAGGTGGTCCTTTGAGATACTTCCATGTGACATTACATGACACTTGGAAGTATCGACTAGTAGCCCATGTAATGGATCCTCCTGGAGACGAGCGTATGGAGTACGGAGACCTTGTAGCTGGCTAAGACCTGATGACTGCTTGTCCGATTCGTTTCGGAGTGACTTGTATAGCCTAGTGGGGAGAACTACTGTGTTGGGGTGGTAGAAACATGGCGGGGAGAACTACTATGTTGGGGTGGCTGACCTACGATACTCGATAGGAGGAGTACCTCTATAGGATATTAGGGGGAGCGCTACTGTGTTGGGGCGGCAGACCCATGGAAGGGAGCACTACTGTGTTGAGGTGGCAGACCCGCAGTACTCGACAGAGGAGGAGTAACTCAGCAGTCTAAGGTTAGTGAGCAGCGCCTCAGAGTCACAACAGGACCACTGTACTCGACTGAGGAGGATCTCTTCAGTAGTTTTGGTTTCGATATCATTAGAGAAAATCCTGGTTTGACCTGAGTCAATGACCTTCGTGTTTTCCTCATGATTGAAATGGGTTACTTGATAACTTAGGTATATGTATGGGCATATACCTACGTAAAGGTTATCTGTTGAGATATTTCTTTTTGGTTTATCCTTGTTGGATTTTGTGAAACCTTGAGGGTCTTGGGGTCCCTACTGAGTATTGTTATACTCACCCCTGCATGGGATATGCCCGCACCTCGTTGTGTTGGTTGCAGACGACGGACAGCATTAATCATGGTTGAGGCTTGTAGAGCTGGACGGTACCCAGAGGTGGATATCACGACGAGTCGGTACATTGAGGAGACGGACGGACGTGGAGTTATGAGGAGGACATCTGTACCTACCCTTCTGGTAGGAACCTGGAGGATGATCCAGGAGCTGCTTCACCATTCAACTGTTTGTCTTTTCAGTTGTACTTTTCTTTCAGTTGTAGTTGTACCTTTCTGTTGGGCTTGTATTTCTGGCCCCTTTGTACTTTTAGCACACTTGTTACTGATTTACTTAGTTTTAGCTTCCACTTGTACTCTAGTTTTGTGTGTTATTACCTTTTATAAAAGCAATGCCTTCCCAGTTTTTAGGGAGTTACGCCTTTGGTTCTAGTCGCCAGCCCCTGGCCTATGTAAGGCGGGCTTGGGGTAGTCACGATACGGGCCCTGGGGGACGGGTCGTGACAATATAGTTCAAATAAACCCCAAAAAATACTGCCCAAACATCCTCATCCATGTTATAGAGGTTCTGGTTTTTCCAAAAGACTAACCTTTGGGTCTTTAAGAGGACATATAAAGGAGTTATTTCAAATAAGAGGTAATCACCTGCATTGATCGCTTTCTTTTAAATTATTATTTTACCTCCAATAAAAATATTTTATTAATATTAAAATAATAATTTTAGTATTATATATATAATTAAATGTTATTATGATTATAAAACCACTATTATCCACCCTACATTCTCTCAAATGAAAAATAATGGTGTTGCTCATGCGTATGTGTGGACTACCAACTCCACAAGCGATGTGATTAGATATTAATTTATTATATAAATAGATGGAAATAAGGATATATTTAATAAATATATATAATATATATGACATAATAATGAATCTGTAAAGGTTAAATATTACTAATATTTATTTCGATCCATCTGTCGAAAAGTGAAAACAGCATTCATACATAAGTACTACCTTTCGTCTCCATGAATGGTGTAATTCATTTTTATATCTCTACTATTTATAGATGATTATAAATAAATATATAATTAATATATATTTTATTTATATTATTATTTGGAATGTGGAATCATTATCAATTTAAAAGGACCAAAACTACCAAACCAAAATATATATGAAAAGTGAAGCAGTTATCACCCAAAACGGTGATTTTAATAAAGAATTGTTAATAAATGAGTGATAAAAGGTTAAAAGTGAATCATACATGGTATGTTATATATTTTTATGGTTATTTAATATATTTATAATAAATATATATTTATTATACATGAGGTTGTAATGTATATGAAATAATTCATACCTGAGGTAAGGGTTTATTTCACAATATCATCATTATTAGGGATTATTTATTTTTAAGTCCACGATGGAAAAAATATTTGATATTTATATCTTAAAAAATATAATTTTTCTATCCTATAGTTATTTATAAAAATTACAAGTTTTTATTCCATTTTTCTCTCTTTAAGTACTCTAGATTCCAAAATAATGTTTTTAATAAAAAACAAACTTTTTTTCTACTCGGTCGGGAATATTTTTTTTTCTTTGTCCATATTTTAATTAAAATATTTTGTAGAGTGTTTTTAATATTATACAATTATTTATTAAATAAATTTTTATATGATTTAATTTTGAAAAAAAAAATATTTTAAATGAATCTTTTTGTAATTATCTAAACTAGTTACTTTTGAATTTTTACTAAAAATGTGAAGGAATCTCTATTTTAAAGTACACAACATGAACAGAATATCTTTCTATCATTAATAAAAAATTATTTTAATGTTACTTTGAAACTTTAAAAGGTTCCTTTCAAATAAAATTTTTTCCTTAATATTTGTGAAATTTTTTAGATTTTAAAAAATTTATTTTAAAGTGAAAAGGGTATTTCCTCAAGAAATTTCTAGTGATATTTTTAGAGTATTTTCATCTATGTAAACATTATTTTTCGAATATTATACATAGTATATACTATAATGATACCATATACCATATTTTTCTAAATTCTTTGTGATTCGTTTGACTGAATAAATTATTGGCATTCTCCATACTAGTTCTTCCAATATGGAATGTTATTGATTTTTAAGGAATTTTTATTATGTTATATTGTTAATTCATATGATTAATGCATTAGAATTATTAATTAATGGGTGGGCCCTGAATTACATGTCCCCTAGTTACATCGGTAGGTCTCATGAGGCAAAATATGTTAGGTATTTGGATGAGGACTTACCCATTTATGTTGATATCTTGGAACGAGGCCTTGAAATTATGTTTAAGATACCTAAAATTATGCATTTCATAATTATGAAATCAATTATTGATGCCTAAGTGATTGTTTTATTAGTTGTGATATTCATGGATATGTTTCAAGATCATGTGATTATTTATATATAATTTTTTATCATTATTTATTCCTTTTATATTATTCATGCCTTATTATCATCTGTTGTACACATACCCATACTAAGAATTTGAGATCATCCATTTCTTACATTTCCTTTCCCTAGGATTCTAGGAAGGGTGTTATGATTCATATTTAGGGATATTTTAGAGGGAATAATAGTGTTCTTCAAGAAAATACTATGTTGTAATTTATGTTTTCAAATGTTATGTGAGGTTTAAGTAGGTATCTAGCTTTTTAAGACTACTAAACTATTATGAATTTTGGTATGTGATCACTTATATCTATAATAATGTAAAAAAAAGTAATCATGGACTATATTTTAATATAGTTAGGATCATTATAGTTGTCAAAGTATTATTGACCATCATTCTGGTGCACGATGAGTGTGCCCTTACCGTACACCTATTTTGACACTCTCTATGGATATTAGTGTTAATTTACATTTTATTTACAAACCATTATGAAATATTTGAAAATGTTTTTATTATTTGATAATATTCCCATATAAACTATGTTTATTATTTTGATATTAGTTATGCATAAATTTTCAATTTATGTTAAACGTTTCACTAGTTTTAAAATGATACATTATGATTCATAATGTTATGATATAATCTAGTATATTCCATTATTTAGAATTGGTTCCTAGTGGAAGGAATGGAAATCATATCAATACATGTAATCTATGTAGGGATTTCCCTCCTGGTAAAGATAATGAAGCTGGTGATAGAGATAAAGCTGGAACTAAACAAATTATAACTATATCGAGGAAGATAGCTTAGGTTATCCCAAATAACCTTGCACATATGGAGTATCTTATTGATCTTAAATGTGGTGTAGCAATTTTAAACCATTTCATGTGACAATATACACCATCATTCAATAGAACCAAATATCTATTTTTATCTAAAAATAGATAAGTTTCTTCTAAAAGATATTTATCTATTTGGGAAGTAATGAAAGGGGAAAAAATTCATGGTATTTTATTGTATCACAGGGGATGCGAATCAGTGGTGTTTATTGATTCAAAACACTAATGATGGGGATGAAATTGTGATCATGGAGTGGAATAATTTTAAGTTACTTTTCTTACAAAAATATTTTCCTCTTGAACGATGATTGGATATAGAGAAACAATTCTTGAGTGTAATAAAAAATAGAGGAAAATATTTATAATTATAGATCTAACTTTATAAGGTTAGTAAATAATACTGTGAACTATATATGTAATCCAAATATAAAATATTGACCATTTATTTTATGTCCTTAATATAATCCTTATAAGGGAACTAGTCTCCTAAACATTCTCATCATATGAAGATATAGTATCTTGTGTTATCAAGACAAAAAAATAATTATCCAATGTTTTGAAGGAAGTAAAGGGAATAAGAGGGAAGCATAGAAAAAAATGGATAAAGGTAAAAAGAGAAAGTGGAATATTGTAACATATGATACTTGTGGAATCAAACACCTTGATACTTGCTTAAAATGAAAAGTAGTTTGTTTAAAGTTTCTAGAAAAAGGAAATCATGCACTTGAAATCAAGGGTAAGGGAGAATTGATAAATGTAAAATGATTTAACTATAAGAGGATTAATCACTATTTCAACCAATTCCTAAAATATCAAGGGAAATTAATATAAAAGTAGCTAGGGTAGAAGGCCAAGCTCATGAAATTACTATAGCCAAACTCTAAGTTCCTAGTGATGTGGTGAAAGTTACACTTATTATCCACTCTAGGATTGTAAATGTTTTATTTTATTATAATTAGACCCACTCCTTTATATCATAATAATTTTATATGGGTATCGTATCACCACCTCAATGACTAGATATTGAGTTGGTGGTGAAAATCATAATGGTTTGATGACCACATCTCAAGTTTATATCTACTGTATGATATAATTTTATGGGAATGTTCTTCCTATTAATATTTTTATTCTTCCTATATTTAAATTTGATGTAATTTTTTGTATGTAATATCTCTCTCAGTATAGCACCCTTATCAATTGTCAAGGAATGGAAGTTATATTAAATATTTTGAATCAAATTTAAATCATATATCAGTGTGACTATGAAATTAAACACCCAATGGAAATTACTTCCATAATATGGGTTTTGTTGCCTATTAATGAGCGAAAATTATCTCTAATGGTTGGGGATAAAATCAATATTGAAAATGTGCCTATTTTTCAGGAATATGGTGATGTATTTCCTGAGGACCTGATTAAGCTTCCCCCCAAATAATGAAGTCAAGTTTTCAATATATCACATATCTGGTATTATACCTATTTCAAAGACTTCACATATAATAGACCTGATTGAGTTGTAGTAATTGAAGAAGTAGGTCCAATAGAATCCAGATAAGGGATTAATTTTTCCTAGTGCCTCACCAAAGGGAGAACATATTCTTTCTTTTATAAGAAAGATAGTTCAATTCATATTTTCATTGATTATCATGAACTTAACAATATCGATATTATGAACAGGAATCCTATACACTATATTTATGATGTATTTGATCAATTATATGGAGATATATATTTTTCCAAGATAGATCTTCACTCTGGATATCATCTACTAAGGATAAAGATGGAGGATAACATATGATAGCTTTCCGTATGAGGTATGGTCATTTTGAATTTATAGTAACTCCATTTAGACTTATCAATTTTCCTACTATCTTCATGTATTTAATTAATATAGTATTTAAATATTACCTTGATCAATTTTTGGTAGTCTTTATATAATATATTCTTATATATTAAAAGATAAATGAAGATAATGAAGATCATTTTATAATTGTTCTAAAGACCCTAAAAATAGAGGTTTTATGATAAATTTACCAAGTGTGGATTTTGAATTTAGATAGTTTCATTATTGGGTCATATAATCTCAACTGAAGGTATATTGGTGGATCCTTTAAAGACAGATGTTATTAAGAAATAACCGAGACCAACTAAGGTAATTAAAATTCATAGTTTTCTAGGGTTGGATAGATATTATCGATTCTTTGTGATATATTTCTCACAACTATCTAATCTACTCACCAAGTTGAATTGTAAGGGGGTTAAGTTCTTATAGATAGATAAATGTGAAGAGAGTTTCAAATACCTAAAAAGAAGTTTGGTCAGTGCACCTATGATTATACTTCCATATAGTGGAGAAGGGTTTGTGATCTATATTAATGCATCTAATAAGGGATCGGGATGCTTCTAGATACTGAATGACATGGTGATAGCATATAACTCTCTCCAATAAAAATTTCATGAGAAAAATAACTTGAATCATGATTTGGAGTTATTAATGGTAATTTTTTCATTGAAGGTATGGATGAATTATTTTTATGGGAAAGGTGTGATATATATACTAATTATAAAATATTGAAGTATATATTTACATATAATGAGTTTAATATGCATCAAATAATATGGTTTGAGTTGATAAAATATTATGATTGCTCAATACATTACCACCCTGGGAAGGGAAAAAAGGTGGCTGATGCTCTGAGTCGGAAAGGCCAAGCTATTTTTTCCATGAAGATGATTGAAATAGATCTAATATTTATGGATTTATATAATATTGCTCTTGAAATTAGGTGGAAAATGGAAAGATCTTATCTTTCTAAAATAAATATTCAACAATCCATCCATGATATGATTAAGAAGGCATAGAAGGAGTTTGTTTCATTACAGAATAAGTTGATTAATGTTATTTATTTCAACCTTGATCATTTTGTAATGATAAGTTTTGGGAACTAAGTATGTGTACCATCAATACTAGACTTGAATAAGGAGTTTTTTTTTAGTATCATATTTCAGCATTCTCTATTTGTGATAAAAGTATGAAGATATATAGAGATCTAAAATATTATTTCATGTAGCATAAAATTAAAATGGATATTGTAAGGTATGTATCTCAGTACCTAGTATGTTAATAAGTTAAGGCTAAGAGACCAAAGTCTAGGGGTATGTTACAACTTTACCCATACTATAATGCAAATGGGAAAACATCACTTTATATTTTTTTCATCAGACTCCTCAAAACATCAAAAGGACATAATGTGGTTAGGGTTGTGTTTAGTCTCCTTAATATGTATGCACACTTTATTGATATCAGGGAATGTTTTTATCTTGATCGGATTTCAAGAATATACATTAAGTTGTATGTTTTCATGGAGTACCACATTTTATTGTATTTTATCAGGATTTGAGGTTTACCTCAAAGCTTTGATGAAGTATTCAGTAAGATTTGGATATAGAGTTGAGTTTTATCACTAATTATAATCCTTAGATAGATTTCCACTCTAAGAGGAACATTGAAACTCTAGAATACATGTTGAGATCATGCTCAAAGTATTTCAAATGTGGTTGGGATCAACACCTTCCTTCTCTAGAATTTTAATACAACAATAGTTTTCCATCAAGTATTCTGATGGATCCATATGAAGTCCTCTAGGGAAATAATTATAGAAATCCAATGTGTTGGAATGAAGTTGGAGAAATAAAGATATCGATACCCAATCTAGATCTGGAAATGTAATATAAGGTTACATCCATTCAACAGCACATAATATCATCTCAAAGTTGAAAAAAAAATATGTTGAAAATTATTTAAGATATCTATAGTTTGAAGTTAGTGAGGTGGTATTTTTGGGAATTTATCCATGTAATAAGGTAATTAGATTTATAAATCATTGAAAACTAGTCCCTAGGTATATTTTTTCCTTCAAGATTATTCTTCATAATGGGATGGTATATTATCACTTTTCTCTTCCACCAAATCTCCCTCAAGTTCATGATGTGTTCTATTTATCTCTCTTGAGGAAGTACATACATGATTCTTTACATGTACTAAACTTAGAGTTCATACCAATGGATCAAGAAATATCTTATTAGGAATAACCAATTGAGTTTTTAGATCATAATGATAAATTGATATGAAACAAAACCACTCACCTAGTCAAAGTTTTGTGATGAAACCATAAATTTTAGGAATTTACATTAGAACCCAAGGATGTGATAAGGCATATGTATACTCGTTTTTTTGTATCATGGTGATAGAATATCATAGGATAAATTCATTTTAATGGTTTTAGAATGTAACACCCTAATATTTTATGATATATTTCTCTATAAATAAATTTTATTACTGTGATAGATTTCTTTACACAAAACACTGAGCTTAAACAAACCTTGATATACTATTGAAATATTATTATTTAATGTGATAGTTATTGAATAGTTTTTGGATTATTGGGTATGAATATGATGAACTAAATTATTAAAAATGCATGGTTTACACATGTATAAAATGAATTCATTGGTTATCAATTGATTATAAATGAAAATAAAAATCATTTGAAATTAAAAAAGTAGATTTTATGAAAAACTATTTTAATGTGTGAAATGTGTTTCTATCATAATAAATTTAATTAATAAATATTTTTAATTATTTTAGTGAAATTTATATATTATATATTCAATAAAATATTTTAACATTCATCTAAAGTTTTTACTGATCCTCGGATAAGAATAAATCCATTTGTATGGCTAAAAACTTGTTTTTTTAAATGGTTATTTCATTGCATTTTACACATTTATATTAAAATTTATTTATTCCAATTATATATTTTGAATCGTGAAAAATTGATATAGTATTGTAAATAATAAAGCTAAAATTTGGAAAATATTTCCCTTTTATTTTTGTTCATTATGAATAGTAACATTGGTAAGCATTTGTCACATTGATATGGGTAAAATGGGTAAAATAGGGTTATAACCATGAGGTAAGGTCTATAAATAAACCAAAAACATACCTTTATCCTATTTTATGGGTTATTTATTCCATTTCAATCCAATTCTCAAATACATGGTCACTTGGTGCAATTTTTATTTGATTATTGCCTTCATATTAATTTAAGTAAAGAATAAATATAAAATGTTACTCTCTTGAATTTAATATCTCTAAATTTTTACATTATTATAAAAAGAGTATAAGTTTGGTTATAAATTTTATTGAAAATATAAATTAATTTTTTTATCATGGTAATTTATTTATAATTTTTAGTGATTAAAATTTTACCTTAAATGCTTACGCAACACTAATATAGTATTAATTAAATTAATAGAAAAATAAAATAAATGATTTTAAAAATATTAAAATTTGGGTGAATTTATTTGATCCATGAAATTTATAGATAAAATTAACATATTATATATTTTTTAAAGGTTTTTATTCAAATTCCTTTGTTTCATGTTGTTTTAAAAGATAAATTATGTGAATCATTCTTACAACAACAGTAAAATTACATTATCATAAAAATATTTTATTAAATTATTTTAATTCATAAAAATATATAAATAGGACAATTAGCATGATAAATGGTTTAAAATTTAATTCATTATTCATTTATGAGCTAATTGTTACCTTATAAGTTAAATTATAACCATTTAATATTAAAAAATCAATATCACACTTAAGATTAAAATTTATAAACCAAGTGGTTAAACCAAAGGATAAGGTTTAAAATGACCCCAAGACCTGTTTAAATTTCATTTTAGGATTATATTTTAAACTTATACTCTTTTTCTTCTAATATATTTTCATTTGGAATCATTTTTCTTAATAATTACTTAGATATATTTAAAATCTTCTTAGTAATTCCAAGTGTGTCATTTCCCTTCATTATAAAAGGTCACCCCTTCTCTATTTTATTTACACAATTTTGAGCCATATATATCAACAAAAATCTAAAAAAATACCTCTAAAACATCCCCATGCATGTTTTATAGGTTATTTATTTCCCAAAATACCAACCCTTGGGTTCTTAATAGGATATCTAAAGGAGTTCTTTCAAAGAAGAGGGAATCACCTTAAACAATCACTTTATCATAAAATAATAAATTTTTTATCCTAAATATAATAAAATTTTATTATTATTATGAAACCACCATTATCCACCCTCTTTTTTCATTAAATGAAAAATGATAATGTTGCTTAGGTGTATGTTTGGACTACCACCCCCACAAAGTGATATGATTTTGTTTTCATTTACACTTTACATGGATAGAAATAAGGATATATTTAATAAATATATATTATATATATTATATAATAATTATTCAATGAATGTTAATTATTATTTACATTTCTTTTAATCTATCTGTTGAAAATTGAAAACATCGTTCATGCGTACGTACAACCTGTCGCCTCTTTGAACGGTGTAATTTATTTTTCTATCTCTTGTTTTTATGGATGATTATAAATATATATATATATATAATGAATATATATGTTATTTATATTATTTTGGTGGTTATATAACCATGATCAAATTATAATTACCAAAACTTCTGAACCAAAACACATGAAAAATGAAGCAGTTATCTCCCGAAATAGTGATTTTAATAAAGAATTGTTAATAAAAGGGTTATAAAATATTATATGTAAATAATATATTGTGTGATATATATGATTATTATTATATAATATATTTATAATAAATATATATATTATATATAAGTTTTTAACCCATACGATGGAATTCGGGCCTGAGTTAAGGGTTTTTTCACAATCTCATCATTAGCTGGGATTATTTATGTTTAAGTATCTGCTAGGGAAATTATGTGATATTTATATATTAAACCCAGTATATTTTATCATCCTTTATTTATACATATAAATTAAAAAAATTTACTTCCATTTTTATCTATTTAATTACTCAATATACATAAATAGTTTTTTAAGGAAAACCAACTTTATTTTCCTAATAGGTCAGTAATCTTTTTATTTCATATCCATATTTTCCTTAAAATGTTTTGAAGAATATTTGTAATACTCTCAAATTATTTAATAAATAAAATTTTACATGTTTTACTTTTTATAAAATATTTTAAAAGGAATCTTCATGTCATTTTTTGAACATGTTACTTTCGAACTTTTACCGAAAATGTGAAAATAATCGTTGTTTTAACATAATGACATGAATGAAATTGCCCATGGTTATGATCCCCCAATGATTTGAATCTTCCTTTAAAAGTTTCAAAGGTTTATTTAAAATAAAAAAATACTTAATATTTAAAAAATTATATTTTAAATAAGTTATTTCAATGTTTAAAGGGTATTCTCCTAAAGAAATTTTCCAACGATATTTTTAGAGTATTTTCATCTATGACAACATCATTTATTGAATATTATACTAAGGATATAATCTAATGATACCATTCACCATATTTCTCTATATGTTTTATGATTATTTTGACTATGGTAAGTATTGATATTTTATATTCTAGTTCTTCCGATATAGACTATTATTGTTTTTAAGGCATATTGATTAATTTGTATTGTATATTCCTATGATGAATAAATTAGAATTATTAAGTGATGTGTGGAGCCCAGAATTACATATCCCCTCCATGCATCGGTAGGTATAATGAGATAAAACATCTTGGGTATATGTATGAGGCCTTACCCATTTATATAGATGTTTTGGTATGAGGACTTGTAATTGTATTTAAGATGTTCGGCATTGTGCATTCTATCCTTCTGAAATCATTTATTGATGTCCATATGATTATTTGAATAGTTATGATATTTATGGATAATTTTCAATCTCATGGGATTATTTATATGGAATTATTTAATCATCATTTATTCCTTCTATTTTTTATTTTATATTAGCTTATGTTGTATGTATACCCTTCTTGAGAATTTTATATCACCCCTTTCTTATGTTTCAATTCCTAGGATACTAGGAAGTGTATTATGACTGATATGTAGGGATATTATAGAGGTAATAATGGTTTTCTAAAATAAACTACTATGTTTTATTTTATTTTATCAAATATAATGTGATATATAAGTATTTATCTAGTTTTCCAAAAATAATAACTATTTTCTACTTTGGTATGTGATCACTTGTATCTAATACCATTTTAATGAATTAACCATCAACTCTAGGCAACTAGAGTTTGGGTATTTACAAAAATCTTCCTCGATCTTATTTATCTTAATTTATGAATGTTCTTTCTAAAAATAATTGATTTCCTAAATTTATTTTCCATGATCTTTGACCTTCTTTTAAAGGGTTTTAAAATTAAATTTCTTAACATTTCTTATATGGATCACTTTTGAGTCTCTTTACAAAAGTGTGAAAAGAATATTTATTTTTAATTTTTACAACCTGAATGGATTTTACCACCATAATGACCATTATTTTCATTCAATATTCCTTTATAATTTTTCATGCTTATTTTCAAATAAAAATATTTTAACAATATTTTATGAATTTTTAGTTTTTAATGGTAATGAAATAAAAGGTTATTTTTCCCAATTTTCCAAGAAACATTTAAAAATATCTTTTAAAGTAATTTTTCATCATTTCAAAATCCTTTAATGATTCATATGATTTACTTTGGATATGATCTTATAATACCATTCACTTACCTTCTATGAATGGTTTATGATGATGTCTTAAAGAGGTTGTTAGTAAACCTATTTCTTTTCAAAAGTAAATCAAGCAATAAAAATTTTGATGAAATGAAAGCATTCATGTGTTTTGTTTCATGATACGGTATTTGGACATTATTGATGAAAGAGGGATTGGGGAGTAAACCCAAATCATTATGGTAAATTGTTCGATATTTGAAGGTTGGGTCCGTTATAGACCTCATATGCATTGGGTAATGAGATAAATTTGATTGGATAGAAATTACTCCTAAGAGATAATGGAGTTAACTAATTATAAGTTATTCCTAAGAGATTATAGAGTTTATTGATTATAGTTTACTCCTAATAGATATGTGAATTGTCTATGTAGGTGATTCCATGATAAATGTTTGATGTTACAAGGTAACTATATAGTTTTTTAATGCATTATATAAGTTCTAATGGATCCCTTACTCTTCACATGGTTCTTGATTGTTGACTTATATGACTATTGTCTTATATTAAAACTTTATTCCATGTTTCATGATTTTTTATCCATGTTATGATGGGTATAAATTATCATATGTTATGACCATGTGCTTTTATTATTTCATTATACTCTTATCATCGTCTTATCCACATTGATGACATTAAATTTTTAATGATTATGTTTTCCCTTACTAATCATTTGAGATCACCCTTCTTATGTTTTTCATTTCCCAGAGTCATAAAGAATAATGTTAAATGATTTATGTCTAGAAAGGTTTCATGTGTGATGAATTTTATGGGAGATGTTGAAGATTTATAGTGAAATAAGAAAAGATAGATATAGTAAAAAATGGAAACTTGATGCCATGGGTATTTTTATGTAATAATTTTTTATAATTCTATAAAACTCTAAAACTAAAAGGTTAATGGGTATGTTATTGATCCAATATTTCTATTTTATATTTTATATTTTTTATGGATAAAATTGTTTCACATTTATTAGTATCAAATATAGAAATATAAATATTTCCTTTTTAGCTCTAGTTTTGGGAGTGCGAGTTTTCATCTATTATAGTTCATATCAGAGATGGGTTTAGATAACTTTTTAGATTATTTAGTTTTCATGTAAGATTAATTTAAGAGTCATGGATGCCATTATGGGTTTATAAGTTTAAGTTTGATCATAATTTCTAATGCATAGACACCCCTTTTAGGTTTTAAGTAATAAGACTTGAAGTCCATTAATGACATTTTGGGAGACGATTTATTGGTTTGAGGTATATATAAACCTTAGGTTTAACATAAATTTTATTTAGGAATAATTTAATTACATTTGTGGAAATATAGGTTGAAAGTTATGAGACAAACATTGAGGTTAAAACATTATTTTATATTAATGATATTGGGGTTACTTCAGATATAGTATTATTTATTTAAAGAATTGTGTAAGTTGAACCCGTGGTGTTATTATTGAATTTTTTATATTAATATTATTTATTCATATAAATGTTTATTTATTTTGGGTATTATTTTACCTTATTCAAACCATTTTGGTTTTAGTAAAGACTGGAAGAAAAAAAATTCAACATTTTATATACCTCATGGCCAATCAGAATTTGATTATAGTGCTTTGGGAATTAAATATTTATACTCATGGTTTGGAGTAAAAGATGAGATAAATGTGGAAAATGATTGAAGAACACAACCAAATGATGAAATTATGTTTATGGATTAAAATAAATTAAATTATATTTACATATGTTCTTAGTATAGATGGTATGGTATTCCTAAAATATAGAAAAATGATCTTGAAATAAAAAAATTATCCAATTACCTTCATTTCCAAAAAAAATAATGGTCTTCTTAATACCTTATTAATTTATGGTTTTGTCATCCTTAACATTCTCATGACCGCATTCTCTTTCACTTTATATAATTTGGGAATTAATTTTCTCCTCCATGTCTATAATTCCACTTCCCGCTAATGTTCTCTTATTTGGGAACCTGGTTATTTTTCCTTCTAGATAACCTTCTTATTTCACTTTTTCTCTTTTTAAAAGGAATTTTTTTAACCCTTTTTATGATATGGGTTTTCAAAAAAGTTATTTTAAAATTTTAAACCCTTGAATTACTAAGATCAAGATTAAATTGTGAGGATTCAATTTATTAATGGGGTAGAATATAATACTCATATATTCTAAAATAACACTAAGTTTTATAATGTATATGACATGCAATACCAAGTTTAAATGTAACACGAATTGTTATTTAAATATGTTAGTTATAACCTTGGCATTGAATTAGAGGATATAAATAAAAGAAACTAAATTATAAAATATATATATATATAATGTTCCTACTCAATAAAAATTTATTTATTAATTCTTAGGAAATAATCAATCAATTATCAATAAATTCATTTTATGCTTCAAAAATATATTTTCTTTAAAAATGGTTTCTATTGCTTTTTGTGATAAAATATTATAATTAATTTATAAAAAAATTAGAAATTTAATTTTATAAAATTTATTCCATTTTTTAAATCATCATATTGACATTATCTTAGGTATAATATTTTTTATTTTTTTTTTAAGATTGATTTTTCAGTGAATAGGGAAAAATATTGTTTTCGTAAAACTATCATTTATTTTCATTGAAAAATACCATTATGATTTGAATTTGATCTTAATTTAACATAAGTCACCTTTAATTATATATAATCAAATTATTTACATTTTAATCATAATTATACTTGGTTTCTTTATAAGTTCATTTTTAGGCTTAAAACGCATTTCTCTAAAAAATGTTTTTTGTTTCATTTTATGCATTTATATTAAAATTTATTTTTGACACTTATAGAAATTGAATCTTGGAAAATATATTCCATATTTTTAATCATGAGGTTAAAATAATTTAAATATTTCCCTTTTATTTTTTCCATTATGAATTGTAACATTGGAAAATATTTATCACCTCGATAAGGGTAAATCAGGTAATTATGGTTAAAAATAATGTGATAAGGCATAAGAATAACCATAAAACTTTTCTTTATTTTGTTGGATAATTTTTTTAAACCTTAAACATATAAATTTAGAAAATTTAGTAATTTATTTACACTTTACTTTGATAATGAACTTAATGTTATTTTAAATAAATAATAAAAACAAAATGCCACTCTCTTTGTTTTAATATATTTAATATTTTTTCATAGGGATGAAAAGAGTTTATGTTCATTTATTAATTTTTATTTAAAACATGAATTAATTTTTTTATCATGGTTATTTTTTAAATTTTTAGTGATAAAAAAATTATATTAAATTCTTACATAGTGCTCACACATTGCTTGTGAAAGTAATAGAAAAATAAATTAAATGATTTTAAAAAATTTATAAGTAATATTCATTGGGTAATTTATAGTTTCCCATGAATTTTTTTTATAAATATAAAATATTATATATGTGTTAAAATTTTATATTTTATTTCCATTTCTCTATTTATTTCATTAAATTCAAACTATGTGAATAGTCCTGAAAATGACTATAATGGTATATTATGCTAAATAATATTTTATTTAATTATTTAAAATTCATGAAAATATAATATTTTCTAAATTTAATGGTATATTGTCTATAATATAAATAATTTTCCATTTATGATACACTTTTATTTTTATAGTAACTTTATTGACCCCTAAAGAGTAAAAACATTGATATTGTGGTAATCATCAAAAAAGGTTAATAGGGGTTAAAACTAAGAGATAAGGGTTAAAACATCACATAAACTTGAATAAATTTTATTTTATGAGATTATTTTGACTCATACTCATAATATATTATAAATATATAAATTTGGTGCCACTTTTCAATGAAAATTAATTTATATTAATCTAATACTTTAAGTAATTCCAAGAGTACCCCTCTGCTCACTTCTAAAATGTCACATCGTCTCATATCTTAACCGCACCTTTTTATCACTATAGTTTGGAAAATACCTATACAACCTCTTCCCAACATTACTTACCACTACTTAGAGGATTTTTTCTCATCAAAGTAACAACCTATAAGGCTTAAGGATTAAGCCAAAAGTGGTTTTCTGAAGAACAGGTATAACTCTTAACCGAGCATTTTTAATTTATTTATTATCCTAACTCCTTGAAATATTCTTAAAAAATGATGATATAAGAACATCAGTATCACCAATATACTTATATGCTATTATGTTTATTGTAAAACCCTTATTAATCTCATTTTCCATCCTATGGGGAATGAAAACATTATTCATGCATATGTGTGGAATACCACCTCCACGAAGAGATGTGTTTCGTTTTTCATCACCTACTCACAAGGATGGTTATTATAATATATTTAATAAATATATATGATATTAATGAAATAATTATAATTCCATAAATATAATATATTACTTACCTTATTAATCTTCCACCTGTTAAAAAATGATAACATTTCTCATGTGTACTTGTGGAATACCACATCCAAGAAGCGATGTGATTCGTTTTTCACGTCTGTCATTCATGGGTGATTCAAAAATTATATTTTATATATAAAAATAATTATTATTTAATTATTATTATTTCAAATATGTTGTAATAATTTCCTTTTTATCCATGATCAGTATACTAATTTTGTTTTGAAACTATGATCCAAACATCCTCAAAACACCTGGTGTGGACTTAACCAATTAAGTAATTAAATATATCATTGAAATAAATGAATTAAATGGTTTTACTATAAGGTAATAAACTTTTAAAATTTTAAAAAAAAATTAAAAAATTAATATAAGTTTATTATAAAGTAGTTTAATAACGTGCATAGAAAGTTTGGACTCGGGGTAAGAGGTTTCTTAAATCAATTTACATTCATTGTGTTATACTTATAATTAATTGACTATGTTGTGTCAATATTATGTGTGAAATTAACTCTTATTTTATTATGTTTTATTTACAATTTTTTGGTTTAACAATTTTTACACATAAACACTTATTTGATTAAATTCTAGCTTCAACGATATGATCTTTGTTGAGATTATTTATCTCAATATTGTTTCTTTGAGACATATCGTGTAATATGCTCCAAATTTATTTTATATGGTGTATATGATACCTATTGGGATATTAAATCATGAATTAATCTTTTATCATGATATTTAAAGTTTCTTTTAATTTCTCCCTTTCATGATATATTGATTTAAATGTTATAAAAGTTTCATGGTTTTTCCTGGTCTTAATTTCAATTTTTTGAGAAATAATTCATGTTATGCACAATGATTTATATGATATGGTGTACTCATTTCCATATGAATATGTTTTAAACAATTTTTTCATATAAATTGCGGTTTTTATAGAATAATTTTATGTTCCTTCATTCAATGGATTTTTGGTTCAAGTATTACTCAAGTTTCAAGGGTTTCTCACCTCAAAACTTCCTTTTTTGAGATGTTTTTTTATTGATGAACCTATATTCATTTACATGGTGTATAAACAGAATCAGGTAATATAATATCATGACTATTTTATAATCATGGTATTTTATGTTACTTATTATGTTATTTCTTTCAATTGGTTTTTTGTTTTTAAAAGGCAGTAATGGGTTTTTCTATAAAAATACTCTAAAGTTTTTAAGGAATTTTAACCAAACTCTTCCTCCATGTTCTTTATCTCATTTCAAGATAGTTATTTTCTAAACATAAATTATTTAATAAAGTTATTTTAAATGATATTAGAACTTATTTTAAGAGGTTTTAAAATGTAATTTCTTAAAGTTTTCGACATGGGTCACTTTTGACTCTCTTTACAAAAGTGAGAAACGAATGTTTATTTTTAAGGCTTACAAAATGAACAGTTTTTTCCAACATCATAACAATTATTTGATTTTATGATTCCATTATATGTTTCTATGGTTATTTTCAAAGAAAAAAAATCAAAACATTTTTTAAATTTTTAGTTTTCAAAGGTACCAAAAGAAAAGGGTATTTTACCCTATTTTCCAAGAAACATTTTAAATGATATTTTAATGTTATTTTTCATCTATATAAAAAACAATTATGATTTATATCCTTCACTAGATATATGATCTTATAATACCATTCACTTCCTTTCTATTAATGTTTTATGATGATTTTTTAAAATTGATATTTAGGAAACCTGTTTCTTTTCATAGGTAAATCAAGCTATGACTATTTTTATAAAATGAATTCATCCATGTGTTTTGTTTCATGATATGTTACGTAGAAATTATTAAGGAAACTATGATGTATTAAACCCAAATCCTTAAGTTGAATTAACTTATATGTGATGGTTGGGTATGTTATAGCCCTCCAAGGCATTGGCTAATCAGACAGAGTTAACTGGATTGAAGTTACTGAGTTAACCAATTATAATTACTAATAATAGATGATGAAGATTAATGTTTATAGGTTAATCCTATGAGATAATGGAATTATCCATTTAGTTGGTTCAATGATGATGGTTTTATGTTTCAAGATAAATATATATTTTTTCAATGATTTTTATGAGTTCTAAGGGATCTTTTTCTCAAGGATTATTTTCACATGGCTCATGATTGTTTACTTACATGACTCTTGTATTATTTTAAATATTTATGCCATGTTTCATGATTTATGATCCACTTTATGATGGTATGGATTCTATTATATTACAATCATGTACTTTTATTATATTTTCATACCATTATTCCCATCTTAAGCTCACTGGTGACATTCAATTATTAATTCTTATGTTTTCCCATACTTAGCATTTGAGCTCACCCTTATTATTTTTTCTATTTCCCTAGTTTATAGAGAATAATATTAAATGAATTGTGTCTAGAAAGGTTTCATGTGTGAATAATTTTATATGATATGTTGGAGATTTATTGCAAAATAAGTAAATTGGGTATAATAGAAAATAATTATACTTGAAGACATGATTATTGTTATATAGGAGTTTGTACTAATTCTATAAAACTATAAAACTAATTGGTCCATGGGTATGTAATTGATGAAATATTTTTGTTTGATGTTGTATGTTTTGGGTGGATAAAATTGAGTCACGTTTATCTAAATCAAATATAGAAATATAAAGATTATGTTTTTGACACTAGTTCCTAGAGTGTAAGTTTGGGGATATTATAGCCACAACATCCTTCAGATTGAACTAGAACCGCTATTAAGGATCCCCAAGTGAATAACGATGTGAAAATCAAGGAGAGGTAAAAAAACTCACCTCTAATCACCAATAATTGATCTCATGGGCCATGGATCAAAGATTGGAAAAAGGGTCTAAGAGGTCTTCCAAAGACTCTTGAATTTACCAAGGGTAGAGAGAAATAAAAAAAATAGAATTGAAGTTAAAGGGTCCCTTGAATTTATACCAAGGTTGTAAAAACATAATATCATGGTGCAAGGGGTATAGTCCAGGCTGCAATCGCATCAAGTTAAGTGAATCTCAAAAATCACGCCATGATCAACACCCAAATCTGAAAAAACATACAGAATACCACAACATAGGTACTGTCTCTATGGAATAGAATCCAATCTTATAAACTCAACCACAACACAACATGAACACCATGGAATAATGATATCCAAACTAGAAGAATGGTTAAAATAATATACCATGGACTTTATGTCGTAGCGATGTGGACCATGCCATAAATCTGACCTCCCTTATACCCCAATAAAACCTCATACCTAGAATGCAACACAACTAAGGGGCCATAGTACAGGGACCCTAAAAAGGTAAAAACCCTAAAACTCAGCACTTTAGGCTTCTACATCGCAACCATTCCAAGCACACCACAACCATGTTTTTGAAAAAAACATTAATAGTTTAGTAAAAGAACCATGCCACAAGCATCCAAAAAAAAGGAAGAACTAAGAAATTCCTACTATATACCTCCTTGGAATATCTTGATGGCTATACACCATAACCCCTAACCTCCACAACATAGCTTAAACTATTACACCATAAAGCTAACCTCCAATTTAAATTTCATATTAAACACCACACTTCCTTCCTTAAACCATATCACAACATATTGAACACACAAAAACATAAAGTAATGGTCCAAGAAGGTATGTACCATTACATCTCAACAATATGGTCACGTTTTCTCAATTTTGACCATTTAATACACATTTTGTACTTATAAAATACATTAAAATAGAAAAATAACTTTCTATAATTTTTTTACAATTTCAAGAGTTAAATTTCTATATTTTTCATTCCTATATAAAAAAAATTAACCAATCATGATTTTTATATAATTTTCATGAAATTCCTAGTTTTTCTTCTCATTTCTTACTATTTCACTTATTTTTAATCACTTTTAAATTGGTAAACACACTTTTAGTCATTTAAAACAAACCACATATAGAATTGATGTGTCATTCATTCCTAAATGTCACAAAGTAATAGAAGATATTGTCCCTAGAATTTAATGATGATCCAATTCTGTTTTTTTGTCATTTTAGTTTCTTTTAAACATATTTAAATAAAAATGAATTTTCAGTCATTATGAGAACAAGACACAAACTTGAACATTTTACATATTTAAATTGATTAATGTGATATGAAAATAAATAAATAAAAAATATATTAATGAAAAATGAATTGAATATATATATACAATCTTATATCTTGTACCATTCATTAAATGATTTGAAATGAACTTTTTGGATATAAAAATCAATGGAATTATTCATTTATCGTTTCAACTCAATGATATGTTTCTTTAAAAGAAAAATAAATATTCATTAATGATAAACTTTGTTATAAAAATAGAACATATAATAGTTTAACTATATAACATACTTTATCAATGACATAATTTATATTGTGTTTAAAAATATGTTTCAATGATCTTAATCTCATTCAACATTTTCCATTTCACATGTTTTTACTTTTCTAATTAAGTCATAATTAATCTAGGTGGGTTTATTTAATTTTGATTTAAATAACCCTTCACTATTGAGGAATCTTGAGGAGTTCGATTACACACATACTTCTTCAATGTATTCAGGTGCCACACAATGGTATTCATCCATATAAAATTAAAGGTACCACTAACAATGACATCACCAGTTAAGTGTCTGATAATGTGTATTGTGACATCTAAAAATGAATGTGAAAGAGTTTTTTAAAATTATATAGTGTTACTGTTAGAGTTAGTTACCACTACTGAAAAAATACCCTATACCAACGGTTTTGGGAAAAGCATTGGTATATACCTATACCAATGGTTTTGAAAACCGTTGGTATAAGTAATATGAAAATCTATACCAACAGTTCCATAAACTGTTGGTATATGTAATTCAAAAAATAATCATCATGTTAGTTTTGATCCCAGAACCTCCCATTTTTTATTGAACTACCTAACCACTAACCTTACTTACTTTTGTGAACATAATTTCATAAATATATATATGTATTATCATAAGTATTTTAAATTTTGATTTATTTAATTTCCTCTGTAAGAAGATTCCATTAAAAATACATGTATATATACCAACAGTTCTCAAAACTGTTGGCATAGGTTCTTTGATTTTGGGACCTATACCAATGGTTTTGGCCAAATCATTGGTATAGGTCTAAATTAGTGAACTATACCAACGGATTTCCCAAAACCATTGGTATAGATCATATTTCCAGTAGTGTCCCTATAACCAACTTCTATGTACTTTATGATAACATGTATTAATTTTTGTAATATTAATAAACATATTATCGCATAATGAGTGTTCTTTTTCATAACTTAGTATGTGATCATGTCCCTAGAGTAGCTATCGCACTAAAAGGTCATAGCAGTTCCCCTATATGATAAGAACTCAGAAGTTCTATGAAACTAGTCTTCAATATATGTTCTATAGCCAGATGATATCACTTTAGGGACACAAATGATATAGGTTATCATTGGTGTAGAATCATAGTAATTTGAGGCACCTTCTCATGGTGTGAACCATTGGTAATATCCAATATGATATTATGACAATGAGACCCACCAGTAGGAAATCCACTTTTATATATGTCATTGGTTGTTTCTATCTGTGGACGTGTGTATTGGTTCTTAGACTTTAAGATTATTATTAATGAGTATTATGAGTCACGCAATTTGATGTATTGATAAAAATTGTGATGATAAATGTTCACAATGAGGTAGGATATAGTGGTTGTGTCACGAGTAATATTTCATTAATTAATAATGTGAGAAAAAAGATGTATCCCATCTATTATTTAACGAAATTTAATATCATATCCCCTTTTATGGAAATGTTATAGCCAATATAAATCCATTTACATGGTGTTTTATAGGCAAGTTCTATTTCTGGAAAGTCAAATAAAGAGATATCAAGCACATGGGATGATGGCACCAATATGCAACCTATTTGATTTGAGATATCATGATAAAGGGATTAAATTACACAATAAGTATCCATATGAGGTATTATGTCATTGCAGCATTAAATTATTTCTCTATGGGTTCCTTAGAATGTTTCTGCCTGAATGGCCCGAAGGCCTTCATTTTTTATTGATTTTGATAACCCCTCTTTCAAGGGATGAGAGGGAACCCTTACAAGGCCCGTAGGCTCATAGATTACATGTCCCGTAGGCATAAGAGATTACATAACCGAAAGGTCTTTAGGGAATTCAACCAGACTATCTACAAGGAACTTCCCCTCCCTAGCATCTGCATCTTGATAGTAGCTCTCCACCTTTGCATGACCGTCTGGCTAGGCTTCACGTGCAAGCACAGGATGGTACCGATGGCATAGCCATACCCTCTCATTCTGACAATCCATTTGGCTCTGCTCTGGTGAGTGTACCTACTCTGAATCCTCTTCTGGGGCTGCTCCTTTTTTGTAGTGTGTCTGGGCCTGCATTCATGTGGACCGAAGGCCTTGAGGTGGCCCTAAGGCCTTAAAGTGGCCCGAAGGCCTTGAGAAAAAACTGGCCCGAAGGCCTTGGGTGGCCCGAAAGCCTTGCAGGACCCGAGAACCAAACCAGTGGCCCGAAGGCCCAGATGGATGAATAGTTCCGGCTGCTACAGTACCGAACAGTGCCTGCTACAGTGCCTACTACAGTGCCTTCTATAGTAACCCGGAAATATGCCTCCACCAGGATTTGATCCTGGGTCTCTTGGATGCACCTAGCGAGTCCTCACCAACTGGGCTGAGGCTCTGGTGCTTCCTTGGAATGTTTCTAGATGTTAACCATAGACTTTAGACTGCTTCCCCTAATTCCATTGAGAAAGTTTCCTAAAGGGTCACACATTATGTGTATCCAGAATCTCAGTTAAATAATATATTTTTATTCATTATTTAACAAGTTGAATAAATATTATTACCACATGTGGTTAAATAATTATTCATGTTTACTTTATTTCATTTATTCCATCACCAGTTATTGGAGAGAATATAATATGAGTGGGATGTTTAATAAATATTTATTTTCCATTTAGGGGATATAATATTTATTTATTTATTAATGAATAATTCATTGTTATTTATTTAATAAATAAATAGATATTATTCAAGGTCCGATAAATAATTTGTAGGAATGAAGGATTGGAATTTTTGGCCTGGTGATAAAATAATAAATATTTAATATTATTTGATTAAATAATATTTAATTATAATTCACAAGTTAAGCGCATGTTGAGAAATATTATTATTAGGATTTTTATTTCACATGGGGTTTTCACTAGGATTAAATAAATAATTAAGGTAACTTGTGAAATTATTTTATTTTGACCTTAGCGGTATATAAACCCAGTTGTGTTATTTTCACATAAGAAAAATTCATTTGTTTGGGTTGTGCACAATAGAATTGGAGAATTACCTCAATCCCTTGAGATCTCTCTTCTCCAAGATCACTCATAAGAACGGAGATCAATCTTCCTCCACCAAATCTAGGAGAACATTTTGGAATAAATTCTCATAATGATCAAAGGAAAATGACACAAGCGTAAGCATCTTCCATGCTATCACCCAGGGATTCCTTAGGCAACATCTAGAGCTTCATGAAACATGTTTGGATTATTTCTAGAGTGAATCTGCACTTAGTTCCTACAATTCAACAACAGTTCATCATAGATCTATGTCTAGATCCATAAAATAAGAAATAATTCCATAAAAATTATTTCTTTATTTAATTAAATTGATTACAAATAATATGTGATGATCTTCTCTTGTTTATAGAATTATATCCCTTATCTATATTATTTGATTCAATTCCATAGATCATGACATTTATCATTGTGTAAATCTCTTATTCATCATCGATCATGGAAAAAAATTTGGTCACCACCCATTAAACACTTTTTGTGATCATAACCTATAATTTGTATCAAAGGGGTCACATAATTATTTAAAATTATTTAAATATAGTTGGTGATTATGCATTTTAATTTAGTTTTTTAATTCAATTTTAATAATTCTTTTCATATGAATCACAAGATCTATTATTCATCATTTGTTTCTTGTAGATATATTCAATATGAATAATTTTATGAATGAACTAAAATTGATGATCCCATCCAGAGGTGCCATGGATTTTTTCCAGATAACACAGGTGTATGTAGGATCAAAATAATGATGTAGATTCTCAATATACAAGAGGGGGGTGAATTGTACACTTTAAAAATTCCTTTGGAACCTTTAAAGTTGGTTACGGATAACTAAGTTTTCCTTAGATAAGGAAAGTTCTAAGTTTAACAAAGTTAACCTAAGAAAATTCACAACACCTCTAACACCAATTGAAAACTGAGAAAAAGGAATGAAGTTATAAACTTCAATTTATATGTACTTGCTTAAAACTGGAAAGATATTCCAAAAGTAGGTTCCGGAAATATGGATCCGGAAATTGAAACTTAACTAAAGATTACAATATGAGATTCTACCTTAAATCATATAGAATCTAAATGAAATAGAGTACAAGTAAGGAAGAATATAAGAAATTTATACTTTCCTTACAATACAATACACAGCGGAAACAAACAGGTAGTAAAACTACAAGTAACAAGATATAAGTCTTTTAACCCAAAGAGAAGGGTATCCAACAACCTTGGATAAAGTTCCCTTGATTTATACATTCAAGCAAGTCTGTCTTACCCACACCAGGGTAAGCCCTCGATACGAATATCAGAATCTCTGTCTTGTTATCCCCGCAAGCCCTCAACTTTAAGGTAGTTGGAACCTCGGTCTTCCTCAGCAAGGAAGCCCTCGAAATTTAAGGTTGTTGGCACCTCTGTCTTCCTATCCCCGGAATTCCTCGAATGTAATCACCAACATTCGGAGTCGCACGAAGCTTTGAGAGTTAATAAGAGTCTCTCTCTCTAGAAATCACATCAAGCATGTAATCACATGAGTTGAAGATCAGTTGTTCATCAGTATCGAGCTCTTTCAAATGAGCTCCTATTTATAGGCTCGGTCGACCTCCTTTCCAACAGTCATATTTTCCCTAAAAATCGGAGGGAGCTGTACATGTGTCACTTAACCAATGGTTAGTTTATAACGGAATAGATGACATCGTTTTGTAACAAAACAAGTGTAACAGAAGGTACGACATAGTTTTAAGTCTAACTAAAAAGTTCGGAGTGAAGATTCGGAGTGTAAGAAAAATATTAAAGAGTAGACAAAATATAAAAGAGTATGAAAAATGAAAGTTTGGAGTCTAACCAAAAATAATTTTCAGAGTCTAAATAAATTTGGAGTGTATAAAGAAAAGATGATCATATTCTGTTTAATAGGTGAATTCGGAAGGAGAATTCAGAATGACAATTCGTCATCAGAATTCGTAATGAGAATTTGTAATCAGGATTCGTCATTAGATTTTGGTGTCAAACTTCATGAGTGTTCGTATCCAGAATTTGGAGTGGAACTTTATTAGATTTCGTATCCAGAATTTAGAGTAGAACTTCATTACAGTTCTCATCCAGAATTCGGAGCCTAAAACAGAATGCTTTATATCAAAGTTTTAGACAATTCTGAGAATATAGAAATGAAACTGATTCTTATACTTAAGAAATATATGAATATAGATAATGAAAATATGATAAGAATAATTTTCCTTAAAAAGGCGATTTTCCTTATAAAAGCAACTTTCCTTATAAAATCAATTTTCCTTATAAAAGAAATTTTCCTTATAGATAAGGTGTTTGTGATTTTCAAAACAAGAAGGAATAGAAAATTCATAAGGAAAACCTTATTGACTCAACAATCTCCCCCTTTTTGGAAATCACAAACATCCTTACGAAAAAGAAAGACTAAGGAGAAAAAAAACATTAAGGCTTATCTCCCTTTTCTTATGGATGTTGATGAATACGACTAACTCCCCCTTAGGCTTTGAAACTCTAAGGATCGTATTCTAGATTTCCGGAATGGTATTTCATTAAGAATAATAATGTATTCTTTAATGAAAAACTCCCCCTTAGATAAACTCTATTAGAGTTCTTTTTCTTTCTCCCCCTTTGTTAAGGTTCTTTTTCCTTCTCCCCCTTTGTGATTTTCAAAAAGAATTTGAGGGAATGGAAAATATAATAAAGTACCTGGAAAATTAGTTACAACAACAAAAGGAACGAGCAAGCAAGATTTTCATTAAGTTTGAAAGTTCAAAAACAAGAAAGCTAAGATACAACAAAAGATCGGATTTGTCTATTTTGGATCTTTTTCCTTCGACATGAGACCCTTAAGAATAGTCTTTATCTTCTTCAAGTCTTTATGGTCTCCCTTGGCTTGCTTCTCTAACACAACAATTCTTTCATTTTGAGCTTCAATATTTTCTTCCTGGGCTTCAAGCTTTTCTTCCTGAGCTTTCAAAACTTGTTCTTGCTTTAACAACTTTTCTTCAATCTCATTCCAACGATCCCTTTCATTCCTCCAGTTTTGAGCAACAGAATTCAGCTTCCCATTCAGATCTCTGACTTCTTGAATCTGGAAATTCTTTTCATCTGTCAACTTTTCTTCAAAGGAAGAAGTTATATCATTTATCTTCTTGTCTTCTGTCTCAAAATCATCTTTAACATTATCTTGGAATTCATCCAAGAGCCTCATGTATTCTATAGTTTTCTTCGACCAACTAGTCATTTTCTTACAAGACCATTTGTGAGCTTCATATCCGACAAAAAAAGTTTTTAACTGAGCCTGGATCTCAACACATTTATCCATAACTATGGATACAGAGTCTGTTTTTTGATTCAAAGTATGTTGGAGCATCTGACATCTTGAATCAATACTTGAGAAGGTCGGAATAGTACCTACCAACTTCTTCAAAGACTGAACAACAAAGTCATGCCCCAACGAAGATGACTCTGAATCCGATACTTTTCTTGGAGAAATTTCTTCTTCAAAAAGCTCATCCTTATTCTTAGAAGAATCACCAACTTCCCTTCTCTTTACAACCACTGAGCTCGAGGTATCAACAACAAGTTGCTTTCCCTTGTCCCTTTTCGGAATGGATTGTTGTTCTGGAGTTTTCTGTTCACTATCAGAAACTTGAACAACATTTTCTTCATCATCAGTAACTTTTTGAGCACCATCCTTTACATTCTCCATTTGAGCAACATCATGTAGAAGTTTTTCTTCCTCGGCATGATAAGATACTTCTTGTTCTCATTTCTCCTCATCCTTCCCTGGAGTGACTAACTTAGAAGACTCAGCTTCTGAAGTTCGGAGCGACAGATGTTCCAAAGGTGACCCCTTATAATCGTCTACTTGCTTCAATAGATCTCTGGTCTCACCACTACCTTCAGCAACTGCTTCTTCCTCTTGCTCAAAATGCTCAACTTCCTCAACATGCTTATCTTTTTCCTTCTCCGGAGTGACATAGTTTCTTCCTGGAGTCTCCGGTAGAGATTCCAAAGAAAAAGATCTTGGAACTGGAATGTTTTCGGAGGCCATCTCATTAAATTTTAACAAATTCTGAACCACCTCAGCTTCAGACATCTTCTTCTTAAGCTTATTTTCTTTCACTTGCTTTTCTAGTTCATCCCCTGTCCTTTACTTCAAGGCCTTAGCCTCCGCAGGATCCAAGACAAACTGAGGATCCCCTTGCACTCTTTTATCTTTGATTTCCATCCACTTAGCAACTACCTCATCAGGGTAAGCTTTCTTATTCTTCGGTTTTGTAGGTGAGGAATGGACTTCCATAGATTTGGGATTCTCTGCTTCAACTTCAACTTCTTTCAACTTTCTCTTCTTTACTGGCTTAGAGGATTCAGGTTCACCAACTTTCGGAACCGCTTCTTCTTGTGTTGGTAAATCAACAAACTAACCAGTCTTTTTGTCAAAGGCAACATCCATCCTTTTGAGGGTACCATCACTCATCAACATAATTTTGAAAACTCTTGGCTTAGACTTGCAAGCCTCCCTGAAAGACTCAAGGCACCGAACTATTAACTTTGAGATGATTGCTGGATACATTATGATCTGAGCTCTCAGATTCCCTTTCTTAAAATTCTCAATGGTAATAAGAATGTGTTTCATCATATTAAACTTCCTTAGATTTATCAGAAAATCTAGAATGTAGATCTCGCTTTTCTTCAAACTTTCTTTGTCACCTTTTCTCGGTACGATAAAGCCTTGTACCCATAATTCTAGAATCCGAAAATTCGTAGACAGACTAGAAATCTTCGGAGCCTTATCATCTGATAGTCTGAGAGTCTCCAAAGATTTTTCCTTGTCGAAGCTCCCCTTTGAATCTGGCAAAACATGAGAGATGAACTCGGCTTCTCCTTCATTTTTCATCCCTACCAAGCTGGCTACCTTGGCATAACAAAGCTTATAAGTCTTTCCATAAGACTTAAATGACAATTTCTCCCTACTATCTTCCTTAAATAAGGAAACTGTCTCATAGAACTCTATAAGAAAATCCGAATATACTTCATCTTGATTTCTGGGCTTAGACACAGCAAAATCTTCCCATCCATTAAGCTTAATGTTCTTGGATATAAGAGAATCATACTTGTTGAAGAAATCAGGATGAACTAACATTTCTCTATATACTAACCACTTGGAAATCGGCTTAGAGGAAGACATGTCTTGAGAAGCTACTTCCACAGACATTCGGATCTGAAGACTTCTGGGAAGTTCGGAATGGAGTTTGCTGAAGATCAGAACAGCCTTAAAACGGAGAGGCAGAGCTTCGGGACGCTGGAGCTTGAAAACCCGATGTGGGACGAGTCTCGGGGTCCCCTTTATATAGGCAAAGAAATTGATCGTTGGTCTTCCAAAAGCCATCTAATGGTTGAAAAAACTTTGATCTGATCTAACGGTTGAGAACAATCCCGCAAGAAAACTTGAATCCGATCTTTTGAGGTTTTTGTTAAAACAAAGATTTAAGAAAACTATAGTCCGAAAACAAAATATAAGAAAAAACCATCTAGTAAAATATTATTATGAAAACATAAGTAAGGAAATCATACCATTAGAATTGTCTTAGGAGGATTATTCGTAATGGGTAATATTCTTTTTGAAGAAAAATTAACTAAAAAAACTTTATTACTACAAAAAGACATAGTTAGCATAATTCACTACGAAAAAATCAACAAAGAAAACGAAAAACCATTACAAGATTTTCAGCATGAAAATTTCATTACAAAAGTTTGAAAATGAAAAGCTCATTATGAAAGTCTCAGTACGAAAATCTTGTTACGGAAACACCAGTACGAAATTTTCCATTCCAGAATTTTTTAATACGAAAATTTCTATTCCAGAAGTCTTCTATACAAACATATCCATTCTCGAAAATTTCAGTTCAAGAAATTCCCATTCCGTAAATTTAGTTCCGGGAAAAAAATTTGAAAACAAACTTTGAAAAACTTAGTTACTCTAACAATCAAATGTACTCCCCCTATGAAAATAAGTTTATTACTGTAAGGAGACTTTTTCAACAGAAAGTTAATTAAGAAAGATTACCTTACTGTTAATATTCCTAACTTCTGTTTAATGTATTCAAATCTATCAGAAGGAAAAGATTTTGTGAAAATATCAGCAAGTTGATCTTGCATTATGATAAGCTGAAGAATGATATCTCCTTTTAGTGTGTAATTTCTAAGAAAGTGATGCCTAATATCTATGTGCTTTGCACGAGAGTGATGTGTAGGGTTCTTACTTAGGGCAATGGCACTTGTGTTATCACACAAAATTTGTGTTTCAGTAAAACTCAAGTCTGTGAGTGTGTGTTGCATCCACAACACTTGAGCACAACAACTTCCAGCTGCTACATATTCAGCTTCAGCAGTGGAAAGTGCTATAGAATGTTGCTTCTTGCAAGACCAAGAAACTAACGAATCTCCTAAGAAATGATAAGTTCTGGATGTACTTTTTCTATCTATTCTACATCCACCAAAGTCAGCATCAGAAAATCTTTTTAGAACAAAATCATTTCCAGAAGTATAAAATAATCCTAGATCCATGGTTCCCTTAAGGTAGCGAAAAATTCTTTTTACTGCCTTTAAGTGGGATTCCTTAGGATTGGATTGATATCTCGCACATAAGAATACTGAGAACATTAAGTCTGGTCGACTAGCTGTTAAGTAAAGTAAACTTCCAATCATACCTCTAAAAGATGTTTGATCTATTGGTTTCCCAGCTTCATCAAGATCTAATGAGTTTGAGGTACCAATGGGAGTACTTATACTCTTAGTGTTGTCATAACCATACTTTTTGAGAAGATATTTAATATACTTATGTTGAGATATATAGATTCCTTCTGGTTTTTGAAAAACTTGAAAACCAAGGAAAAAAGTTAACTCACCCATCATACTCATTTCAAACTCAGATTTCATTAAACTTGCAAAAGAGTCTGTTAATGATTGCTGAGTTGAACCAAATATGATGTCATCAACATAAATTTGAACAATCAAAACATTTTTCTTATCTTTCTTTATAAAAAGGGTTGGATATGCATTTCCCTTAACATAGTTATTTTGAAGCAAAAATCCAGTGAGTCTATCATACCATGCTCGTGGGGCTTGTTTAAGACCATACAGAGCTTTGGTAAGTCTAAAAACATGATCAGGATGTTTGGTATCTTCAAATCCAGGAGGTTGTTCAACAAAAACTTCCTCTTGAACATAACCGTTAAGAAAAGCACATTTCACATCCATTTGAAAAGGTTTAAAATTAAATAATGCTGCAAAGGCAAGTAGAATACGGATAGATTCAAGTCTAGCTATTGGATCATAGGTTTCTTCATAGTCTATTCCCCCTTGTTGATTATAGCCTTTAACAACAAGTCTAGCTTTATTTCTTACTATGACTCCATTTTCATCACATTTATTTCTGAAAACCCATTTTACTCCAATAACAGAAGTTTCCTTAGGTATTTCAACCAAGGTACAAACTTTATTCCTCTCAAATTCATTTAGTTCATCTTGCATGGCTTTGATCCAATCATCATCACCTAAAGCTTCATCAGTGCTTTCTGGTTCTAATTGGGAAAGAAATGCTAGATTTTCTATTTCATTTCTTAAGAAACTTCTAGTCCTTACAGGTTTATTTACATCACCAATGATACTATCATTGGGATGATTCTTAAGAAACACCTGATTTGGGTTTTGAAAAGCCTGTTCATCAACATTGGGTAGAAAACCTTCTGGGGTAATTGTTTTAAATGTATCTTCTTGAACATTTTCCTTATCGGAAGGATCTTCTATCAAAGGTTGATAATCAGTTTTTGAAAACACATCTGAGGATGTAGGTTGGGATAGTTTAAAAACAAAAGGATCAGACTCATCAAATTTTACATGCATTGTTTCTTCAACAGTACAAGTATTTTTATTGAAAACTCTATATTCCTTAGAAGTTGTGGAATAACCTAAGAAAATTCCTTCATCGTATTTTGGTGAGAATTTATGTAAGTCATCTTTAGTATTCAAAATGAATACTTTGCAGCCAAAAACCTTGAAGTAGGATAGTCTTGGTTTTCTACCATTCCATAACTCATAAGGAGTTTTATTAAGAAAAGGTCTAATCAAAACTCGATTTATAGTATAAAAAGCAGTACTTACAGCTTCAGCTCAGAAATGTCTAGCAATAGAATATTCACTCAACATGGTTCTAGTTATCTCTTGAAGAATTCTATTTCTTCTCTCAACTACACCATTCTGTTGAGGAGTTCTAGGTGCTGAAAATTTGTGAGTAATACCTTTCCTACTACAAAAAGTTTCAAAATCAGAATTTTGAAATTCTCCTCCATGATCACTATGAATAGTTTTCAATGGAAGGTTTTTCTCATTTTTAACTTGAGCTCTAAAACTTTTGAAATAAGAAAAAGCTTCAGACTTCCTTGCTAGAAAATAAACCCAAGTAAATCTAGTGTAATCATCAACTAGAACAAACACATAGTATTTGCCTCTAATACTTCCAGTTTGTGTTGGACCAAAAAGGTCCATGTGCACTAACTGTAATGTATCAGTTTTTGAGACTTAACCAATTGATTTAAAACTATATTTATGTTTCTTTCCATATTGAAAAGGATCACAAACTTTAGAAGAATCAAATCTAAGATCCGGTAGATCCTTAACTATTTTCTTCTTAGAGAGTTTTCATAAGTTCCTAAGGTTACAGTGACCTATTCTTCTATGCCATAACCAGGAATGATCTTCCATTTCACTTAGGCAAGGTAAATATTGACTCCTAAGGTCTTCTAAATTTAAGGTGTAAACATTCTCTTGCCTATTGGCTGAGAGAATAAATTCTTCCTTGGAATTGTGTACTAAGCATTTATCATTCCTAAAATTCACAAGGTATCCTTCATCACATAACTGACTTATGCTAATGAGGTTGTGCTTAAGAACCTTAACAAAAAGAACATTTGAAATCAAGGTTTTGTCTAGAAGAACAATATTACCAATACCAAAAATTTCTCCCTTAGCATTATCTCTGAAAGTTGCCTTTCCTCCTTTCGTTTTGATAATCTTTTCAAAATAGCTTTTGTTACCATTCATGTGTTGGGAACATCCACTATACATGTACCATGTGTTGCTGCTGGTACTCTCTTTATTTTCCTGAAATTAAGAAAAGAATTAGACTTTCGGAATCCAAACATGTTTGGATCCGAGATTTCCAGACAACAAAATTTTAGGTACCCACATCTTCTTAGAGAAATAAGCTTTGTGAAATCCTAGAGATTGGATTTTGTTTAAGGAACAATTCCTTGCCCAGTGACCACCACATTGACACTTGTTACAAAATGGGGCACTTTGAGGAACAAAATAATTGTTACTAAAAATTGGTTTTGCATGGGTATAACCAAATCCGGGTTTATTTCTTAAAGTTCATATTTGGGAATACATTGTATCAAAATTTTCCTTAACATGGGTAAAGTTTGATAAACACTTCTTTAATGAAAAAATTTCGGACTTGAGTTTTATAACCAAGTTTTTATCCTCAAAATCATTAGTTTTAGAACTAGAGCTAGGCTCGAAAACATTTTTCTTAGAAATTACTTTTTCTAACTCTTTAGAAAGTTTGTTCTTATCAGAACGTACTTCCTCAAGATTTTTTGAAATACATTAAAATTCAGCATTTTTCCTATCAAGATATTTAGAAAGATATGATATTTCTTTCATAAGAATAGAATTCCTAGAGTTTTCCTTATCACGTTTCTTATTGAGTTTAGAGTTCTCAATCTCAAGAAGTTTAGCAAACCTAGAATATTCTTCATAGGTAGGTAAAGTATTTCCTTCATCATAAGAGGATTCTTCATCTGAGGAATTATAATACTTACTATCATTAGAATTTAAAGATACATTGGTCAATGATTCAGCATTTCGTACCTTATCCATAAAATAATGAATGTCAATGGGTAATCTGGATATAAGACCAAGATTCTTCTATCCTGAAGATTCATAATCAGAAGATTCATCTGAAGAGTCACCACCACTGGCACTCTAGGTGTCATTTGCTTTCAGAACTTTCTTAGCTTTGGCTTTATAATAATTCTTTCTGTTCCTATCTGAATGCCTTTCTTTCCTTTCTTTCTTTTTGAGTAGAGGAAAATCTGGTCTAATATGTCCATCTCTCTTGCATTCATAACACGTGACTTCTCCATCTTTCCGATCTTTCATGTCCTTTTTCTTATACTTGGGTTGAAAATTTCAATGGCCGGTTATCTTGTTCATCCTTCGAGAAATATTTTCTAACTCATTTTCAGAGATTTCACTTTCACTAGAATCTGATTGAATAACTACCTTCTTAGACTTGGATATGGTTACTCTCTCAGGAGTCTTAGCTTTCATATGATTTGATGTTGTTGTAAAAGAAACAGTACCATTTCCATTCTTCTTTTTGATGTTGTCAGCATCTCTCTTCATTCTTATTTCATGTTGGAGAAGAGTTCTGAATAGATCATCAAGAGAAATTTGAGTGACCTTCCTGTTCTCATCTATAGCAGTTCTTTTGGATTCCCGCTCATTGGGCATAATATCAATTATCTTATCCACAAGTGTTTCATCATCTAACCCTTTCTCTCCCATAGACTGTAAACTATTGACAATAGTCATAAATCTATGTTGAACTTTACAAATTGGTTCACCATAGGGAAAATTGAAGCCATGGTATTTAGCTCTAAGCATAGCTCTGCTAGTTTCAATTACTTTAGAAGTTCCAAAGTGTGTAACCTCTAACTTCTTCCAGATACAATTAGCTGCTTCACAAGAAGAAATTTGGCTATATATATTTCTAGTCATTGAACAAAGTAAGGTATTGCATACCTTATAATTGATTTGATACTCTTTCTTTTCCTGGTTAGTAAAAGTTCTAACTTTCTTATTAGGAATTTTATAATCTCTAGTAAGCATAACAAAGTTGTCAACTCCAGTATTGATAACAAAAGTCTTCATTCGATCTCTCCAGTACTCATAGTCATTACCATCAAAGATTTGTGGTCTTGTAGGATTTATATTATCAATGGAACCAACATTGACTCCTGCCATACTTAAAATAACCTCTGGCACACAAACTTGTTAGTAGAAAAAGTTCGTAATCACAAAGTTAGGAATGACAAAGTTCAGAATGATAAAGTTAGGAATGATAAAGTTCGGAATGATAAAGTTCAGAATGATAAAGTGAGCAAGAAAAACTTATACGTGAGTACAAGTATTTCAGAGACCTACTCTGATACCAATTTTAGGATCGAAATAATGATGTAGATGCTCAATATACAAGAGGGGGGGTGAATTGTACACTTTAAAAATTCCTTTGGAACCTTTAAAGTTGGTTACGGATAACTAAGTTTTCCTTAGATAAGGAAAGTTCTAAGTTTAACAAAGTTAACCTAAGAAAATTCACAACACCTCTAACACCAATTGAAAACTGAGAAAAAGGAATGAAGTTATAAACTTCAAGTTCTATGTACTTGCTTAAAACTGGAAAGATATTCCAAAAGTAGGTTCCGGAAATATGGATCCAGAAATTGAAACTTAACTAAATATTAGAATATGAGATTCTACCTTAAAGCGTATAGAATCTAAATGAAACATAGTACAAGTAAGGAAGTATATAAGAAAGTTACACTTTCCTTACAATACAATATACAGCGGAAACAAATAGGTAGTAAAACTACAAGTAACAATATATAAGTATTTTAACTCAAAGAGAAGGGTATCCAACAACCTTGGATAAAGGTCCCTTGATTTATACTTTCAAGCAAGTATGTCTTACCCACACCAGGGTAAGCCCTCGATACGAAGATCGGAATCTCTGTCTTGCTATCCCCACAAGCCCTCAACTTTAAGGTAGTTGGAACCTCTGTCTTCCTCAGCAAGGAAGCCCTCAAACTTTAAGGTTGTCGTCACCTCTGTCTTCCTATCCCCGGAAGTCCTCGAATGTAATCACCAACATTCGGAGTCGCACGAATCTTTGAGAGTTAATAAGAGCCTCTCTCTCTAGAAATCACTTCAAGAATATAATCACATGAGTCTAAGATCAGTTGTTCATCAGTATCGAGCTCTTTCAAATGAGCTCCTATTTATAGGCTCGGTCGACCTCCTTTCCAACGGTCATATTTTCCCTAAAAATCGGAAGGACCTGTACACGTGTCACTTAACCAACGGTTAGTTTATAATGGAATAGATGACATTGTTTTGTAACAAAACAAGTGTAACAGAAGGTACGACATCATTTTAAGTCTAACTAAAAATTTCGGAGTGAAGATTCGGAGTGTAAGAAAAATATTAAAGAGTAGACAAAATATAAAAGAGTAAGAAAAATGAAAGTTCGGAGTCTAACCAAAAATAATTTTTGGAGTCTAAATAAATTTGGAGTGTATAAAGCAAAGATGATCATATTCTGTTTAATAGGTGAATTCGGAAGGAGAATTCGGAATGACAATTCGTCATCAGAATTCGTAATGAGAATTTGTAATCTGGATTCGTCATTAGATTTCGGTGTCGAACTTCATGAGAGTTTGTATCCAGAATTCGGAGTGGAACTTTATTAGAGTTCATATCTAGAATTCAGAGTAGAACTTCATTACAGTTCTCATCCAGAATTCGGAGCCTAAAACAGAATGCTTTATATCAAAGTTTTAGACAATTCTGAGAATATAGAAATGAAACCGATTATTATACTTAAGAAATATATGAATATAGATAATGAAAATATGATAAGAATAATTTTCCTTAAAAAGGCGATTTTCCTTATTAAAGCGACTTTCCTTATAAAATCAATTTTCCTTATAAAAACAATTTTCTTTATAGATAATGTGTTTGTGATTTTCAAAACAAGAAGCAATGGAAAAGTCATAAGGAAAACCTTATTGACTCAACAGTGTACACACCATGTAATGAGAATTACACGCCGTGTAATTGTGGTCAATGCATTAGGAATTAATTTTTAAATAAATTCAATCTATGTGCATCGATTACATGTGGTGCATTAAATACATTACACCATGTGTTTACTAGACTATAGTGGTGAATGGCCAACTTGAGTACACCCTGTGTATCCCATGTACATGGTGTGTAGTCCCTTTGAGTCACAGACGGGTCGTGTATTACCATACAGGGACTACCTGACTGGTGACCATGTAATTTGGAGATCCCATGGTGTGTAGCCTATTGGAAACGTTGTGTACTCCATTTTTTGAGGTACTATTTACTCACTGAGTCCCTGGGCATGTACCTCGGATAGATAGTGAGATATGTACATGTCATGTAGCTCTCTTTTACATGCCCTGTAGTTATTCCGGATTATACAGATTTAAAATGTATTTATTATATTATATAAAACTTGAGACAAGTTCTTATGTGTGTTCATTAATTTGATATGTTATTCCATGTGATGGGTTTTAATATTTATATATATATATATTAATGTTTGATTAACATCTGCATAATGATCAGATCTGCATATCATGTATGAGTCATATTATAATTGTTACTCTATGTGCATTAAGAATATTGTGTATATTCTAATGGGTATTCACCATGTTTCCTCCAAGGTACATTTATGTACACATTTAATTTTAAAGAAATTTATTTTTTTTAATTGTAATGGATAAGAATCTCAAGGAAATTAAGATGATAATTAAGATAAAATAATTGACTAATTGAATATGATAATTAATTTATTCGAGCATGATTTATCTTAAAGAATAATGATTAAGAATTGAATGATAGTTTTTTTAAAAGTGTCATTAGTTTCATAAATGTGGATGATCATGATCATAGACCAAAACCTTTGTATGTGATTGGTTTCAGTTAATTTATTATTAAATTAAATTTTTGGCATGTGTGTCTTCTATCCTCTTATTATATAAGGGCCTTTATGCCCATGGTTTATTTTATGTAAACCCTTTCTCACCACCTATGTGTGAGTAAAATCATATATAATGGATTGATCTCCCAAGCTAGTGGAGGTGGTTCAAGTTTAGATCCAAGGGGAAACCAATCCAAGAGAGATACATTGGTGGATAGGTGGAAAGTTGTAACATGAACCTTAATAGGTTAAAGGTTTTTTCTCCCTAAGTCAGCATTTAGTTTATAAACCTCTAGATAAACTGGCCATTAGTAAAAGATCATGATAATACCACTTTATTATTTTATTTCTATTAGTTTCTTGGTTATTTATTTATGGATGTTTTATCATGATCACATAAATTAATAAAATTAACAAGCATGCAGGATATAACAAAAATAAATTGTATTATGCATAAATATTATCTAATACATGGTTAATCACTTAAGTAAATTCAATCAATATTAACAAGTATGTGATAAAGATAATAATTATAAATTTACCCATAAAGGATAAAATCCCTCAATTATATATATTAAGTCGGTATATCCTTCCACTACTTCGGTTAAAATTGAACCACAGTTCAAAGTGTTTGGCCATCCAAAGTTGGAGTGCTTTCCATTATCAGGAAATTATAACTTGAAGTTTGGGGTTGAATTAACTTAGTTCACATCAAGGGTTGACTGCCAAAGCAAGACTTGGTGTTACTAAGAGGCAAAGGTTTAGGAAATCCAATTTAAGGATTTCGGGATTGGGGAGTCCACTCAGCAGATCAAGGAACTGTGAGTTAATGTAGTTGGTATTTTTAATTCCTACCTAAAACCATTCAAGTTGATTGAACAACCAAATTTAGGGTAATTATAAGGGGAATATGGATCCTTTCCACTAGTATGTCCAAGAAGCAGGATATTTTGAAACCAATGTTGAGGGATATTGGGTTTTGAAAAAATAGTGGGAGACTAATAAATTTAATATTTATTTATTTGCCTAAATTTTATTAGATAAAGTAATAAAATTATGCTCGTATTATTTATAGAAACATCATTAAAATGACTTCAATCATATCATTGTGATCCATAGTTGAGAAGCATAACCTTCTCACCAGTATAAATTTCTAAGAGTGGTAAAGGCACTTACACGTTATACTTCACAATGAAATGAAATTGTATGTACTAGAAGAACCTTTTCCAGTTGTGCCTGGTACACTACAAAAAAAATAGTACATTAGAGGGCGTTATTTAGGGGGGTTTATACACAACCCCCTCTAAATTCATTTTATGTAACATTAGAGGGTGTTCTCCACAACCCATGCTAATCATTGAATTTAGAGTGGGTTATATATGGATCCCCTTAATTTCTTAAATTAGATGGGGTTTTGAACCCCTTCTAAATTTTTTAACATTATTTTTGTAATATCTAGTTGGATTTTATAGGGGGTTCAAAACCCCATCTAATATCTTAAATTAGAGGGGGTTTAAAACTCCCTCTAATATCTTAAATTAGAGGGGGTGAAAACCCCATATAATATCTTAAATTAGAGGGGGTTCAAAACCCCCCCTCTAATTTCTTAAATTAGAGGGTGTTCAAAACCCCCTTTAATGTCTTGAAATTAGAGGGGGTGAAAAAAACCCTCTAATATCTTTAAATTAGAGGGGGTTCAAAACCCCCTCTGATGTCATTAATTTAGAAGGGGTTTGAAAACCCCCTCTAATGTTTTTAATTTAAAAGGGGTTCAAAACCCCCCTCTAATGTCTTTTATTTATAGGGGGTTCAAAACCCCCTATAATTTAAGAGATTAAAGGGGTTGTGAACCCCCACTGTTTAAAAAAAGAAACTTATATAATATATATATATATATAGATATATAATTAAAACACAATATATAAATGTATTTAAATACATTATATGAACATATTATATAAAATATTTATATGATTGTATTTAATTGTATTTATATGTATACATATATATAATTGTATAATATTATGTAAATTAATATATGTATAAATTGTATTTTATATAATATTAATTATTTATAATATAAAACCATAAACATATTATATAAATATATACATAAATATAATTTATCTAAAAAATATATCATATAAAAACCCAAACTTGTAGTTTTTATAAATTATATTATAATAATGATAAATATATTTTTATATAATAGATTTATACCTTTATATTCAATATAATTAATATTATATGAAATATAATTTATACAAATAAATTTATATTAATGTATATTTATTGAAATACTAATATATATTAATTTACATAATAATAAATATATGTATTGAAATACATTATATAAATATTTTTATAAATTGTATTTCATATAATGTTAATTGTATATAATATAAAATTGAATTTCATATAATATTAAGTATATTTTTCTATAAATTGTATTTCATATAATATTTATTATATATAATATACATATTAACTATATATAATATAAAATTTTATTTCATATAATATTGATTATATATAATATACATATTAATTATATATAATTTAATATTAATTACATATAATTTAATATTAAATACATATAATATTTATATTTATATAAATTGGATTTCATATAATAATAATAATAATATATTAATTTATATAATATTATACATTTTATACAAATAAATATATTTATTAATGTAAATAATAATAAATATATGTTTTGAAAGACATTATATAAATATATTTTTAAATACCTTATATAAATATATTAGGTAAATACTTATATATATATATTCTTTAAATAAATATATATATATATATATATAATATAAATATGTATTTAATTATATAAGAATTTTACATAAATATAAAATAAAAATGTATTTAATATAATATATATTTGATATAAATAATAAAATAAATGTGTAGTATTTATAAAACCAACATATAATTTTTATAGATTAAAAAATAGATGTAATAAGAATAATAATAATTAATAATATTATTGTTATCACACACACATACATATATATATAAGTACAATATATACATATATACTTGTGTAATATATTTAGGTGATATATAATTATATAATATAAAATATATATAATTTCACATACTTATAAATATAGTAAATAATATATATTATTATTTAGATGTATGTAAATATATTATGCTAATAATATTTATTATAAAAAACTGTGAAATATATATAAATACAATAATGTGTACTTTATATATCAAAATGTGTTTGCCTTAGTGGTTGTTGGGGGGTTTCGGTGCTATTTCTATTGGGCGGGTGCTGGTTTGATTCCTGGGCAGTTCATTTTCCTTTGGGTGGGGAATTAATTGGAGCGTGGCGGCGGGCAGGCGGGGGAGGCGGGAGCCGGATGCGGGAACTAAAGGGTGTTGGGAGGGAGCGAATGGGGCCTGGGTGGGATGTGGGAACTGGAGGGGTTCTCCATGTGGAGGGATATGTGGGAATCAGAGGGCGCTGGGCATGGAGGGACATGCGGGAACCGGAGGGGCATTAGGAGTAGGACCGGAGGGAGGGAGCGCTGGGAGAGGGACTGGGGAGGGAGGGGGAATCAGAAGCACTGGGCGAGACTGGGGGGTGGGAGGGAACTGGGAACTGGGAACTGGGAACTGGGGAGGGGGGAGGTAGGGAGTGATCCCTAAAAAATATGAAAATCTTTAGGGGTGGTTGTGAAAATCGCCCTTAAAGTAACACCCTTATTAGAGGTGGTTCAAACCGCCCCTAAATCCTTTGAACTAGGGGTGGTTGTAGAATTGGTGGATTTATTCCAACATTAAAAGGGGTTTAAACCCCCTCTAATGTAGCTTATGCTAAAGTTACCATGACTTTAACAGCGCTTGCTCAAAAATGCCCCTAAAGGAAGTAGGCTGCCACATTAATAGTGGTTCATCACAGCCACCGCTAATGTATTTGGAAGGGGTTATAACCCCTTCTAATGTCAAAAATAACCCCCTCTAACGTACCCGTTTTTTTGTAGTGGTAGTGAGGTAAGTGATGAAGAGTTATCTCTCTATGATAAAAATCTGAATGATGCTGCATATATTCAGTTCTTCATGCCATCATCTATGTCTGATGAGATTTTGAAGCAACATGAGGACATGGATACATATAGCATGATGTATCACCTTTGGGATCTTTATCAGGATAAGGCGAGATAAGAGAGGTATGAGATCTCTAATGCTTTTTTTACAACTAAGCTTAGAGAGTCTGCACCAGCTGATCCTCCTGTACAAAATCTCATTAGCTACATTTAATGCTTAGACATATTAGGGATTAAATTCCCAGATGATTTTCCTATATATCTCATACTTTCATCACTTCCCAAGACTTTTTTCTGTTTTATTTTCAATTAAAATATGACAAATAATGAGGATATTCTCTCATAACTTATTACTTTGATTCTCCAAGTGGATAAGGATATGAGGCATGATAAACCCATGGTTCTTATGGTGAATAAGAAAAGGAATAATAAGGAAAAGGGTCCCAAGACCTATAAATATTATAAAGCCCCTGAGTATCGTCCTTATAAGAAGAGGAAGATCCAGAGGTTGGGCAAGGAAATGGAGCCACTATGTTTTTCATGTGACAATATAAGACACTATAAGAGGAAATACACCAAGAATCTAAGGGAAGATAAAGGTAAATTTTTTATCTGGTGTAATATTTACATATGTCCACATTGGGTATTAGATACAGCTTGTGGTGATTACATCTATATCCAAATGTAGAAACCAAGTATATTTTGAAATATATCCAGATGAGATATGGAACTGAGAGCTACCAATGGAGTGAGGTTGGCTTCCCTATCCATTGGTGACTGCCACCTTTCATTTCCAACAAAAATGGTTTTGGTTTTAAAAGATTGTTATTATTACCAAGAACATAATTTTTGTATCATGACTAGATACATGTGAGTTTATTTTCAAATTTGGGAATAAAAGTGGTTTATTTTATAAGTAAAACATATGTTATGGTATGGAACATTAAATATTGGTATTTTTGTATTAAATTATGAAAAAAAAGTGTTGGAAATTGATAATCATACAGCTCATATAACACCTAGCTATGGAATCACCATAAGCATTTGAAAAAGCTCTGCCAAGATGGTTATTTAGACACTTCTAAGCTAAAACCACTTGAAATATGTCATTATTATTTACAAGGAAAAATGAGAAACCACCATTTGGTGGATAGGGTTAAAGGTTCACAGAGCTTCAATGATTGGTACACACTGATGTGTGTGGACCATTTCCAGTAGAATCTAGATATGGATATTCTTACTTCATAACTTTTATTGATGACTTTAGTAGTTATGGTTATATCTACATGATGATGTATAAGTCTAAGTCCTTTGAGAAATTAAAGAAATTCAATAATGAAGTAGAGAATCAACTTGGTAATAAGATAAAGAAGCTTCGATTGGATCAAGTTGGTGAATATCGTAACCAAGAGTTTATTAACTTCTTATAGGATTTTGGGATTCTATCTCAAATCACTATACCTTATACACCATGGTGGAATGGTGTTTGTGAAAGGAGGAATTATACCTTATTATACATAGTAAGGTCGATAATGATTCATCCAGATCTTCTAATATCATTTTGGGGATATGCATTACAATATGTGGCATGAACATTAAACTGAATACCAACTAAAGAGACAAATGGAATTCCCTTCAAGCTATGGAGTGGAAGAAACCCATTTTGTCACACAAGAGGGAGAATACTCAAAAATGATAGTGGGAGTAATATTAACTTTTATGAATTTGATGCTCAACATACCCAAGAGTTGGTATAGGAACAGATTTCACAGGTCCCTATGGAAGAAGTTGTTCCTAAAATAAAAGTACTGTGTATGAGTGCATGAGAGATAAGAGAACCAAAGAGATATGGTTATATAGTCACTAAGGATGGTGACTCATTATTATTTGAAAATAGTAAACCTATATCCTAAAAATATGTAATATAAATCTCAAAAGCTTCAAGATGGAATGAAGTTGTGAATTCTGAAATGGATTCCATGTATCAGAACCAAGTTTGGGTTCTAGTCAATGCACTAAATGATTTAAATCCTATTGGATAAAAATGGGTATTCAAGAGGAAAGTGGACATGTAAGTTAATGTAAATACCTATAAATCAAGTCTAGTGGCTAAAGGGTTTAAACAATGTTAAGTAATTGGCTACATTGAAACCTTTTTCACCAGTTTCCATATTCAAATCCATCAGAATTATTTTTACTATAAAATCTTACCATAACTATGATATTTGGAATATGGATGTAAAAACTACATTCCATAATTTTAACCTTTAGTAATATGTATATCTGATACATCCATAAGGTTTTTTGACTCTAGGTGATGCTAATAGGATTTTCATGTTTCAGTCATCCATTTATGGATTGAATCAAGCATCTAGGTCATGGAACATTCAATTCAATGAATCCATAAAAGAATTAAGTTTTATTAAGAATGAATATGAGCCATGTGTTTATAAGAGGTTTAGTGGGAATGTGTTCATTATCCTAGTAGTGTATGTTGATGACATATTACATATTGGAAACAACATACCAATCTTATAATATGTTAAGGACTGGTTAAACAAATGTCTCACCATGAAGGGCTTAGGTGAAGTGGCCTATATTTTAGGGATCAAGATCATTCCTGATAAATCCAAGAGGCTTCTTGGACTAAGTCAATGTACATATGTTGACCAGATACTAAAGCGATTTAGTATGGAATAGTCCAAGATGGTATTAGTTCTAGTGTCACATGGTTTACATATTTCTAAGAAAATGTATCCTCAGACACAACATGAGAAGAGGAGAATGAGTAAGATCTCATATGCTTTGATGATAGGATCAATAAATTATGCCATGTTATGTACTAGAATTGATGTTTCCTATGCACTGAGCATGGTAGGAAGATATCAAAAAGATCTAAGAGAACAACATTGGTCTATTGTTAAGGATATCCTTAAAATATATATGAAGAACTAAGGAAATGTTCCTAGTGTATAGAGGATATGAGGACTTGGTCATCAGGGGTTATACTAATTATAGTTTTAAGATAGATCAGAATTTTCTAAAGTTATAGTCAGGATATGTTTTCTATCTAAATAGAGGAGCAATGAGCTGGAAGAGTTCAAAGCAACCATTTTTTGTTGATTCTATAATAAAGTATGAGTATATAGAATCTTCTGATACATCCAAGGAATCTATTTGGATTCAAAACTTTGTCCAGGATCTTGATGTGGTACCTAGAAGTAAATATCCTATCACATTGTATTGTGATAATACTATAGCTTTGGCTCTTGAAAAAGATCCAAGGTATCTCCAATGGACAAAGCACATAATATAGAAGTATTGTAAAGATCCACTAATTCTCATTGGCTTGAGAGTACAACGAGTCATTACTAGGCCTTAAGCAACATCCCAAAGATGCCAAAGGATGGAAATAAATACCAAAGGGTTTCAAATACAAGTGGGGGAAGATTTACCCATTAGGAAATAAACCAATAAACCTACTAACCATAACAAAACAGTCACTATATGATGCATGAACAAATGAAAAAAAAACTCAACAACTTCATGCACTCAAAACCACATCAAAGTAAGCAACAACAGAATGATAACCAAGTATCAGAGTACACAGTGGATAAACTACACAAGACTATACAAAGACCTCAAGACTCCATGCTCCACATGCTCCAAGTTCCAAAATCTCCGAACATCTCAACATCACGAGGTAGTGCTAAACATGTGTGAAACATTACCTTTTCCCTTATCCCGGAAGATAGCATCTGAAAAAGCACCAAAGTCCCAAAGCAGGGGTGAGTATAAAACTTAGTAGGTTTTCCCCAATGACTTCCCTACTCATGACACTAGTATAGAAGATTTATAAACAATTATATAAAATAGTTTATATAAAAAAATTTCTCAAAATCAGTTTATAACTAAATATAAACAAGTTTCCAAAACCATTCATTACCAAAACCATACAAGTGAAATTGAAACCAATTTTTCCAGCAAGATATTTTTCCAGAAAAATAACCAAACAATCTTTACAACCATTTCACAATATCCCTATATTGGTATACCCAACCATTACTCAAACCCATGAAACCAACCATATAAGGCCCCAGCCTTAAACATTACTTAATCTTGAGTTATTTCAAGAATACACATTGAGGATCTTTTCAGGTTTAGAGTTTTAGAGAATTAGGTCATAAAACCATTCATTACATTCCACATTTAAACAATGTGGTTACAACAAGACAGTATTCATTTTTTTCATCAAAGGAAACATATTTAAAATAAATCATGGATTCTTTCTTGACACTTCCTCGACACTATCATCACATCATGTACCTTTCCCTTGACCGGTGAAAAATATTTCAAAAGATTGGGATGAGCATAAAAAAGATCAGTAAGGGATATAAAGATATGGAAAGGAAACATTTGTACATGTATACATGAGAATCAATGAAATCCTACTTTACTCATAAAACATAAGCACTTTAACATACCTTATGAAATCATGAATAAATCATAGAAATCATAAGACATAAAGGTAACTTGAGGCATTAATAACATTCTTATGTAGGGAGTAACCCTCTTGGTTACGTTTGGAATACCCATCACAGTATATTACCTAAATATCTTTGGAGAAACCTTAATGTTTAACCCCTTCACGTTACCCAATGCATTGGAGAGCTATATCGGGCTCACCCGCCCTTAGTTTATCACGGAACCACCCGTCTTCATAAACAATGCCCAAGAACCATAACATAAACATAGCACATAACTTAAGCATAAAGGAAAGATAACATTCCCACATTGCAATAACAATATAACATTTTAAGATATTAAAATAATGAATCTATTCTAAAAAACCATTTTCAAAACCATTTAATAAAGATATTTTTGAATCAAAGTGTCCCATACCACTTTGAAGCTTTTAACATTTTAAACCATTAATATCCATATAAATAAATCCTTGAAACCATTTTGAAAACATGGATATTAATGAGAAATATTTATAAGAATAAATCATTAAAACATTTAAAATGATATTTTAGTTAAAGGGTCTTTAACAAAATGAGATACACTTGAATACAATAATTGAGGAATAACATTTAATCAGAAATTTATAATATCATGAGAATAAAGGGATTCATGATATAATATTCCAAAGGATAGTATATACACCATATAAGAGTGAATTTGGGCATAACAACAATGACGTCTCAATAGAAATGTAAAATGAGATAAAATCCCTTATAAAGAAGGTATCCTTAAATTAAGGATAAATCAATCTCATAATTATGTGTGACAAATATAAATACACCCAATATTATTGGATATTAAGTGTAAAACAATCAAAGTTCATTCACACATATTCATAGGATGACATATTCAATAACTACATGTTGAACCCAAAGAAATCGAAATTGGGTTAAGAAGTTCCCTTGGTAAAATTTGACAGCCTAACAGCATCACTTTAAAATTCATAAAATTTGTTGATGAGAGAGAAAATGGTATCTAATCGCTTGGACATAAAATTTACATCAATAAGGATATATTAGAAAATATCCCAACATAAAAAGATATAAATTAAAAGACATAACAAAATAAGTCTTTTAAAAAGAGGAGTGTGAAAGGTTCCCCTACCGATTTGGGAAACTTTCGAAGCGTACACCACATGAAAGAAGGGTCATAAAATGAAGATGTAAATACCCATAAATGAGAGTATATTATACAAATAGTATAATAATGGGTTGTACAAACACAACACAAAAGGAAATAGTGGTAAATGTAGCATGAATCCCACGGGAATAAAAAGTGAGATGAAAATCCCCTTATGAAAATTCGACAGCCTAACGGCGCCACATAAAACTTCCAAAAATGGATTGATGAGATAAAATAGGGTCTCTCATCACATGAACATAAAAATCATAGAAATAGGATTATAAAAGAACATCCTACAACATAAGAACATGGAGCATAAAAGAAATGACATAAAAGAGAGTACTTGGAAAGAAAGAGAAAGGTAGGATCCCTTACCTCGTGTCCGACTTGACTCGATCGTTCTTTAATCTCCTGAATAATAAACTTGAGTTAATTTATACTTGATTAAGAACCTTTTTCAAGTTAATAATTACTTTTATATCACTTATTACCATGTTATGCACATTATGTAATCATTTAAGTTAATAACGGTCGTTTTGTCGATACTTGGTACTTGAGTCAAAAGTGAACTTCTTATATTTACTAGTTGTTCATGTAGTCAAATATCCATTATCTCAAGAATGATATTAATGATGTAGATATCATATATACCATATATATATCCAGTATATACATGAATTTGTAATATTACATAATCATTTAGAGGTAAGAAATGAAATGCACCGTTCATGGAGACGGTAAGTCGTACGTACGCATGAATGATACTTTCATTTCTATTTCATACTTTAATGGAATGAAATAATAATGATATAAAGGTATATTATAATTTCAGTATATTATCATATATAATATCATTAACTTTATCCTTTATACGTCCCACATATGTAATTAACGAATCAAATCACTTTGAGGGGGCGGTAGTCCGCACTTCCTAAAATGAAGATATCGCCTTTACCCATAATGGAAACCATAAAGGTATGACATAAATGAAAAATACAGAAGCTTAAGGAAAACATAAACATATTATATATCATATATAAATATAGTGACATCATAATGTTCACCTTTTAAGGTGTTAAAAGAATATTGAACAATCATCGTTTCGTGAGGCAGAAATTCGCCATCCACAGAAACAGTATGTTCTTTAACCATTAGACGGAGTTTTGTGGAAGTGTAGATTGAATCCTTCTTATAAAAACATCCTAGTATATTTAATATACTGGTGTTGTTTCAAAATAAATGAATAAAAATATTTTAGGGGTTTGGAGAAGCAAAATAAAACAAAAGAACATTAAAGAAGACTTTACCTTTAAATCGGGTAACTCCCTTTGGTTTGAACCAAAAGGGTTTCTTGAAGAGCTTTCTGCCCAAGGTGAGGCTTCAATGATGAATAGAGGGATGTGGAGAGATGTAATGGGCAGGTGTTGGCCGATCCAAAGGCTTGAGAGGTGTGGGTAAGGAGGTAGAGGTGGAGGCCTTTTATAAGAGGAGAGGAGGGGCACTCTTGGAAAGTCAATAAAGGTTACATTATTTTCAAATGAGTTTCGGATTTTAAAGGTCCCACATTGATATATTTCGAGGATAAGGTGATAAGGGTTCGAAATCCAACCATCCAATAGGTTTTTTACATGTGTAGGTCTTATATTTTACATTATCTTTTCATTTTATTTAAATCGTTAAATAATGAGGTAATCACTGCATCATCATGATCTCATTAATAATTTAATTTATTTAATGTATAAAAATTATAAAAAAATACTATGATGTAGGAAATATTTTTATATTTACAATAACTATTTATAGTCAAAAATATGACTTGTATAACCCCATGTAAAAATTGTTTTAGTAAAACAATACATGTTTGTGTCATTTTTACTTTTACTTTAAATAAAAGGCATTAATGTCATTATCTTACCCAAGTGGATCCATGGGGTCCCAAAAATCTACCCATGGGTTTTCTTGGTCGTCCATGACTCATCCAATAGGTTTATTACAAGTTTCAAGATATTTTCATTTTATTATAATATCATTTTTACCTTAAATCACACTAATTACCTTTAATCGCGATTAATAAAACTTAAAAGTTACTTTTCATCAAAAATTATTTTAATCCCATTGAACCACATTTTACTTAATAATTAAAATCATTTATATTGGATTTTTGAAATTCAAATCACAGAAGTGGTAAAGTTCCATTTAAACGAAAAATCAGTTTTTGTAACTACCACTTTGTGGCTTCACTATTCATCAAAAATTAAGGTTTTTCAGAAAAATACCAAAAAATCACCCTAAGCTATATTTGATATTCCAAATTAAAAAATGATGTATATTTTACCAAATTCATAACATAGAAGTTGCATTAATTAATTTTATAATTAAATCCCGCTGTCAAATCAAATAGCGTGTTTTTAATAAACAATATCTATCAAAAGATTGACACTCGTTTATCTCCAATCTCAAAGTGATATTAATTCCAATGACCACCATTGGATTAAATGGTAAAAATATATTCTAATTTAACTTTAAAACCAATTAAAAAGATAATCTAACTATATAAATAAATTAGATTAAAAAGTGGTTTTGAATTAAAATACAATACTTTTCACTATTCATTAAAAAATGAACATTATCGGAAAAATACCAGAAATTTATCCAAAGTAAATTTCAATGTCCCAATCATAAAGAATAAGTTTATTTTGACAAATATAGATATAAAATTTTCAAAAGATAGATTTAAAAATGGTTCTCCATCAAAAGGTGGTAAAACAATCTTATAAAAATATTAGAGTATTTATTCTTAAAATTGGATTCATTTGGATTTTAAGACTCTAAAATTTATTGGATAAATGTAAAAATATTTAACAAAAATATGTAATCATTTTTTAGTTATTTCTGTTCATTCCCTCTATTACAACGGCTAGGCGTTGACTATTATAATATTATTATATTATTAGTGTGCAACGTAAGATTTCAAAGAAACTCGTTGTTGCGTATTCAGTACGCCATCGAGCATAGCATTCCCTTTTAAGTAGTATTAACATTTTATTCACAAATATTGATAAAAATTAGAATTTAATATTATTTATTTACCTGGGATGTTACATCTTTCCCCCCTTTTGGGAATTGCATCCTCGCAATTTCAAAATTGGGCTTGGAAACTCCATTGAAAGTCCCACATCAGAACAAGAGTCATTAAAACTATCACTTAAAAAGAATGGTAGAGAAGTAAAAAGGTCCCCCAAGTTAACCCATACTAGGATTCCAAGTATAAAAATATGTATATAGAGGAAAAAAACAAAGGGTCATGTTCTGATGGAGAGTGATAGTAAACATGTCTAGGAGAAAGTTAACCACAAGAAAATCACAAGCTTGTGATGGGTTAAACAGTATTCGATTCCCCAGTAGGAAAAGTTAACAGAAAACATTTTTGTTTTAAGTTACTCTTAATTGAGGAATTTATTTTTGAGCTTAACTAAATCACAATGAAACATACTTACTTGTCACGTAGACTTTCAACTTTTACTAGATTCCTTAATCAAACTCATATTTTCTTCAAAAGATGAGTATTTAGGAAGACTTGTTTGCATTAAGAGTACTGTAATAAACTTCTTGAGAATCACCTAATCTACAAAAGAGAACTATATATTTCCCATGTCTTTAGATATCAACCAAAACCAAACCAAAAAGTTTAGTACGAGATCAGATAATACCCAAAAAGGATATTTTTTTACAAAAAGAAAAACTACTCCTAATCTCCAAAATTTGTCCAACAATACCCAAAGTTCAACAAAGACCATTCAATAAACAGTTATCCATAAAATTATTCAAAGTAATCCAAACTAAGATTGAAACCCAAATCTCTAAAGGATTTAATCACATTGTCTTCCAAAGTAAATCTTAATATTTATCTCCAAATAACACTAGTTACTCTTAAAGTATCACATTGAAAAGTAAGTATCCTAATCACATATTCTCCATGATAGGATAATCATTTCCATAGATAACCCAAAATAAACTTATTCTTGATTCATAAAATCATCTAACTATAAATAATTAGTCAAACTAACCAGGGACTTCATGTAGTCCAGTGGTAGGCGATAAATACCAGTTGCACTTTAGTTGTGGGTTTGATTCCCACAGCTTCATCCGACACGACAGGTTGTCACACGGTCTGCGTGTTGTCCATTTCCCAAAACTATATAATTATATAACATTCTTCAAAAAGAGAAAAATTCATCAAAAATAACCATAACATATTTTAACCTCAAGTTTATCTCATGCCTTTCATATTCCATCATATCATGTAGTAACCCATAATTACCTCAAATTAAGGATCATATAAACCCTAATGGTTACCTTTATAATTATTACCTGAAATTCCACATCGAGTTGGTTCTCTTGTACATGATGTGTTAGAGAACTCACCAAAGTTCAAGTGGTTAATCATGACTCTTTGATAGTTAGTTTGGAATAACCAAGAGATTCCTCGTTGAATCCCCTATTTCATCCAGTCTCTTAATCAGAGAACCACTATAGTTTCCTTCATACCCATTGTCACTTTGGTTCTTGCTATATCCATCCATTTACTAAAACAAAACAAAAGTCAGTTTGAGTATATCAACAAAATCATCATGTACTAAAGAGGAAGATAAACACTAAGATATACTTATCCAAGTTATCTCAAACTCATTCCAACCTTCAAAAAAACAACAATGACTCCATCTAATATACTAACCATTGTGGTCAAACACAACTTGTAACTTACGCTTAAAGAATACCCTAACCTCTAAAGTTATCTAAACCTACCTTTGATACCAACTATAAGGCCCCAGCCATAAACATTACTTAATCTTGAGTTATTTCAAGAATACACATTGAGGATATTTTCAGGTTTATATTTTTAGAGAATTAGGTCATAAAACCATTTATTACATTCCACATTTAAACAAGGTGGTTACAACAAGACAGTATTTATTTTTTTCCATCAAAGGAAACATATTTAAAATAAATCATGGATTCTTTCTTGACACTTCCTCAACACTATCATCACATCATGTACCTTTCCCTTGACCTGTGAAAAACATTTCAAAAGCTTGGGATGAGCATAAAAAAGCTCAGTAAGGGATATAAAGATACGGAAAGGAAACATTAGTACATGTATACATGAGAATCAATGAAATCCTACTTTACTCATAAAACATAAGCACTTTAACATACCTCGTGAAATCATGAATAAATCATAGAAATCACAAGACATAAAGGTAACTTGAGGCATTCATAACATTCTTATGTAGGGATTAACCCTCTTGGTTATGTTTGGAATATCCATCACAGTATATTCCCTAAATCTTTTCAGAGAAACCTTAACGTTTAACCCCTTCGCATTACCCAATGCATTGGAGAGCTATATCGGGCTCACCCGCCCTTAGTTTATCGCGGAACAACCCGTATTCATAAACAATGCCCAAGAACCATAACATAAACATAGCACATAACTTAAGCATAAAGTAAATATAACATTCCCACATTGCAATAACAATATAACATTTTAAGATATTGAAATAATGAATCCATTCTAAAAAACCATTTTCAAAACCATTAAATAAAGAGATTTTTGAATCAAAGTGTCCCATACCACTTTGAAGATTTTAAAATTTTAAACCATTAATATCCATATAAATAAATCCTTGAAACCATTTTGAAAACATTGATATTAATGAGAAATATTTATAAAAATAAATCATTAAAACATTTAAAATGATTAAAGGGTCTTCAACAAAATGAGATACACTTGAATACAATAATTGAGGAATAACATTTAATCAGAACTTTATAATATCATGAGAATAAAGGGATTAATGATATAATATTCCAAAGGATAGTATATACACCATATAAGAGTGAATTGGTGCATAACAACAATGACGTCTCAATAGAAATGTAAAATGAGATAAAATCCCTTATAAAGAAGGTATCCTTAAATTAAGGATAAATCAATCTCATAATTATGTGTGACAAATATAAATACACCCAATATTAGTGGATATTAATTGTAAAAAAAATAAAAGGTCATTCACACATATTCAGAGGATGACATATTCAATAACTACATGTTGAACCCAAAGAAATCGAAATTAGGTTAAGAAGTTCCCTTGGTAAAATTCGACAGCCTAACGGCGTCACTTTAAAATTCATAAAATTAGTTGATGAGATAGAAAATGGTATCTCATAGCTTGGACATAAAATTTACATCAATAAGGATATATGAGAACATATCCCAACATAAAAAGATGTAATTTAAAAGACATAACAAAATAAGTCTTTTGAAAAGAGGAGTGTGAAAGGTTCCCCTGTCGATTTGGGCAACTTTCGAAACATACACCCCATGAAAGAAGGGTAATAAAATTAAGATGTAAATACCCATAAATGAGAATATATTATACAAATAGTATAATAATGTTCATTACATACACCACACAAAAGGATATAGTGGAAAATGTAGCATGAATCTCACGGGAATAAAAAGTGAGATGAAAATCCCCGTATGAAAATTCGGCAGCCTAACGGCGCCACATAAAACTTCCAAAAATGGATTGATGAGATCAAATAGGGTCTCTCATAACATGAACATAAAAATTAAAGAATTAGTATTATAAAATAACATCCTCCAACATAAGAACATGGAGCACAAAAGAAATGACATAAAAGAGAGTACTTTGAAAGAAAGAGAGAGGTAGGATCCCTTACCTCGTGTCCGACTTGACTCGATCGTTCTTTAATCTACGGAATAATAAACTTGAGTTAATTTATACTTTCTTAAGAACCTTTTTAAACTTAATTATTCCTTTTATGTCACTTATTACCATGTTATTCACATTATGTAATCATTTAAGTTAATAACGGTCGTTTTGTCGATACTTGGTACTTGAGTCAAAAGTGAACTTCTTATATTTACTAGTTGTTCATGTAGTCAAATAACCATTATCTAAAGAATTATATTCATGAAGTAGATATCATATATACCATATATATATCCAGTATATACATGAATTTGTAATATTATATAATCATTTAGAGGTAAGAAATGAAATGCACCGTTCATGGAGACGGTAAGCCGTACGTACGCATTAACGCTACTTTCATTTCAATTTCATACTTTAATGGAATGAAATAATAATGATATAAAGGTATATTATAATTCCAGTATATTATCATATATAATATCATTAACTTTATCCTTTATACGTCCCACATATGGCATTAACGAATCAAATCACTTTGAGGGGGTGGTAGTCCGCACTTCCTAAAATGAAGATATCGCGTTTACCCATAATGGAAACCATAAAGATATTCCATAAATGAAAAATACAGAAGCTTAAGGAAAAAATAAACATATTATATATCATATATAAATATAGTGACATCATAATGGCCACCTTTGAAGGTGTTAAAAGAATATTGAACAATCATCGTTTTGTGAGGCAGAAATTCATCATCCACAGAAACAGTATGTTCTTTAACCATTAGACGGAGGTGTGTGGAAGTGTAGATAGAATACTTATTATAACAACATCCTAGTATATTTAAGATACTTTTTTTGTTACAAAATAAATTAATAAAAAGATTTTAGTGGGTTGGAGAAGAAAAATAAAACAAAAGAATATTAAATAAGACTTTACCTTTAAATCGGGTAACTCCCTTTGGTTTGAACCAAAAGGGTTTCTTGAAGAGATTTATTCCCAATGTGAGGATTAAATGATGAATAGAGGGATTTGGAGAGATGAAATGTTAAGGGTTTGGCCGAGCCAAAGGCTTGAGAGTTGTGGGTAAGGAGGTAGAGGTGGAGGCCTTTTATAAGAGGAGAGGAAGGGCACTCATGGAAAGTCAAGAAAGGTTACATTATTTTCAAATGAGTTTCAGATTTTAAAGGTACTGCATTGATATATTTCGAGGATAACGTGATAAGGGTTATAAATCCACCCATCCAATAGGTTTTTGACATATTTAGGTCTTATATTTTACATTATCTTTTCATTTTATTTAAATCGTTAAATAATGAGGTAATCGCTGCATCATCATGATGTCATAAATAATTTAATTTATTTAATGTCTAAAAATTATAAAAAAAATACTATGATGTATGAAATATTTTTAGATTTAAAATAACTATTTATATTCAAAAATATGACTTGTATAACCCCATGTAAAAATTGTTTTAGTAAAACAATACATGTTTGTGTCATTTTTACTTTTACTTTAAATAAAAGGCATTAATGTCATTATCTTACCCAAGTGGATCCATGGGGTCCCAAAAATATACCCATGGGTTTTCTTGGTCTTCCATGACTCATATAATAGGGTTAGGACAAGTTTCAATATATTTTCATTTTATTATAATATAACTTTTACCTTAAATCACACTAATTACCTTTAATCGCGACTAATAAAACTTAAAAGTTATTTTTCATCAAAAATTATTTTCATCCCATTGAACCACATTTTACATAATAATTAAAAATATTTATATTGGATTTTTTAAATTCATATCACAGAAGTGGTAAAGTTCCATTTAAACGAAAAATCAGTTTTTGTAACTACCACTTTGTGGTTTCACTATTCATCAAAAATTAAGGTTTTTCAGAAAAAATACCAAAAATTCACCCTAAGCTATATTTGATATTCTGAATTCAAAAATGATGTCTATTTTACCAAATTCATAACATAGAAGTTGCATTAATTAATTTTATAATTAAATCCCGTTGTCAAATCAAATAGCGTGTTTTTAAGAAATGATATCTATCAAAAGATTGACACTCGTTTATGTCCAATCTCAAAGTGATATTAATTCCAATGACCACCATTGGATTAAATGGTAAAAATATATTATAATTTCACTTTAAAACCAATTATAAAGATAATATAACTATATAAATAAATTATATTAAAAAGAGTTTTTGAATTAAAATACAACACTTTTCACTATTCATTAAAAAATAAACATTATCAGAAAAATACCAGAAATTTATCCAAATTAAATTTCAATGTCCCAATCTTAAAGAATAAGTTTATTTTGAAAAATATAGATTATAAAATTGTCAAATGATAGATTTAAAAATGGTTCTCCATCAAAAGGCAGTAAAACAATCTTTTAAAAATATTAGAGTATTTATTCTTAAAATTGGATTCATTTGGATTTTAAGCCTCTAATATTTATTGGATAAATGTAAAAATATTTAACAAACATATTTAATCATTTTGTAGTTTTTTCTGTTAATTCCCTCCATTACAACGGCTAGGAGTTAACTATTATAATATTATTATATTATTAGTGTGCAATGTAAGATTTCAAAGAAACTCATTGTTGCGTATTCGGTACGCCATCGAGCATAGCATTCCCTTTAAAGTAGTATTAAAATTTTATTCGAAAATATTGATAACCATTAGAATTTAATATTATTTGTTTACCTGGGATGTTACAAACCATGCATGCTACGTTATGAAAGTTCCATACTCATGATCGGTTTCTCGTCGATCTACCAAGTCGTCACAAGGTAATTGTTTCCCATGTGCCATTAATCCATTGGCACTGACCACAAGGTCATATTTCTATCAAGCCCTGTATATGAAATTCCCATGTGCCATTAAACTTTTGGCATCGATCAAAAGGTAATATTTCAACCAAGACCCATATATTCAATATGAACACAAAACACATATGCCCAATGATCAAGCCAAAATAAACCTTTCAATAAAAACACCTTTTTATTAAAAACTATTTCTGTCAAAACAATTTCAATGCCAAACCATTTCAACTACAAACCATTTCAATAAAACTCCATTTTTATTGAAAACCATTTCTATAGAAAACATATTTTTCATCAACCATTTAGCAATTCCAGAAAATCCATAATTTAAAATCATCATTTTAAATTAAACCCCCTTTTGCACAACTATTCACCAAGATCCCGCAATTTCACAAAAACCATAAATCATCAAAAATGAATATTTTTCCATGAATTTCACAATAAATAAACCAATTTTAATCTAATACAATCAATTCTATCAAGCGGAGTCGAGAGAGAATCTATCTACCTCGAAGGTTTTGATGAAACTTTAACAATAGATGAAGAACGCACAAGGAAGCGGGTTGATTCTCCAAGAGCGGCCTTAGATCTCTTATCCTAGCAAGATCACAACTCAAAATTGAAATATTTGGAATCCAAAAACGTATATATACCCACTATAGGTTCATATCTGAGAAATAATGGAGATCGGAGAAGTATATCTCAGAATATCTAAGAAAACATGACAAATTCGTAAAGAATGGTGACATACCTCAAGAATCGGACTTGAAATCACCAAGGGAAGGATTTGGGATGGATTCAAATCATTTGGGGAGGGTTATCCAGCCTTATAGGGAGAGTAATATATAATTAGGGGCGTTTTGAAGCCAAAACGAAATAAATAGAGAAAAAATGAGTAAGCTTCTAGAAAATGGGATCTAGATTTGACCTCTGCATAGGATTTGACCACACGGTTTGTGCCAACTGTGTATGGATCATGCAACATTACTTTTGGTCCCAAAACTCCCTAAAAAACCCCCAAATTATTTTATCCTTCACCTTTATCCCTTTTTATGGAAACATCCCAATTTATGGAAACACCTCCACTTTATGGAAACAACCCACTTTATGGAAACACCCCACTTTATAGAAACACCCCACTTTATGGAAACACCCCACTTTATGGAAACTCTCTATTTTATGGAAACTCTCTATTTTATGGACTCTCTATTTTATGGAAACTCTCTATTTTATGGAAACCCAATCAAAGACACACCAATTAAAAAAATTTAAGGAAAGGGGGTTATGTACCCGAAACCAGGGGTACTACAAGTATCAACTATTGAGAGATTTTTATCTAAGTGGTGGAGTTGGAGTGAGAATAATACCCATGGAATATAACATGATAGACCCCTTGACTAAATCCCTATCTCAGGAGAATCATGAGTATCATGTAAGAGCTAGCTGACTGAAGGTTGTTAGGAGTTGGCTCTAGTGTAAGTGGGAGTCTTTTAGAGTTGGTTACCTAAAACCAACTTCTATTTACTTTATGATAACTTGTATTTATTGTTTTTAATATTAATAAACTTCTTATCACATCATGATTTTTCTTATGTGTAACATAGTATGTGATAATTTTCCTAGATTAGTTGTCGCACCAAAAGGTCATAGCAGTTCCTCGCTATGTTGAGAACCCAAAAGTACTATAAAAATATTCTTGAATATATGTTATATAGTTGAATGATATCATTTGAGGGAAAAAATGATACATCCTGTCAAGGGATGAGACTCATAGGACTTTGAGGCACCTTCTCATGGTGTATGGCCTTGGTAATATCTTGTATGATATTATAAGAATAATACATGCCAGTAGGAAATCCACATTTATATATGTCATTGGATGTTACTATCTGTAAATATGTGTATTGGTCCTTAGAATTTAATATTATTATTAATGAGTACTATGAGTCATTTACTTTGATGTATTGATAAAAATAGTGATGACATATGTTTTCGGTGAGGTAGGATATGTTGGGTCTGTCATGAGTAATATTGCATTAATGAATAATGCGAGAAAAAGGATTTATCCATTCTATTATTTAATGGAAGTTAATATATCAGGCCCTTTTATGTAAATGATATAGCCTAAATAAATCCATGGCCATGATGTTTTATAGTAAATTTATATTCCCAAAAATACAAGGCCATGATGTTCTATTGGAAAGTTCTATTTCCAAAAATACAAAGAAAGAGATATTGAGAACATAGGTTAATGGCACTGGCATGAAACCTACTTGATTTAAGATATCATGATAAAGGGATTTCATTACACAGTAATCATCTGTATGATGTATTATTTCATTATGGAATTAACTTCTTTCACTATGGGTTTCTTGGCACGTTTCAAGAAACAAACCTTGGACTTTTGGTTGCTTCCCCTAATACCACTGAGAAAGAAGCCTATAGGGTCACACACTAAGTGTAACCAAAATCTCAGTTAAATAATATAATATTATTTATTATTTAAATAGTTAAATAAATATTATTCTTTTATTTGGTTTAATAATTATTCATATTTTCTTGAACTCATTTATTTCATCTCCAGTTATTCAAGAGAATATAATGTGAGCAGAATATTTAATAAATATTTATTTGTTATTTAGTGAATATAATATTTATTTATTTATTAGTGAATAATGTAGTGATATTTATTTAATAAATAAATAGACATTATTCAAGCTCCAATAAATATTATGGAGGAATGATAGACGGAGATTTTAGGCCTGGTGGGAAAATAATAAATACCGAATATTATTTGATTAAATAATATTTAATTATAATTCTCAAGTTAATTACATGTCAAGAAATATTATTATTATTATTATTATTCTACATGGGGTTTTCTCTAGGATTAAATAAATAATTAAGGGCACTTGTGAAATTATTTTATTTTATCCCTAGCGATATGAAAACCCTCTTGTGGTATTTTCTCATAAAAACAATTCATTTGTTTGGGTTGTGCACAATGGAATTTGATAATTATCTCAAGACCTTGAGATATCTCATCTTCAAGATCGCTCCCAATAATAGAGAGAAATCATCCTCCACCAGATCAAGACGAATGCTTTGAAATAAATTTTCATAGAAATCAAAGGCAGACGACGCAAGTGTAAGGATATATCATGATAGCACCCGAAGATTCTTTCGGTGACGTCTGGATTTTTGTAGAACACATGTAGATCACTGCTAGAGGGAATCTGCACTTGATTCCTAAAACACAATTATGTTGAATCACATATCTATTTCCAGATCCACCAAAAAATAAAAAACTCCATCAAAGGAAATTTCTTATTTAATTAAATTGATTATAAATAATATGTGATTATCCTCTCGTGGTTATGCAATTATATCCCTTGTTTATATTCTTTTATTAAATTTCATAGATCACAAAATTTATCATTGTATAAATCTAAGATTTATCATCGATCATGGAAAAAAGAAAAGTTGGACACCACCCATCGCAAGCTTACATTGTGCCCAGAACCTACCAGTGATATCAAAGGGGTCACATAATTATTTATAATTATTTAAATATTTTTGTTGATTTATGTATTTTAATTTAGTTATTAAAATCAATTTTAATCATTATCTTAATTTTAATGAAGATATATGCTTCTTCCTCATTTGTTTCTCGTAGATATAATAAATATGACAAATTTTATAAATAAACTAAAATTAAAGATCTTATCAAGAGGTTCCAAGGATTCTAGTCATATAACATAAAATTACACACCCTGTAATCATAATTACACATCGTGTACTTGTGGTCAATGCATCAGTAATTAATTCAGTAATTAATTCAAATCATGTGCATTGATTACATGTGGTAAATTAAATACCTTACATTGCATGTTGAATGGATCAGGGTGGTGCATGGTTAACTGTATTACATGTCCTATGGACTATATACACGGTGTGTAGTCCCTTTGAGTCGCAAACGGGCTATGTATTACCATACATAGCCTACCTGACTGGTAACCATATAATTCATAGATCACACGGCATGTAGCCCATTGGACACACTGTGTCATCCATCTTTCAAGGTATGATTTACACATTGAGTCCCTAGGAATGTACCTTATATATATGGTGAAATATGTGCATTCTGTGTAGCTCGCTTGTAAATACCATGTACATATACCAAATTACACATATTAAAAAAAATTTATTATATTATGTGAACCTTGAGATGTGTTCTTGCATGTGGTCATTAAGTTGATAGGACACTCCATGTGATGGAGTTTAATATATATATATATATATATATATATATATTTATATATTTAATTAGTATATTTGTAGTGATCTTATCTACATATCAGGTATAGATCATATTACTGATATTACTCTACATGCATTAAGCATGACATGTTACAGAAAAATCGTGTAATTATTGTAATCATTAAGTTGATGCTACACATCATGAAAGTATGTGATAAGACATGTATGCTATATATCTCAAATAATAAACCATTATATGAGTATAATAAAAGTTGGGTAGAGTTTTATGGTTATTCACCATGTTTCCTCCAAGGTATATTTATGTACATAGATAATTTTAAATAAATTTTTTTAAAAAAAATTATAATGGATGAGAATCTCAAGGAAATTCGTATGAGAATTATGATAAAATAATTGATTAATTAAAGATGATAATTAATTGATTCGAGAATGATTTATCTTAAATAAAAATTATTATGAATTGAATTATAGTTTTATTAAATGCATAATTCATTGCATGCATGTGGATGATCATGATCATATACCAAGACCTTTGTATGTGATTGATTTCATTTAATTTATTATTAAATTAATTTGTTGGGATGTGTGCCTTATCTCGTCTTATAATGTAAGGGCATGTGTGCCTATAGTTTATTTTATGTAAACCCTTTCACCTCACCTACATGTGAGTATATGCATATGTAATGGATGGATCTCCAAAGCTAGTGGAGGTAGTTCAAGTTTAGAGCTAAGGAGAAACCAATCCAAGAGAGATAAGTTGGTGGATAGGTGGAAATACGTAACACAAACCTTAATCGGTTCAAGGTGTTTTTACCCTAGGTCAACGGTTAGTTTATCAACCCCAACATAAAATGAAAATTAGTAAAATCTTATTATCATATTGATTTATTATATTATTTCTATTAGTTTCATAGTTATTTCACTATGGATGTTTTTTTGTGATCACATAAATTATTGAAATTAACAAGCATGCAATATAGAACTAAAATAAATTAGTTTATGTGAAAATATTATATAAGACATGGTGAATATATTAAGTAAATATACTTAATATTAACAATAATGTGATAACGATAATAATTGGATATTTATGAATAAAGGATAAAATCCCTCAATTATATATATTAAGTTGTTATAAACTTCTACTACTTAAGTTAAAATCGAACCATAGTTCAATGTGCTTGACCAGCCAAAGTTGGGGTGATTTAAATTATTAGGGAATTATAACTTGAAGTTTTGTGTTGACATAACTTAGTTCACATCAAGGTTTGACTTCCAAAGCAGTACTTGGTGTAACTAAGAGGAATATGTTGAGGAAATCTAATTTAAGGATTTTAGGATTGGGAGTCCACTCAGTGGATCAAGGAACTGTGAGTTAATGCAGTTGGAATTTGGAATGCCTACCTAAAATCATTAAATTTTCTTAACTAACCAATGTTGGGGTAATGAGAAGGAGAATATGGATCCTTGATATTAGGATGTCCAAGAAACATGATATTCTAAAACCAATGGTAAGGTCTATTGGGTTTTGATAAAATAGTGGGAGACTAATAAATTTAATATTTATTTATTCGTCTAAATTTTATTAGAAAAAGTACTAAAATTATATTCATATTGTTTTTAGAAATAGAATTAAAATAAATTCAAACATATCACTATGATCCATACTTTAGAAGGATAACCTTCTCACCAGAAAAATAATTTAAGAGTGGAAAATGCACTTGTGCATTATATTTCACCATGACAGGAAATTGTATGTGCTGGAAGAATATTTTCCAGTTGTGCCTGGTAATGAGGCAAGTGAGGAATAACTATATCTCTATGAGAAACATCTGAATGATGCTACATATTTTCAGTGCTTCATGCTATCATCCATGTCCAGTGATATTTTGAAGAAATATAAGGACTAGGATGCATATAGCATGATGTCTCACCTTAGAGATCTCTATCAAGAGAAGGAGATACAAGATAGGTACAAGATCTCCAATGCTTTCTTTACAACTAATATTGGAGAGTCTACACCAGATGGGCCTCATGTAGTCAAGCACATTGTCTACATTGAATGCTTAGACATATTAAGTATTAAATTTCAAGATTTTTTTTGTACAGATCACATACTTTCATCATTTCCCAAGACCTTCTCCCATTTTATTGTCAATTACAATATGACCAATAATGAGAAGAGTCTCTCAGAAATTCTTATTTTGATTATATAAGTGGATAAGGACATGGGGCATGATAAAAATACAGGTGAATATGAGAAGGAAGAATAAGTAAAAGGGGACCAAGACCTATAAATATCATAAAGCTCCCGAGCACCGCCCTTTCAAGAAGAGGAAGATCCAGAGGTAGGGAAAGGAAAATAAGGTCTTATGTTTTGCATGTGGTAAGCTAAGACACTAGATGAGCAACTGCACCTAGAATCTAGGGGAAGATAATTGTTCATTCATTATCAAGTGTAATATTTTCATATCTACACATTGGATATTAGATACAACTTTTTGTTCATACATATTTATCCAAATATAGGAAACAAATAGATTTCAAAAGATTGATAGAGGAGAGGTGGATCTAAGAACTACCAATAGAGTGAGTTTAGATACCCTATCCAATGGTGGCTACCAAATTTCATTACCAACAGGAATGTTTTTGGTTTTAAAATAATTTTATTATGTACCTACGGTTACCAAGAACATAATTTATGTATCATGATTAGATACATATGGGTTTATTTTTAAATTTGGAAATAAAAGTTGTTTCATTTATAAGGACAACATATTTTATGGTATGGAACATTTAAATAATGATATTTTTGTATTAAACTATGAAAACCAAGTTTTGGAAATTGATAATGAATCATGTTCACATAACTCATATAACACCCAATTATGGAATCATCATCTTGGTCATGTAAATGAGAAGCATTTGACAAAGCTCTGTCAAAATGGTTATTTAGACTCTTTTGAGCTAAAACCACTTGAAAGATGTCATTCTTATTTACAACGAAAAATGACCAAACCACCATTTGGTGGATAGGTTGAAAGGGCCACAGAGATTCTAGGATTGGTACACACTGATGTGTGTGGACCATTTATAATAGAATCTAGAGGTGGATATTCTTACTTCATAACTTTTACTGATGACTTGAGTCAATATGGATATATCTACTTGATGAGGTATAAGTCTGAGATATTTGATAAATTTGATTAATTCAAGAATGAATTAGAGAATCAACTTGGTAAGAAGATAAATAAGATTTGATCGAATCAAGGTGGTGAATATCTTAACCAAGAGTTTATCGACTTCTTATGGGTGTTTGGGATTCTATCTCGACTCACTCCACCTTATACACCATAGTGGAATGGTGTAAGTGAAAGGAGGAATTTTACATTTTTAGACATGGTAAGTTCGATAATGAGTCATGCATATCTTCTATTATGCTTTTGTGGATATTCATTACAAACTATAGAATACATATTAAACCGAGTCGAAACTAAAGCGAAAAATTGAATTCCCTTTGAAATATGGAGTGAAAAGAAACCCATTTTGTCACACACACATGTATGGGGTTGTGAGTCGTTTTTTAAGGCCTTATCAAGAAACAAATTAGAACCTTGGAGCACAAAATATATCTTTATAGGGTATCCCAAGGAAACAAAGGGATACTGCATATACAACCCCTTAGATAAGAAACTAATTATTTAAAGACAAATTGTATTTCTTCAAAGGGAGCACATCCTAAAAAAGGATAGTTGTAGAAATATTGAATTTAGTGAATTTTATGCTCAATATAGACAAGAGTTGGTATAGAAATAGATTCCACAGTTCCCCATGGAAGAATTTATTCCTAGAATACAAGTACTGCATTGGATCATGAGAGAGGTAAGAGAACCAGAGAGATATGGTTTTATATTCATTGATGATGATGACTCGTTATTGGTTGAAAATGATGAAACTCTCTCCAAAAAGGAGGTAGTATAAAGATCAGGAGATACAATATGGTAAGAAGACATGAATTATGAAATGGATTCCATGTGTTAGAACCAATTTTGGGTTCTAGTTGATGCGCCAGTTGATGTAAATCTTGTTGAATGTAAATGGGTATTCAAGAAAAAACTGTACATGGAAGCTAAATTAAATACCTATAAAGAAAGGCTAGTGGATAAAGGGTTTAAAAATCATCAATTAATTAATTATGATGAAACCTTTTTCACAAATTTACATGTTTAAATCCATCAGAATTATTCTTTCTATAGCAGCTTACCATGACTATGATATTTGGTAGATGAATGTCAAAAATTGTGTTCCTTAATGGGAACCTTCAAGAATATTTCTATATGACACAACTAGAGGGTTTTGTGACTTAGAGTGATACCAAAAGTATTTTCAAGTTGTAGAGATCCATTTATGGATTGAAGAAAGAATCTAGGACAACGAACATTTGATTCAATGAATCCATAAATGAATTTGGTTTCATTAAGAATAAATATGAGTTGTGTATTTAAAATTGGTTTTGTGGGAATTTATTTGTTATCATATTAGTTTATTTTGATGAAATATTACTTATTAGATACAACATATCAATCTTAAATTCTATTAAGGATTGGTTAAACAAATATTTCTCCATGAAGGACTTAGGTGAAGCGGCCTATATTCTAGGGATCAAGATCATTTTTGAATGATCCAAGAGGCTACTTGTACTAAGTCAAAGTATATATATTGAACAGATACTAAAGATATTTAGTATGAAACAATCCAATAGGGGATTAATTCTAGTGTCACATGGTTTGCATCTTTATAAGAAAATGTGTCCTCCGACACAACATGAGAAAGAGAGAATGAGTAAGATATCATATGCTTCAGTGATAGGACCAATCAAGTATTTCATGTTATATACTAGACTTGATGTTTCCTATACATTGAGCATGTTAAGAAGATATCAAGAAGATATAAGATAACATCATTGGTTGGATGCTAAGGTTGTCCTTAAAGTATCCGAGAACTAAGGATATATTTCTAGTGTATGGTGAAGATGAGGATCTGATCATCATGGGTTATATTGATGCTAGTTTTCAGATAGATCTGAATGATCTCAAGTCACAGTCAAGATATGGTTTCTATCTCAATAGAGGAGTTGTGAGTTGTAAGAGTTCAAAGAGGACGGTTTTTACTAATTCTACAGTGGATTCCGAGTATATAGAGGATTCAGATGCATCCAAGGAAGCCATTTGAATTTAGAAATTTTTCTAAGATCTTGATTTTGTACCTATCAATAAAGATACTATCACATTTTATTGTGATAATACTGCAGCGGTGGCTCTTGTAAAAGAGCCAAGATCACACCAACGGACAAAGTAAATACTCTAGAAGTATCACCTCTTGAGGGATTTTTATCAAAGGGGTGAAGTTGTAGTGATCATAGTACCCATGGAAGATAATGTGGAAGGACTCTTGACTAAAGGCCTATCTAAGTAGAATCATGAGATATATGTGAGCTCTAGCGGACTGGAGTTTGTTAGTAGTTGGATTTAATACAAGTGGGATTATGTTGTAGTTGGTGCCCTAGAACCAACTTCTATGTACTTTATGATAACATATATTCATTGTTTTGAATATTAATATAATTATCATTACATCATGATTTTTCTTCTACGTAACATTGTATGTGATAATGTCCTTAGAGTAGTTATTGTGCTAAAAGGTCATAGTAGTTCCTCACTATGATGAGAAACTAAAAGTGTTACGACACTATTATTTAATATACATTCAATATTAAGATGATGGGACACAAATGATACAGGATATCATGGGTGGAGACTCATAGGAATTTGAGTCACCTTCTAATGGTGTACGCCCTTGGTAATATCCAATAGGATATTATGAGAAAAAGACCCACCAGTAGGAAATCCACATTTATATGTATCATTAGATGTTCCTATCTGTGAATTTGTGTATTGGTACTTAGACTTTAAGATTATTATTAAGGAGTATTATGTAACGTCTCGGTTCCGGAAGCCACTCAGAGGCGCCCCATACCCGATTGGTCACATGGCCTCAAGCGCATTTCCCTAAATGCCAGAGGATACCGACTAGCAGCGAGGGCCTTGGGTGTGATAGTGGGGAAACTATGCCCTCATTGGCAGAGTACACAGCGGAAGTAACAACACATATAATAGTGGAAGTAGTAAATATCCAACAACAATAACTAGCGGAAGACTAAACAGTAAACGACTGGAGAAACCATATATATAAATGAAATGATGCATGATACATATAGGTCTAGGAAAGCATCCAAACAAGTCACAATGCTGAATATAGTATGAAAACAAAGTACAAAAAAATTAATCAGATAACTCCTTAGCATTGCAAGCCATAGCTTGGTCCTATGCTCTCTAGCTCCTCAGTAAGTCAAGTACCTGAAGTATAAGGGTGTTTTCCCTTATCTATACCTGCAACAATATAATTTGTTTAGGACCAAAAGCATGACCCAAACAGGGTTTGAGACTAAATCCCAGTAGGTAACCACCCAAAGATCTGTGCCTAATAGTCAGTGAGTATATGGCAGGTAAAAGTACAGTAAAAAATAAACAGTAAACAGGGAAAGTACTCAACAGCAACCAATCTACACTTCTAGAATATAATGTACAAACAAGAAAGCAGCCACTCAAGCAAGTAGAACAAACAGGTAACCCTCTGGGTAGTTTTTACAGCCTAACCCTTATGGTTCAACCTACAAGTACTAGCAACCCTTTGGGAGGCACACATAGTCTCACTCCTCTGGTTCAGCTAAATAAAGAATAGACTCTCTGGGGAATCACTCATCGTCAATTCCCCCTATAGTCTCATATCGTACTAAAGGCGCTCTGGGGAAGCACTCAACGTCTCATTCCCTCTGTGTTCTACGTTGAGGAACTACAGACACTCTGAGGAAGCACTCAACGTCAATTCCCTCTGTGGTCTCGCATCGTAAATTAAAGACACTCTGGAGAATCTCTTACGTCCATTCTCCCTATGATCTACTACACTAGGTTCTCATAGCCCTGTGTAAAGTCATCAAGTATTGCACCATGTAATGGCCAAAGTAAACCTCAATAACTACTTGGCTATTAGTCTACAGCATTTCAGCATGGAAGAACAACAGTCACACCATCCTAGAACTAGGCATGGAACTAGAAAAATCCTAACAGGAAAAACTAGACCAAACGGTCATAAACAGGTAGAACATGCTTGGGAAAAACATCCAAATCATAGTAATTTACCCTATTCACAAACAATATCCTCTACTCAGGCATATAAGCAAAGCAGGAAAACAACAAGGGCAAAACAGAAAACACACAATACCTCGTTCAAGGGTATTGGTGTAATTTGCACAAAATACTCAAAGAATTTCTACAGAAAGGCACAAACCACCTACCTAGACGTTAATAGATCGATATACTTGAACCTAAAAGCTTGATTCTCCTTGGAATGTCATAGATCTAAGAAAACTTGGAAAACTCTCAACCCATGATAACTTGATAAAGAGGAGGAATTGGAAAACAAAACTCTAGGAGAAGGAAGAGCTTACCACTGTGGTTCCAACGCAATCGACGGCGGTCGATTTGGAGAATAGATGGAGGATCGGGGGCTCAGAGGAGATTCGCGGCCGTACGGGATGCTCTTGGTCAAAGAAGCTGGAGAAGAAGACAGTTTTGGGGTTAAGACGCGACCCCGGTGCGTTTAACGAAAAAAAAGTACACGGCGTGTACTTTTGGAGTACACAGCGTGTACTAGGATTTTCTGTACTCCTCTTTAGGCGGCCTCCATGTCACCCCTACATGGTCGTGTGTGTGGCCATGACATGGCCAGCACACGGCCTCGAGCAGCAACGAAGTACATGACGTCTACTCATAAAGTACACAGCGTGTACTTCAAAAATTTCTAGAAACTCCTCTTTTCTCAAAAACTCCATAAAAAGGAAAAACTTACCTATAAAGAAGGCCCAGGTTCTTAAAAACTTCCCCCCTTAAATAAATTCATCCCCAAATTTCACTAGCGAGGCATAGAAGAAGAAACCCCGAACAGCTCCGACCACTGCGATCGTACATCGGCCTCCCTCTCCCAAGTCTCGTCTTGTACTTGCCAGTGCTGTCATAGTACCCATACCAGAGGAATAGACCAGCCATAGAGAACCTTTGTACTACGATCGAAAATATGGATAGGATGCTCCTCAAATGATGCATCTGCTTCAAGCTCAACCTCCTCAGCTTGAAAGACATGAGATGGGTCTGAAAAGTAACGTCGGAGCTAAGAAACGTGGAAGACATCGTGCATAGTCTGATACCTCTGAGTTAACTACAACCGATAGGCAAACGGTCCAAATCTCTCTCCAACACCTCAAACGGTCTGATGTACCTCGGTGATAGCTTACCCTGTCTCCAAATACTCTTGTGTCCCAACCTCTGTGTGACACGCAGGAAAACCTGATCCCCGACCTTGAACTCTAGAGGTCGTCTCCGCTGATCAGCATAAGACTTCTGTCGAGACTGTGTCGTAGCCATCCTATTTCAAATCAACTCTATCTTCTATGAGGTCTCTTGAACAAGACGAGGTCCCAGCAAAGCTACCTCTCCTGTCTCCAGCCAACATAAGGGTGATCGGCATGGCCTACCGTACAAAGCCTCATAAGGTGCCATCTGAATAGTCTCTTGAAAACTATTATTGTAGGAAAACTCTACAAGAGGTATATTATTCTCTCAAGAACCTCCAAAGTCTAAAATGTAAGCTCGGAGCATATCCTAAAGCACATGAATCGTATGCTCGGACTGGCCATCTGTCTGGGGATGGTATCCTATACTCAAAAGTACCTGTGTTCCCAAAGATTTCTGAAGCCCTTGCCAGACCCGAGAAGTAAAACGTGCATCCCTGTCTAACACGATGGAGTGTGGAACCCCATGCAGGCGTACAATATCTTGGATGTATAACCGCCCCAGCTTTTTAACACTGAAGGTATCCTTGATCGACAAGAAGTGAGCAACCTTCATAAGCCTGTTGATGACAACCCAAACAGCATCATTCCCTCGAGGTGACCTCCGCAAACCGGTCACGAAGTCCATCACACTGTCATTCCACTTCTACTCAAGAATGGTTAACTGCTGTAAAAGACCTACTGGTCACTGATGTTCCGCTTTCACCTACTGACAAGTGGAACACCTCATGACAAAACCAGCAACATCCATCTTCATTCCTGGCCACCAATACTGACAATGTAGATCACGATATATCTTGGTGACACCAGGATGAACTACCCAAACTAAAGAATGAAAGTCCCACATCATCTCCTCACGTATGTCTATTGGCACCCATACGCGTCCCTGGAAATGCAAGATCTCATCCTCACCTACTGTCCATCCAAGAATAGGGTCCTCTCCTGACACACTTTCCCATAAGACTAGGCCTTCAGAATCTAATAGCTGCCTCATTCGTACCCGATCAAGAAGTGTATAGGTAACAGGTACATAAGATAGGAAAGTATGTCCCTGTCTTTCAAGCACCTCCAAATGCATCTCATAGAACAGAGCATTAAGCTTCCACTCACTACTGGCCTTCTGAACTGCATGTATCTGAGTCCTCCTGCTCAATGCATTAGCCACTATGTTTCCTTTCCCAGGTGTATAGGCATGCTCAAATTCAAAGGACTGAAGATACTCGACCCACCTGTGTTGTCTCAGATTCAGATCACGCTGAGTGAAGATGTACTTGAGACTTTTGTGGTCAATGAAAACCACAAAATGCTCTCCCAGAAGATAATGTCTCCAACAGTGTAAGGCATGAACAACTACCACCAGCTCGAGATCGTGCGTTGGGTAGTTCCTCTCATGTGGCCTCAACTGCCGAGACTCGTACGCAATGACTCCATCTCCCTGCATCAGCGCAGCTCCTAACCCGATACCTGAAGCATCGCAATAAACAGTATAGCTCTTGCTCGGCTCTAACAAGACAAGTATCGGTATTGATGTCAACCTCCCTTTCAGCTCCTGAAAGGTTGACTCACAAGAATCTGACCATAAGAACATCGCACCCTTCTTGGTCAGACCTGTCAGCGGTGCTTCTAAGTGTGAAAAGTCTTGTATGAAGTGTCTGTAGTATCCAGCCAGCCCTAGAAAACTCCACACCTCAAAGAAGTTCTTTGACTGCTCCTAGGAAACTACTGTTCTCACTTTCTCTAGGTCTACTGATACTCCTATCTCTGAGATAACATGACCCAATAAGTGAATCTAATCCATCCAAAAGTGGCACTTTGAGAGATTAGCATATAACTGATGCTCTCTCAGTGTACTCAGAACGATCTCAAGATGGGTATCATGGTCGTGTCAAGTGTGAGATTACACCAAGATATCGTCCATGAAGACCACCATGAAGGAATCTAAGTATATATGGAACACTTGGTTCATCAGTTCCATGAAAACTGCAGGTGAATTCATGAGACCGAACGGCATAACCATATACTCGTATAGACCATACCTGCTTTGTAAATCTATAAGAGGTATATCAGATGGTCTAACGTGCAACTGATGGTAACCAGACCTCAAATAGATCTTTGAGAACACCCGGGATCCTCGAAGCTGATCAAAGAGGTCATCAATCCTAGTCAAGGGATATCGGTTCTTGACCGTCAACTGGTTCAGCTTCCAATAATCCACACAAAGCCTAAGGGTGTCTTCTGCCTTCTTCACAAACAGAACAAGCGAACCCCAAGGAGAAGTACTGGTTCGGATGAAACCCTTTTCCTGAAACTCCTCCAACTACTTCTTGAGCTCCTACAACATAGGTGTAGCCATCCTATAAGGAGGAATGGACACTGGTGCCACTCCTGGCATGATCTCAATAGAAAAGTCTACCTCATGCTCCGGGGGAAAACCTGAAAAGTCCTCTGGAAAGACATCCCTAAAACGATCCACCACTGGAGGAAATTATAACTGTGAATTCCCCTAGTCATCCAGATACAGACTAGAGATTTGAGTTGTGACTCCTCCCAACCCATGGTGCTCTAGACCCGCTCTACTTGCCCGGATATCCCACTCGCCCCGATGGAGAAAAGATCCACCCTATGGTGATATGAAACTCACCCTACGATGATAACAGTGGACAAATTCCTAGTAAGGAACTAGCCAGTTCATTCCGAGAATGACATCATAGTCGGCCATCTCTAGGACAGAGATCTCATAGAAAGTGACACCCTGCAACCTCAAGAGGGAACTCTCTGCACTGACGTACACTAGTTATCCTAGTCCCCAACGGTGTGTCTAGAGTCAACATATTGGTAGAAGAAAAGATATAGAGCCCAAGGCTCTCCATAAGAGAAACAAAGATAAATCTATGGGAATCCCCTGTATCAAAAAGATCAGAAGATAAAACTAAGGCTACTAAGATCGTACCTCGAATGGTGGAAGGTCTGGGATCCTGCTCCTGCTGGGTCTGCTCCACTACAAAATCCTTACTTGTACCACGGCCCTGTGATGCTGCATGACCGCTCTGAGCTGATCCACCCTACTGTTGCGAAAAGACTGGTGACTGACCACCATGGCCTCGACATCCACCTTGGCCCGAATGGTTGGAAGAACTCCAATTCCCAGACTGGTGAGAAACTAACGGAGCTGCTCCAGTACGAGGGGTCATGGATGAACCCCTGTCACCAGCTGCTGGTAAGAAAACCTGACAGAAGTGTTGAAGGTGACCCATCTTGCCACAAGATCGGCACTCCACTGGGTCTCTCTCGCACCGCAGCCTCGTATGCCCAGCCCTTCCACACTGGTAGCATACCACCTGGATACCAGAAGATGTGTCTCACCGCCTCGGATCACCGCACGTAGACTCCCTACGGTGCTTCCTACTATCATCTAGTGAATCACTAACTCTGGAAGCGGAACCGCCCTGGCTCTCAGCTCCAGAATCTCTCAGATTTCACTATGCAATTAGTGTCTAGTTGACGATGGAAGCAATGGAATTCAGCCTGAAGATATTCACCTACGAGCGGATCTCCCATCTGAGACCATCCTCAAACTTCCTTGCCAAGAACAACCCATATTTTCCCTGGAGGGGTGTGAAACGCTGAAGCTCGATGAAATAAGAGGAATAATCCATGACAAAAAGATTACCCTGCTCTAGGATCATGAACTCCCGGGCTCAGTCGGCCCTCAGGGTCTTTGGATAGAAGTAGTCGTAAAAGACGTGCTGAAACTCCTCCCACACCATAACCTGCTAATGACCCGCCTGTGAGATCATGTTCTACCACCTCTTGGAGGAGTCTCATAGCATGTAGGTATAAATCTTGACCCGCCTTTCTGGAGTCGTCTCTAGATGCTCAAAGATCGTCATCATGGATTCTAGCCATGACTCTATAGCCTGAGGTCCTCCTTCCCCTGAGAAGGTGGGAGGAGGATGCTGCTAGAAAACCCACGTCAAGTCTGCCATAGTCGAGGTAGGAGGCGATGCTCCCTGGAAGGTCTGCATCATCCTCAGAAAGCCTTCCCTAAACAGCGCATCGGCGCCTACAACTGGTATAACTGTTGGTTCCAAGGCTGGAATAGCAGGAGGGTCTACAGGAGGTCCATGATCAGTCATATCTGGCGTCTGATCACTGCCCTGCAACTGACAGAAAACCAGAGGACGTCTCGGTGCCATAGCTCTGAAAGGTCAAAATCACACCTTAGATTTAGGATTAATAAGGACTGAAAAACTGAAGGCATAAGAAGGAATAGTGAAAATAAGGAATTCAAGTTATGAAAAACATGACTACACAGCGTGTTCTTTACCTACACGGCATGTTCCCTTAAGTCATTCACATGAGCGTGTACTTTTACCAAAACTGGTCATGTAACACCCCAAACGCATGGCATTTTATCCTAACACATGGCGTGTACCTGAATCCTCTTCCCTGCCCGAGTCCTTCTACACAGTCTAGCCACATGGCTCCTCTAAGACAAAACTACATGGCGTGTGCAAGGCAGACACGGCGTGTATTAGACATACCTTACCTAGGCCGTGTTGTTAGTGACACGGATGACAATACATGGCGTGTTCCAGATGGACACGGCATGTATGAGAAAGGGTAACATTGACCCGTGTTTTTCATGACACGGCTGGTTACCTAGATCAGACTACACGGCGTGTAAGATTCAGGCACGGTGTGTATGTGAAAAGATAACACGACCCGTGTTGTTCGTGAAACGGCCAGGGTACCTATTTCATACTACACGGCATGAGAAACTAGTACACAGTGTCTATAAGAAGATACTTCACCGACCGTTTTGTTAACTACACGGTCAGACTCATAGGATTACACCATACGGCATGCACAACCAGTATATGGTGTGTTTTTGGAATATTTTTCACAACCCTGTGTCCATGCTCACACAGTCAGCGACACAGTTTGAAAACTACAAGACGTGTATTCATAAAGTACACTCCGTGTATTCTAGGTTTTTCCAGGCAGTAACCTCAGAAACTGCTCCAGAGCCCAGAAAACACAGAAAACAAGAGTTAAGGTGCCAAATTTCGATCCATGATGGCTCATACTCCCCGCGAATCAAAGATTGACATATTATACAAGTCATAACAAGGCAACAAGCAATGATCCACCAAATTCTGGTCTATGAGGGCCCATAACACCTCAAGAACCAAAGTTTGGTGTCCATCTAAGTAAATCACTATACAAAAAAATTCTCTATCAAACAGTAGGTATTATATCAAATTATCTATCACAACAGCATGCATAATATAGACAACATCTATCACAACAACATGCAATCGCTAATTCATCCTAGATGGCATGGAAAGAATGCATGGCATGTGATTTCTAAAAAGTGCCTATATAATGCATGAGATGTCATACCCTCATATCATTGGGTTGCGATAGAAATAGAACTTCAATAACAACAACGGTAACAGCACAAAGCATGTGAATCACCCAACAGTGAAATCAAATTAACTATAAAATTTGAAAACCAAATAAAATTGTAATAAACGAGGTAGTATTGGCTTTTCCCTGTACACGGGTTAACTACTCCCAGGAACATCTCATTACCAAGTACCTATTCCGTCCTATCCCTAGATAAATGCTCTAAATAGTAAGTCAAGAGAAAAGAACCCTCTGATACCACTTTTTAATGTCCCGGTTCCAGAAGCCACCTAGAGGCACCCCATACCCGGTTGGTCACATGGACTAAAGCGCATTTCCCCAAACGTCAGAGGCTGCTAACTAGAAGCGAGGGCCTTGGGTGTGATAGTGGGGAAACTATGTCATCGTTGTCAGAGTACACAGTGGAAGTAACAACACATACAATAGCAGAAGCAGTAAATATCCAACAACAATAAACAGTAGAAGACTAAACAGTAAATGACTGGAGCACCCATATATATAAATGAAATGATGCATGATACATATAGGTCTAGGGAAGCAACCAAACAAGTCACAATGATGAATACAGTATGAAAACAAATTACAAAAGAAAATTAATCAGATAACTTCTCAGCATCGCAAGCCATACCTTGGTCCCATGCTCTCCAACTCCTCAGCAAGTCAAGTACCTGAAGTAGAAGGGCGCTTGTCCTTATCTATACCTGCAACAATATAATCTGTTTGGGCCAAAAAGCATAACCCAAACATGGTGTGAGACTAAATCCCAGTTGGAAACCACCCAAAGATCCGTGCCTAATAGCCAGTGAGTATATGGAAGGTAAAAGTAAAGTAAACAATAAACAGTAAATAGGGAAAGTACTCAGCAGCAACCAATCCACTATTCTAGCATATAATGTACAAATAAGAAAGTATCCACTCAAGCAAGTAGAACAAACAGGTAACCCTCTGGGTAGTTCTTACAGCCTAACCATTATGTCTCAACCTACAAGTACTAGCAACCCTCTGGGAGGCACACACAGTCTCACCCCTCTGGTTCAGCTAAAGAAAGAATAGACTCTCTGTGGAATCACTCATCCTCAATTCCCCCTATAGTCTCGTATCGTACTAAAGGCACTCTGGGGAAGCACTCAATGTCTCATTCCCCCTGTGGTACGCATCAAGGAACTAAAGACACTCTAAGGAAGCACTCAACGTCAATTCCCCCTGTGGTCTCACATCATAAATTAAAGACACTCTAGAGAAGCCCTTACGTCCATTCTCTCTATGGTCTACTACACTATGTTCTCATAGACCTGTGTAAAGTCAGCAAGTATCGCACCATGTAACAGCCAAATTAAACCTCAATAACTACTTGGCTAGCAGTCTATAGCATTTTCGCATGGAATAACAATAGTCACATAATCCTAGAACTAGGCATGGAATTGGAAAAAGCCTAACAGGAAAAAACTAGACCAAACGGTCATAAACAGGCAGAACATGCTTGGGAAAAACATCCAAAGCACAGTAATTTACCCTATTCACAAAAAATATCCTCTAATCAGGCATATAATCAAAGCAGGAAAACAAAACAGGCAAAACAGGAAACACACAATACCCCATTCAAGGGTTTTGGTGGAATTTTCACAAAATACTCAAAGACTTTCTACAGAAAGGCACAAACCACCTACCTCGACGTTAGGAGATTGATATACTTGAACCTCGAAGCTTGATTCTCCTTGGAACTTTGTAGATCTAAGAAAAATTCCAAAACACTCAACCCACGATAACTTGAGAAAGAGGAGGAATTGGAAAACAAAGATCTAGGAGAAGGAAGAGCTTACAGTTGTGGTTCCAATGCAATCGACGATGGTCGATTCGGAGAACAGACGGAGGTGCGGGGGCTCGGAGGAGATTTTCGACCATACGGGATGCTCTCGGTCGAAGAAGCTGGAGAAGAAGACAGTTCTGGGGTTAAGACGTGACCCCGGTGTGTTTAATGAAAAAGAAAGAGAATTACACGACATGTACTTTTTGAGTACATGGCATGTGCTAGGATTTTCCATACTTCGCTTTAGATGGCCTCCATGTCACCCCTACATGGTTGTGTGTGTGTCCATGACACAGCCAGCACACGGCCTCGAGAAGCAACGAAGTACATGGCGTATACTCATAAAGTACACGGTGTGTACTTCAAAAATTTCCAGAAACTCTTCTTTTCTATAAAACTCAAGAAAAGGTAAAAAAATACCTGAAAAGAAGGTCTGGGTTCTTACATATTATGAATTACATACTTTGATATATTGAAAAAAATTCTGATGATAGATGTTCGTGGTGGGGTAGGATATGTTGGGTGTGTCACGATTAATATTTCATAAATGAATAATGAGAGAAAAAAAGATTTATCCCTTCTATTCTTTAACAGAAGTTAATATATCATTCCCCTTCATGGAAATGATATTTCCTAAATGAATTTGTGACCATGGTGTTCTATACACTAGTTCTATTTCTGAAAATTCTAGGAAAGAGATTTTGAGCACATAGGATGATGGCACCAGCTTGCAACCTGCTTGATTTGAGATATCATGATAAAGGGATTATATTACATGGTAAGTGTCTGTATGAGGTATTATGTCATTATGACATTAAGTTCTTTGTCTATGGGTGTCTTTGCATGTTGTTAGATGCCAAAATTGGACTTTAGGATGCTTCCCCTAATTCCACTGAGAAAGAGGCCCATAGGGTCACACACTAAGTGTATCCAAAATCTCAATTAAATAATATATTATTATTTATTATTTAACAAGTTGAATAAATATTATTCCCACATGTGGTTTATTAATTACTTATGTTTTCTTGATCTTATTTATTATGTCACCGGTTATTATAGATAATATAATGTGAGTGAGATATTTAATAAATATTTATGTTCTATTTAGTGAATATAATATTTTTTTCGATATTGGAGAATAATGAAGTGATATTTATTTAATAAATAAATATACATTATTCAAGGCCCGATAAATATTATGGAGGAATGACGTACTGAGATTTTTGGTTTGGTGAGAAAATAATAAATATTTAATTATAATTCACAAGATAAGTGCATGTCGAGAAATATTATTATTATTATTATTATTTGACATGGATTTTTCACTAGGATTAAATAAATAATTTAAGGTAACTTGTGAAATTATTTTATTTTAACTCTAGTGGTATATAAATAGAGTTATGTTATTTTCTCATAAAAACAGTTCATTTGTTTGGATTGTGCACAACAGAATTGGAGAATTCTCTCAATCCCTTGAGATCTCTATTCTCTAAGATCACTCCCAATAAGGGAGAGCATTATTCCTCCACCCGATCAAGGAGAACACTTTGGAAGAAATTATCATAGCGATCAAAGGTAGAAGACGCTGGCACAAGGATCTACCATACTAGCACTTGGAGATTCCTTCGGCAACATTTGAAGATTCATGGAATATATGTGGATCACTGCTAGAGGGAATTTTCACTTGATTCCTATAATGCAACGATGGTGCATCACCGATCTGTTTCCAAATCCATGAATGAAGAAATAATTCCATCAAAGGTAATTATTTATTTAATTAAATTCATTATAAATAGTATGTGATGATTTTCTCTTGGTTCCGGAGTTATATCTCTTTTCTATATTCTTTGATTCAATTTCATAGATCATGACATTTATCATTGTGTAAATCTCATATTGATCATCGATCATGGAAAAAATAAAAGTTGGGCACCACCCATCGCACTCTATTGTTGTGCCCAGAACCTACAATTATCATAATCATATCTTAGATATCTTTCAAATCATTTGTGCATCGATTTCTTGAAAAGAGTGTCAGAAAAATCTTGAAACCCAAATCAATTATTTAATATCATTGGGAGGAAAAATCATGATTTTAACTGGAACTAATGATATAAGTATAATTTCATTCATTTTATGACACATTCATGCATTTTTAAATATTATAACAATAAACATTAAGTACCCTTTCAATATTAAAAATGAAAACGAATGAGCCTTTATCTTTTATACTAATTGCATACCATAAAATGTCATGTATTATTTGTTACCATCACACAACTTCAAGTTTACTAGTTTTCTCAAACCCAATTCTTATAAGTCACAACATAAATTGGCATTGTATTTTTATTTCCTTCAACACATAAAATGGTCCACAATATATTAACATACATGTTTTTCTCAAAGTACATGACATTAAAATTGTGCCTTAAAATGCTATCCTTCTAGTATGAAATATTAAATAAAATATTTTTCTTATTCCATTCATGATTTCACTATATATTTACAATATAAATAGAATTTAATGATGTAGCTAATTAATCTTGACAATCATACATGATGAGAATGTTCTTTTAGTTAATATGTTCTAAATTCTTTACCATTTTCATGATTTACGGTGTTGGGTTATGTTCTTTAAACCCATAAATTTCCACTCTATCACTTCTAAACCTATGCAATGGAGGAAGAATGTGTTATTGACCCATGTATACCCAATTTTTAAGCATTTAATCCATATTTATATTTTTTTACTTTAGTTGGAACAATTAAAAGAAAATTTGTCTTTTGTACTTCAAACTGATAACTTTGCATACGCTTGGAAACCATTAATTTTCCATAAAAATTTACCTAAAATCTATAAATTCCATTTTCTGATGAGTCAAAACTCATCAAACATTCAAACCAAAATTTATTCATATCATCAACCACCATCTATAGAAAACTTTAATTTTTTATGTGGATTCTCTGGTTCCATCAATAACATTGGAAAGTATAAAAAATGGTTTTTATATGCATAACAATGGGGGGAGGTTGTATAAAACCAACTACTTGGGATACACACTATGGGTTGCACCAACTGTATAACTAAAGGGGTGTAAACTATTTTCTACCTACCCTAGTTGAACAATATGACAATCTCTGTCAAATTCCAAGTGTCGATGATGAAACTACCTCCATGCCAAAGAGTTATTTGGGTGAGTTATTTTATCAATTTTCTTTTTTATTTTCATTTAATATCATCAATTTATAATTTTAGATGGCATGAATAGTTTATGAAACCTTAGTTTTAGTGGAAAGTAGCAAATTTTCTTTACGATGATGCATCCAATGGTTCATGACCCTACCATGAAGAATTTTAGGACTTTGATTTACCTTGAGATTCTTTCATTGGGAAGAGTTATAGGAAATACAAAAATAAAGGTGGGTATTCACTTTTCCGAACAACATGAAGTTGTTTAGATACCTATCAATGGCCTCATATGTGAAACCATTGTTCTCGATCAACTTGTAAGCATGTTAGTATGACTTGGGAAATTCACTCAAATGAGGAGTACCTTTTTCAATATCACCAACAATATATTGAATGATGTGTTTTTCCATCGACTCAAATCCTTTAATTGTAAAAACTCACTAATAAAGGAAAAATTACTAAATGTTATGCATCCATGATATAATTCATTATGTGAATGTAGGTTTTGGGCACAGCGGAAGTGCAGTTGGGCCGGCACCCAACTTTAAATTTTACCGTGATCAATGATTATTTTGGGATAAATATGTTGATGAATGACAGTATCCATGGAATAAAATCAAAGATTTAGATAAAGAATAAAGTTTCCCGGAACCTAGAGATAGGATCAACATATTTTTTATAATTAATTTAATTTAATTAAAGAAATACCTCTAAGGTTTTATTTCTTCATTAATGTGTTTGACCACAGATATGTGGTGAGACTTTAATTTATTTGTATAGATCAAGAGTAGATATCCTCTAGTGGTAATCCACATGTGATTCATAAATATCAGGACGTCATTGAAGGAGTCTTCGGGTGATAGCACGGAAGGTCCTTGCACTTGCGTCATCCTCCCTTGATCGCCTTGAGAGCTGCTTCCAAAGAGTTCTCTGATCTGATGGAGGATGGAAGCTCTCATTCTTGAGAGTGTTCTTAGAGGGAAAAACTCTCGAGGATTATGATATTTTCCTCCAAAAAATGTTGTGTACAACCAAAATTGGTTATCTTGCCTATAGGTTTCCCCCTTGGCTAATAAGATAATAATACGTAATAAGGAATTTAATTCACTAAGTAATAATAAATAATTAACACAAGTGTTGTTACTTATTTTATTATTCCATTTGAAACCACCATATTAAATAATAATAGCAATACCATTATTTCCATGACATGTGCTTAGATTTCAAGTTATAATTAAATATTATTTTAATCAAATAATATTTAACAGTATTTTCTCACTGGACCCTTTAACTTGGTCCACCCATCCTCTGAAATATTTATCAGACCTTGAATAACGACTATTTATTTATTAAATAAATGAATGAATCTCACTGCATTTTCCACTAATAAATAAATAAAATGTGATCAATCATACCTGAATAATTTTCAAACCACAATCAAGAGTAATATTTATTCAACTTATTAAATAATAAATTATTTAATTGAGATTCTGGATACACTTAGTATGTGACCCTCTAGGCCTCTTTCTCAATGGCATTAGGTGAGGCTGCCTAAAGTCCAAGGTTAGCATCTAGCAACACGCCAAAGCACCCATAGAGAAAGAAGTTAATTTCACAACGACATGTTTCCTCATATGAATGTTTATCATTTAATATAATCCCTTTATCAAAATATCTCCAATCAAGAAGGTTACATGCTAGTTTCATTAACCTATATGCTTGATAACTCGTTATTAGACTTTATAGAAATATGAATTTTGTAGAGAACACCATGTCCAAAGATTTATTTAGGATATATCATTTACATAAAAGGGCCTAAGATATTTACTTCCATTAAAGAATAGAATGGATGAATCCTTTATCATATTATTCATTAATGCAATATTACTCATGATGCACCAAATGTATCCTACCTCACCCCGAGCATATGTCCTCACGGTTTTCACCAATACATCAAAGTGTGTGTCTCATAATATCCATTAATAATAATCATAAAGTCTAAGGACCATTACACACATCCGCATATAGGAACATCTAATGAAACTTATAATGTGTATTTCCTACTGTCGGGTCTCATTCTCATAATATCCTACTGGATATTACCAGGGGAATATACCATGAGAAGGTGCCTCAAAGTCCTATGAGTCTCCACCCTTGATAGTATGTATCATTTGTTCCCCTTAAAATTATATCATCTATACATAGAAAATTTATTCAATAATAGTGTTATGGAACTTCTAGGTTCTCATCATAGTGGGGAACTACAATGACCTTTTAGTCCGACATCTACTCTTGGTACATTATCACATGCTATATTATGAAAAGTAACAATCATGATGTGATAATGAATTTATTAATATTCAAAACCATGAATATAAGATTATCAAAAAGTATAAATAAGTTGGTTATATGATACCAACTCCAACATACTCCCACTTTCATTAAAGCCAACTGTTAACAACCTTCAGTCTGCTAGCTCTCACATGATATTCATGCTTATGTTGAGATAGGTCTTTAGTCAAGGGGTCCACCACATTCTTCTCTATATAAATTCTACTCATTGAAACTTCATCCCTCTAATGAAAATCCCTTAAGATTTCATGCTTCCGGAGTATGTATTTTGTCCATTGATGTTACCTTGGATCCTTTTCAAGAGCCACTGATGTAGTATTATCACGATACAATGTGATAGGGTCTCTACTGCTAGGAACTACATCAAGATCCTAGACAATGTTCCAAATCTAGATGGTTTATTTAGATATATCAGAAGCTACTATATATTTGGACTACATTGTAGAATCGGTGATAACTTGCTGTTTTGAAATCTTCCAACTCACAGCTCCTCTATTAAGACAGAAAACATATCCTGATTGCGACTTTAGATAATTCTAGTCTTTCTAAAAACTAGCATCAGTATACCCTATTATGAAAAGCTCCTCGTCTCCTCTATACACCGAGTACATATCCTTAGTTCTTCTCAGATACTTAAGGATAGCCTTAATAGTAGTCTATTTTTATTATCTTTGATCTACTTGATATCTTCCTACCATACTCAGTGCATAGGCAACATCAAGTCTAGTACATAGCATAGCATACATGATTGATCCTATTGCCGAAACATATGGAATCTTACTCATTCTATCTTTCTCCTGTTGTGTCTGGAACGCATTTTTTTAGAAATATGTATTCCATGTGACACTAGAACCAATCCCCTCTTGGATTGTTTCATACTAAATCTATTTAGTATATGGTTAATGTATGTACACTGACTTATCCCAAGCATCCTCCTAGATCTATCATGAATGATCTTGATCCCTATAATGTAGGCCACTTCACCTAAGTCTTTCATGGAGAATCACTTTTTCAACGTGTCCTTAACAGATTGTAAGACAGGTATGTCGTTTAAAATAAGTAATAAGTTGTCAAAATATACTACTAGGATAACAAACACATTCCTTTTAAACCTTTTGTAAACACATGGATCACATTCATTCTTAATGAAACAAAATTCTCTTATGGATTCATCAAATCAAATATTCCTTGACCTGAATGATTAATTCAATCCATAAATGGACCTCTGTAACTTTCAAACCCTTTTTTAATCACTTGGTGTCACAAACCCTTTAGGTTGGGTCATATAGAATTCTTCCTGAAGGTTCCCGTTAAGGAATCCAGTTTTGACATCCATATTCTAAATCTCGTATTCATGATAAGTTGCTATGTAAAATGTTATTCGAATAGATTTAAACATAGAAACTGGTGAAAAGGTTTCATCGTATTCAATTCCTTGATGTTGTTTAAACCATGTATCCACTAGACTTGATTTATAGGTACTTACTTTACCTTCCATGTCTAGTTTCTTCTTGAATACCCATTTACATCTAATAGGCTTTACATCAACTGGCACATCGACTAGAACCCAAAATTGGTTCTCATACATGGAATCCATCTCAGAATTCATTGTTTCTAGCCATCTTGCAGTTTATAAGCTCTATAATACCTCCTTATATGAGAGAGGTTCATCATTGTCCAACAATAATGAGTCACCATTATAGTGACCCAAGATTTTTAAATATAACATTACATGATTTTAGGCATAATGAAACATCAAAGTACAAGACAGTGATCGTGAAGTCTAGTGTCTTTGAAGACTAGGTACACAAAACTTAAAACATGGGATTAAAAAACACTTCTTTATTTAATATTCATAAAGATATCCTAACTTCATTTGATCCCTTACATATGCATAGGGTACCTTGGGGATCACATGAACAAAGGGATTAGCTAAAATCCTAGTAAGGGAATAAACATAATAATAAGGCTTTAGCACAAGTGTTAGAGATCATGACATAATGATATAAAATGGAATAAATAATCATAACATATAAACATGGGATCATATAAAAATGAATTCATAGTAATGTGGAAGCAACATAAATCATGACTTTAGCACGATTCAAGGCTCGTTACACGTAGAGGAGCACAAGTCAAGGTTATCCACCAAGATTGCTGCACATGGTAGCATGAATCAAGGATAACTGCCTAGATCGTTGCACATAACATCTCATGAGAATAAACTTTACCCAATGAATTGGAGCACTATCTAGGAACACCCATATTAACATGTTCATGAATATTATTTCCATATAAATAATCATACATAACCAATCATACATAAAACAAGGGAACCCATGGAGAGAAATGGGTATCAAATTCATGTCATAAAGCATAATGAATGGGTGTATCATAAAAGTTTACATGAGATAAAGGAATTAAAACATACATGAAAATTAATAAGGTGAAATATGCATATATCATGGTAATTTATTTCAAAAAAAAGTGACAACATGTAATAAGAGTATTTAGGAAATTATTAGCATTAAAACATTTTAGTGTGGTTTTAAAGAAAATACTAAAGAGCATTTAAAATCAAAAAATGAATAATATTTTATGTAAAACCAGAAATGAAACAATAATGTTTTCATAATAAAAATACTTATTTTATAAAAAAAAATGGTTTCTTAAAACAAATGGTAGAGTGCACTTTAAATTGGGTAAAAATTTGGGAAATTCCCTTAAAACGAGTTTCCTTATTGGGAAGTATCATGGAGGGAATCACATAAAAGCATGTATATCCCTGAAAGATAATGAGGGATTCATATTTAAACATGATTTTTCAGAATATAAATAGTATTTATAAGTTTTATATAAAAATAAAATGTAACTTCATTTTGGTAAAAAGAAATATAGATCAACCCGAAGGAATAAAGGCAGTTCAGATAGAATCCCTTACGGAATATCGACATGGTATTAGGTGTACTTAGGAGGTCTTAATGAGAGAGATAGATATTTATAATATTTTATACATAATTAGGGATTTCTGGTTAAGGTTCTAAATCATACCCCATTATTAGGAATTATACGTAAAAGGGCATAACATAGAGGAGATTCTTGAATAAATGTGAGATATAGAGGATCCCTTACCTTAAGTCTGATGATGTTCTTCACATGTTATTAATAACCTAAATAATAAAATTAGGTTCATTAATTAATAATTCCATAACCTTTTATGTATTTAAAATATTTATTATAACCTTTTTAAGTTTATTCCTGACCTTTTTGATTGGTTATGAGGTTCAAATTTATTGTTCGGTTTTGTTTGCTTCCTTTAGTTTTAATGATCGGTTCACTTATATTCTTGTTCAGATTCACATGTATGATGAAAGTGGTTGTATAGAATTGAAGTTATATAGAATTATTGAATATCAAGAGGATTAAATGGTTATAAAATTCATTCATTTATTTTTATTGAAGTTGAATCATTATATAAAACATTAATGATAAATGCTTGGATTAACTTGGCAATTTTGCTCACAATTAACTTGTTTTGTATTATTATTTTATATCAATAATTTATAAGGATTACAGAACATTAAATAAGATAAAATAAATACATTATTATCTATTTCAATAATTAAAATTGTTTCATGACTAGTCTAGAATATGGCAATGTAAATTGAAAACTCGTCATCCTTGAATGTGATCAATCAACACATCTCAGATGGTATTTTCATTTATAGAATAAAAATATGGGGAGGGAGAGATTACGATAAAATATCCCATTATAATAATATAATTATAGTACATTTATGTTACTGGATTTATCATACCATTTGGGTGAAGGGAGGTTAGGAAAAAAAAGAACTTGAAAGAAAATAAAAGAAACAGAAAGAGAAATTTACCTCTTGAGTTTATCTCCTTTGAGAGCCTCTTAAGGGGAGATGATTTGGTATTTTGAGGAGACCAAGGGTTGTTGTACTTGGGGGTATATTGGGGATAGATTTTTGTATAATTTAGGCAAGTCACAATGCTTGATAGGAGTGAAGATAAGAGGGGAGTTTGGGTGGTTTTTATAGTGGAGGGGAAGTGGGTTTTCCTAATATTTAATTCCTTAGTTTATTAATTTACCTCAAGACCAGAAATAGTGATGATTACATGACAAAAAATAGTAATGAGTGAATGTGAGTTCAATATCTGGGTGCTTACATCACTTATGATGTCAGTAATAGTGGTTTTAAATTAATATGTACTTATACGGTAAATTAATGTATTTTATTATTCACCAAAAATTCATGTATTTCAGAAAAATACCAAAAATTCACCCTAACCATTTTTCAACATGTAGAATCCCAAAAATAACTCCATTTTTCAAAAATAATTTTCTAAATATGATTAATTTAATTTTTAATTAAAATCATAATTTACATGAAAAAATACGGTTTTTAAAACTATAATTGATTTTATATTGCTTTTAAAAATTACATAAGGTCTTATAAAATTATATTAAAACCAGAAGACATAAAATTGTTAAGTTATGAACCCCTTTGTGGAAAATAAATTTTATTTTAAATTAATTTTTTAATTGTACTTAATTATTTATGACTTACAAAAATACCAATACTTTTACTATGGTCATATTATCACTTATAAGATGCCTAAATTTTATTTATACATTCATGGGTTAGGATACTATTATTTTGGATGATTTACTATTCATAAGGGTCATATTACTATTCATAAGGGTAGGTTACTATTTATAAGGGTAGGTTAGTATTCAATAAAAATTAAATTTGTCTTATCGAACTCCAAACATCATACTGATCGCAACCGTGTATGTCATATTTTTGGAATTCAAATCACAGAAAAAGTAATATTATTTTTAAAGGTCACATAGTACATATTAGTTCATAGTTTTATGATTTCATGTGATTATATGACATAATTATAAGAAAATAATTTCCATTGATAAAATATTGGGTTGTTACATTATTCCCCCCTTATGAAATTTTGGCCTCGAATTTTTATTTTACATTCTAAGTCATAAACATGTGTGGGTACTTTTTCTTCATTGACTCCTCTGGTTCCCATGTTGCCTCTTTGTACTTATGGTTCCACCACATTACTTTGATCAGGTGAGTAGTCATGTTACATTGAGATTTATCTCTATGATCCAATATCTTCACTAGATTCTCCTCATAAGAAAGATCATTCTCCAATTGTACCACCTCTGAAGAGAGTACATGTGAAGGGTATGGTATGTACTTCCTTAAGATGGATACATGGAAGACATCATGTACTTTGGCCATGGTAGGTGGAAGTGCTAGTCGATAGGCCACAGATCTAATACGATCAATAATCTCGAAGGGTATGATGTACCTGGGACTTATCTTTCCTTTATTCCCAAACCTCATGACCTTATTTCATGGAGATATGTGTAGAAATACCATGTATCCAACTTTGAACTCAAGGTATCATCGACGATTGTCTGTATAACTCTTTTTTTGACTTTTGGATGCCTTGATATGTTGCTGAATGGTTTTCACTATCTCTACCATTTCTTCGACCATTTCAGGTCCTAAAGGCTTACACTCACTAACTTCATCCCAACACTCTAGTGTTCTTCACATTTTCAATAAAGGGTTTTATATGGTGCCATTCGGATGCTTGAGTGGAAACTGTTTTTATAAGAGAATCCAGCCAGTGTAATATATTGGTCTCATCCACCTTTGAAGTCCATAAAACATGATATCAACATATCTTCTAGTTTTTAAATATTCTGCTCAGATTGGCCATCATTTTGAGGATGATAGGTTGTACTGAAGTTCAATTCAATGCTTAGAGAATGTTGGAGACTTTTCCATAACTTCGAGTTGAATCTCAAATCTCTATCAGATAAAATAGATAGTGGTGTTGGAGTTGGTGTCCTAGAACCAACTACTTTGTACTTTATTAATTAATAAATACCTTATCACATCTTTATTGTTCTTCTTCATGATAATGTATGTGATAATGTCCTAAGGATAGTTGTTTCATTAAAGGGTCATAGCGGATCCCTACTATGATGAAAACCCTAAAGTGCCATAACACTATTCTTGAATATATGTTCAATGGTCGAATGATGTTATTTTAGGGACACAAATAATGCAGGCCATTAGGGGTGAGGACTCATAAAACTTTGAGGCACCTTCTCATGGTGTGCTCCCTTGGTAATATTCAAGAGAATATTATGAGAACGAGACCCGCCAGTAGGAAATCCACATTTCATAGTGTCATTGGATATTCCTATCTGCGGACGTGTGTATTGGTCCTTAGACTTTAATATTATTATTAATGGGTATTACAACTCGTGCACTTAGATGTATTAATAAAAACTATAATGACACACTTTTTGTAGCGAGGTAGGATATGTTGGGTGCGTCACGAGTGGTACTGCATTAATAGATAATGCGAGAAAGTATTTTCCCCTTCTGTTCCATAACGGAAGTAGATATCTCAGGACCTTTGATGGAATTTATATAGTCTAAATAAATCCATGTCCATAGTGAGGAATGGGTAAGTTCAAATCCAAAAAGTCAAAGAAAGAATAATCGAACACATGGGTTGATGGCACTATAATGCAACCCGCTTGATTCGAGATTTAGAGACAAAGGGATTACATTACACGGTAAACATTCGTAGGAGGTGACATGTTATTGCGGCGTTAGATTCTTTCTCTATGGGTGCCTTGGTGTGTTTCTAGACTCTGACCATGGACTTTAGGCAGGATCTGCCTAATGCTACTGAGAAAGAGGCCTAGAGGGTCACACACTAAGTGTGTCCAAGTATCTCAGTTAAATATTAATTTAACAAGTTGAATAAAGGTTATTCCCGATTATGGTTTAATAATTATTCAAGGATGTCTTATCACATTTATTTCAACACTAGTTATTCGATAGAATATATTGTGGGTGAAATAATATATTTATTAGCAAGTAATGCAGTGATATTTATTTGAGAAATAAATATCCATTATTCAAGGTTTAATAAATGTGGTGGAGGAAATAAAGAGAATGGAAAAAACAAAAGTACACATCTTGTATATATTAATATACATGCCGTGTATTCTGGGAATTTATGAGAAATAATATTATTTATTTAATTAAATAATATTAGGTGTAATTCGCTGGTCACATGTCAAGTAATAATAATAGTCAATTGTTATTATTAGACATGGGTTATTACTAATAATTAAATGAAATTAATAAATGCTTTCAGGTAATTAATTCATTTCATTATTATATGTAATTAAAATCCCAATTATATAATTCTCATTATCCTAGCCATTTTTCTGTGGTTGTGCGCAATGGATTTGTAAAATATCTCAACCCAAGAGAGAATTCTTTTTTCACCAAGAACTCTCTCAAGATACAAGAGATAGATCCTCCTCCACCGGATCAAGGCGGTCGAAGGCAGACATCACAAGTAAAGGAACTTCCATGCTAGCACCCAGAGATCCCTTTGGTGACATCCAAAGATATGTGGAGCATGTGTGGATCACCTCTAGAGGAATCCTGCACTTGAATTCTATGACGCAATGATGGATCACATCGGATCGTGATTGGAAACATCAACAGAGAAATAATTACATCAAGATAATTCTCGTCTTTTAATTAAATTAATTATAACCAACATATGATGATACTCTATATGGTTTTGGGACTCCCCTCTTTTCTTTCTTTCTTCATTCTATTCTAAAGATCTGGTGTTTTATTATCGTGACAGATCTCGTATTAAATGCCATTAACAGAAAAAATTAATTTGGGTACACCCACGAATGTTCTTCCGCTGCGCTTGGAACCTAAAAGTGGTACTCCATGAATCCTTACCACCTCTTTGATATATATCCATAAAATTTGATCCAATGAGAAGTACTCTCGAATTGTGATAAAGTGAGTTGTCTTTGGAAGATGATCCACAATGACCCATATAGCATTATTTTCTCTAGATGTTCTTGGAAGTCCAGTGACAAAGTTCATGGTGATGTTCTCCCACTTCCATGTTGGTATGGGTAGTGGTTGCATAATCCCCTTAGACTTTTGTCTTTCATCCTTCACTTGTTGACATACCAGGAACTTTGATGTATGCTTGGTAATCTCTTTCTTCGTATTGTCCCACCAAAAGTTCTCTCCGAGATCTCAATGCATATTTTTTCTCCCTGGGTGGATAGAGAAATTCAAGTTATGTGCATCATTCAGAAGCTCCTTCTTTATCTCTGAATCATATGGTATACATAATTGTGACCCAAATCTTGCAACTCCTTACTCATCAATCATGAACTCATAGGATTTCTCATTTTTAACAGCTTCCACCCTTTTCTAAATTTCCACATATTTTCTTTGAGAATCCTTTATTTTCTCTATGAGGGATGGTTGAGCAATCATTTGATAAAGGATTGATGATGTTCCTCCCTTAATTATTCTCATGTACATCCTCTTCAAATCTAATAATATTGGATCCTTTTCAATTCTCATCATTGATAAAGATGTAGGATCCTTCCTACTTAGAGCATCTGCCACCTTATTTTCCTTACTAGGATGGTAGTGGATTGAGCAGTCATAATCCTTGATTAGCTTCATCCATCTTCATTAACACATATTAAGCTCTTTTTTCATGAATATATATTTTAGACTCTTTTTATCAGTATATATCTCACACTTCCCCCATATCGATAATGTTTCCAGATTTTTAATACAATGATCACAGCCACCAACTCTAGATCATGTGTAGGATAGTTTTGCTCATGGATTTTCATCTTCCTTGAGGCATAGGCTATCACTTTATCATTTTGAATCAGCATAAATCCTAAGCCCTTCTTTGAATCATCACTGTACACCACAAAGAGTTCTCCACTTTTTGGGATTGTGAGTATCGGCGCAGTGATTAGCCTCTTTTTCAAATCCTTAAAACAATCTTTACATTCCTGATTCCAAAAAAAACTTTACTCCCTTCTGTATCATCTTGGTCATTGGGTTTGAAAATTGTGAAAATTTCATCAAAAAACATCGATAATACCCAGCTAGACCCAGAAATCTTCGAATCTCCATTACATATGTTTTCCTGGGCCACTCTTCAATCGCCTTTATCTTGGAAGGGTATACAGATATCCCTTTTCTGGTGATAACATGCCCCAAGAATGATACTTCCTCTATCCAGAACTCACATTTACTATACTTTTCATACAAATTATCTCTTCGCAAAGTCTTTAACACAGTATTAAAATGCTCCTCATGTTCCTCCTTGCTCTTGGAGTATATCAGAATATCATTAATAAAGATTAACACAAATTTGTTGAGGTAATTTCTAAATACTATATTCATTAAATCCATGAAAATTTCTGGAGAATTACTAAGTTGAAAGGGAATCACTATGAACTCATAGTGTTCATACCACATTCTAAATTTAGTCTTGGGAATATCTTCCTTCCTCACCTTTGATTGATGATATCCCGACCAAAGGCCCACCTTAAATAAATAACTGGCCCCACAAAGATGATCAAAAAATTCATATATCTGAGTTATGGGATACTTTTTCTTTATCATGATTTTATCGAGCTCGTGATAATCAATGCATAGGCTCATTTAACCATCCTTCTTCTTGAAAAAAAGGATTGTTGCACCCCACAGTGAAGCACTCGGGCATATAAAACCCTTCTCCAGATTATCCTATAACTGCTTCTTCAGCTCTTCTATCTCTACGGTGGTCATTCTATAAGGATTCTTTGATATAGGTAGAGATATAGGAAAATTTTCAATTGAGAACTCAACCTATCGGTTAGTAGGAATACCAGGAAACTCTTCAGGGAATACATTAGTGTAATCCCTCATGATGGGCATTTCTTCAAGCATGATTCTCTCCTTTTTCTCAATCATTTGAGCTAGACATGCTTGATCATAAGGAGTTAATATACACACTTAAGACACTGATTCTAAAGTAGATTCATCTTCCTCCTTACACATGAAAAGAATTGTAGGATACTTCTGGATGTGAAGAGTGATCTCCATTTCCCAACATTTGATGTTGTCTTTGTATAAAGATATTCAATCCATGCCCATGATAGCGTCGAACTTTACTAAAGGAAGTATGATAATATTTTTTGGGAGGTTCAGTCCACAAATGTTAACCGAGGGGAGTTATAAACCATGGATACAATAATTTCCTCATTCGTTATTCTCACAAATAACTTATCCTCCAAATTTTTAGGTGGTGCTTGAATAGTTCTACTAAACTTCCAAGATATGAAAGAATGTGTAGAACCAGAATCAAATAGTACGATCACTATTCTTGAATGAATAACTAGCATACCTTTTACCACATCATTGTCTGACTCCACCTCAGTAGTAGTGATAGAATAAGCCCTTTCTTGTTTCCTTGGAGTTTGTTATTGATTTCCTTTGACAACCCTTGGCTAAGGGAAATTGTTCGCATAATGACCATGCTCCTTGCAGTTGTAACATTGTACTACAGATTGAGTGTTGATTTGAACCATCCTTTCTTATTCCACATTAGTATGATTCTTCATATCCCATCAGTAATTTTTATCCAGATGTCCCAACTTTCCACATTTGAAGAAATTCCCGATTCCCTTGAGACAGTTCCCAAGATGCTTCTTCCCACAAATTTTACATGTGGGGTGGCCGGTATTCTTTCCATCATGGAATTTATTTGCAGAACTGGACACATTAGATTCCATTTTCTTATTCTTTTCACTAGATCCAAAATACCACTGAGAGTCTCCGATCTCTATTTTAACCTTGAGGGAACACCGGAAAATCTCCTCATAGCTGTCAAAGTCTCAAATCTCCAACACTTTTTGTAGACTTAGCTTTAGTCTACTAAAGAAGAGATCCACCTTGCTTTTCGTGTTCATGAAAAATCTCAAGGCGTACCTTGCAAGCCTTGTAAAGTTTTCTTCATATGTCGTGATGGACTCATCTTCCTTCTGTTTGAGTCCAAGGAACTCTCTTTCCATCTTGAGATGGAGGGTTTGAGGAAAATATTTATTAAAAAACATTCTCTTGAATTCCTCCCAAAATGTGGAATCAATTTCCTCTTGGGGATTCGTATTCTTGATTAGTGTCCACCACTGATCAGCTTCCCCATCAAAACAATAGACCACCATTACGACTTTCTTTTCTTCTGAGCACTGGAGGACAGAGAATATCTTTTCAATGGAGTTAATTCATTGTTCTGCGAGTAGGGGATCAGATGATCCACTAAACATGGGAGGCCTTTTCCTCCTGAAGGATTCAATGTAAAATTTCTCTTTCCTTGGATTATGATGGTGTTCCACATGATTTAATTTATTATTCATAACTTGATCCAGCTGATCAAGTATTTTCATGAAGTTTTGAGCACTCATTCCCATCATATCAGGCATATCATTAGGTAAATATTTACATTCCCTATCACATTGATTATTGGTGCGTGTTCTTCTATTTCCCACCATTAACTAAGAAAAAGAACATACAATTAGAGGGCTTGAATACTTAACTATTGAGAATGAAAAAGGAAACTTTGAACATAAGAGGATAAAATTGTAAATGTGAAGAATATCCTAATGTGTGATTCCCTATGTTTCAATCTAGGTTATCCTTGATCTATTTCTTAGCTTATATTCTTATGGGATCTTTTTTTATTCCCTTAATAATGGTTTTTACCAAGATCACGAATTTACCAAATCATATCCCCTGGGAGTGTCAAACCAAGAGTGCAGCAAGGCCCATTGTCATGCACCAATTCCCATTCGAGTCTAGATCAAAGAGGGGTTTTTGGGTTTTACCCCTTGATACATCTTTTTCAAAGCCACCTCTACCTATTCATATCCAGACATGGATGTATTTTCTTGATAAACCACTTACTTTATACTTACCAAAATTCAGGGGTGTTTTCTTATACTTAGTCTCATTATTAATGTTTTTACTAAAGTTTTATATTCCTGATCTCCAAAAATAAATAGACTATCCTTTGATACCAACTATAGATACCATATACTTTTACATATAACATTACATGATTTTAGTCATAATTAAACATCAGAGTATAAGCCAAGGATCGTGAAGTCTAGTGTCTTTGAAGACAAGGTACATAAAACTTAAAACATGAGACTAAAAAAACACATCTTTATTTAATCATCATAAAGAACTTCTAACTTCCTTTGAGCCCTTAAATTTTTATAGTGTTCCCTAGGGATCACATTAACAAAGGTATTAGCTAAAATCCTAGTAAGGGAATAAACATACAAATAAGACTTTAGCACAAGGGTTAGAGATCATGACATAATGATATAAAATAGCATATATAATCATAACATATAAACATGGGATCATATAAACATGAATTATTAGTATTGTGGAAGCAACATAAATCGTGAATTTATCACGAGTCGAGGCTCATTGCACATAGAGGATCACAATTCAAGGTTAACCACCAAGATTGTTGCACATGGTAGCACAAGTCATGGCTAACCGCCTAGACTGTTGCACATAACGTATCATGAGAATAAACTTTACCCAATTAATTGGAGTTCTATTTGGGTACACCCATATTAACATGTTCATGAATATTATTTCCAGATAAATAATTATACATAATCAATCAGACATAAAAATAAGGGAACCTATGGAGAAAAATGGGTATTACATTCATGTCATAAAGCATAATGAATGGGCGTATCATAAAAGTGTCCATGAGAGAATGAAATTAAAACATGCATGGAAATTAATAAGGTAAAATAGTCATATATCATGGTAAGTTATGTCAATTAGAAGTGAAACATGTAAGAAGAGTATTTATAAAATTCTTAGCATTAAAAAATTTTAGTGTGGTTTTAAGGAAAATACTAAAGAGCGTTTAAAATAGAAAAATGAATAATATTTTATGTAAAACCAGAAGTGAAACAAGATTGTTTTCATAATAAAAAGAATAATTTTATAAAAACAATGGTGGATTAAAAAAATGGTAGTGTGCACTTGAAATTGGGTAAAAATTTGGTAAGTTCCCTTAAAACGAGTTTTCTTATTGAAAAGTACCGAGGAGAGAATCAATTAAAAGGATGTATATACCTGAAAGAGAATGAGGGATGGATATTGAAAAATGATTTTGTAGCATATACATAGTATTTATAAGTTTTACATAAGAAGAAAAGAGAACTTCATTTGGGTAAAAATAAATATAGAGAAACCTAAAGGAATAAAGGCTGTTCTGGTAGAATCCCTTACGAAATATCGGCATGGTATCGAGTGTACTTAGGAGGTCTTAATGAGAGAGAGGGGGGGGGATTTATAATCTTCTATAAATCATGATATAAGTATGGGTAAGGTTATAAATCATACCCCATTATTAGTAAGTATATGTAAAAGGTAATAACATAGAGGAGATTCTTGAATAAATGTGAGATAGAGAGGATCCCTTACCTTAAGTCTGATGATGTTCATCACTTGATATTAATAACCGGAATAATAAAATTAGTTTAATTAATTAATAATTCCTGATCCTATTATATATGTAAAATATTTAGTATAACCTTTTTAATTTCATTCGTGACCTTTTTTATTTTTTATGAGGTTCAATTTTATTGTTTGGGTTCGTTTTCTTCCTTGGTTTTAATGATCGGTTCAGTTATATTCTTGTTCAGATACACATGTATGATGAAAGTGGTTGTCCATAATTGAAGTTATATGACATTAGTTAATATACAGAATATTACATGGTTATAAAATTTATTTATTTATTTTGATTGAATTTGAATAATTATATAAAACATTAATGATAAATGCTTGGATTAACTTGGCAATTTTGCTCACAATTAACTTGTTTTGTATTATTATTTTATATCAATAATTTATAAGGATTTTAGAACATTAAATAAGATAAAATAAATATACTATGATCTGGTTCAACCATTAAATGGTTCCATGACCAGTCTAGAATATGGTAATGCAAATTGAAAACTCGTCATCCTTTAATGTGATAAATCAACACATCTTAGACGGTATTTTCATTTATAGAATAAAAGGAGGGGGAGGGAGAGATTATGATAAAATATCCCATTAGTGTAATATAATTACATTACATGTATGTTAATGGAGTTATCATTCCATTTGGGTGAAGGGATGTGAGGAAAGAAACAAGAAAAGAAAAGAACTTGAAAGAAAATAAACGAATCAGAAAGAGAAATTTACCTCTTGAGTTTATCTCATTTAAGATCCTCTTAAGGGAGGAGGATTTGGTATTTTGAGAAGACCAAGTATCTTTGGACTTGGGTAGGATATTGGGGAGATATTTGGGCATAATTCAGGCAAGGCACAAGTCTTGAGAGGAGTGAAGATAAAGGGGGAGTGTGGGTGGTTTTTATAGTGGAGGGGAGGAGGGTTTTCTTAATATTTAATTCCTTAGTTTATTAATTTCCCTAAAGACCAGAAATAGTGATGATTCCATGAACAAAAATAGTAATAAGTGCATGTGAGTTTGAGATTTTGGTTCTTACATCACTTATGATGTCAGGAATAGTGGTTTTAAATTATAATGTATTTATACGGTAAATTAATGTATTTTACTATTCAACAAATATTCATGTATTTTAAAAAATACCAAAAATTATCCCTAACCATTTTTTTACATTTATAATCCAAAAAGGAACTCCATTTTTCAAAAATAATTTTCTAAATATTATTAATTTATTTTTTAATTAAAATCATAATTTACTTGAAAAAATACGAATTTTAAAACTATAACTGATTTTATAATGCTTTTAAAAATTACATAAGGTCTTATAAAATTATATTAAAATCATAATACATAAATTTATTAATTTATTAAAACCTTTTAGGAAAATATAGTTTCTTTCAAATTAATTAATTAATTGTAATTAATTATTTATGACTTACAAAAATACCAATACTTTTACTATGGTCATATTATCACTTATAAGATGCCTAAATTTTATTTATACATTCATGGGTGAGGATACTATTCTTTTAGATGATTTACTATTCATAAGGGTCATATTACTATTCATAAGGGTAGGTTACTATTTATAAGAGTAGGTTACTATTCACCAAAAATTAAGTTTGACTTATCATACTCCAAACATCTTACTGATCGCAACCGTGTATGTCAGATTTTCAAAATTCAAATCACAGAAGTGAAAATATTATGTTTAAAGGTCACAGAGTACTTATTAGTTCATTGTGTTGTGATTTAATGTTATTATATGACATAATTATAAGAAAGTAATTTCCATTGATAAAACATCGGGTCGTTACAACCATCCTCTGTGACAAGAAAACCATATCTCTCTAGTTCTCTTACCTCTCTTACACTCCTACACAGTACTTTTGTTTTAGAAACTACTTCTTCCATTTGGACTTGTGGAATTTGTTCCTATACAAAATCCAATGTATCTTGAGAATCAACTTCATCGAAATCAATCTTGCTCCCACTATCCTTTTTAAGGATGTCCTCCCTCTCAAGAAAGTTGGATTGTCTAGAAATAGTCACTTTCTTGTCTGAGGGGTTGTATAGGTAGTATCCCTTTGTTTCCTTGGGATACCCTATAAAGATACACCCCATGCCCCGGGGTTCTAGTTTGTTTCCTGAGAAAGCCTTAAAAAATGCCTTTCATTCCCATATATGTGTATGCGACAAAACAGGTTTCTTTCTACTCCATAAATCGAAGGGGATTCCATTTGACGCCTTAGTTGGTACTCGGTTTAATGTGTATGTCGTAGTTTGTAATGAATATCCCCAAAAGGATAACAGAATATTTTCATGACTCTTCATCAACCATACCATATCCAACAAGGTACAGTTCATCCTTTCACTAACACAATTACACTGTGGTGTATAAGGTGGTGTGAGTTGAGATAGAATCCCAAACTCCCATAAAAGATCAATGAACTCTTAGTTAATATATTCTCCACCACGATCTGATCAAATATTATTTATCTTCTTCCTAAGATGATTTTATACTTCATTCTGGAATTCTATGAATTTCTCAAAGTACTCGTACTTATACCTCATCAAGTGAATATATCCATATCTACTCAAGTCATCAGTTAAAGTTATGAAGCAAGAATATCCACCTTTAGATTCTATAGGAAATGGTCTACACAAATCAATGTGTACCAATCCTAGAAGAATTGTGGCCCTTTCACCCTATCCACTAAATGGTGGTTTGGTCATTTTCCCTTGTAAACAAGTGTGGTATATATCAAGTGGTTTTAGCTCAGAAGAGTATAAATAACCGTCTTGATAGAGCTTTATCAGGTGCTTCTCGTTTACATGACCAAGGTGGTGATGCCTCAACTGGGTGTTATATGAGTCATGTGATCTTGATTTTTTATCAATTTCCAACACTTGGTTTTCATAATTTAATACATATAATTCATTATTTAAATGTTCCATACCATAACATATGTTGTCCTTATAAAAGAAACAAATTTTATTCCCAAATTTGAAAACAAACCCATTTGTATATAAACTTGATAAAAAAATTATGTTCTTGGTAACACTTGGTACATAATAACATTCATGTAAAACCAAAATCATCTCGGTCAGCAATGAAAGGTGGCAGTCACCAATGGTAAGAGCAGCCAGCCTTGAACCATTGGCAGCTCACAGATCCAACTCTCCTCTGGAAATTTTATGAAATATACTTGGTTTCTACATTTGAATATAGATTTGAGCACCATAAGCTGTATCCAATACCCAATGTGTATAAATTGAAAGATTTCACTTGATAATGAATTCACTTTTGGATTCCCCTTGCCTCTGGTTGTAGTTCCTCTTCTAGTGGCCTGACTTTCCACATGAAAATCATACTGCCTCCTTTTCCTTACCCTACATTTGGATTTTCTTCTTCTTGTTAGTATGGTGCTCGAGAGCTTTAGACTGTTTATAAATCCTAGGCCCCTTTGTCTTGTCCTTCCTCTTCCTATTCACTATAAGCACTATGAGTTTGTCACACCCCATGTCCTTATCCACTTGGGGAATCAGGGTCAAAAGTTTTTATAAGATCTTCTCATTATTGCTCATATTATTATTCATAGTAAAACTAGAGAAGGCCTTGGGAAGTGATGATATTATGAGATATGTATACAACTCATCTGGGAATTTAATCCCTAAGATGTCCAGATGCTCAGTGTAGCCAGTAATCTTGACTACATGTGGTCCAGCTGGCGCAGACTCTCCAAGCTTAGTAGTGAACAAAGTGTTGGAGATCTCATACCTCTCTTGTCTCTCCTTCTCTTGATAGAGATCATGAAGGTGAGACATCATGCTATGAGAATCCATTTCCTCTTGTTTCTTCAAGATCTCATTGGTCATGGATGATATCATGAGGCACTAAACATTCGTAGCATCATTCAGATGTTTCTCGTACACAGAGAGATCCTCATCACTCGCCTCATTCACAGACACAATTGGAAAAGGTTCTTCCAGCACATATAGTTTCCTTTCATGAAGAAGGATGACCTGAAGGCACCTTTTCCACTCCTAAAAATTAGTGTTGGTGATAAGGTTTTCCTTCTTGTGTCTGGATTTCAACTATATGTTTGATGTCATTTTTAATGTCATTTCTACAAATAAGATGAACAGAGTGTTAGTACTTTATTTGATAAAATTAAGACAAATAAATAAATAAATATTCATTAGTCTCCCACTATTTTATCGAAACCCAATAACCCTCACCATTGGCTTTGGATTATCATGTTGCTTGGATATTCTAGTGGAAAGGATCCATATTCCATTCTCATCACCCCAACTTTGGCTGGTCAAGCAACATGAATGGTTTTAGGTAGGAATTTTAAATGCCAACTACATTAACCCGTAGCTCCTTGATCCGTTGAGTGGACTCCCCAATATTGAAATCATTATTTTAGATTTCCTCAACCCTTGCCTCTCAGTTACACCAAGTCATGTTTTGGTAGTCAACCCTTGATGTAAACCAAGTTAAGTCAACCCAAAACCTCAAATTAGAATTACCTGATAATTTAAAGCACCTAAACTTTGGTTGGCCAAGAACTTTGAACTATTGGTTCGATTCTAACTGAAGTAATGGAAATCTATACCGAATTAATATTTTATTGAGGGATTTTATCCTTTGTGTGTAAATTGTCTCTTATTATCTTTTCACATTCTTGTTAATATTTAGTGGGATATACTTAAGTGATTAACCATGTCTTGATAATATTTACACATAACTCGTTTTATTTTAGTTCCATGTTGAATGCTTGTTAATTCATTAATTATGTGACCACGACAATATATCCATAACGAATAACCATGAAACTAATAGAAATAAAATAAAGGGTATGATCATGAGCTTTTCTAATGGTTAGTTTATTTAGCAGTTGATAAAATAACCCTGACCTAGGTGAGAAACACCTTGAACCTTTTAAGGTTCATGTTTACAGCTTTACACATGTCTACCTTTGTATCTCCTTAGATTGGTTTCACATCAGCTCCTAACTTTAATCACCTCCACTAGCTTGGGAGTTTCATCCATTACATATTCTTTTAACTCACACACAGGTGAGGGGTAAAAGGGGCTTCACATAAAAGAAACCATGGGTACGTAGGCCCTACATATTAATGATGAGAAGGCACACATACCAACAATTTTAATTTAACAAATAAATTAAAATGAAATAAATCACATACAAAGGTCTAGTCTAGTTCATGATCATCTACAAACATGCGACAAATTAAGTATTTAATAAAACTAGCATTCAATTCCTTAATCGTTCTTATTAAGATAAATCATGCTCAAATCGATTAATTATTATCTTTAAATAATCAGTCATTTTATATTAATCTTTTTTCTGAATTTCCTTAAGATTCTCATCCATTATAATTTTATAAAAATTAATAAATTCATTTAAAATTAACTATGTACATAACTTGTACCTTGGAGGCAGCCTGGTGAATACCCATCCAAAACTACCCAACATGTATTATACTTGTATACACTTTATTATTTGTGACATGTAGCATGCATGCAGAATTATAATTGTAATACAACTCATACATGATGTGAAGATATTTGAACATTACTCAAATGTTAATTAAACATTTATATACATATATATATCAAACACCTATCACATGTTCTATCTCAGCTTTACGTCCACACGAAGGTACATGTCTCAAGGGTTACATAATATAATAATAAATTTTAAATATGCGTAATCTGGGAAAAGTACACAGCGTGTAGATCCGACTACACAGCGTGTACCCTCCTCACCGTCCATCCGAAGTACACACCTGGGAAAACGGCATGTGAGGTGTACTTAGAAAATCTTAGGAGTACACCGTGTGTCCAATGGACCACACACTGTGTAGACTCTGTGTTACATGGTCACCAGCCGGGCAAGCTGTGTATGAAATACACGACTTGACCCTAACCCGAAGGGACTACACGCCGTGTCCAGTGGGCCACATGGTGTGTCGTCCAGCTAACTGTGCATCGGTCTGTCATGGTCTACACATGGTGTAAGAATTAACTACATCGTGTGTCATTAATGCACACGTCTTGAGTAATTGTCGAATTACTCTCGACGCATTGAACACAACTACGCAGTGTGTAATCCGGATTACACGGTGTGTGTGACAGATTACCCAACGTGTAATTCAGAATACATGGTGTGTACTGTCGTGTTACCTGGACAGAGTCGTCAGTGACTCCTAATGAGATCCTTGATGTAATTTTAATCCAAAAATTATTCGTTTATGTTAGATCAACGAGAAACGAAATGGGAAGAATAGATCTCGAAATTCATATTACAAGAACAATTAAACATGAATTGACAAACTAAATTATTATAGTGTAAATCATCTATGAATTATTTAAATAACTATAAACCAAAATATGACTCGCTCTGATACCACTTGTAGGTTCCGGGCGCAGTGGAAGTGTGGTTGGGCAGGAACCCAACTTTAAATTTTACCATGATCAGTGATTATTCCGGGATCAATACGACAATGAGCGCCAGTATCCACAAAATAAAATCAAAGATTTAGATAAATAAGAAAGAGGCTCGGAACCCAAAGAGAGGATTGACATGTTTTTGTTTATAATTAATTTAATTAAATTAAAGAAATACCTTTAAGGTTTTCTTTCTTCGTTGATGTGTCTGACCACAGATCTGCGGTGAGTCTTTCATTGTTTGTAGAGATCAGGAGTAGATCTCCTCTAGCAGTAATCCACATGTGCTCTGTGAATCTCTGGAAGTCGACGAAGGAGTCTTCGGGTGCTAGAACGGAAGGTCCTTGCTCTTGTGTCGTCCGCCCTCAATCACCTTGAGCGCTGCTTCCAAAGTGTTCTCTGATCCAGTGGAGGATGTTCGCTCTTGTTTTTAAGAGCGTTCTTAGAGAGAGAGAAAAGCTCTCGAGGCTTGAGAGATTTTTCTCCAAAAAATATTGTGCACAACCAAAATAGGTTATCTTGCCTGTAGGTTTCCCCCTTGGATAATGAGAGAATAATATGTAACATGGAATTTAATTCACTAGGTAATAATAAATAATTAGCACAAGTGTCATTACTTATTTTATTATTTCATGTGAAACCTCCATGTCAAATAATAACAGTAATACCATTATTTCTATGACATGTTCTTAGCTTGCAAGTTACAATAAAATATCATTTTAATTAAATAATATTTAACATTATTTTCTCACTAGACCCTTTAACTCGGTCCACCCATCCTCTGAAATATTTATCAGACCTTGAATAACGACTATTTATTTATTAAATAAATAAATAAACCTAATTGCGTTATTCGCCGATAAATAAATAAAATGTGATCATGCATACCTGAATAATTATTAAACCACAACTGGAAATAATATTTATTCAACTTGTTAAATAATAAATTATTTAAATGAGTTTCCGGATACACTTAGTGTGTGACCCTCTAGGCCTGTTTCTCAGTGGCACTAGGTGAGCCTGCCTAAAGTCTAAGATTAGAGTATAGCAACACGTCAAGGCACCCATAGAGAAATAAGTTAATGTTGCAATGACATGTCACCTCATACGCATGCTTACTGTGTAATATAATCCTTTTATCATAATATCTCAAATCGATCAGGTTGCATGCCACTGTCATCAACCTATATGCTTGATAACTCGTTCTTTGACATTCCAGAAATAGAATTTGCCTAGAGAACACCGTGATCATGGATTTATTTAGGCTATATCAGTTCCATCAAATGGACCGAGATATTTACTTCCGTTAATGAACATAAGGGATAAATTTTTTCTCACATTATTCATTAATGCAATGTTATTCGTGAAGCACCCAACGTATCCTACCTCATCGCGAGCATATGTGGTCATGATTTTCAAAAATACATCAAAGTGCATGAATCATAATATCCATTAATAATAATCTTAAAGTATAAGGATCATTACACGTGTCTGCAAATATGAATATCCAATGACACTTATAATGTGGATTTCCTACTATTGGGTCTCGTTCTCATAATATCCTGCTAGATATTACCAAGGGTGTACACCATGAGAAGGTGCCTCAACATCCTATGAGTCTCCAACCATGATAGCATATATAATTCATGTTCTTTAAAATGATATCATTCAGCCATAGAATATTTATTCAAGAATAATTTCATGGCACTTCTGGGTTCTCATAATAGCGGAGAACTGCTGTGACCTTTTAGTGCGACAACTACTCTTAGGACATTATCACATTCTATGTTATGTAGAAGAACAATCATGATGTGATAAGAAATTTATTAATTTTCAAAACCATTAATATAAGTTTATCATAAAGTATAAATAAGTTGGTTCTAGGGCACCAACTCCAACAGTTGATTGTCAATAATTTCAGAGAACTTCAATGCTTCTCCATTTACACCTAAGCGGGGATTATTCCCCTTACGTTATCATTATCGATGTTACTACCTTTTGGAGAAAACTCAAGTACCATGTTGAAATAGCACTGTTGTGGGCGCACTCAAATGATTAGTGGTTTTTGGGGTACTTAGGTGCAGCAGAGTGGATGACCAAGGTCGTCTCTCAAAGGAGGAAGTAGATTTAAAACAACTTTCTAAAGGTATTCTAAAAATAAAATAAAAGAGAATAAAAAACTACTTGAAATTATGAGGGTTGGTTATAGTTTATGAATCTAGAATAATTTTTCTGGAAGAAGATTGTATTTTTTTTTTAGTTTTGAAATGAAGTTCGATTAAAATGACACAACAAAAAGATGTTTTTTAGACAATATTTAAAAGACGTAATCGATCTAACTATACCTCTTCAATAATTTATTAATCATTATAATTTAAATTAATATTCACTTAATTATGATCCCTTAATTTGTTAAATCCTTAACCCTATGATAATTAACTTTACCACGAAGATGAAGTGAATTTAACCTTAGGCTAACTTCGGAACATGCAATCGCAACACCCTGCTTTGATTGATGTTATAAGATTAGCTTATGGTCAGTGGTAAATTAAGGCACATAACCACTATATAAATTAGGATTAATTGAGTTTAGGGATTTTATTTGAACTCTACAAATTTATCACATGTGGTCTTGTATTATCGATTAAGATCGCGCTCTCACAATTCACACGAATCCCAACCTCGCGCGTTTTGTGTTAATTGTTCAATTGCTCAATTAGTTTCTTCTAATTTGAAAAATAAATTAATGGATAATGTTTATTGAATTAAATTATATCATTTATTCAAAATAAATTAATTAATAAGGTGAGAGGTAGATCGATTACTAAAAAAACTACTCTTCCATGGGCGGTGTAGTCATCGTGGAAGCGAATTGCATTTGCAACGGTTTAGAATGGGTATAACCCAATCATGCTTATACTATTGAGTTCCAGACCAAATAGGAATATTAATGAAAAATAAAAATGAACAAAACAAAGTAAAATAGAAGAAATTAAAGAGGAACTAAGAAGTTTATTGAAAGAGTAAAAACATTACAACAAAGAGGAGGAAGAGAAGAGCAATTTGGAGGAGATCCTAGCTTGAAAGCTTCCCTCCTCCAATGGTGAATTTAAATGGAAAGGAACCACTTCACCTCCGCTCCCAATCCTATAAGTCATGTCCCAACCCCACCAAATAAGAAAAACACCAATTTATATAGTGGTGGGGAGGCTAGGTTCAAAGTGGTTTCAAGTGTGAATGGGGAATCTCGTCCAAATATTTTATGCCAACTTGCAAAGCCCATTTGACTACCAAAACGCGTGAATTAGCCGGCCTTATATAAGGATAATATGTGTGGATATGGGTCCTATATCTCCTCTAAAATTTAGGGTTCAATACAATACTATATGAAGTAGTTATGGTCTAAATACAGAAGCTTCTCCATTCTAGCGTGTCCAGACCACCTTTGACTTTATGGCCCAATTACTCCATCCAAATTCATTATTTTGATCTAGTGTCCTGAATGAAAGTTGTATCCCATTAATTAGGGAACATAGTTAAAAAATATTAAGTTCAAATAATTCAAATAAAAATATTTATGATTGAAATACTACAGTGATTTTGAAAGGGTAAAACTGGAATTTTCATCAAATATTCAAATGAATGATCTAATCCCAAATACTTTCTAATTGAACACATTTAACACAATGTGAGGAAATTATATCATTTATTATCAATAAAATATTCAATAAAATAGTGTTTTATCAACTCCCCCACACTTACCCTTTTGCACTCCTGATCAAAATCTCATATCAAGTAAACATCAATATCAAATCAAAACCAATTTTAAAACACATATCCTTGAGATCAAACAATTACACACCAAGAAACAAAATATATCATGCCTAATAAAAAACCATTATTTCAAGTTCTCCATTTATATAATTTAATATATTTCCACTTCATTTATCCTCCCATGCACAAAACACTTACCTCGCTTGAATTTTCTCTCATCACACAAATATCAATATTTTTTTTGCAATGTCTTTCTCATCCAAACTCATACAAGGGTCACCATAGGCTTGATAAATTCCTAAATCGCCACCTAATGTGAGTCAAGGATATATGTTTATCATGAGAACTTTTCAGGGTTGTTCTGTGGCTTTCGGTTGGTAGGATTTAGATGTGAAAAATTCTGAGGCTGAATGAGGAGGGTTTGACTCTTTTTGAAGAAAAATTGCATTAATCCAATTTTCACTTAAATATGGTCTTCTCCTCAATCCCCATAGTATCAATTCATCTCCATCATCATGAAAAATAATGGAATTTGCACACCATTCAACATTTCCACAGTAAAAATGTCAATCTTCTCGAACATGATTTTTTTAAAAGCTCCAGATAGGCACAGCTTTCTACATCAATTAGAAGCTCCAGAAAAGGCATAGCTTCACTTATCATGAAAGCTCTAGAAAAGGCAAAGATTTCAATATAATTATTTTCTTAAGCTGTAAATACATCTCTTCAGAATTTAATTTTTCACCCAAAGTATCATAGAATGTGGTAGCACAACACAAGATAGTTTCCCCCACACTTAAGCTCAACTATATTATGCAATTTCACTTCAAGAGTTGGTTGGATAGGGAAAATTGTCTTATAATGTGGATAACCTAACAGGATGTGCATGGATTATAAGGGATAAAAGGATTAAATGTTCATGGTAGGCTATTATAAAAAAGGATTCTTTGAAATAGGGGCTTTAATACCAAACAAATGCCTCAATAATTTAAACATAAGTACCTTAAACCCTCAAGTTTTGATAGGAATAGATCAAATTCTTGTTAAATCAAGCATGGTTTGGTTCTCTCAAGAAGTGAGGTGATTGTAAAGATTATGAAAATAATGGTTCAGAAGCCTCACAGGAAAGTGATTTCAAATATAAAGACAGTGAAATGTGGCATGGGATTCAAAATTCAGTGTACTTTTCATGAAATTACTAAATATTTGAACTTGAAACAAAGTCATTTCAGCATTCATTTAAGCTTAGTTTCAAGGGGTAAATTGTTTCACTTATTGATATGGATTTAAAAATGGTGATGAGAATCATTTCAGCTCAAAAGTTTCAAAAACACACAGAAAATTGTAAAATAAACACACAAAATTTGAAAAACAGACATTTTTTTAAACAGGAAAACAATTGAAATTACTAAACTAAATGGTTCCCTCCCCCACACTTAAAATATTGAATTGTCCTCAATGTGAACCCATGAGATGATATATGCACATGAAATGCAGAATTTTTTAAATAGGACAAATAATATAAAAGTGAAAGGGTTAGGAACAGCCTGATGTGCTCAAGTGATGATGGGGTCATGCAGTGTGATAAAATCCACTGCATTAGCAGGAAGTCCCTCAATGTATCTCTTCAAACGTTTCCCATTGACTATAAATCTCCTTCCAATGTCCTCTTTTGTGATCTCCAATGCACCATAAGGAAAAACATTAGATACAATATAAGGACCTAACCATCTGGAACGCAACTTACCAGGCATCAGCTTCAGTCGTGAACTGTAGAGAAGGACTTTCTCTCCAACATGAAACTCCCTTTGTTGGATTATTTTATCATGAGCTACTTTTGATCTTTCCTTGTAGAGCCTTGAGTTCTCATATGAAGACAATCTAATCTCCTCAAGCTCTTGAATTTGCAGCTCCCTTTGGATTCCAGCTTGGGCCAAATCCATGTTGCATTTCTTTATAGCCCAATAAGCCTGATGCTCGACTTCCACGAGGAGATGATATGCTTTCCCAAAAACAATCCGAAATAGGGACATACCAATGGGTGTCTTGTATGCTGTCCTATAAGCCCACAATGCATCATCCAAGTGCTTGCTCCGATCCTTCCTATTTGGCTGCACGGTTTTCTTCAATATTTGTTTTAACTCACGATTTGAAACCTCAGCCTGGACATTTGTCTGGGGGTGGTATGGTGTTGATGTTTTGTGTGTCACCCCATACTTTCGAAGGAGGGAAGAAAAATTCCTATTGCAAAAGTGTGTCTCTTGGTCACTGATGATGGCCTTTGGTACTCCAAACCTGCATAAAATTTGAGCCTTGACAAAATCCACTACAACATGATAATCGTCAGTCCTGGTGGCCTTGGCCTCCACCCATTTACTCACATAATCAACAGCAACCAAAATATACAAAAATCCAAATGAACTAAGAAAAGGAAACATAAAATCAATGCCCCATACATCAAAAATCTCATAAAATAGTATGGGTTGTTGGGGCATCTCATGTCTCCTAAAAATGTTCCCAGTGTGTTGGCAACGAGAGAATGACTTACAAAACACATGGGCATCATGGAATAAGCTAGGCCAATATAATCCAGAGTCCAAAACTTTCCTAGCTGTCCATTGGGGTTCAAAGTGTCCACCACATGCAAGTGTATGACAGAATTTCAAAACAGACTCAAACTCATGATCAGGAACACACCTCCAAATAACTTGGTCACTACACATGCGCCAAAGGTAAGGATCATCCCACACATAAAATATAGACTCACTTTTTAATTGTTGTACTTTATGTTTCTTTAAATTTGTAGGGATTTCAGAGGCAACAATGTAGTTAACTAAATCTGCATACCAAGGATGTGTACCTGAGATGCAATAAAGATTCTCATCGGGGAAAGTGTCCCGAAGTGGTACATGGTCCAAGGTGTCATCCTCTAGTGTGTGAGTAATCCTACTCATGTGGTCCACCACCAAATTATATGACCCCTTCTTGTCCTTTATCTCAAGGTCAAACTCTTGAAGAAGGAGCATTCAACGGATAAGTCATGGCTTTGCATCTGGCTTCTTCAGGAGGTACCTCAAAGATACATGGTCAGAAAAACAACTACTTTAGAGCCCAATAAATATGAATGGAATTTATCTAAAGAAAATATGACAGCAAGAAACTCCTTTTTCATGGTTGTGTAATTTAATTGGGCTGAATCCAGTGTCCTCGATGCATAGGCGATCACATGTGAACGTCCCTCCACCCTCTGAGATAAGACAGCTCCAACCGAGAAGTTGGAGGCGTCACACATAAGCTCAAATGGAAGGTCCCACTACGGGGGCTATATGATTGGTGGAGTGGTCAGACACTTCTTTAGCTCATCAAATGATACCCTGCATGAATCATCAAAATTGAATTCAATATCTTTTTGAAGCAATCAAGATAAGGGTAGAGCGATCTTACTAAAATATCTGATGAAGCGTCGATAAAATCCAGCATGTCCAAGGAATGATCGAACATCACGCACACATGTATGATATGGGAGGGATGAAATAATTTCTACCTTAGATTTATCAACTTCAATGCCATGTTGTGAGACTATATGACCTAAGACAATTCCCTTTTCGACCATGAAATGACATTTTTCAAAATTTAAGACCAAATTCTTCTCAATACAATGATGCAACACATCACCCAAACTATAGAGACATTCATCAAATGAGGATCCATAAACTGTAAAATCATCCATAAATACCTCCATGCAGGTCTCAATGAAATCTGAGAAAATACTCACCATGTATCTCTGGAAGGTACCTGGGGCATTGGAAAGTCCAAATGGCATCCTTCGGTAGGCAAATGTGTCAAAGGGACAGGTGAATGTAGTCTTCTCCTGATCCTCCGGAGCTATAGGAACCTGAAAATATCCAGAAAATCCATCCAAGAAATAATAGTGTTTTTTCCCGGCTAGTCTCTCAATTATTTGATCAATAAATGGGAGGGGGAAATGGTCCTTGCGAGTGGACTGATTTAGTTTCCTATAATCAATACACAAATACCAACTGTTTTGTACCCTCATTGGAACTAACTCATCTTTCTCATTTTTAACAACAGTAACACCACTCTTCTTAGGCACAACCTGAATAGGACTTACCCACTGAGAATCTGAAATGGGAAAGATTATACCAGCCTCGAGCAATTTCTCAACTTCTTTTTTAACAACCTCCAAAAGGGTTGGATTGAGTCTCCTTTGTGGTTTCCTCACCGGTTTAGCCTCATCCTCCAAAAGAATCATATGCATACAAATGGAGGGGCTAATACCTGATATGACAGCCAAGGTCCACCCGATTGCCCTAATGTTCTCCCTAAAAAGATTCAAAAGTTTTTCTTCATGTTCAAAAGGTATATTGTTAGCAATGATAATAGGTAATTTCTCACCACTTAACAAGTATGAGTATTTGAGATTTGGTGGCAATGGCTTGAGTTCCATTGTAGGGGGTGGTGTATGGATGGAGACATAGAAGGAACTGAAATATGTGCACAAAGAGCATCAGTATCAGAATAGAAATCATCACAATCAGAGAATAAAGCATCAAATCCATCAGCATACTCAATAGCCATGTCATAATTAGAGTTCATATGATCAAAATAAGAATATGATTCCATTTCAAAATCAAATCTTATAAAGTCTTGTTCCTTAGAAATAGTTGTGGAAGTACTCTTAGACATCAAACTAGAACCAATACTCATAATCTCCCTAAGCATAGGACAATCCAATTCCATGGTGTTTTTACTTGGTGGTTCAAAATGGGAGATAAAAAATGCAGAATAATCCTCTGAGGGGTACTTCATGGAATCCATAACATTAAATATCACAACTTCATCCCCAAATTCCATGGAAAGTGTACTCTCATTGACATTTATGATAGTTTTTGCAGTTTTGAGGAAGGGCCTACCTAAGATAATGGGGGCATGAGAACTTACCTGATCATCCTCCATGTTAATCACGTAGAAATTTGATAGAAAGATCATGTCTCTTACCCAGACAAGTACATCCTCAAGGACTCCCGCTGGATATGCCATAGCTCTATTCGCTAATTGCACCACTACTATTTTCAGATTCAACTCACAAACCTGTAAGGAAGAGATTACAGAGTGAGGCATCACATTTATGGAAGCTCCCAAATCACAAAGTGCATCAGAAAAGTGTAACTCCCCTATGGTGCATGGGATAGTGAATGTCCCAGGATCCTTGCACTTTGTCAGCATTGCTAGAGTTGGTGTAATGAGTGTTGACGCATTCTTTCCAAGATTGATCCTCTCATTTCCCTTGATCCCTCTTTGATTGGTATAAAGTTCTTTTAAGAATTTTTCATACCTTGGAATTTTCTTAATGACTTCAAGTAGAGGAATTTTGATCTCCACACGCTTGAATGTGTCCAAAACCTCCTTTTGCATTGCTTCTTCATCCATCTTCTTGGTTTGAACAACCCTGTTTGGAAAAGGAAGGGGTTTAGGAGGAACATCATCAATCTTTTTCTTACCTTTATCTTTCTCCTTGGATTGCTCATCAGTTGGTTTGGAATGCGGCTTCTCTAGAGTTGAGGTGAATCCCGGTGGAATGATAGGTGGAGAAGCATCAGTTGTTTGTTTCCCGCTTCTCAATGCAATGGCACTGACATTCCCCTTTGGATTTGGAGTGGGTTGGGAAGGTAGATTTCCGGAATTCTTACTTACAATTTCATATAGGGCAGTGGAAATGTGGCTCATTTGAGTCTTCAACTCCCTCAACTCCGAACCTTGACTCTTAAGTTCATTCTATTGATTAAGAACAATTTGATTCAAAAGATCATCAGTGTTAGAGTCTACCTTGTGTTGGAGATTCCCTTGTTTCTAACTCGTTGATGTTTGAGCTTCGAATCTTTTTTGGGGTTGTTGGAAACCCTGTTGGTAAGGTGGAGGCTGCTGGAAGTTTGTTTGAAAAGGGGGCCTTTGTTGTTGCCCAGAGTCATATCTCATGTCTAATTGATCCTTCCACCATTGGTTGAATGTTGGTGCAAAAGAGTCATACTTCTTTTGGGGATGTGGTTGTTGTTGCTGCTGATATGGTCTCCCAGGGAATACTACTGCACAATCTTCTGTTTCTTGTAGTTGGGGGCAACAGTCAGTTGGCTGGCTTGTCTCAGTGAAAATGCCACAAGGCCTTGAAGGAGGGGGTAGAGATGTCTTTTGTGCCAAATCAATTTTCCTCACTATAGTTGTCAATTCTTCTAACTTGGTATCAATCAAATGACTCTGAAGAGAAGAAGGACTTACCTGATGTACTCCCCTGACATGTGTTGTACCTCGATCACCAAATTGTTGGGAGTTTTGGGTCGTCTTGTCGATCAATGCATGTGCGGCTACTGGTGTCTTGTCCACCAATGCTCCTCCAGCTGCAGTATCAACCATGCTCCTCTCCATGGGTGTGATTCCTTCGTAGAAGTATTGGATGAGGAGTTGCTCACTGATTTGGTGATGCGGACAGCTTGCGCACAACTTCTTGAATCGCTCCCAGTACTAATACATTGACTCCCCTTGGGCTTGCTTGATCCTCGAGATCTCCTTACGAATAGAAGTGATCCTCGATGCTGGAAAAAATCTCTACAAGAAAAGACGTTTCAAATCGTTCCAACAAGTTACATCTTCGGGTTGTAAATAATACATCCAGTCTTTCGCAGCTCCATCAAGTGAGAGTGGGAATGCTCTTAATTTAATTTGATCTTCAGAGACATTTCTAGGTTTTAGGGTTGAGAAAATCACATTAAATTCTTTCAAATGTTTATTGGGATCCTCACCAGAGAGGCCATGAAACTTTGGAAGTAAGTGAATTAACCCAGATTTTAGTTCAAAGTCCGATTCGAGATTTGGGTATGAAATACAATTTGGTTGATAGTTAATATCAGGTGCTACCAATTCTCGAATGGTTCTATTAATTTCATTTCCATTATTTTCAGCCATTGGTTCTTGTTTTATGGTTGAATTTGAATTTCTTCCAATTTCAATGTTTTGATATTGGAGTAATTCTTCAACTGGTTGAATGTTGAAACTTCTCGTAGACTGAGAATGTATGATTCGAGCTCGAAGGCTACGTTCAATCTCAGGGTCAAGATCTAAAAGATCTTTGGGATTAGTTTGTGTCATAAATCAATGAAAGATGAAAAGAAGGAAAGTGGATCATAGTAAAATAAAAATTAGAAGTTTGAGTTGATGGTCCAAAAATAAGTAAAAGAAAATAAAAGAAAAAAAATCAGATTGGGTTAAGATGGAAGAAAGAAGAGAGGAAGAGAATAAAATGTAAAATAAAATAAATACCTCTAATTGGTTGAAATAATTACTTGCCTCCCCGGAAATGGTGCCAATTTGAAAGAGCGTTGTCGTGGCCGACCTCAAATGATTAGTGGTTTTTGGGGTACTTAGGTACATCAGAGTGGCTGACCAAGGTCGTCTCTCAAAGGAGGAAGTAGATTTAAAACAACTTTTTAAATGTATTCTAAAAATAAAATGAAAGAGAATAAAAACACTACTTGAAAGGATGGGGTTGGTTATAGTTTATGAATCTAGAATAAGTTTTCTGGAAGAAGATTGTATTTTTTTTTTGTTTTTAGTTTTGAAATGAAGTTCGATTAAAATGACACAACAAAAAGATGTTTTTTAGGCAATATTTAAAAGACGTAATCGATCTAACTCTACCTCTTCAATCATTTATTAATCATTATCATTTAAATTAATATTCACTTAATTATTATCCCTTAATTTGTTAAATCCCGAACCCTACGAGAATTAACTTTACCACGAAGATGAAGTGAATTTAACCTTAGGCTAACTTCAGAACATGCAATCGCAACACCCTGCTTTGATTGATGTTCTAAGATTAGCTTATGGTCAGTGGTAAATTAAGGCACATAAACACTCTAGAAATGAGGATTAATTGAGTTTAGGGATTGTATTTGAACTCTACAAATTGATCCCGTGTGGTCTTGTATTACCGATTAAGATCGCGCTCTCACAATTCACAAAAATCCCGACCTCGCGCGTTTTGTGTTAATTGTTCAATTGCTCACTTAGTTTCTTCTAATTTGAAAACTCAATTAATGGATCATGTTTAGTGAATTACAGTATATCATTGATTCAAAATAAATGAATGAAGAAGGTTAGAGGTAGATCAATTACTAAAAAGAACTACTCTTCCATGGGCGGTGTAGTCATCGTAGAAGTGAATTGCATTTGCAACAGTTTAGAATGGGTATAACTCAATCACGCTTCTACTCTTGAGTTCCAGCCCAAAGAGGAAGATTAATGAAGAATAAAAATGAACAAAACAAAGAAAAACAGAAGAAATTAAAGAGGAACTAAGAAGTTTATTGAAAGAACAGAAACATTACAACAAAGAGGAGGAAGAGAAGAGCAATTTGGAGGAGATCCTAGCTTGAAAGCTTCCCTCCTCCAATGGTGAATTTAAATGGCAAGGAACCATTTCACCTCTGCTCCCAATCCTCTAAGGCATGTCCCAACCCCACCAAATGAGAAAAACACAAATTTATAGAGTGGTGGGGAGGCTAGGTTCAAAGTGGTTTCAAGTGTGAATGGGGAATCTCAGCCAAATATTTTATGCCAACTTGCACCGCCCATTTGACCACCAAAACGCGTGAATTGGCCGGCCTTCTAGAAGGATCATATGTGTGGATATGGGTCCTCTATCTCCTCTAAAAATTTGGGCTCAATCCAAGCCCATATGAAGGAGTTATGGCCGAAATATAGAAGCTTCTCCATTCTGGCGTGTTCAGCCCACCTTTGACTTTATGGCCCAATTACTCCATCCAAATGCATTCTTTTGATCTGGTGTCCTGAATGAAAGTTGTAGCCCATGAAGTAAGGAACATAGTTAAAAAATATTAAGTTCAAATAATTCAAATAAAAATATTTATGATTGAAATACTGCAGTGATTTTGAAAGGGTAAAACTGGAATTTTCATCAAATATTCAAATGAATGGTCTAACCCAAATACTTTCTAATTGAACACATTTAACACAATGTGAGGAAATTATATCATTTATTATCAATAAAATATTCAATAAAATAGTGTTTTATCACATGTCATTGAGCATTTCATCCATCATATAATATGTCGTTAGATCAACACCCATTTGAATACTTTCATATAGAAAACATGAGTCATACTCATTCTCATGATGAGTCTAATTCTTATAATTTTTTTCAAAAACGTCTAGAAACAAGTGTTTCTTTGCAGTATCTCATTTTAAATGATACTTATTTTCTCACTTTCTACATGAGCAACTAATATTATCACATTGAAATATAACGGTGAAAGTAATAAATTCCATAATCTCTTCAAAATATTTTTCAGAAAATTTATTTAGCGGATCAATTCAAATCATATCTATATTTGTATCTGCACAGTAATAATGGACATATATGAACAATATTTATAAAATTAATAGTATGAACAAATCAACAAACAAAATATAAATATACATAATAAATCAAAAGTGAAAAATATTTTCACAGATATAATATATTTATCTTGCTTAAAATTAAATTAGATAAACTTTAAAAAACGTCAGCATAATTTTTTAAAATATTGATTTTTTTAAATACCTACAATTAATATAACTAGTTACATATCTATTTTTTTTCTCCATTCAAATTATTTACATTTTTTATGATTACTTAAAAAATATTATTCAAATAAAAATTAAATTGATATTCAAATAACTCAAAACATGAAAATTATGTAAAAAAAAATCTCCATTGTATTTTTTTTAAAACAGGTAGGGGGAACCCCTGTTGAACCAGACAAACTCTCTTATTATTCTATGTAGAGGAAAACTCATTACATGACCCGTAGACTTGGTGGGTATGAAACCTCATGAAAACAACGGACACACAGGTCCAAATCTAACGTGAAGGTCTGGCCCTTTGGTCATCTGTGCACCCCCATCAGCAGAGCTCTGGTTGCACCACTGCCCTCCCTACGTCGTGTGCTCCTTCCGGTGACCCATCAATCCGCCGTGCAGTCCTGCCGGTGACACCAGCGCTCAAGCTCGTTGTAATTGACGAGGTGACCGTCGTCCGGACCGCCGGCATCTCCACACCCCATTGATGCTGCAGACGGTTACATGTCACCAATTGACCTGCACCCCATTGGCAATTATGATTAATTAAATGATAGTTTAAAAAATATAAATTAGATTTCTTTTACAAAAAAATATATTACAATAAGTTTTATAATTTTAAAACACCACAAAAAGAAAGTGTTTAAATAAGTCTAAAAAAATAACGGACGATTTTTACGTTGTTATTTTGACTCAAATCAATAAATTATTTGGCTTGGAAATTTGAAGCAGGAAAGCCTTCTTTATATGCGGAGGGATATTTTGAAAATATATTGAGCGGGTGTTTTTGAAATTTTCGATACATTTTTACGTGAATTTAGATTGATACGTTAAATTTTCTAATAATAAGTAAAATATGGGTGCGATTTTCTGTTTTTTGTTTTTAAAAGTATTTTAAAAATTGTATTTGATTAATAATATTATAAAAAAAATGTTACAGTAGGGTTCAGGGTCAGGTTTTAAATTGGTATTACCTTTAAAAAAATATAATAAATATAAATGTGTATTATGGTATTGATATTCAGGTTCGGGTTCGGATTATTGCATTTTCAAGAGTACACTGCTCGTTGTCATCCATGCTTCAACAGTACTGATTGCGATTTTTTTTACTTAAATGAGTCAAATATCCTGAAAATAATGTTATAGGTTTTGTGGGTGAAACATGGCTCATTGTGAATGGATGGCTGGGCATTGAAGAACCGACAGTTCAAATGCACGATCAAAATCACTGCTTACCTAAAAACAGTATGGAAACCTAGCAAACTAGGGTTTATTGGCATATGTCTTGCTATTCTCGTCCAAACACGCCCTTATCACATTTACTTTACAATAATTTAGCCCACTCATTTTAATGGCAAAACAGGTATTTCCACACATTATCTACCCAATCCAATGCCCAACCAAGCAAGACCACCCACATGCATGTCTCTCTGTCCAAAAAAGTTATGTGAAGATACATATTTTATGTATAAAAAATCAAATCTTTAGTGGAAGTACAAAAAAAATTAATTTTAATTTCCACAATTTTTATAAGATACATCATTTTTTTCTTATATAAGCAACATAAAAACAATTTCCACATCAATTATATAACTAGCATAAAAAGCTTTAGATTTTATAATTTTTACATCAACTATATAACTAACATAAAAATATCATCAAAACCTTATCATATGTTACCTTATAGTTCAATTAAATCTAGAGAACCTTTAATTTCTTCTCTTACAAATAACCATTATGAAAAACTTTATATATTACATCGATGTGGTGAGTTTCAACGTTTGTTATTTCAATAGCCAACACGAAATAACTTCTTCATGTTATTGAAATAACCAATGTGAAAGATTTTCAACATCAGTTATTATAACATTTGATGCGGAAATGATTTTTTTTAAACTGAATTTTTCATAATTAAGATACTAATAATGATTATTACATAATTAATTATATATGTCGGTTTTTAAATATACAACAATTATTAACCATTATACATAACGACGTTCTGTATAGAATATTTTTATGTAACGCTATTTCTAGGCGTCACACTTTGTCTTCAAGAATTGTTGATGACAAAGATGGATATAATGGTAATTAACAAAAAGTCATATACCATTGCAATACTTCAATATATTACTATTAAATGAACAAGCCATCATGCATATATATATAAACATATATTTACAAAACGGTCGGGATGAGAATTACAAAGAAACAAAGAAAATATACCGTGTCTACAAAGTATTCGGGGTGACTCGCTTTTTTAAATATATATGAAAACATTTATGAAATTTATTCAAATAACCATCATATATTCTAGTTTTTTTAATGACATTATTAATGCTTCTAATTATCCTACAATGAAAACTTACATAAAAAATAACAACTCTAGATGCAAGACAACAACCCAACAAAACTAAATACTCCAAAACATAAAATACGTTATCTTCATTATAAATTTGGTAATATAATGAGCATTTATTAATATAATTCAATGAACATATGTTCTGTGCAATATATTTTTATATAATGAACATGACATATATTGCATGCATTATATTTTTTATACAATGCACATAATATATGTTCTTAATTATAGTTTTCATATAATGCACAATTTTTTTATCAATCATATTTTATACATAATGAACATAACCCAGGGTCTATGTATTATATTAATTATGAATCGCACAAGTAAATGGTAAAAAAAGACATGTTCTATTAGTAATCTTGAAACTAATACAGACAAAAAGTGGAAGCCACCAACTAAAAATGAATAATACAATAACAACAAATTTATAACACTCTTCTTTTTCCTTTTTTATGTTACTAACATTTCCTTTTTTTTTGTAAACAACGATGAATATTTAGTGTCACCTTCAATTTATGATCACAATTACACACAAATGTAAGAAATAGTATGCTTCATTTGACAACACTTCTTGATAATTGTTCTTAACACACTACTACAAAATCTGGTTTATTTAGCGCTAAACTTTATCAACATTAAAAAAAGCACTAATAAATACCTTTTTATCAACATTTTTTCTTAGCGCTCATAAAGAAGACATCGTCACCACTTTTTTTTAGTGCTGATAAAAGGAGAATTTATAACTGTTTTTCGTAATTATGATAAATGGTGTCCTCCATAATATATATATATATATTATTAAAAATCATATTTTAATATATAAATATATTTATATTGATACATATAAAATATATTTTCATAAATATGATTTATATAATTCAAAATATGTATTTACAGTTTATATATAATATATTTAGTGAAAAATGGTTTAAAAACAACTAAAAATCAATACTAGTTAAAAAATTTCTTATGGGTATTGAGCATTAGACAATTAATAGCGATTTGGTGATATGAAAATTTTAAATATTAATTAATATATTAAGATAAGCTGAAAACATGACTTCAATTTCAAACGACCATAACTTTTGATTCGGATGTATGTTTGGACTTTACAAGATATCAAATCAAAGCTTGAGAAGAGATCTATGCTGTGTTGACTAGGAAGATCGTGATAACTATTTCTTTCAAGGTCAAAAGGGTCGAAAGGACTCCAAAACTGAGTTTTTAGTTTAGATACACTATTTTTTTAATATTTGATAGGATTTCAATTTCATTTAAGAGGGTTTTCTTGTCTTTCACTATCACATATTGCGTGATATTTGGCACCAACCTTTATCAATGTTACACAAAAAACGTTGTTAAAGAGATACTTTTATTAGAACCCACAAAAAGCGTCGATAAAGCGAACTTTTATCACCATTAAAAAAATATTGATAAAATGATACCGTTTATCTGCGTTTTTTTAGTACTGAATTTTTTTTCCCATTTATCAAAGTTTTTTTAGCCCGACTAAAAGTGACACCTTTATCAATAATTTTTATTTAGCGCTGATAAAGTTTGTAGTGAGTAATTTAATTTATATATAAATATTTATATTTTTTAAAATAAGATTTATATTACAATAAGTACATATATATGTAAATATAATATATAAATATGATTTATATAAATTTTAATTAAAAATAAATCTTATTTATATAATTTTATATTTAAAAAATGATCAAATTTATATTAGTTAAAATGATTAATAACCTATTTATATAGATTAATTACAAAATGTGTATATAATTAAAATAATTATAGTATATTAATATTTTATTTAAACAATTATATAATATATAACTGAATATATTTATTTAAATATATATTTATATTGATATTAAATAATTTAAAATATATATACATGTATAACTATTTGTATGTATGTGTATGTGTGTATATGTGTGTATGTATATGTTTGTGTGTGTAGATGTGTATGTGTACATATGTATGTATGTCATGTGTACAAGTATGTGTGTGCACAAGTATGTTCATTGATTTAATATTATTTAATATTTTTTAATATCACTTGTTTTTTGTATTTTCTGTAATTATTCATTTTCAATATTTATTCATTTTTAATATATATGTTCATTTTAATCTGTTCATCATGAATATATTTAATTTGATTTAATTTAATTTAATTCAATTTAATTATTAATATTTTTGTATAGTTAATATAATTTATTTTTAATAATTTTGTTATTTATATAATTAATATCATATTTTTTTTCATTTTTTATGTGTCTGTAATTCACGTAAATGTCACAAATTATCTTTTTAATATTATTGTAATTTATTTAATTTTATTAATTCATTTTTAATATTAATTCATTTATTATTATATATTCATTAAAATGGTAAAATATATTTATAAAAATATATTTTTAAATAATTATTTATAAATAAATATATTTATAAATGTATTTACTATATTTATTAAATTATATATTTATAATTATAAATAAATATATATCATTTTTTTAAAACTATTTATATAATTATAAATAAATAATTATATATTTAAATAATTTTAATAAGTATATTTATTATATTAATAATTATATGTATTTATATATTAATAAATATATATATATATATATAATTATATACGAATACATATAAATATATTTATATAATTATAAAGAAATAATTATATATTTAAATAATTATAAAATTATAATAAATATATTTCTTATACTTTCAATTATATATATTTATATATTAATAAATATATGTATATAATTATATAAATATATTTATAATTATATAAAAATATTTATAAAAATATTTATTTATAGTTATAAATATAAATATATATCTATAATTATATTTATAAATACATATTTATAATTCTTTTAATATATTTATACTCGAAAAGGTCTGAGTACGAATTGTCAAGCCAACCAACTCCCACCAAATTTATTAGAATAAGAATAAAGTACAACGAAGAAAGGAAATTGAGACACAACAACTTTAGAAACACCCACAACAAGGAAAACAAGAGATCAACTCCTGCCACTCCCTCTGGATCCCAAATTCATGGGATGACGACCTATGTCATTTAGGTGTCTCCCTCTCTTCCACGACTTGGCCCGTTGAGGAAACACAAACTCGTCACTTGACGACAAATTTGAGGAGTCATCCAGAATGATATTACTCATGTACTTCCATGAAAGATCATGAAAGTCAAGCCTCAGATTATACCGACAACCATCTTCAATGTTCTTTGATAACAATTTTTGAATTTTCAAATAATCATTGTATCCAAAAACACCATGTTCCATTTTGTCAAAGGCAACTTCAAGCCGTAAATCAATCCATTTTGTCATTTCATCTGTAAGGCCCTGGGGGTACCTCTCACCCTCATAATCCATCAAGGAGCCTTGGCATTTTTTACTTAAAACTTCACATTTCATGAGTGAAACCTTTCCAAAATAGTCATAAGTAGATTTCATGAGCTCGGAAAAATGAGATGGGTAAGACTATTCCACATTTTCATCCGAGCTCATCTGCCTATCGCCCCTTCCCCGACTTATATCATCTTTGCCACAACCCTTGTCATTAGAAGAACTGTAACACTCCAAGATTTTATGAGATAATTTTTTTTAATTTCATTGATGTCTTGTGTTGTACTCTACACTAAGTTTAGCTTGTACTATACGCAACACTTTATTAGTTTGCAATATACACAACACTATCCTTAGATTATTTTACACAAAATTTCAAGTTCTTTTGATAGGATTCATTTCACGCAACACTGAGTATAGATTTTGTTCAATGTATAAATGAACTAAGTTTGGATTAAGTTATACGCAACACCAAATGAAACTTTCACTACATGAAACACTGACTTGGCTTGCGTTACATGCAAGAGCGACCTTCCTCGATAGCTTGTGTTGTACGCGATACAATGTTTCACTAAACAACGATATATTATTAAAATATTATTATTTAATGGGATATAAACAAACCTTTATAAATAGTATTAACCATATTTTTAATTTTATATAACATTAACATTCATCTTATGTATTTTCTAGACATGATATAAGAACAAATTCAATTTTTCGGACAAAAGAAGTATCTTTCAAAAAATGCAGTTTTGCCGCCTTTTGACGGCACACCCTTTTTAAATTTAGTTTTTAACTCTTTTATATATTATATTTGACAAAATAAACTTCTTCTTTGGAAGTGAAATATAAAAATTTACTTTTGTTGAATTTTTGGTAATTTTATGATAAAATTAATATTTTAATGAATAGTGAAAAATACTACATTTTAATTCAAAACTGCCTTTTCACCTAATTTATTTATTTAGATATATTATCTTTTTAATTGGTTTTAAAGTGTAATTGGATTATTTTTTTATCATTTAATCCAATTTTGGTCATTGTAAGTAATTTCACATTTTAATTGGACATAAACACATGTCAATCTTTTGGTAGATTTTACTTCTTAAAAACACGCATTTTGGTTTTGACAACGAGAATTAATTTTAAATTAATTTATACAAATTCTGTTTTTTGAATTTGAAAAAATGGATTCCATATTTGGAATCAGAAGGTTAAAATTTTGTAAATAAGTACCTTTTATTTTTGGATATTATGAATAGTAACTAGTAATTATTTTATTTACAATGGTTAAAAGGTAAATCTGGTAAATAAAGGTAAACAAATAATATTATAATAATATTAAACTACCCTAACACATGTCCTAATCATATTGGATGATATATTATCGACCATAGGCATCATTGAGTCAATTTTGGAACCCCATGGATCCACTTGGTTGTGAAAATGACATTTTATAAGAATTAATTTAAAGTAAAGAGAAATATAAAAGAAACATGTATCTTTTACTAATAAAATTTTAAAGTGAGGTTATATAACTGATATATTCAACTATAAATATTCATTAGAAATCTAAAAATATTTCCTATATCATGATCTTTTATTTATAATTTTAAGACATTATATTAATAAATTTAATAATGACACAATGATGATGCAGTGATTGCTTCATTAATAAGGGATTCAAATAAATGATATTATAAATGTTAAAATAAATTTAATTTGGTTATTTTGATTCCATACACGAATTTTATGGATTATATTGACATATTATCTTTGATTTAATTGTTTTTTTTGAAGGAATCATGTTGTTATGAATTTGTAAAAAAGTCAAGTATGAATTGTGTCCAAAATTGACATAATTCAAAACATAAAACATAAAATAGTTTATTAAATGATATTAAATTATTAAAAATATAAGATTAGTAAAAATGGTTAATATAAGTCCAAATATACCATAAATAAATTTTTGTGGGTCTTTTGACATGATATGGTAATTACATTAACCCACAATGCGTAAATAACATGATATCACCGTAAGATTAAAAAGAGTAAAATAAGGGTTAAACAAAAAAGATAAGGATGAAAAAATATTCAAAAATTGTCTAAAAATTATTAGATGATGTTTATTCGAACCAAAATCATCCTATATTTTAATTAAATGTGTTTTGGACAAATTTTAATTGAAATTGAATTTATAATAAATTAATATTTTGAGAGTTTCCTAAAGTGACCCTCTCCTCTCTTATAAAAGGGCACCTCCTCCCTCTTCACTTCACTCCATTTTGAGCCTTAAAACTCATCCAAAACCTACTAATTTATCTTCTAAACTTTCCTATTTACATTCTATAGGTTTTGGTTTTCTCAAAACAACAACTCTAATGCCCTAAGAGGAAATTTAAAGGAGGCACATTGAGGAAGATGTAATTTCTTCTACCGATTCTTTCAAATTTCTTTCTTCTTCTTCTTCATCTTCATTAGTTGTTTCATTATAAAGTAATAAAATAAATATTAATCATATAATGATATTTTATTATAAATATGAAACAACAATATTTCACCTTATATCCATCCTACAAAAAATGAAATCACCGCGCGTGCGTGCGTACGGCTTACCATCTTCACACTATGGTGTAATCTGTTTTTCACCACCAACTTATTTGGATGAGTATAATGGTGGAAATAATAAATATATATGATTATTATAATATGATATTAATTTTTAGATATTATACACTGTCCAATTCAATACCATTCAATAATTATGAAAATGATATTGTCGCTCGTGTGTACGTACGACTTACCGTCTCCACGACGCGATGAGATTCATTCTCCATGTTAACCATTCAAGAATGATTATAAAGTATATATAGTAAATAATCATGAAATATATAAAATAATAATTCTACTGGATTTATGTCTATATATATATATGTCATTTACTTACTTCCATTCAATTAAATAAGGAAACGAAAACAACGTTCATGCGTACGTACAACCTGCCGTCTCCATGAACGGTGTACTCCATTCCATTTATCTATCTATATATATATATATATATATATATATATTATTTATATACTGAATATATATGATATATAAATCATGTTTTATATTCTTGAAGTAAGTTAATCATGATCTATGTAATAATATCAAGAATAGCAAGTCCAAACATGTACAATAAATAAAACGATTATAACCCAAAACGTTGCTTTAAGATGGAATTGAAAAATAAATGGGTAATATAAAGTCATAAGTAAATAATATATGATATCATAAATATTATTATGGTTTTTTACAAGTTAATAATATGTTTAAACCCAATATACAAGAGTTTCAGACACATACATAAGAAATTGGACCTAAGGTAAGGGATAACTTTGTCAATCTTGTTTTTATCTGAGATTGTTTATTCACAAGTATTTACTGGGGATATATTTATCACCCATGAATTTTTTTTCTAAAAATGTTTTCATAAAATGTTTAATATTATTCTATGTATATTTAAATTATTTTTACCCCTTTTTGACTTTTACTATGTGGTATGGAAGAAATCTTTCTTTTGTTTACCATAAGAGGTACTTTTTGACTTTTCTGGAAAAAGTATAAGGAGAATGTTTTTTTAACTTATACGACATGAATGGGTTTTTATATATTCATAACTCTTTATTTCCATGAAGATTCATCTACAATTTTACAAGTGTATTTTCAACTAAACTCTTTTCTTTTAAAATTGCATGACATTTTGATGAAAAGAAAATGTTTTCGAAAAAGAAAGGATATTTCCTCAAGAATTAAGTTCAAGTGTTTTATCAAAATTATTTTCCATCTAATATGACATAGGGTTATGTTTCTATCCCTATTATTAATTCAATTTTATTGTGTTTATGATGGATTTATTTTTATGAAATCCATTTATTTTATATGGATTTTGAAGGAATGATGTTTAAGAAAACCATTTTATTCAATGGGTTATGATATGATGAATGATTTATGTTTTTGTTGTACATGTAAGAATGATTTAATTATTAGATGGTTGGGACCTATATCTCCCTTCAATGAATTGGGTAAATATTTATATCTCATGAGATAGACATGACTGGAACAAAAAGTAAACCCGATTCAGTAATACATGGCTGGAACGATTAGTAAACCTAGTTCAGTAATGGACTTTGTCCACTGTGATGTTCTTGACAACAATGTCTTGGCTACTATAGAAATCATATTATGTGATTTTTATTTTGACACAATTACTTGTTTTATTCCAATTCTATTCTATCATGGTTAATGTTATTTTATGATATATTCCTTACGTACTACCAAGATTTATTTCATGACTCATGATTTTGATGTTTAAACTTTATGTTCATGTTTTTTACGTTCAAATGTTTATGGTTTGTTTTATGTTATCCATGTTTACCCTTACTGAGAATTTGAGATCACCATTTTTATGTTTTATTTTCCACAGGATATAAATAAAGGTTTTAGGTAGGAAAACAAAAGGGGAAGATCTTTATGTGAGATTTTTAAGATCTTTCACCAAGTTAGGAGGTTATGTTCCAAGTTTCCAAAGACACTAAACTAATACAGTCTTTGGGCATCAGTTTGTGTCATATATTAAGTATTCCGCAAAAGAAATGTAATGTCCATGTACGTCAAGATTGGGTCATTAGATTTGGTATCAGAGCGAAGGTTTAGTCAAACTTTGTAAACTAGGATGCAAAAAGTTTAGTGAGATCCCTAGAGATATTTCTGAGGTATGTATAGGTATATCACTAAGTTTAAGTATAACTATATGTTATAGTCCTAAAATTATGGTAACAATCATGAATAACCTAGGATTAAACATAAGATGTTAGATATTGAAAGTACTTCCCCCTGAATATGTTGTTTTCCTAGTATGATATTTGCCTCTCATACTATTCTTTTTGGGTTTTAGAAGATGGCTAGAACCCGAAGGAACCGTGTTAATGATCAATGCACTTGGTAATGCAATGATTTTTCTTCTTAACAACCAAATGTTATGGGATATGTAATGAAAAATCTTATTACTATACTTACACAAGCTATGAATCATTCTGGACTTCCAAATGAGCAGAGAAGAGAACAACATTCTATTGAATCCTTTATGAGGCAATGCCCACCTTCTTTCAATGGGTCTTCTGATCCACTTGTTGCTGAACAATGGATTAGTACCATTGAAAATATATTTTACATCCTTTTCTGTTCAGAACTTGAAAAATTCATTTTGGATTTTTATTGATTAGAAGGTGAAGCATACCAATGGTGGACTCTAATTAAGAATACAAGGCAGCAAGATGAAATTGAATCCATGGAATGGGATGAGTTCAAGAACTTATTTTTTAATAAGTAATTACATATTATTATTCAAAAAAATATGGAAAAGTACTTCCTTGAGCTTAAGCAAAAGAACGATGAATCTTTTGGTACATATGAGAGGCTAATTTTATAAGACTTGCAAGGTATGCTTCTGGCTTTATCATCCAACCTGAAAGTAATGTTGATCAATTCTTCAGTGGCTTAAAACCAAGTCTTTGAAGGGAATTATCTATAAGAGACTTTATTATCTATGAAGAGATTGTGTGTTACACTATCAAGGTATAACTAAAAGTTATTATTACATATCTATCTCATGTTTTTGATAAAAAACAAAAGATGGAGTTCAAGGGAAAATGTAAAAATAATGACAAAAAGAAAATGAATGTTTCTTTATGATCAAAGTGTGGAAAGAAGCATAGTGAATATTGTCTTAAAAGGACTAGAAAATATTTTAAGTGTGGAAAAGAAGTTCATCAATCAGTTGAGTGCCAAAGTAATGGAAAAAAGGTTGCTAATGATGTAAATAGATAAAAGACTACAGAGAACTCACTACCAATAATTCAATGCTACAACTGCAAGGAAATGGGGCATTATGACAACCAATGCCCAAATCTAAGGGTTAATGATGATGATCGATGCCAAAATCCTCTTAAATCCAAAGATAAAGTAAAATCACATGTGATCACTATTGGAGATGTTGAGTATGACAACGAAGTGGTGGAATGATTTAGTGTTTATGTAATGGGATTCCAAAATAGTGTTGTAGAATCTCATTTATAGTATTATGGAATATTAGAATGTCTATGTATTGGTCCATTGTGGTTTTCCATAATTATATGGTACTGGTAACCATGAAAAAGGATTGAAATATTTTTGTAAATCACATTATATGCGCATAATGAAGGGATAAGAAGATAATGAGATGTTTGATAGTATTAATAAGCTCATGACTGATATAAATAAAAAAGTGATACCGTGGTTTGAGTATATAGAATTTTTGGTATTTTTGGTGTGTGGAAAGAGTTAATTTTTATAGAATGCATGTTTTCACTAAGGTTCTATGGTAATTCATGTTATTATCAAGTTTTAATAGAATACATGATTAAGGTATTCACATGTTTGGAATGTGACAATCAAGAACTGCCAAATGAGATATGGGATACAAATGTTAAGTCGATTTAGTTCACCTCCTTCTAAAGTTTTATATTTTCAGTTTTGGAAGGATTGTAATGTTATCCATTTATGGATAGTATAAGTTATATTCCAATTGAAGTTTGTTAGATTAATGTATTATCTCACTATAGGTGTACTTATGCATATTTGATGATCTGTTCTAACCTTTTTGTTGAGACAGATGGAATAACCTATCATTATATCACATGATCTAATAACACTTAAAGAATGAAAAATTAAACTTCATTTCTTTAAATAATATATGAAGTAGAAATTGTTCAGGGAACAACATAGGGTGATATTGTACTGAAATCAAGTAAGTATTTCTTCTTATGAAAAAATTCCTCAACTTTAGGAAAAATATCTTGAAACAAAAAATGTTATCCTAGAACATTATTTTTTGATGAATCATATGGTCCGTTAAATCGTCTTAGATTTATGGATTTCTGGTAGTTAACTTTCTATAAACCATAATCTCTATCACTATCCATCAGAACTTTATGGTTATATTTCTCTTCTATATCCATTTTTTCACTTCCCACACATGTTCTCCTATGTGGAAACCCAGTGATGAGTAACTTTGGGTAACTAATATGTTTCTAAATTTCCTTTTTAAAATAATTTTTTAGTATTCTTTTTTACGATGTGGTTTTTCATGAATGAAAATTTCAAGTAGTAAACCTTTTATAATCCCGAATAATTTTGAGGGAGAAATTCATTTTAAGGGGGGTAGAATGTAACACCCCGGGATTTTATGAGATAGATTCTTTTTAATTTCTTTTATGTCTTGTGTTTTATGCTACACCAAGTTTATCTTTTGATATACGCAACACCATATTAGCTTGAAATATATACAACACTATTCTTGGCTTGTGTTACACACAATTTTAAGTTCTTTTGATAGAATTCATTTCACGCAACATTGAGTATTGATTTTGTTCAATGTATAAATGAACTAAGTTTGAATTATGTTATACACAACACAAAAGGAATCTTTCACAACATGCAACACTGACTTGTCTTGTGTTACACGCAAGAGATACCTTGCTCGATAACTTGCATTGTACGCGATACCGTATTTTACTAAACAACGATATATTATTAAAATATTATTATTTAATGGGATATAAACTAGCCTTTATGAATATTATTAACCACATTTTGAATTTTATATAACATTAAAATTCATATTATGTATTTTCTAGATATGATATAAGAAAAAAATTCAAATTTTCACATTAAATAAGTATTTTTCCAAAAATGCAGTTTTGCCGTCTTTTAATGGCGCACCCATTTTAAATTTAGTTTTTAACACTTTTATATATTATATTTGACAAAATAAACTTCTTCTTTAGAAAATAAAAATAAAAATTTACTTTTTTGGATTTTTTGGTAATTTTCTGATAAAATTCATATTTTAATGAATAATAAAATTACCACATTTTAATTTAAAACTAAATTTTCACTTAATTTATTTATATATCTAGATTATCTTTTTAATTGGTTTTTAAAGTGTAATTGGATTTTTTTTATAATTTAATACAATTTTGGTTATTGGAAGTAATTTCACATTTTAATTGGACAAAAACACATGTTAATCTTTTGATAGATTTTACTTCTTAAAAACATGTTTTTTAGTTTTGACAACGTGAATTAATTTTAAATTAATTTATGAAAATTATGTGTTTTGAATTTAGAAAAATGGATTCCATATTTGTAATTATAAGGTTCAAACTGTGTAAATAGGTATCTTTTATTTCTGGACATTATGAATAGTAACTTTAGTGATTATTTTATTTACCATGGTTAAAGGGTAAATATGGTAAATAAGGGTAAAAAAATAATATTATAATAATATTAAACTATCCTAACACATGTACTAATCCTATTAGATGATATATCTCCGAATATGGTCATACTTAGGTCGATTTTGGGACTCCATGGATCCAATTGATTGTGAAAATGACATTTTATAAGAATTAATTTAAAGTAAAGAGAAATATAACATAAATATGTATCTTTTACTAATAAAATTTTCAGGTGAGGTTATATAATTGATATATTAGACTTTAAATATTCATTAGAAATCCAAAAATATTTCCTACATCATGATATTTAATTTATAATTTTAAGACATTAAATTAATAAATTTAATAATAACACAGTGATGATGCAGTGATTGCTTTATTAATAAAGGATTCAAATAAATGATATTATAAATGTTAAAATAAATGTAATTTCGTTATTTTAATTCCATGCAAGAATTTTATGAATTATATTGACATATTATATTTGAGTTAATACCTTTTTTTTGGAGTAATCGGGTTGTTATGAATTTGTAAAAAAGTCAAGTATGAATAGTGTCCAAAATTGACATAATTCATAACTTAAAACATAAAACAGTTTATTAAATGATATTAAATTCATAAAAATATAATATTCAAAAAAATGGTTAATATAAGTACAAATATGTCATAAATAACTTTTTTTGGGTCATTTGACATGATATGGTAATTACATTAACCCACAATGTGTAAATAACATGATATCACTTTAAGATTAAAAAGGGTAAAATAAGGTTTATACAAAAAAGATAAGGATAAAAAAATATTCAAAAACTTATCTAAAAATTATTTGATTATGGGTATTCAAACAAAAATAATCCTATCTTTGAATTAAATGAGTTTTAAGCCATTTTTAATTGAAATGGAATTTATAATAAATTAATATTTTTAGAGTTTCCTAAAGTGCTCCTCTCCTCTCTTATAAAAGGGAACCTCCTCCCTCTCATATTCACTCTATTTTAAGCCTTCAAGGGCATCCAAACCCTAAAAAGTTTTATTTTAAACTTTCCTAGTTACATTCTAGAGGTTCTGGTCTTCTCAAAAGACTAACTATAGTGCCCTAATTAGAAATTTCTGGAGGCACGTCGAGGAAGAGGTAATCTTTTCTACCGATTCTTTCAAATTTTTTTCTTCTTATACTTCCTCTTCATTAGTTTTTTAATTATAAAGTAATAAAATCAGTATCACTAATATACTTATATGTTATTATAAATATGAAACAACACTATTTCACCTTCTATCCACCCTATGAAAAATGAAATCACTGCGCGTGTGTACGTTTGACTTACCATCTCTACGCTGTGGTGTAATCTATTTTTCACCACCACTTTATTTGGATGGGTATAATGGTGAAAATAATAAATATATATGATTTTTATAACATGATAGTAATTATTAGATATTATACACTACCCACTTCAATACCATTCAATAATTATGGGAATGATATCATCGCTCGTGCGTACGTACGACTTACCGACTCCACAATGCGATGAAATTCATTCTCCACGTTAAACATTCAAGAATGATTATAAAGAATATATAATAAATAATAATGAAATATATGACATAATAATTCTACCTAATATATATATATATCATTTACTTACTTCCATTCAATTCAATAAGGAAACGAAAATAGCGTTCATGCATACATACAACCTACCATCTGCATGAACTGTGTATTCCATTTCATTTATCTATCTATTATATATATATATATATATAATTATATAATGAATATATATGATATATGAATCATTTTTTACATTCTTGAATTAAGTAAATCATGATCTACGTAATAATATCAAGAATAACAAGTCCAAGCATGTACGGTAAATAAAACGATTATTACCCAAAACGTTGCTTTAACATAGAGTTGACAAATGAACAGGTAATATAAAGTCATAAGTAAATCATATATGATATAATAAATATTATTATGGTTTTTTTACAAGTTAATAATATGTTTAAACCCACTATACAGGAGTTTCAGACACATACAGAAGAAATTAGACCTAAGGTAAGGGATAACTTTGCCAATCTCATTTCTATCCAAGATTGTTTATTCATAAGTATTTACTAGGGATACATTTATCATCCATGTACATGTTTTGAAAATTTGTTTTAATAAATTTTTTAATGTTCTTATATGTATATTTAATGTCATTTTTACCTCTTTTTGACTCTTACTATGTGGTATGGAAGGAATCTTTCTTTTGTTTACCGTACAAGGTACCTTTTGAATTTTCTGGCAAAAGTATGAGGAGAATGTTTTTAAAATTATATGGCATGAAAATGTTTTTACATATTTATAATGCCTTATTTCCATGAATCTTACTGTACACATTTATAAGTGTATTTTCAACTAAGCCTTTTTTCATTTAAAATTTCACGACATTTTGATGAAAAGAAAACATTTTCAAAAAATAAAGAATATTTCCTCAGGAATTAAGTTCAAGTGTTTTATCAAAATTATTTTCCATCTAAGATTACATAGGATTATGTTTCTATCCATATTATTACTTTTATTTGACTGTGTTTATGATAGATTTATTTTTATGAAATCCATTTATTTTATATGGATTTTGATGGAATTATATTTAAGAAACTCATTTTATTCCATGGGTTATGCTATGATGAATGATTTATGTTTTTGTGGCACATGTAAGAATGATTTAATTATGATATGGGTGAGACCTATATCTCCCTCCAATTAATTGGGTAGAGATTTGTATCTCATGAGATAAATATGATTGGAACGAAAAGTAAATCCGGTTATGTAATACATGGATGGAACTACAAGTAAACCTGATTCAGTAATGGAATTTTTACCCTATAATGGTCTTGGAAATAATTCCTTGGCTACTATAGAAATCATATTACATCCTTATTAGTCTACCATAATTACATGTTTTATGCCAATTCTATTCTATCATTTTTAATGTTCCTTTATGATCTATGCCTTACGTACTGCCAAGATTTATTTCACGACTCATGATTTTGATGTTTAAACTTTATGTTCATGTTTTATACATTCAAATTTTTATGGTTTGTTTTATAATCTCCATGTTTACCCTTACTAATAATTTTAGCTCATCCTTTTTATGTTTTCTTTTCCCCAGGATATAAAGAAAGGTTTTAGGTATGAAAACAAAAAGGGAAGATCTTTATGGGAGATGTTGAAGATCTTTCACCAAGTTAGAAGATTATGTTCTAAGTTTCAAAAGACACTAAACTAATAAGGTGTTTGGGCGTTATTTTGTGTCATGTATTAAGTATTCCAAAAAAGAAATGTAATTTCCATGTACATCAAGCTTGGGTTGTTAGAATATCTTACCTCAACAATTGCTGGAGGTTGAAAACTAACAAATATTGTTGATCATCAACAACATGAGTAGTCATATAATCAATAGGATAAAGAATCCCCTATAGAATAGGCTATTCACCTTTTCCTCCAGCCTTCATGCCTACCTCCACATGGCAGACTGCTTGTTATCATCTTCACTAGCAACAACAATATGGACATCCACCATTGCACATGTCTGAACAAAATTCTCCTCAATATAAGGCTGACCTGATGTGTTCTCAGATGCATTGGAAGACTTGGGTTTTCTAGGAACGATAATTTGAAATCTCTCATCATAAACAACATTCTTTCCTTTGGCCAAACACCTATTCGCTTCACTTACCATTTGCCCGAAAGGCAGCAGAGATTGAGTTGAAGCCACTAGCTCCTCCTTTACGACACCTTCAGCTTTGGACAAGACAAAAAAACCACCAGAATCCTACCAAACCTCCTGTGTAGCTGAAGTTGGAGAATTCCTATCACCACCCTTATTGGCACCAAAAAACACAATAGTAAAAGAAGCTGTATTTTGAAGCACACCAGTGTCTAAAGGATTCGTACCCCCATTCCACTTCATCAACTTGTAGATCCTCGTTGGCAGAGGAGAAACACCCTCCAATCAATCCTCCCCTAATAGAATCTTCCTCCCATGATCAGGCTTGTCTGCATCAGGAATGGGTAAATTATTCTTGTAATTCTTGTAAGAACCCGAATCTTATTTTTAGGTATGGATCCTTTTTTTCTGGTGTTTTGAGAAAAAGATGAGTTTCTGTAAATTTAAGGAGTACACGCCATGTACTTTTGAGTACATGCTGTGTACTCGGTTGCCATGGGTGACTGTGTATTGGTTGTGTAACGGCCGAGTAAATGGCCATGTGGGGTGACCTAGAGACCGCTTAAAGAGGGGCCCAGTTAAGGCAAGTACACGCCGTGTAATTTTAAAGAACATGTTGTGTATTTTTCTTTATAATTGATTAAATGGACCAGGATCATGTCTAATTAATATAAACCTCTTCTTCTTAGCCCATCCCATCCAAAAGTGACTGAAGATGACAAATTTTATCTGAGACCCCGATCGATCATCCATTATCTTATTCAACCACCATCAATAACATTGGAATTGCCACGGTGGGCTCTTTTTTCTTCTAGAGCCTTATTTCCTGATTTCTCTCCTTTCATGAGATATCCTCGGTTGAGCTTTTTTGACATTTTTGTAGATCTACTGCGTTCTTGGTCGATTCATGGTCCAATGCCAGAGTATATTGATCTTACAATGTCTAGGTAGGTGTTTTGTGCCTTTCCATAGTTAGTCTTTGAATATTATGTTCAAAAGTGCCCAATACCCTAGATTGGGGTATTGCGTGTTTAGGTATTTTAGCCCTGCTAATGCTAGTTATGATTATTTAATTTAGTTAGGGATCTTGTTTGTAAATAGGGTTTTTTTCCATGCTATGGAGGTGTTTTCCCATGTTTGATTTGATATTGACCACGTGGTCTAGTTTTTTCTATTAGGATAATTTCTTTCCATGCATAGTGTTTTTAAAATGGAGTGATTTATCTGATGATGTGATATGATTTGTAGTTATTTAACCAAGTAGTACTTTTAGGTTTACTTTGGCTGCTGAAAATTGTTTGTGCATGATTGACTTACACAGGGCTGTGGGAAACTGGTATAGTAGACCATAGGGGGAATTGATGTTGAGGGTTTCCCCATAATTTCTATTATTCTTTATCATGCTATGAGATCATAAGGGGGATTGACGTTGAGTGCTCCCTCAGAGTGTCTATAGTTACCATTACGAGACCACATAGGGAATTGACGTTGAGTGCTTCCTCACAGTGTTTGTATTTTATCGTTATAAGACTATAGAGGGAATTGACGGTGAGTTATTCCTCAAAGAGTCTTTTTTCGTGAAACCAAAGGGGTTAGACTATGTGAGCTACCCAGGAGGTCGCTATATCCTTGTATAAATTGAAATAGAGAGGTTAGGCTATGAGAACTTACCCAGAGGGTTACTTGAGATTTTTTGGTTGAACCAGAGAGGATAGGATGTGAGAACTTCGTAGAGGGTTTCTTATTTTTTCTTGGTTGAATAATTGAAGAATGTAAATTAATGTAATTGAAATTGTAGAACTATTTACTTTTGAGTACTTCCTTGTTTATTGCTTCATTTTTCTTATTTCTTGCCATATATATTCACTGACTGTCAGACACAAATATTTGGGTGGTTGCCTACTGGGGTTCGTCTCACACCCTATTTGGGTCATGATTTTGGGCCCAAACAGATTATATTGCTGCAGGTATAGATAAGGGAAAGAACCCTTCTACTTTAGGTACTTTATTTTTGTGGAGCTGGAGAGCATGGGACCAAGCTAAGGCTTACGATGCTGCTGGAGTTTATTTGTTCTCTTTGTTTTTCAGTTTAGTACTGTATTCCAACATTGTGACTTGTTTGGATTCTTTCCTAGAAATATGTATCATGAATCATTTATATATGTGTGCTCCAGTTGTTTATTACTTCCCATCTTCTGCTGTTTACTTATTGCATGTAATTACCAATTCTTCTATTTTTATCTGTTTATTTCTGTTGCATTACTCTGCCAATGAGGGCATAGTTTCCCCACTATCACACGCAAGGCCCTCACTGCTAGTTGGTATCCTCTAGCGTTTGGCGAAATGTGCATGAGGTCATGTGAACAACTAGGTATGGGGAGCCTCTGGGCGGCTCCTAGAACTGGGACGTTACAAAGTGGTATAATAGGAATTATTTTCTTCTTGTCTTATTGTTTTGAGCCTATAACCAGGGATAGGAAGGAATAAGTACTTGATAATAATTTGTGCCCAGGAGTAGCTAACTCGTGTATAGGGAAAAGCTAATTTACCTTGTATATTGTGATTTTTATTGTTTTGCAATTATTACAGTTGATTTGATTTCACCATTGGGTGATTCACATGTTTTGTGCTATTAACATTGATAATATTGAGGTTATATTTTTGTTTCAACCCAATTAAATGATGGTATGTCATCTCATACATCATATAGGCACTTGCTAGAGATCACATGTTAGGTATTCTTTCCATGCCATTTAGGGTGCATTACTGATTGCATGTTGTTGTGATAGATGTTGTGCTAGATATGCATGCTGTTGTGATAGATGCCTTGATAGAATACCTGCTATTTTATAGGGTATTGGATCGTGTAAGGTTTTGTTTGAACTAATTCCAAAATTTGGTTCTTGAGGTGTTATGGGCCCTCATGGATCGGAATTTAGTGGATCATAGCACTGTTATGCTTGTTTATAACATGTATAAGATTCCAAAATTTGATTTGCGGGAAGTATGGGCCCTCACATATCAGAATTTGGCACTTTAATGTTCGATTCATTGTTTTTCTGGGTTCCAAAGTAGTTTTTGAGGCTTACTATCTGGAAAAACCTAGAATACATGGTGTGTATTGTTGAATACATTCCATGTATCCTTCTGTTTGGAAAGGAACTGTTTTTCTTAAGTACATGCCATGTACTGTATGTACACACCGTGTAGTCTCTAACTGTGTCACTGGAAATGTGGGTAGATAGATGGGGTTGGGAAATCCTTGGTGGAACACACCGTGTACTGGATGTACACGCTGTTTGTATAAACCATGTGTCCAGCCATGCGACTAACGACACAAGTAGATTATGGGTAGTTTGTACATGCCATGTTTGGAACAGACACGCCATGTAGAGTCATCCATGTAACTGTCCGTGTGAATAACAACACGGGTCAATGAAGTTCTTTCTAGTAAATGCCATGTCTAGTACAAACACACCATTTAGTCTTTCTCTAGGAGAACCATGTGGGTTAAGTCATGTAAAATAACTCAGGTAGTGGAAGAGGATTCAAGTACACACTGTGTGTTAGGACAACATGCTGTGTGTAAGTGGTGTTACATGACATGGGTTGGAAAAAGTACGCATCCATATAAACTATTAAGAGAATATGTCGTGTAGGAGTTGTACACGCCATGTATCCACCTTTTATAAATATTGAATTCTTTCTTTATCCTATCCTTTTCTTGTACTTCTAAGTTTCTATCCTTGTTAATCTTGATCTAAGGTGTGCGTTTGAACTTGCAGAGTCATGCCACCGAGACATCCTCCGGTTGTACGCCAGTTACAGGGCAGTGACCAGACACCAGACATGGTTGATTAAGGACTACAAGTAGACCCTCCAGTCATGCCTGTCTTGGAACCATACTTCATCCTAGATACAGGTGCTGGTGCATAGTTCCGAGAGGGATTTAAAAGGTTTATGCAGACCTTCTGAGGAGTACCGCCTCTTGACCTGTCTATGGAATATTTGATGCAGGTTTTTCAGAAACAACATCCTCCCACCTTTACAGGGGATGGATGACCTCAGAATACATAATCATGGTTAGAGGCCATGCTTTAGATCTTTGATCATCTGGAGACGCCTCCAAAGAGGAGGGTGAAGCTCGCTACATACATGTTATGGGATTCCGCCAAGAGATGGTGGGATGTGATCTCACAGGCGGGATTCCATCAGGTTATGTCTTAGGATGAGTTCCAGTGTTCCTTCTACGATTACTTCTACACAAAGACCTTGAGGGCCGATCGAGCCTGAGAGTTTATGAGTCTGGAGTAGGGTACTCTCTCAGTCATAGAGTATTATTCTTACTTCATAGAGCTGTAGAGCTTCACACCCTTTCTAGGGGGAGATGAGTTATTCATGTCAAGGAAGTTTGAGGATGGTCTCAGTCATGACATCTGATCTCAGGTGAACATATTCAAGTTGACTTCGATCACCTCTATAGTCAACTGAGCGCTGATCATAGAGAACAATATGAAGGATTATGGGGTCGTGAGCTAGGTCGTCTCAACATCAAGAGTTGGTGCTTCTCTGGCTGATAGTAGGAAGCACTACATGGAGTCTACACATGAAGATCCGAGTAGGTGGGATACACCTTCTAGTAGCCAGGTGGTATGATAACATTGTGGGAAAGGTAGGCATATGAGGCCACATTTCCCGAGAGACCTAATGGAGTGTCGATCTTATGGAAAGATGGGCCATCTTCAGCAAAACTGTCAGTTTTTCTCAGTAGTAGCTGGTGACAAAGGTTCTTCTATGAATCCTCATTAAAGAGAAGGACCACAAGTTTCTCATCAGTCTAGGACCTGGAGTTCGTTCGTCCATTCAGGCCGAGGTGGAGGTCATGTTCGTGGTATCCAGTCGCTATACATTCAACGACAACAGGGTGGATCAGCTCAAGGTGGTCAGACAGGGTCATAGGGCCATGGTACATGCCAGTATTTTGCAGTGTAGTAGACCCACTAGGAGTAGAATCCCAGACCCTCTATATTTTGAGGTACGATTCTAGTTTCCTTAGTCTTAGATTCTGCACTTTTCAATACAGGGGATTCCCATAGTTTCATATCTATTGCTTTTGTGGAGAGCCTTGGGCTCTGTATATTTACTTCTGCTGATGTCTTGATGCAGGATACTCCGTTGGGGGCAAGAAAGGCTAGTTTACGTCAGTGCAAGGAGTTCCCTCTTGAGGTTGGTGGGTGTCACTTATTACAGGACCTCTATGTTTTAGAGACGACAAGCTATGATTTCATTCTCAGGATGGATTGGTTGGTTCCCTACCAATCCGTTGTTGATTTTTATCGTTGTAGGGTGAGTTTTACATCACTAGAGGGCTTCTTGTTTCTATATAATGGTGAATGAGATGTCCAGGTGAGTAGAGCAAGACTTGAGCATCATGGGCTGGGCGGACTTACAACCCAGATTTCTAGTCTATATCTGGATGACCAAGGAACTTCACAGATGGACTTTACTCTAGTGGTTGATCATTTTCGGTATGTCTTTCCAGAGGACTTTTCAGGTTTGCCTCTATAGTGAGAGGTATAATTTTCTGTTGAGCTTGTGCCAGGAGAAGCAATAGTGTCCATTCCTCCTTATAGGATGGCTACACCAGAGTTGCAGAAGCTTAGGAAACAGTTGGAGGAATTGAAGGCAAAGGGTTTCATATGACTGAGTACTTATCCTTGGGGTTTTCCTGTCCTATTTTTGAAGAAGGCAGATGGTACCCTCATACTTTGTGTGGATTATCAGAAGTTGAACTAGTTGATGGTCAAGAAACAATATCCCTTATTAAGGATTGATGATCTCTTTAATCAGCTTCGAGGAGCCTGGGTGTTCTTGAATATTGACTTGAGATTAGGTTATCATTACTTGCATGTTAGACCATCTGATATACCTCTTACAGCCTTTTGGATCAGGTATAGTCTATATGAGTATGTGGTTATGCCGTTTGGTCTCATGAATGCACTTGCAGTTTTCAAGGCACTGATGAATCGAGTGTTCCATCCATACTTATATTCTTTAGTGGTAGTCTTCATGGATGATATATTGGTGTACTCTCACACTTAACACGACCATGCCACACATCTTGAGATCATTTTGAGTACACTGAGAGAGCATCAGTTATATGCTAATCTCTCAAAATGCCACTTTTTGATGGACCAAATTCACTTCTTGGACCATGTTATCATAGAGACAGGAGTATCGGTAGACCTAGAGAAAGTGAGAGAAGTAGTTTCCTTGGAGAAGACTAAGAGAATATTTGAGGTATGAAGTTTTATAGGGCTAGATGGGTACTACAAATGTTTTATACAAGACTTCTCATGCTTAGAAGCACCACTAACGGGCCTGACTAAGAAGGGTGCAAAGTACCTGTGGACTGATTCTTATGAGTTGGATTTTCAAGAGCTGAAAAGGGAGGTTGAATTCATCACCGATACTAGTATTTTTAGAGTCAGGAAAGTTTTATACTAAATACTGTGATACATCAGGTATCAGTATGGGAGTAGTGATTATGCAGGGGGAAGGAGTCATTGCGTATGAGTCTTGGCAGTTGAGGCCAAATGAGAGAAATTACCCGACACATGATCTTGAGTTGGCTATAGTTGTTCATGCCTTATGCTATTGGAGACATTGCTTATTGGGAGAGAATTTTGTGGTTTTCACTGACCACAAGTCTCAAGTACATCTTCACGTAGCGCGATCTGAACTTAAGACATCGAAGGTGGGTTGAGTACCTTCAGTCTTTTGATTTGGAGATTTCCTACATTCCTGGGAAAGGAAACACTGTGGATGATGTGTTGAGAATGAGGACTTAGAAACAGGAAGATCAAGAGGCCAGAAGTGAGTGACAACTTATGGATCTATTCTCTGAGATGCATTTGGAGGTGGACGACAGACAAGGGCAAACATTTCTTTCTTTTGTATCTGTTACCTCCACTCTACCTGATCGAGTGTGAATGTGGAAGCTATTATATTTTGAAGGCCTAGTCCAATAGGAGAGCGTTTCATGAGAGGAACCTATTCCTGGATGGAATGTAGGCGGGGATGAGATCTTGCGTTTCCATGGGCATGTATGGGTTCCAGCGGATATATGCAAGGAGATGATGCAGGACTTTCATTCCTTAATTTAGGTAGTTTATCCTGGAGTCACCAAGATGTATCAAGATCTACACCATTAGTATTGGTGGCCAGGTATGAAGAGAGATGTTGATGGTTTTATCATGATGTGTTCCACCTATCAACAGGTGAAGGCGGAGCATCAGTGACCAGCAGGGCTTTTATAGCAGTTACCCATTCCCAAGTGGAAGTGGAATGATGTCACGATGGACTTAGTTACATGCTTACCGATTTTTCCTTGAATAAATGATGCTATTTGGGTTTTCATTGATAGAATCACGAAGTTTACACACTTATTACCGATCAAGGAGACTTTCAGTGTTGATGAGCTGGGAAGGCTGTACATCTGAGAGATTGTACGTATAAATGGGGTTGCACACTCCATTATTTCAGACAGGGACACACATTTTACTTCTTGGGTCTGGAAGGAACTAAACAGGTATTTGTGTACAAAGGTACTTATGAGTATAGCTTACCATCCCTAGAAAGATGGTCAGTCCGAGCATACTATACAGGTGCTGGAGGACATGCTTTGAGCACACGTCCTAGATTTTGGAGGTTCTTGGGAGAAGAACATACCTCTTGTGGAGTTTTTCTACAATAATAGTTTTCAAGAAACTATTCAGATGAAACCTTATGAGGCTTTGTACAGTAGGCCATGCTGATCACCCCTATGTTGGATGGAAGTAGGAGAGGTAGATATACCGAGACCTCATCTTGTACAAGATACCACGAAGCAGATAGAGTTGATTCAGAAGAGGATGACTACTACATAGTCACGACAAAAGTATTATGCTAATAGACAGAGATGACCTCTAGAGTTCAAGGTCAGAGACCAAGTTTTATTGCATGTCACACCGAGGTTGGGACACAGGAGGATTAAGAGACAAGGTAATCTTTCGATGAGGTACGTCATGCCATTTGAGGTTTTGGAAAGGGTTAGGCTAGTTTCCTATCAGTTACAGTTACCTCAGAGGTACCAGGATATGCATGAAGTCTTCCACGTTTCTCAGCTATGGTGTTAATTCTTAGACCCATCTCATGTTTTTCAACTTATGGAGGTTGAGTTGGAAGTGGATTCCTCATTCGAAGAGCATCCTATCTGGATTGTTGATCACGTTGCAAAGGTTCTCCAAGGCTAGTTTGTTCCTCTGATACGAGTTCTATGGCAGCATGGGCGAGTACAGGATGAGACTTAGGAGAGGGAGGCTGACGTACGATCGTAGTGGCTGGAGCTGTTTGGGGATTCTTCTTCTACGCTGCCTTACTAGGGAAATTTGGGGATAGATTTCTTTGAGGGGTGAAGTTTTTAAGAACCCAGATCTTTTTTTCATGTATGGATCCTATTTTTCTGGTGTTTTGAGAAAAATAGGAGTTTCTATAAATTTAAGGAGTACACGTCGTGTACTTTTGAGTACATGCTATGCACCTGGTTGCCGCGGGTGACCGTGTACTGGCCGTGTAATGGCTGAGTACATGGCCGTGTGGGGTGACCTAGAGACCTCCTAAAGCAGGGTCGGTTAACGAAAGTACGCACCCTATAATTTTAAATAAAACATTGTGTAATTTTATTTTTAATTTATGAAATGGACCAGGGTCACGTCTAATCGACAGAAACCTATTCTTCTCAGCCCATCTCGTCTAAGAGAGACCAAAGCCAATGAATATTCTCTGAGCCCCCAATCGATCATCTATTCTTTGATTCAACTACTGTCGATTGCATTGGAATCGCCATGGTGAGATATTCTTTCTTCTAGAGCCCCATTTCCTGAATTCTCTCCTTTCATGTGATATCCTCAGTTAAGCATTTTTGATGTTTTTGTAGATCTATAATGTTATTAGTTGATTCAAGGGCCAACGCTGGAGTATATCAATCTTACAACGTTGAGGTAGGTGGTTTGTTCCTTTCCATAGTTAGACTTTGAATATTATGTACAAAAGTGCCCAATACCCTAGATTGGGGTATTGCGTGTTTAGGGATTTTAACCCTGTTGATGCCTGATATGCTTGTTTGCTTGAGTTAGGGTTCTTTTATGTAAATAGGGTTATTTTTTCCATGATTTGAAGGTGTTTTCCCATGTTTGATTTGATATAGACCATGTGGTATAGTTTTTCCTGTTAGGATACTTGATTTCCATGCCCAGTGTTGTTATGATGGAGTGATTTATCTGATGCTGAGATATGCTTTGTAACTATTTAGACAAGTAGTACTTTTAGGTTTACATTGGCTGCTGAACATCATTTGTGCACGATTGACTTACACAGGTCTATAGGAACCTTGTGTAGTAGACTATAGGGGGAATTGACATTGAGGGCTTCCACATAGTGTCTATTATTCTTTATCACGCTGCGAGACTATAGGGGAGATTGACGTTGAGTGCTCCCTTAGAGTGTCTATAGTTACCGTTACGAGACCACAAGGGGAATTGATGTTGAGTGATTCCTCAGAGTGTCTATAGTTTATCTTTATAATACTATAGGGAGAATTAATAGTGAGTGTTTCCTCATATAGTATTTGTTTACATGAGACCAAAGGGGTTAGACCATGTGATCTACCTAGGAGGTCACTATATCCTTGCATAAGTTGAACCAGAGGGGTTAGGCTGTGAGAACTTACCCAGAGGGTTACTTGAGATTTTTTGTTTGAACCAGAGGGGATAGTCTCTAAGAAATTACTAGAGGGTTTCTTGTTTTTTCTTGCTTTAATAATTGAAAAATGTAAATTAATGTAATTGAAACTGTAGAACTGTTTACATTTGAGTACTTCCTTGTTTATTGCTTCATTTTTCTTATTTCCTGCCATATATATTCAATAACTATTAGGAACATATCTTTGTGTGGTTGCCTACTGGGATTCAACTCACACCCTGTTTGGTTCATGATTTTGGGCCCAAAAAAATTATATTACTGTAGGTATAGATAAGGAAAAGTGCCCTTCTACTTCAAGTACTTGATTGATATGAAACTGGAGAGTATGAAACCAAGCTGAGGCTTGCGATGCTGGTTGATTTTATTTTTTTCTTTTTTCTTTGGTTTAGTATTGTATTCCAGTATTTTGACTTGTTTGGATGCTTTCCTAGACATATGTATCATGCATCATTTATATATGTGTGCTACAGTTGTTTATTACTTACAGTCTTACACTGTTTACTTATTACATATTATTACTGATTTCACTATTGTTATCTATTTATTTTTACTATATTACTCTACCAATGAGGGAATAGTTTCCCCACTATCACACCCAAGTCCCTCACTGCTAGTCAGTAGCCTCTGGCGTATGGGGAAATGCGCTTGAGGCCATGTGAACAACTGAGTACGGGGCACCTCTGGGTGACTCCCAGAACCGGGACGTTACAATTATCAACCTAGTGCCCATACTTTTTACAATTAGTGAATATCAAACCTCTATGAAAACTTTCTATAATATGTCTAATACAGAAGCAGTTTGATCAAAACTTAATTACATGCTCGTATTCAATATCAAGATCAAATTTAAATTCACCAGCAACCAAATACACAGTTTCAAACAATGTTGAACTAAGATCAAACTCTACCAAAATTCTTGAATAATATCCATACCTGGATATCTCAGTTTCCTCATCAAATTTAATTAGAGCAACTATAGCTAAAGAAACATCCCAAAGAATATTTGGGTTCCAAAAAAACTAGTTTCGCCCCTCACTTGAATTCAATACTAGAAAACAAAGATCCTATCTAGATGTATATCAAAACAGGGATCCCAATCCTAAAATATAAGGACCCATAGTTTGATATTAACATAAATTAAGCTTTATAATTTTAACTAATGGTCCTATGAATTGAAATTAATATGGAAAAAACCCATGTCAATCAAAACAAAGTTCCAATCAACAAATCCCTAAACCTGAACCAACCGATTTCTCAAATCCTATAGCTTCCAAGGATCACTCTTCACATGTGGAGTAATCCTCTCAATAATTGAGTGTTTTCAATCCTCCATCCACTCCTAAAAAATATTAGGTTTAGCTTCAACAAATGAAAAATCCCCATTCCTTGAGATCTTCTTATGTGGATTTGAATCAAATCGAGAAGAAGGAACAAAACGATTAGAAGAAACATCTCAAACCATGTCATGTGACTTCGCTGATCCACAAGATTCAAAGGTTTATACATCTTTAGATATATATCCCCTTCTAAAAATCACAATTAATTAACCTCCTTTATAGGATCAAAATCCTCTACCAGAGCATTGACCGCTACCTCTATAGGAATAAAAAAGGGGTTAATCATCATCGAGACTTGATTCCACTTTGAAAAGAACAGTTGCACCTTTCATGAACTAGATCCATCATACACTTCTTTCAAAGAATAAACAGAAACATTTGGATTCAAAATAATCATCGGGACATGATCCCCCTCTGAAGAGAATGATCACGCCTTACACGAACCATATTCGACATCCAACTCCCACGGTAGATTAACAGAACTGAATCGATCTCTTAAATAAGAATCACCAAGAATAGATCCCTTGATATATTTGATCCCAATAATATAATTTTTTCAAATAAAATCATTGAGTTCAGGCATTCAATCATCATCCACCCAATGATCTCTTTGGAGGGAAAATTATAGAGTCTTGAGGCACTGAAGAAGAGTCTTCTTAGTTTTTGGGGCTTCAATGGAAGGAAAATCACTTCAATCGATAAGGGTTTCTATCATGTTGTTTTTGAGTCTTTTAGCCTTAAACTGAAATCATGGGGCCTAAGATTTGTTCCACTCAATCTTAGCTTCCTGTGTATTCAAGAATGAGAGCCCTTTTAAAACACAGATTCGGTGAAGAGATCTATAACGCAAGTTTGGATCCACATTTATGGTATTATTTGGTTCTTTTGGCATCATAAAATTATCTGGGATGTATCTTAAGATATTGGGGAAACTATAAAAATTGATATGAAAATGAAACATGCTAGGTTTGGGTAGTTTTCTAGAGTTCTTGTGGAAATTGATTTGTCTGCTATTCTAATTAACATAGTTGTAATGGATGATTCTGATCATCGGCTGGATTTAAATATTGAGTATGATAAATTCCTAATTTTATTCCAAAATTGAAACTATATCGAACACTCCATATAAAAATGTAACTGGAAATTATAGTACAAGAATTTCAGGAAGAAATGAAACTCAATAGAAGACTACAAAATGAAAATTCCTCTTAAAGGGATGTTGCAGGATGGGAGGGATCCAAAGGGAAACCAAGATGATCCTAGATACTCTAAAATTCCTATTGAACCATCTCTACCCTAGGGAGATTCTCCTACTATTAAAAGGACTCCATCTGGTGTTGTCATAGTCTCTGAATTTCCCCATCAGATGAATCATAGCATGTCATGTGATGAAATTACTGGAGAGGGACACATTGAGCCCAGTGATGATGAACAAGCTGCGTGTGATATTGTTGTGCAATTGGTGGATGAATCTAATTTACATAATGAAAGTGATTTTTTTCTTTTAAGGGACAAAAATTCAATGAATTCATTATGGTTAAACCAAAGGATGGTAGGTAGAAGTCTAAGGGTAAAAAAACCTAGTTGATGAGGAGGGATTCCAATTGGTCACCCCACGCAAATTTAAATCATTTCTGCCTCAAACTGGGATCATGTAGGAGTCATTTTCTTAGATTTAGGATGATGTGGTTATCCCCCATGTGGGAATGATCATGTCTTATTTCCCATCACTAAGGATGGTTTGGCTGTGGATTCTCTGGTTGATAGGTATAAAGATGACTGCACTGCTGGTGTCCTGGATCCTATTAATGTTCAAGACACTACACTATTTATTGGTGTAGATATGACTAATTTAGACCATATGAAATTATTAGATGGTGTCACCTATGGAAAATCTAATAAGCCAGATGTGGTTTCTTAATCTAATAGTGACACTCCTGTTCAAGTGGACTCTTTGGTAGACACCCCTCTAGTCATGGAGTGGTATTTTCTATTTCAATTTTACGATCTCATGAAAAGTGATTATGATAACTTTGTAAAGGCCTTGATTTGGGAATGTAAATCCACAAGGGGAAAAAATTACAAAACTTCTCTATAGGACTATACTGGTGAAAGGTTTCCCCCGGGTCTTAAGGAAGACACATCAAAATGGTTTGATCTTCATCTTGAAGATACCTTTGCCAAAATGGAGCCAATTTATTTTAGATATAATGACTATCTAATTTTTCAAAAGTTTCTTTGAAAAAATATTGAATATTTCTACAAGTTACATATGGAATTGGATTTCTGATATCTCTCTTGGAAATATAATAGTTGCGCCATTCCAAATGATTACTTTGAATTTTCATCTGATGATGAGCTCGATCCTCCTTAGGCTAAAACATGGTGAAGAGGTTTCCATAAAAAAGGTATAGGTCAATATACTAGAAACTTAGGTTATATAGGGTGTGTAATGAACTAATTTATTTCTTCTTTTGTTGGGAGCATTTCATGCTTTATTTTCCTCGCTCTTTTTGTCTTTCATTTGTTGTGCACTTTATGCGTTTTCTAATAACTTGTTTTGGTGTGGGTTGGTTTTTCCAATTCAAACTCTAAAATTTTCGAATATATTTATATATTAATATATATATATATATATAATTATATAAATATATTTATAATTATATAAAAATATTTATCAATATTATTATAAAAATAAAAATAAATAATTATATATTTAAATCATTATAAAATTCTAATAAATATATTTCTTATATTTATAAATATATAAAAATATTTATAAATATTTATATATATAATTAAAACTATAAATATATATCTATAATTATATATATATTAGGTTTTTGGGGGTATAATTACAATTAAACACACACACACATCTCACACAAAGATTCCTATGGAATTTGCCTCTTCCCTTTGGATATAGGCCCCTCTTCCATGTATTGATTTGTGAGGGGGTCATAATACTCATCTGATGCCTACGAGAAGGATTCCTCCAACATAGAGAAAATTCTGAATTTCCAATATAAGTCTAAAAAATTAATCTCTGAGTTATAATTAAATCCATCTTTAAAATTAATTTATAGCAGCTTCTGAACTATTAAGTAATCACTAAAGACAATCACGTCTGGTTCCATCATGGAAAAAATGACTTAAAATTGTGAGAATAAGCAATCTGCCTATTCTTTAATAATTCCTTCAAGGGTTCATTCACCTTCTTGGTCTTCTGGAACAATGACATTCAAATTCTTATCTCGTGCAATGATACATTACTCATCTAATGCCTTTCCAAAGTAGCTATAAGCATTCTTCATAAGATCAGAGAAATTTGGTGGATAATTTCATTCCAAATGATTAAGATCACCCACATTAATATTTGGGTGTGTATCCTGTACGGGGGTAGGAGATGGCCTCACCAGATCAAAAGCAGTCACAACTGCTTTGGATTTCCGAGGGGTGACTAATTAGAAACCCTCATAATCCCTTAAAATTTTCTTACCTTTGGACATCGATTATTGTTTCATTGGAACGAAAAGATATGAATCATATGATTGGTAATGATTATGAAAAACAATTCCAACTGGATCACCCCCTTTGGTTTAAACCACATCAGAAACCACAGGAGGATCTTCCTTGGTTCCTAACATATCCTTGCAAGAAACTGGTGCACCCAACTTTGATCCAACCTACCCACCACCCTTATTCATCTGAAGAGACACCCCAACTGCACCCTTTTTTCCTTTCCTACCACCCTAATTATTATAAGAATCCTCAAGAAGGTCATCCACATCCTTATGATCAGATCAGGATTTCCTACCAGGTGAATGGTTCATATGAGAATCCTATTTTGAATCCTCCCATGAGTTATGGTCCAAGGGAACACTATCAGTAGTAACATTTCAAGAGATGGATCCTTTATTAGAGGGTTTACTTTTATCCAAGAGATCCTACTAATATTTTAGTATGCATTCATCAACCTGGAAATCCTAATTAACCCATGATCCAAAATATGTATGTTGTAAAGAAGAAGCCCACAAACTAATATGTAAAACAAGATCCAAGCCTACGACCTAGTCCTTAAGAGGAGGGTGCACCTCCTAGACATCAAGCCTTCCCTTGTACACATTAGAGCACTTAACTTTCCCAATATCCATAAAGATCACTGTACCAGCCACAATGGAAGTAAAAGAGTGAGTGCTAATCCGAGCTCAATTTCCCTGAACATCACCAATAGAAGCACCAGAATTATTCCCAGCCTTCAACTTGTTATCCACTGCATTGAGTGGTTCTTTAAAATTGAAATAGTTAATTGAGTGAACCATATTCTTACAATTATAACATTTCATATTCCTATGATAATTTCTATCCAGATGCCTGATGTTTTCACATTTAGATCAGAAGGTAGACAACTTCTCCGAAGAGATTGAAATCTCAAATCTATACTCATCAGCAACTAAGATAACACATTCAGTGAGGGGAGAAAAAAATAAACCTCAATAAGGACCATATAAAAGTGAAAAAACTTTGATTTATCATCATATTTGTCAAACTTTATGGGTATACCCACTACCAAGGCAATGTCTCAGAGTATCTTCAGGTGCCATAGGAACCAGCTTAAGCCCTTGATTTGGAACCAGACTTACACAACTGAGTTCTTGATTTTTGAGGGATTAAAGAAGGGCTCCCAGTCTTGGATCCTGAGAATGATAGTCCTGATAGACAAAATTATGAACCCCCCTTCCTTTAATTTTAAGCTGTCCGAAGGGGAAACAATATGAAAAAATCCTTACCTATTGAAGTCATGAACCAATCATGGAAGCCCCAAATTTGTGAAAATCATTCATGGAGTCGCTCATTATTCCAAGGAAATTCAGTAAAAAAGGGTTTTACCCTAGAAATAATTAAATGTTTAAAATATCTAATAGGACTTTTTGTATCACATCATCATCCTCAAAAAAAGTGAGAGTGTCATTTTTATTGATTTTACTGGAAGAGTTCTTGACATTGAAGAAGAATTGGCTTTCTCCAAATTTTTCAAGTGCTGTGATTTGGGTATCCTCCCTTTAATGGGTGTCTTTAAGAATGGGGATTCCATCCTTGTTTGATGAAATTACTTCCTCTTGCTTCAAATTACAAACAAAAACTGCCCTTGGATCAAAGTACCCAGCAAGATCCATTACGATTCACCGCTACACGCCATGAGGAGATGGAGAGAGGTGCTCCTAAAAACCGTTCATCCTTATTATAATTATATATATTTATATACTAATAATTATATATATAATTATATAAATATATTTATAATTATATACAAATATTTATAAATATACTTATTTATAATTATAATTATAAATATATACCTATAATTATATTTATAAATACATATTTACATTTTTTTAATATATCTTTAATTATATAAATAATTATTTATTTATAATTATATTTATAAATACATATTTACAATTCTTTAAATGCATTCATAATTATATAATTAATTATTTATAATTATATACATTTATAATTATATAAAATTTTTATTATATTAATTATATTACTAAATATTTATCAGTGCTTTTAAAGAAGGTCATTATAAGTAGTATAAAAGGGCTGATGAAACCTATCTTTATTAATGCTAGAATTATAGCTCTTATAAGTATATGTTTTATCTGCTCTTTTCTAGTGATGATAAAAGCATATCTTTTCAGTAGTAGAAAAGAACTAATAAAGAGAGATTTTATCATCTCTTATTATTCCAGTGCTAATAAAACCACTCTTTATCAATGAATTTTTTAAAAGTGACGAAAAAACCCTTCACGGTATTTTAAATAGAACCCTAACAGAGTTATGTATCCTCATTCCATTAAAGATCTCACAGAACTAAAGATTCACCATCAACCTCCCTCAAACATCTCATATGAATAAACACTTTAAAAAATTAAGGAATGTTACTTATTTTCCATATCTCCCCTCAAACATATTTATGTGTTTTTAATTTTCCCAAAGGGTTTGAACTACATGAATGATCGATCTACCTCCCTGATTCTCTACCCAATATTTCTTGCCTCAAGATATTATTTATTCACCATCTCCCTCTCACTCACATTCATTTCACTCATTCATCATAATATCTCACTCTGATTGCATGGAGCTCCTATCCATGCAGTGCAAAAACCATTCCCACTTATCATGTAAGGTGGTGACTTCAAATGATAAGTAAGCAAAGTTTTAGTGATGCATGGATGGTAACCCACTTCAAGTTCCAAGTATCCTTCCTACTCCAATGGATTAAAATTAAATAATTCCACCCATTTTATTCCATTACCAGGTAGAATAACCCTAATCATTTTCATATCTCTATATTTTTTTATAATTTTTATAGGAATTATGAAATGGGTTTAATTTAGTTTGTATGATTTGTTTGAATTTTTTTATATTTATAGCACTTGTTTAAATTTTTTTCATGATACTTTTTGATACTTATACACATATACATAGATATAAATATAGATACATTATTTCAAATCTTTACACAATGATGTGTGAATATGTGAAACAAGATGATTGGTATCTATATTTATAAATGCATACATGTATAAGAAAAAAGATGATTTAGGAACTAAAATTATATATAATGAAGTTGGTTTTAAATTTTGCTATTAAAAATGGGATTATCCAAATGGTATTTTCAAAAGTTGGTATTCCTTTCAAATTACAATGCCCTGGTTGTATTTTTTTTAATTTCATTCCATGTTTTATAAAATGTGCTTTAATTTTTTAAATCCGTATTATGATGCTAATGATTATTTTTTATGCCTCTTGGGTTGTTTAATTTTTTTGATTTGATTTAAGAAATGTAATGTTTTAAAGTGGCATGTTGTGTTTAATGAATTGAATTTCTTGGCATGGGTTGTTGAAATCAAACTTTGATAAAATTTGAATTGTCTAAAATGGGAATGGAACATAGGAATCACATCCAGAGAATTTTGGGTAATTTGATTTAAATTCAAGAGTTTCTTAAAAAATATATTTATTAAGACCATGTGATTGGGCCCTATAAACATTTTCATTAGCTAAAAAAAGGTCAACCTTGGATCATAAGCATCCTGTAACTGAAACACCAACTAGACCACCATGTACCAAGTGAATAAATGAATAAACATAAACTCCTCCCTCATTTTTATTTCAATTTATCATTATCTTTTGGATATTTTCCATATATTTAATCATATAATATATCATTGAATTAATCATACATGAGATCTTATTTTGAAAATTTATCAATCTGATTTCATGAAGCTCTCTACTGAATAAGGACGTGGATGAAAGGACCATCTGTGCATTGAAAAAACATTTCCCACTTATCCGGTAAAGTGGTGATTTAAAATGATAAGTAGGTAGAGTTTTTTAAATATAGAGATGGAAATATGCTCTAAGTTCCATGTATCCTTCCTTATCCCATGAAATAAAATAAAAACAATTCTTCTCATTTGCTTCCATTACCAGGTAGAAAAACCCCAATCCTTTTTATATTTTCATTTCCATGAAAATCTATGATAGGAATTTTGAAACACAAACCACTAACCTCATATTATGTTAAAAACGTCTTATTGTAAGAATGATAAAAAAGTGAGAATATATAATAGAAAGTTTCATATCATCATTAAATATGTTAATTCACCTACTTTTCATTTTTGCTTCCATTTTTATATAAATTTTCACCCATAATAGTTTCTCCCCTTTCTGAATTTATTGAGGATTCATTCCACTTTCATTCCAACATCAGTTCCAATTAGTAAGAAGGTCTTTATTTTCAGTGAATTCTTTATCTTTTCCCAAGATTCCAATATGGATTTTTTTCAGAATTGATTCTATTTAGTGGTTCCACCAAGGTTGAGTTTTGATTTCAGGTTATCCTAGGTAGTTGGTCTTATACTCTAATCATTAGTGTGAGATGAGGATTTCTACTGATCCTATTGGGAAACTTATTCAACTTGTGTTGAAGTTGATTGATCATTCTATCCTTAGTAAGAATTTTCATTTCTATTATTTTAGGATTCATCCTAGCCATGTGAATTATTTAAATTTTAAGCATTCATGAAACCCAAACTAGATCGTTTGTTGGTTTTTACAGTATCTTGAGAACCCCAACCTGAGAATTCTTTTTCACTAGATTTAAATTCAAGATTTTATTGAAATATTGGGTTATCAAGACCATGTGATTAGTTCTTATAAATATTTTTATCATCTAACAAAATATAAACATTGGATCCTAATAATCCTATCCCTGAAACACCACCTGGTCCACCACATACCAAGTGAAGAAATTAATAAACATCAACTCCCCCCTTATGTTTTACTCCCACCTAAAAAAGTTATAGAAACCATCCTTTATCTCTATATTTTTCAATAAATGAAAATTTAATTATATTTTTTTGTAACTTTATAGATATCACACATTAAATTACTTCAATTATTTCCACCACTACAAAACTATCTCAATACACATCATTCATATCTTATTATCTTATAAAAATAACTCTATGTAGATTAAATGATTCTTTAAGACTTGAATTTTATGGGTTCCAAGCTCAAAGTTTCTATGTATTTAATTATATTGTTAAATATTAATATTAATGAATCAAATAGAAAAAATAAGAATAAAAAATGGATGGATTCCGATCATATGACAAAAGAGTATAAGTATGGGGTGAAAGAGTTCGTCATGTTTGAAAAAGATCATGCATATGACCCTTTTGAAAACATTTTTCTATGTTAATTTTGTTGCTATTCAAGACTAATTAGTCCATAAGATTTGGAAGAACACTTGTTTTGTTATAGAATAGATCAATGTTATAAATATTGGGAAAAACACGAGGAAAAACTGAATGTTTCTAGTGACTAGGATAATAATTCATTTTATGGATCATCTGGTATGATTACAAGTGTGAACAATGATGAATAATATATCGAGGATATGATTATAGGTGTGAATGATGATGAAGATTCCATTGAGAAAATTATAATTATAGTTAAAGATGAACTTCGTGATTGACCAAAATTGTTTGAGAAGTTAAAGAGTTGTGAAAAGACTCCATTGTATGATATTTGTACTAAATATATTAAATTTTCATCCATATTGGAGATATATAATTTAAAATCTAGAAATAGATGGAGTGATTCTAATTTTACTGAACTAATTTCTCTCTTGAATGATATGATCCTAGAAGATAATGAACTTCATTGTTTAACATATGATGCTAAATAAATTCTACATTCAATGGGTATGATCTCTGAAATAATACATTCCTGTACAATTTTTTGTATACTATTTCAAAAAGACCACAACTCACTTAAAAAATTACCAAAGTGTAGTGGTTCTCAAAACAATAATGTTGAATCAGGTCATATGAATGTTGTATGATAATTTATAACCATTACAAGGTTGAGGTTCCTATATAGAAGTGAGTAGACTACATGAAAATTTGTGGGACATACAGATATAAGAAATAAAGATGAAAAACTTCATCACTTGGAATACTCTCCTCAGTGGAATAAAATTGATCACGAGTATCCTAAATTAGGAAACGATCTGAGAAAATTTAATCTTGCACTATCTAGAGATGGATTTAATCCTTTTGTTTTTTGAAGCTGCACACATAGTACATGACCGATTATGTTGGTAAATTATAACTCACCACCATAGTTATGCATGAAATGAAAATACATTATGTTATCTATGCTTATATTAAGAGAAAAATAACTAGGTAATGACATTGATGTTTATTTTCTTCCATTGATCAAAGATTTCAAATTATTGTGGGATTCAGGTGTTGCATTATATGATTCTTACAAAAATAAATATTTCATATTGAGGTCCATGTTGTATGGGATAATAAATGATTTTTTTACTTGTGAAAATTTATTAGGATATAACATTAAAGGAACTCAAGGGTGTCCCATTTATAAACAAGGTACATATTAAATTAGTATGAAACATTCATCAATGATTGTGTTTATATGACATCATGGATTTATACCCTAGTGACATAAGTACCGATCTTGGATGAAATCATTCGATGAGAGTTCATAAGAAGGAAAAACACTGTCTCCACTAATAGGTGATCAACTATTTGATAAATTAAAAGATATAGACACTAATTTTGGTAAATATTTTTTGAAAAAGATTATAAAAACTAGTTAGAAAAAGAGATTATTTTTTTTGAATTTCTATATTATAATTGTTTGTAAATCAAGAATTTTCTTAATGTTATTTATATAGAAAAAATATATATGTGATAGTGTAATTATAACATTACTAAATGCAGTTGAAAAATCAAAGGATGTAATTAAGGTTAGGTTAGAAATGACTGAAATGTGGATCTAGGAAGTGTTAGCACCAGTGAAGAGTGAGAAATAAAATTTTCTTCCTCCAGCTACTTATACTCTTCCAGGAAAGAGAGATATCTATTTTGAAACTTCTTGAATAATTTAAAGGTTTGATATTGGTATTCATAAAATATTAATAATATCATGAAAATGATAGATTTAATGTTAAAGGATATGAAATCTCATGACTTTTATATTTTTACACAAGAACTAATTCCTGTAGCTTCATGTTGTATTTTGACCAAGAATTTGCATCTTACATTAACCAAGCTCTGTTTCTTTTTTCAAAGAAACATGTAGCAAATTTATATACTCGATGAAATTTCCAACCATAGAAAAGAAAATTTCCATCATATTATGTTAATTGGAGATGTTTTTCCCATTTTCATTATTTTATAAGATAGTTCACTTCATGGTTCACTTGATAAGGATATTCAACTATGTGGTCCTATATATTATATATGGGTGTACCCTATTGATTGGTATATGGATATTTTGAAAGGGTATGCTAAAACAGAAAGTTATCTAGAAGGTTGTATTATATAGAGATATGTTGTTGTGAAAGCTATTGAATTTCATAATGACCACATTTTTGATGTGGAAAGCCTCAGTCTTCTGAAACATTGTCACACCAGGTAGCTTGTGGGTAAATAAATTTATAGAATAGATATTGTCATAATTACTATTACAGGGCGGAAGAAGGATTCTCTTTACATTTTTCATAACATTTTAGAGGATTACCCATATTTTGAAACCCATAAAGTAATTATTAGTAATTTTAATCTATCAAGGGATGAAAGTAGGATATAAAATACACATAATCAACAGTTTATAGGATGGTTTCAAGACCATATTTTTAAGTAGTCAACTACAAATCTGGATTCAATTTCAAAATGAATTTTATGGATAGCCAGAGGACCAAGTGTACATGCATTATCTTATAATGGTTATCTAATTAACGATTATATGTTATATACAAATGAACATGATGAACAAAATACAATGAAAAATAGTGGATTTACACTCGTGGAAGAAGCATCTCATGTATATGGTATAAAGGATAGAAATCCAATTTATGAAAATATGTTATACTTTGGCATTATTAAACAAATATAGGAGTTGGATTATATAAAATTACAAATGAAATTTTTTCAATGCAAGTGGGTTGATAACCAGAGTGTAGTTAAAATAGATGAATTGATATTTTTGAAAGTGAATTTTACTAAGGAAGGTTTAAAGATGAACTATTTATAATGGCATCATAGGTAGTAAAATTATTTTATATTCTAGATCCTGTAAAACAAAAGTGGTCAGTTTTTCTATTATCAACCAAAACAAATGAAGGTCCAGATTCCAATTTAACTAAGGATTTACCTTTCATTAGGATGTCATAAACATTTCATAGTGGTCTCAATATATATAGGATCTTATATGTCAGAGGAGACCGTAATGAGGGAATTTTGATACTCGATAGAGGGGTCAAATCCGTTCAACATTTAAAAAAGAGAGTTTAATAATCAGGTTATATATTTTGTGTAATATACATTGTGTTTCCTCATATTATTATCTATTAACTGATGTATTTACATAATATAAATTAAAATATCAACTACTTTTTCATATAATGACTTCTGCCCTTACCAATTTTTCCAATCCTGAGGAATAACAAATTTATCAATATGATGATGATCCCATTAAAGAGGAATAAAAATCTTCTTCATATACTGATGTGACCAATCTAGAGGAACAACATATTGATGATGTTTAAGTTGAGTAAATGGTATATGGTGAACAACCCATGTCCTATAAAAAATAGGAGCATTGTAGCGTGATGGTGTTAGCAAAAATTATTAAGGAGAGAAACAAAGGAATCAAATTTGAGTTTGGATGGAATTCACATGACCAACCTATTAACCCCAACAAGTCCATGTTCAATAGTTACATTGGGATCAAGAGTAGAATGGGTGTGCTGATTGATGTAAATTCATTCCATAATGTTGTGTCCATGCTTAAGGCACTAATTTGGGAAGATATTAGGGTAATAATATGATTTTTTTTATTTTACTAAAAAAATAATGAAACATTTATTTACACTTCATTATCTCTTTTAGAGTGCATTTATAATAGATTACTCTAGAATGAAATTTGTATTAATGATCATGGGAAAGGCTCATAGAGAATTTTGGAAAATTCTTATGAAGTATCATCTCAAATATGTGAAGGGAAAATAACTCACACCCATTAAATATGGATGCACACATGATAAACCAATAATCATGGGTTTCATTTATTGGTCTTCACGAGGAGACATATTTTCAAGTAAATTATAACTGGTAATACATTTCTTGAAAATATGCGTGTTAATCACTTTTATTAAGATTTTATAATTTATGAAACAACAACCGAGTTCTGAAAATAAGAAACATGTATCAAAACCAATGTAAACATACCATAAAGAAAGTATGGGGTATTATTAAATTGAATAATACTACATATTTTAAATCTATAGTAATACTTTTATTCAACATAAAAAAACAACATAATTATGTTCCTTTTCTTATATGAAAATTGATGAATTTAAATCCAAATCCACTTTTGTCCCATTTTATGTGTTGTGGAAAGAAGAACACATAAATAAAGATGTGATAATAATATATGAAAACACACAAAAAGTGTGGGAAACATGTATAAGTATGGAATAATATATATTTTTTGATTTAAATCTACATTAAATAATAGTGATTACTTATTTACTTATATTTTTTATACATCTTTGATTCAATAATCATAATTAGTTGTACCTGATGAATAAACACTATGAGTGTCCTTGAAGTGACCAGAACAGTATGTCCTTGTCAAAGGTGTGGGTTTTGGGGTGCCTATAGATACCCATGCTTTTTATAAACATACATTACATATTTCTAGATGAATATTCAATACATTACATAATCACATTTCTGGGGACCGTAATAGTTTAGTATCTTTAGAGACTAGGTACACAATATTCTAATTTAGTTAAAGATATATATTCAACATCTCCCATAAATATCTTCTCACATATTACTTCTATTAGTCATACCCTACCAAAAACTTTCTTCATAACCTGGGGAAGGATACATAAGAAAGGGTGATCTCAGATGTCAAGTAAGGGTAAACATGAGAGATATCAATCGATGATAATATGAAATAATAAGATAGTATAAGGGTATGTGATCATGATTATAACTTACAAAGTTCATACCCAACCTGTCTTAGATTATAAACATGATTCATGGAATAAAAATTTATTATTTTTGAAAATATAGACCATAATGATGATAAATCATCATAAATCAATCATGAACCATAACCTCATTTCATAAAAGTATGGAACCATCATAAATATTGATTTTTTTCATATTTCAAGGTTAACTACCAAGAACATAAATGTAGTGGATCAAGACTCATTACTTATTTTTAATTATGGATCAAGATACACCTAATTCCCATAGTGGATCAGGACACACCTATTTCCCAAATTGGATCTGGACACACCTGTTTCCCACAATGGATTAGAAAACACCTATTTCTCTTAATGGATTAGGACACACCTATTTCCCATAATGGATCAGGACTCACCTATTTCCCATAATAGATTAATCCCATCGACTTGTTTCTCATTATTATCTCATGAGATAAAATAATTTACCCAATGCATTGGAGGTAGATATAGGTCCCACCTATAACATAATTAAAATCACATATATGTGTTCCACAATATCATAAAACATTCATCATATTATAACCCATGAAATTAAATGATATTTATAAATATTTAATCATATCATAACCTATGGAAAACATATAGGTTTTATAATTATTTCATAATTTCATCATTGTATGAACCATGGATAAAGAAGAAAGTTGCATAATATTTTTATCATGGTATAACACATAGAATATAAACGAGCTTCATAAAAAACATACCATCACAAATATAAATCATTTAGAGAAATAATAAGAATAGTATCCTTGATTCATATCCCTAGTAAATCATAATTTACATAAAAGAATTTCATCTTAGATGGGGAATTATTTTCAAAGATAAATAACTTGGAATGTTTCTTGAGGAAGATAAATTTTATTTTAAAATCAATTTTTAAAACTAAAAGATTCATAAAATAGTTTTTAAATCCTTTTATTTGAAAATCACTTTGAAAAATTATAATGTATTCTTTAAAAATAATTTCAAAAATTTAATGAGGAAAATATATTTTCCACTTTGAATTTTTTTTAAAACATAAAATTTTTTTAAAATCCATTAATTTTAAAATAACCATGAAAAAATTTAAAGGAATCTTCAAATCAAATAATTTTCATAGTGATGGTAAGTTTCTTTTGTGTCATACATGTTAAAACAAAATTTCCTTTCACATTTTCAGTAAAATCCAAAAATGTATTTTTTTAAAATGATATAAAGATTATTTTTTTAAAAAATTTGTAAAAATTAAAACATGGTTAAAAATTTATTTTTAAAATAATAGGATAATATTAAAAAAAATTGATTTTTTTTTGAAAACATGGTTTTGGAAAAAAAATAGATTTTCGATTGAAGAGAGAGATAAAGACAAGTCTTCTTAAAAATATCTTTTTGAACTATTGAGTAAATAAGGAGAGGAAAAGAAAGTAAAAAATGTATTATCATGACATATCCATAGGAGAATAAAATTCATATGTTTATTGAGATATGAATTATAATATTTTATCATCAGAAACATAATCGTAAATAATCCCGACAAATGGTGAGATTGTAACATAAAATCTTTACCACTTTGGAAACTTTGAAAAGTAAGAACCATGAAGGAAGATCATTAAAAAAATTAAAATATAATTACAATATATAAATTCATGATATTAAATTTAAATTGAGAAATATATACACCTTGTAAAGGAAGTAAGATTCATAACATAACATATGTCTCAAAGAAGGAAAATTGAGACAAAAATCCCATACCGATTTGGTAACTTTTTTATTGTAAGCCTCATAAAATAGTGATACTCAAAAAGATATGTAAATGAAAATAATTTTAAGTATAATAATAATAAAATAAATTCATGGGAAGTATATATACCACATAATAAAAACATGTGGTGAATATGGCACGTGTCTCATGGAAAAATTAAATTGAGACGGAAATCCCTGATCTTAAGTCCTGAATTCTATCATACACATTAAAACATCCTATATAATAAATATATGTCTATTATAAATATATTATAGAACCATATATATATATATATCAAACCATATATGATTATATTATGTCCTTTTATTACATGTTTATTAACAATTCCATGTTAAAGTTACGTTTTGGGTATTAACCACTTTGTTTTTCGTATATGTTTTGATTTTTGATTTTTTATCCTATTAATTTTTTCATGATTTAATCTTATAAATAATTTTAAAAGTTATATAAATATCATATATATTTATTATATATGTATATAAAATAATCAATAAAATTTAGTGATAGAAAATGAAATACATCATTCATAGAGACGGTAGGCCGTACGCACGCATGATTATTATTTCCATTTTTGTATTAGAATTATAAAAATAAAGTTAAATGATATATTGTTAGTAAAGAATTATTTTTATGTCAAATATATCAAATATTTACATTAAACTCATCCTTGTCACCTTTCATGTAAAGTGTGAACGAATCACATTGCTTCATGAGGTGGTAGTCCGCCATACACAAGAGTGAAATTATCATATTCCCATAAAATGGAGAGTATAAAGGTATGTGTTATAATAATTTTATAAGTATAATAATATCATAAATATCATATATAAATAATGAATACATCATTATTTATATCCATGATATGTGGTAGTGGAAAAATGAATGACATTGGTTCGTGAGGTGGTAGTCCACCGTACACACAAACGATGATTTCATAACCCATTTGATGGAAGTGGAGATGGTTGTAGGACATGAAATTAACATAAAAAATATATAAGTTTATTTAATATACAGATTTTATTATATAATCATGCTATAATATGAATTTAATTAGGTTTAGGAATAAATAAAACAAAAATGCTCATTGATAAATGTCACCTCTTCTTTGAATATCCTCGTTAGGTTTGCAACAAAATCCTTCATAAGTTGGATTTATGTTCAAAATAAGGATTATAGGATGAGAGGAGGGTTGTTTGGTAGTGATTTGGGTAGTAATTGGATGAATCAAAAGGGTTTTAAGGTGTGAATAAGTGAGGATAGTGGGTGACATTTTATAAGTGAGGCGAGTGACACACTTGTAATTTTTTGAAGGAAAGAATTCCACCCACATTTTTTTCATCTCAAAAGGATCCAATAATAGACCATTATCAAGAATATAATATACTAGTTCTAAATATTTCAATAAAAGGGGTGTTTTATATGTTTTAGGTTATTTTTAACCGTTAACTTTTTTTTAGTTTAACACCCAATGGTAAACCCATTTTTACCATAACTGCGGTAAATATTTTTTACTATTCATTTTGAAAGAAAATAAGTTAAAATTAATAGATAATATAAATATTTTGTTTAAAAATATTTAATAATTTTTTTTTTCAAATTACATTCACATAAGTGTAAAATTTTAATTTAAAATCAATCCCTTTGGCGCGATGAGAAAGCAGGTTTTTAAGGATAAAATGCTCAAAAGTTTACAAAGTTTTTATATCAAAATTCAATTTGAATATGATTCCAATGACCTAAATTGGATTAAAGGATGTATAATTGGACTAATTTAACTTTAAAATAAATTAAAAAAATCTAGTTTTCAATTTAAAAACACTCTTTTCACTATTTATCAAAAAATTAAACTTTTCAGAAAAATCACAAAAATTCACCCTATTATAATTTTGACATGATGATTTAAAAAATAAATATTATTTTATAAAATTAATTTTCTAAAACTTTCAAAAATTAATTTTATTACTGTTCAAAAAAATGAACAATTAAAAAAACATTTTTTAAGAAAATAGTATTTTTGAAACATAAATATTTTAATGAAAATAAAGTACTTTTTTATAAATATATTTTATTTATATAAAACCATAATTTTTAAAATTCAGTTACAAATATTCATATCGCAATGTTTAATGGCTAGATTATAATGTTCTCATTTAAATAATAATATTAATAGTATATCATAGTTTTTTTTAAAAGTTAGTGTAATGTATAACGCACACTAAACCTGTATTGCATATAGTGCAATTTTAACTTTGTATTATGCATAATGAAAACTCAACTTAGTGTTATGTGTAATGAAATATATAAAATAAATTTAATTTATTCAAAAATATTAATTCATAAAAACTCAGGGTGTTACATTCTACCCCTCGTAAAATGATTTTTCATGTTGAAATTCATAGATTTGGCACAAATAACTGAGGATAATTCCACCATATTACATCATAAGGTTCCCAAATAGCTTTCTAAAGCTAGTGTTGTTTCTAAAAAACATTGACCAGGTTATTGGTCTTGTTTCATAGAACTTTCTCTATTCGATCTGAAATCTCCATCAGTTGTTCCTCATAAGAAAGATCATGCTTTAGTGGTACAAACATTGAGTTTTATACATATTATGGATCAAGTATTTACATTATCAGGAGATATACATGGAAAACATCATAGAATTTATATATTTTTAGTGGAAGTGAAAAGAGATATGCTATGGTCCCAATACGATCAAGAATTTCAAAGATACTGATGAATACATGGATTAGTTTTACCTTCTTTATTTTATATATAAATTCATAGAATGACTTTCTCACTAACTTTAAATTCTATATTATGTCAAAAATTATCAACATAACATTTTTTTCAATTTTGTTTTGTCATTATGTGTTGATTAATGGATCTAACCATCTCTTTAATATTATTAGCTTACTCATGCCACAATACCTTTCTTTCTAAAACTTTATTCTAGTACGTTGGAGTTCTACACTTATTTCCATAAAAAAGATTTATAAGGAGCCATCTTAATTATTGAGTGAAAGATTTTGTTTCAAGAAAACTAAACTAGAGGAATGTGTTGATCCCAACTGCCTTTGAAATCTATAGAACAAAATCTTATCATATCCTCTAGAGTTTGAATTAGTCTCTCAGATTGACAATATGTCTAAGGATGATATGTAGTGATGAAACTCAACTCTATATAAAGAGATTTTTGAATAATTTTTTCCAAAAACTCATAGGTAAACTTTAGATCCTGATAAGATAAAATTGAATTTAGCACCCCATGCAACCTTAAAACTTTCTTAATATATATTATGGAAAGTGAATTGAATGAGAAATATTTTCTGATAACAATGAAGTGTGGTGACTTGCTAAGGTGATCAACTACAACCCATAATTATCTCAACATCAAATATAAGAAAACCCATAGTGGTTATCGATACATTAATCATAATTCCACAAAGTTTAAAGTAATTCCTCTTAAAATAACTTTTTTACTAAAATATATAAAAACCCAAAGGGTTGTATTTCCATAAATATCACTTTAAATATCCTTATTCTTGATGAACTCCCATCACATAAAATCTAAAAAGGGTTTTTAAACTATAATGGAATATATAACTCTTAAGTTAATCTTACATGGAGACATATATACTTCCAAAAGTTAATTCACCATTTATTCCTTATATAAGCTCTTATCTTATACAAAAACAATTTCATTGGAAGCTTGGGTTCATACTTATTCCGATAGAATATCAAATGTGATTTTATTACTCCAGAAATCATATAGAGGTAGATAATCACATTAAATTTCACAAAATAACGAACAATAATATCTTTATAGTGATAATTAATACAAAATCAAACATGAAATTTACAACTAAGGAGGGGAGGATAAGTGTTCCCTTATTATCATGATTCACTTAATCCATTGTGATTAAATAAGCTCTCCCTTTATCCTTTTTATTTAGAGGTTGTTGTGGATTATAATCCATACTATCCCTTGGTTTGGGTTATTGATTCAAATAATTCACAAAATCCTTGCACTTTAAATAGTAGAGTGTAAGTTTTGTATTAATTTTCATCATATTCTCCTATATTTCATTAATCTGACCATTAATTTTATTTTGACATTCTTGGGATTTATGACCCACCTTTCAACATTTAAAGCACCTCCCAGTTCCATTCTAGAAACAACCTTGATGTTTCTTCCCACATTTCTTGTATGAATATGGCTAGAATTTCTTTCCACCAGTTCATATTTCACAAGACTCAATCTTCCTATACTTATCAAAACTATAGGAATGGAAGGAATATATAATTTCCATTTCTACCACCATTCCACATAGAACCAATTATTCATAGCTACTAAAGTATGTTATATCCAATTCCTTTCATAGAATTGTTTTTAAGCCACCAAATAATCGATTAATTTTTCTTTTAGGGCTGATGATTAAACTAGAATCATACCGTGAATGTATTGAAAAATTAGCTTCATAATTAAAAATATATTCATTATCCTTTTTATTAAGTTCAAGGAATTCATTATTTATATTTTTTCATAGAATACATGGGAATTATTTACCGAGAAAAATCCCCTTAAACTCTTTCCATTCCATAGATTAAATTTATTCATGTTCCCTCATATTCTTAATAAGAGTCCACAACTGATCTGCTTCATTTTTCAAATGACAAACAACCAAAATGACTTTTTTCATGCTCTAAACACTAAAGAATAGAAAATATATTTTAAGTGGTATTGATCCATTTCTCAGAAAATATTGGATTTTTATAACCACTAAAATAATGCGTACATTTGCACATGAAGGAATCAACATAACTTTGTTGCCTAATTTTATTTTTTGGAAGTTTTACATGACTCATAGATTGATAAATATGTTTGAGGATATCAACAAGATTTTTCATTCCATTTCCTATAACATTTGGTTTCATAGAAGGAAAATAATTACATTATCCATTTCATTCAACATTAATATGATTCCTTTAGGTTCTATCCATTTAATAAAACTAGAAATTATAGTGTGAGAAACAACAATAATAGTGAAAAAACACATAATCATGAAAAATCACTTATTGGATATCTAAATTATAATGCCTTATTTTCAATATATAAAACATTAGGTTTATCCAAAGTCATTCATAGTAACCATCTATTTAAATCATTCATGATAGTTCATAAAGAGTTTGTGAATTTTCAAAGAATATCCCTCCAAGAGTTTCAAAATAGGTGTTTAGTAAGGCCCATTTTCATATACAAGGTGAAGACCGAGTCTATCTCAATTAACCATTTTCAGAGTTATTACCCCTAAGTAACTCTGTTCTAGAGCCACATATACTTATAGTATCTATATATGTATGTAATTTCTTGGAAACCACTTTCTATATACTTTACCAAAATTCTATGAAAATTTACTATACTTTTACTCATACTTAGACTTATCCTTAGAGATATCCATAGAAATATCCTTATAAATATCCCTAGGGATCTTACTAAAGTTTTCAAATCCTAGTTTCCAAATATTAACTAAACCTTTCCTCTAATACCAACTATAGAGAAACTAGATTTTCATACATATATATTATATCTTTATAGAAAAATATTCAATACATTACATAAACAAACTCTTGAGGATCATAACGGTTTATTGTTTTTGGAGACTGGGTACACAATATTCTAATTTGGGGAAAGAAATTTGAAATATCCCATAAATATATTCTCATATTGTACTCCAATTAGAAATACCCTATCCAAAAATTTCTTCATAACCTGGATAAGGAAACATTAGAAAGGGTGAGATCAGATGATTAGTAAGGTTAAACATGAGAGATATCAAGATATAATCATATGAAACCATAAGATATAATCATGGGATGTGATCATGAACATAACTTATGAAGTTTATACCTAACCTTTCATTGATCATAAACATTATTCATGGAATAAAACTTTATTATTTCTGAAAACATGTCCCATTAGAGTGAAAAATCATCAGAAATCAATCATTAAACATCTGATTTTTTCATAAATGTGTAACACCATTATAAATATTTAAAACTATTTCATATGTCATGGTTAACTACCAATAATACCAAAATAGTGGATTAGGACTCATCACCTATTTCCCATTGTGGGTTAGGACACACCTATTTCCCATAGTGGATTAGGACACACCTTCTTCCCATAGTATACTAGGACACACCTATTTACCATAGTGGATTAGGAAACAACTGTTTCCCATATTGGATCTGGACACAACTATTTCCCATAGTGGATCATGACACACCTATTTACCATTGTATATCAAGACGATCTACTTATTTCCCATTATTATCTCATGAGATATAAAGCTTTACCCAATTAATTGGAGGGGGTTATAGGTACCACCCATCACATAATGAAAATCATACATATGTGTACCACAAGATCATAAAGCATTCATCATATCATAACCCATAAAATAAAATGGGATTTATAAACATTTAATCATATCATAACCTATTTAAAATATACATGTTTCATAATCATTTCATCATTCGTGATGAAAGAAACAAGTTTAATAATAATTTTATTATGGTATAAACCATGAAAGATAAATGGGATTCACAAAAATCATTCCATCATAAACATTAACCATTCATAGAAAGAATAAGAATGTTATCCTTGGTTCATATCCATATTAAATCATAAGTTACATCAAATAATGTAATCTCAGATGGATATTGATTTTGAAAGATGAATCACTTGTAATGTTTCTTAATGAAGATAAATTTTATTTGAAAATCACTTTTTAAAACTAAAAATTCATAAAAAAATTTGTAAATAATTTTATTTGAAAATAACCTTAGAAACTTATAATGGATAATTTAAAAATCATTTAAAACATTTCATGAGGAAAATATTCTTTTCTATTTGAAAATTTTTTTAAGACATAATTTTTTTTGAAAATCATTTTATTTTAAAATAACCTTGAAAACTTATAAATTAAACTTAAAATAAAATAATGTTAATGATAATAATAAGTTTTGTTCATGCCGTACTCATTAAAACAAATATTATTTTCATATTTTTGGTAAAATCCAAACATGTAATGTTTTTAACAATGACATGCAGATTTCTTTTTAAAAAAATCTGTGAAAAGTTAAACATGGTTAAAAATTTCTTTTAAAAACCATATTATAATAGTAAAATATTTTTCAAAACATTTTTAGAAAACATGGTTTTGGAAAAAAACATATTTTTAACTAAATAGAGAGATAAAGAGAATTATTCTTAAAAATATCATTTGGTACTCTTGAGTACATAAGGAGAGGAAAATAAAGTAAAACCATGTATTATCATCAAATAACCATAGTATAATAAAATTCATGATATTAATGAGATATAGATCATAATATTTTATCATTTGAAACATAATAATAAACAATCCTGACAAACATTAAGATTATAACATAAAATCTTTACCACTTTGGAAATTTTGAAATATATACACCATGAAAGAGAATAATTAAATGAAACATAAAATATCACTAATAAAAATAAATTCAATATATTAAATGTAAAAGGGTCTATATATACTCCTTATAAAGGAATATAACTTTATAACATAACATGTGTCTCAAAGAAGACAAACTGAGAAAGAAATCCCTTACCGATTTGGTAAATTTTATACCATAAACCCCATGAAAGATATATCCTCAAATGGATATGTAAATAGAAATATTTTTAATTATAATAAATATAAAATACATTAATGGGAATTATATACACCAAATAAAATAAATCCATGGTAAATATAGAATGTGTGTTATGGAAAAATAAAAGTGAGACATAAATCCATATCCTTAAGTATTTGCTTATGTCATAAACATTAAAACCTATATTATAATAAATATAAGTTTATTATAAATATATTAAAGAAAAATATTTATAAATATCATATTATATATTATTTTATTATGATCTTTATAACCTTTTAATTAACAATTCAATGTTAAAGTTATGTTTTAGGTAATAACCACTTTGTTTTTTGTATATGTTTTGATTTGTTATATTTGGTACTCTTAATTTGATCATGATTACATAAAATTAATAATTCTAACCATGAAAAAAATTTCATATATATTAAGCATATATTTATTTAGATTAATCTATAAAATTTAGTGATAGAAAATGAAATACACCGTTCATGGATATGGTAGGCCGTACGTACGCATGATCACTGTTTCTATTTTCTTATTGGATTGGAAAAAAGTTAAATGATATATTATCATTAACAAATTATTTTTATTTCATATATATCATATATTTTAATCAAAACAATACTTATTACCTTTCATTCAAAGCATGAACGAATCACATCACTTTGTGAGGCGGTAGTCTGACGTACACACGAGCAACATTATCATATTCCCACAAAATGGGGCGTATGTAGGTATGTGTGATATAATAATTCTATAAGTATAATAATATCATAAATAATATATATATATATATAAATAATAAATATATAATTATTTCCATCCTTCAGATGTGGTAATGTAAAAACGAATGACATTAGTTCGTGAGGCAGTAGTCCACCGTACACATGAATGATGATTTCATGAACCATTTGATGGAAGTGGATATAGTTATAAGTCCTGAAATTAGCATAAAAACATTTTATTATATTTAATATAATGATTTTATTATGTTATAATTTTATAAAAATAATTGAATGGGGTAAAGGAATAAATAAAATAAAAATACTTGCTGATAAACGTTACCTCCTTTTCGGGTATCCTCCTTAAGTTTGCATTAAAATCCTTCCTATATTGGATTTATGTAGAAAATAAGGCTTATAGTATGATATGAGGTAATTTTGAAATTTATTTGGATAGTTCTTGTCCTAAAAAAGGGTTTCAAGGTGTGAATAAGAGAGGAGAGGAGGTGTCCTTTTATAAGTGAGGTGAGGGACACACTTTTAATTTTTTGAAAAAATATTACACCCATGTTTCATTCAGGTCACATGGCCCCAATAATGGAAAATTATAGATAATATAAGATATAAGGTAAAAATATGTCTAGGAAATGTTTTTTGTATAAGTTTTTGGTTTTTTTAACCCTTGTATTTTTAGTTTAACCCCCAATAAACCCATTTTTACCTTAACCGCGATAAATAATTTTTACTATTATTTCTATACATTTTGGTAAAATATTAAGTTGAACTTATTATATAATATAAATTATTTTTATTCCAAATATATAATACATTTTTATAAATTCAATTCAAATAAGTGGAAAAATTTAATTCAAAATTAATCTCACAGATGCGACGATAAATCGTGTTTTTAAAGAGAAATTGTTCAAAAGTATTCAAAGTTTTAATATCAAACTTCAATATGAATATGATTCAAATGAAATAAATTGGATTAATGGATGTATAATTGAATTAATTTTACTTAAAAAACAATTTAAAATATAATTTAACTTTATAAATAAATTAAATGAAAATGCAGTTTTCAATAAAATTCATAATTTTTTCACTATTCATCAAAAAATGAAACTTTTCAAAAAAATACCAAAAATTTAACCCTTGAAAATTTTGAAATGATGATTAAAAAAATAATTTTTTTATAAAATTATCTTTCTAAAAGTTTCAAAAATCATCTCTATTATTTTTCACAAAAAGGAATAATAAAAATCATTTTTTGAGAAAATCGTATTTTTGAAACATATAAAGATTTTAATGGAAATTAAGTACTTTTTTATCAATATTTTTTATTTATATAAAAAAATAATAGTTAAAAATTAGTTTTTTTACTATTCATATCACTAATTTAAACTAATAGGTTAGAATGGTTGTGTTTGAATAATAATATTAATAGTATATCATGGTTTTGTTAAAACTTAGTGTCGTGTGTAATGCAAGCTAACCCACTGATGTGTATAACACAAACTTAACTTGGTGATGCATGTAACACAAGATTACCTTGGTGCTGTGTGTAATGAAACCTATAAAATAAATTTAATTTATTCCAAAAAATAATAATTCATAAAAACTCAAGGTGTTACAGTTTCACCCCAAACATATTTTGAGAAAAGAAATGAACAGGGGGATAAAGTTAAGAAAATGGAAGGGATGTAGGCTTGATTAAATTATCTAGAAGAAAAGATTAATTGGTAGGCAAATTTTTTAGAAAATTTTATGAGAAGGAATCATATATAATAAATATCACAATAATAACCACTATGTGAAGATCCCCCATCATTGTTAGCTTTAAGGTGAGTCATTCCCCTTAAAGGGATGTCTTAGAAGAGGTAATAAATATTTTCATAATTTTTTATATGAAATTTAAATTAGGCAGACACTGATACCTTTATTATAATAGTATTCTATAGGGTGAAAAGGATTGTGATTTATATCTATCATAATCCACCCATCATCTTGTTACGAGGGGTACCATGTACAATATCCAAGGAGATACTCTACATAGAAAAAAACTTATAATAGGTCATGTGAGAGCAGGATTCATGCATCTCACGATCCAAGCATCTAAATACCTATTGCACTTCATGATATATCCATATAGTTGGGAATGATATTATAACTTTCATATCATGGCCATTATATATTGTAAAAATATTTTTCAAAAAGGAGGTATACATTTCCAATTTATTTTTTATAAAAAACCTTTAAAAATTAATGAAAAAATACTAAAAAATAAATGTTATTAAAAAAGTACAAAGGGAATGGGGTGAAAGGGAATGTCGAATCAAAATGATATAGAGGATAATCCAGCCAATTTAAAATATATTCACAAAGTACCTTTACCCCACCTGTTCAACTTCTAAATTTACTAACATGAGTGGTTCATACAAATAAAATGTTATAAAGTGGTGATACTACCATAATTGATTTGTACGAATAGATATATGGAGAGGCCATTAGAGACTATATTGTTCTTGATAATTTAAATTAAATCCTCAATCATGAATGGATAAGAGTCTCAATTGTAAATGCATACATGAGGTATGTTTTCATGATTTGTTTGCCCAATAACATATCTAATATGTTTATTATAACTAAATACTATTCATAATTTTTATAGGCATATATATCAATACTATTTTAAGGAAAAAACTTGTGAATTTTTTTGGACTCATTAATCTTACCATAACTTCTATATAACTATTCTCATTAGAACTAAAGAAAAAAGAAGTAATAGTAAAAAACTAGATACAATGTTTGAAGGAAAACATACAGAGGACCAACTCTTCTTAATGCCAATGATGTAGAGGTAAAACTCCATAATTTAATTATATCAAATATATTTTCATTCATTTAATTACTTACTCATTTTTCTAGTAATTTTTTTTTCAGATTCAATTTAGGGATACCCAAAAAACCGACAACATGTCATGACATTTATCAATTTTTAATACACTACATACAACATTTTACAAATAAACTTCAAGTTATAGATATTATATTATGTTTTAATGAAAATTATGTTATGATAGGGTGATATTTAAATATCTTCAAAATTATGATATGAGGACAATAAATGAGCATAAAAATCCTATCAACTTATATAAATGGATAAGTATTTGGGTATATATAATAACATTCCACTATCAAAATGTATATAATAAAATATTTTTTTTAAAGTTTCTACAATTCCCAAAATAAACTAATGGAAAAGATTTTAGTTATTATATTTGAAAATTTATGAAAGATATCATATTCCATCAACAAACTACCATCCTAAAAGTGGTATTTATGATGATAATTAAAATTTCATTTAAAATATTTATTAATAATTTGTTTATTTATATTTTTATTATACTACCAGGACCATTGGAAGTCCACAAATCTATATGAGGAAATAGATTTTTTTAAAAATAATGGGTAGAATAAATTGTGTCAGATTGTATACAGGTATCACGAATAGGTGAAATGGAGATCACACACTCAACAAGGATGATGAACTCATGATGATTCAATTTTCTTTTTGTTCTCCGATGCATTTAACATTCCAGGTTAACAAACAACAATATCAGTAGATAACCCCAAAGTATGAATGCATTGCAGAATAAAAAGCAGGGTATGAAGAGTAGGAATCGACCGAACCATAATATGATAAAAGGTATATACAGTATGACTTGAAGTGTATTTTTTTAGTTTATAATTTAAATTTTATTTTAAAACACACATCACATACTCAAAACCAAAAAAAAAAACATTTATATTGTTTTGAAACTTTTAAAAAATAATATTTGAGTCATTTATAGCATGTAGGAATCAACTTCTTGTCAATACAATGCACTTTGTTATTGGTATTAATCAAAGTGCATGTTTTTAGATTAAAATTGATATTTTAGTTCAAAACACACATCACATACTCAAAACCAAGAAAAAACTTTTGGATTGTTTTGATACTTTAAGACAATGATACATAAATCTTTTGTGATATACATGAAATATCCACACCTCAATATGACAAACAGTGTTCCCGGTATAACTCAAAGTGTATATTATGAGTTTAAAATTTAAATTTTAGTTTAAAATCCATTACACTCACTAAAAATTTAGAAAACACACTCAGAATATCTTGATACTTTAGAGAAATAATTCATAAGTAATTTTTGATGCGTAAGAATCAGTCTCACATCAAACCGAAACATGATGCGACCTTTATGACTCAAAGTGATTGTTTTAAGTTTAAATTGACATTTTCATAAAAAATATATGTGGTATACTCAAAACTAAGAAAACATATTTGTATTGTTTTTATACTTTGTGAAAATGATCCTTAAGTCTTTTTTGATGTGTAGGAATCAACCAGACATCAATTCAATCCACCATGTGACTACTACGACTCTAAGTGTGTCTTTTTATTTAAAATTTATATTTTAGTTCAAAACACTTAACACATACTAAAAATTGATCAAACACATTCATATTATTTTGATAATTTTGTGAAATGATACATAAGTCATTTGTGACATATATGAATTATCTTCATATCAATCCAATACATGTTGTGCCCTGTATGACTCAAACCATGTGTTTTTTATTTAAAAATGAAATTTTAGTTTAAAACACATGTCACTCAGTAACAATCAAGAAAAACACTTTGATTTTATTGATACATCATGAAAATGATTCATAAGTTATTTTTATGGGTAAGAATTAGTCTCATATCAAACTGACAACTAATATGGCCAGTATGACTCAAAGTGCATGTTTTCAATTTAAATATAAATTTTAGTAAAAAAGAAACATGACATACTCAAAATTGAGAAAACACATTTAGATTATTTCTATACTTCATGAAAACAATTATTAAGTCATTTTTGACATGTAGTAATCAACTGAACATCAATATGATGCACGATGTGAACGGTATGAATCGAAGTATGTTTTTATTTTGAATTAAAATTTTAGTTCAAAACATAAGTCAAATACTAAAAATTGAGAAATTACATTTTTATTATTTTGATAATTTAGGAAAATTATACATAAATCATTTTTTAAATTTAGGAATTAGCCACACCAAAATCTGATACATGATGTGCCTAATATGAATCAAACTATGTGTTATCAGTTTAAAATTGACAATATAGTTCAAAACGCATGTCACTCACTGAAAACTAAGAAAATGCACTCTGAATATTTTTATAATTTAGTAAAAAAATTCAAATTTCATTTTTGATATGCAAGAATTAGTCACATGTCAAATTGATACACGATGTGATCAGTATGACTCAAGTTGTGTGTTTTTAGTTTAAATTTTTATTTTAATAAAAAAGTAACGTGACATACTCAAAACCAATAAAAAACATTCATATTTTCCTAAGACTTTAGAAAAATAACATTTAAGTCAATTTTGATGTGTATTAATCAACCACATGTCAATCTGATGCACTGTGTGTATGGTAAGACTCAAAGTGTGTTTTATTTAAAATTCAAATTTTATTTCAAAACACAAGTCACCAATTAAAAACTAGTAAAATATTTATTATTGTATTTATACTTTAGTAAAATGATCCATAAATCATTTATGACATGTAGAAATTATCTTCACCTCAATCCTATACATGGTGTGGTCGGTATGACTCAAACTGTGTGTTATCTGTTTAAAATTGAAATTTTAGTTCAAAACATGTGTCTCTCATTAAAAACCAAGAAAATATGCTTGGATTGTATTTATACTTTATAAAAATGATTCATTAGTCATTTGTGAGATCTAAGAATTAATTTAATATTAAATCGACACATGACGTGACCAGAATGACCCATAGTGTGTGTTTCAGTTTAAAATGAAATTTTAGTAAAAAAGACACATGACATACTAAAAAAAAGAAAAAACATTTACATTATTTTTATACTTTAGAAAAATGATCCTTAAGTAATTTTTGACATGTAGGAATCAGTTTCTCTTCAATCTGATACATGGTGTGATCGGTATGAATCAAAGAATGTTTTTATTTAAAATTTACATTTTAGTTCAAAAAACACATCACATACTCAAAACAAAGAAAAAAATTCATAATGTTTTAATAATTTAGGAAAATGATCGAAAAATAATTTCTGATGTGTAGGAATCATCCACACCTCAATCTGATACACGTTGTTCCCTGTATGACTCAAAGTGTCTTTTATCATTTTAAAAATGACATTTTAGTTTAAAACCCATGTCACTCACTAAAAACTTAGAAAAAACACTCAAATTGTCTTGATAATTTATGTAAATAATTAATAATTCATTTTTGATGTGTAATAATTAGTGTCAAATAAAACTGAAACATGATGTGACCAGTATGACTTAAAGTGCATGTTTTGAGTTTAAATTGACATTTTAGTAAAAAAGACACAAGACATGTTCAAAACCAAGAAATTTTTTGGATTGGTTTTATATTTAAGAAAATGATCATTATTTTATTTTTCACATGTATTAATAAAACACATATCAATCAAATGTAACATGTGACCAATATGACTCAAAATGTGTTTTTATTTAAAATTGACATTTTAGCTAAAAACACACATCACATACTCAAAACTAAGCAAATACATTCGAATTGTTTTGATATGTTGGTAAAATGATCCAAAAGTCATTTTTGACATGTAGGGATTAGCTACATATCAATCCAATATATGGTGTTCTCGGTATGAATCAAACTATATGTTTTGAGTTAAAAAAATGTTTAAGTTTAAAACACGCGTCACTCAATGAAAACTAGGGGAAAAAATTAGATTGTCTTGATACTTTAGGAAAATGATTCATAATTCATTTGTGGCATGTAGGAATCGGTACCATGTAAAATTGACACAAAATGTGTCTGGTATGGTTCATTGTGTATATTTTCAGTTTAAATTGACATTTTATTAAAAAGACACATGACATACTCAAAACTGAGAAAACACATTAATATTTTTTTTTATAATTTTGGGAATTGATCCTCAATTCATTTGTGATGTGTAGGAATTTACCACACATCAATCTGATGCATGGTGTAATCAGTATGACTCAAAGTGTGTTTTTATTTAAAATTATGATTTTAATTCAAAACACAAGTTACATACTCAAAATAGAGAAAACACATTCTTTTTTTATACTTTTGGTAAATAATCCATAAATCATTTGAAATGTTTAGAATTAACATCACCTCAATATAATACAAAGTGTGCCTGATATGACTCAAACTATGTGTTTTGAGCTTAAAAATGATGTTTTAGTTCGAAACACACATGACATACTAAAAAAATGATAAAAAAATTCATATTGTTTTAATAATTTATGGAAAAAATCCATAAGTCATTTGTGATTTGTAGAAATCATCTTCACCACGATCTGATACACGGTGTGACTAGTATGACTCAAAATTTATGGTTTTAGTTTAAAAATGAAATTTTATTAATATATTTTTTAAAATTTATTTTTAGTTTATTTATTTATAGTATTACTAATATAATATTTTTTTATTATACAGGTGTATTATTTTTCTAAAATTAGGCTGGTTTTTTCTGTAACTAATATTGTGATTAGATTTTTTTTGAGAGGGGTTTAGGTTCCAAAGATGATGGAACCTTTTCTATTTTTAAATTTTCATGTTATATTATACTTATTTATGTAATTGTACAAAAAAAATGTTTGAAATGTCTATAATATAATTTTTCTTTCTTGTATTTGTGATGTTATTTTTATTTCAATTAAATTATAAATTTGGCATATACCTATACTTTATTCTACAACATGTTGTAATTTTAATAGCACATTGTAGTAGTATGGACTTTATAAGTGATATTTCTAGTGCTAATAAAAGGGACCTTTTATCAATGTTAGAGAATCACTAATAAAGGGGGTTCTCTTTTAACGATGCATAGGACACCAATTCTTTTTAGTGTTGTTAAAGTCGTTTTCTAGATATTTCTTTAGTCAAATCTGTAGTAGTGTTTTTTTAACAGTTGAGTCTAAATTGATTCCCATAGATTACACTCATATGGATATCATGATGTTTAAATTTTACCCTCTTCATATTGTAATATAATTTAAAATTAAACATATGAACATATATACATATTTTTATGTATTTATATATAAATATTTAACTGTATAAATAAATATTAAAACATATGTATATATGAAATATCTTCTCAAATATATAAACCATATGAATGTAAATATTTATTATCCTTTTTTATTTAAAAAATCTAACCATTTTACTTACCTTATAAGATTTTATGAATATATATACACCTATAAAAATGAATATATAATGTTTATATATAAATATATACATATATATATATCTATGTGTGTATTAATAAAAAAATATATATTTATCTATATATTCTAATAATATGTGTAATTAAATATTAATATATATATATATGTGTGTGTGTGTGTGTTTCAATATATAACATGTAAAATCCTCTAGTCCAGTGATAAGTTTACTTGATATGTATGTATATTTATACATTAGAACAAATATATATTAAAATACAAATACATTAATATATATAGACACACACATACAAAAATATATACATATAGTTCACACACAGACACATATATAAATATATATACATGAACAACCATAAATGTATTTACAATAAAAATGCATTTTATAAATACATTATGAAAAATTTATATGTAAATATACAATTATATGTTGATATAAAAATATACTTGTAAATATGTAAATATATAAATATATATGTAAATAGAAAATTATATGTAAATATATACACATATATGTAAATATATAAATTAATAAATAAATATAAATATTTATATATATAAAACTTATTTTATAAATATATTTAAAAATATTTATATAATTATATATAATTATATGAACTAATATATAAATTAAAATAATTATTTATACATATATAAATAAATAAATAATTCATAAAATATTGAAGAAATTCAGATGGAGAAATGGTAATGGTGTTCCCTTTGCAGAAGGAGGTCCCAAGTTCTAAGACCTATATATTCCAGCACACGTGTGAGGGTGGATTAGAAATGGTGTCTGGTGGAGTTGAGCACTGATAAAGGGTAAGGGTGAGCACTAATAAAGTGAGAGGTCATGGGTTGGGGGGTTATCATGAGGAGGGGAAAGTGCTGATAAAGGGGAAAGTGGGAAACTCAAATAAGATGAAATAATCTGAAAAAATATTTTAACCTTGATATACACACTCTTTATCATCGTATTTTTATCACTGGTAAAGTGTGATTTTATAAGTGCTAATAAAGTGTGAACTGATAAAGGCTCCCTTTATCAACGTTAAAAAAGAACTGATAAAGAGGATGAAGAGCTCTTACTAGATGAATTAGTAAAAGGGGGAGGGGTGAACCAATGATTTCTTTTTTAATGAGATATTACCTTTTGTCCCAACCTCATGAACTTGTTTAAGTTCTCGATCCACCCACTTATATCTCAAAGACTCACCTCGTGTTTAGTAGTTGTAAAATAGAAATAATTACATAGTATTAACAATGTTCATCATAAAATCCTACTTCGTTTCATGTTGGTTAGATACCCCAACATGGATTCTACACTACAGAAATTTGTGTTGACAACTGGTTATACACCCAAGTTACACTTCTCTAGAAATTGGTTAGACACACTAATTGAAATTCTTTAGTGATTGGTTGGATATCCCAATTACAAGCCTCCAACCACTGGTTAGACACACCAGCTCCAAGATCCTTCTTCAATGTTGATCTAAATATGGAAACATCATTTTCTTCAAATTTTATTCCTATACAAGAAATCTAGATCTCCTTAACTTGTGTACAATTCTTCATGGTCTTCAACAGTTGTTTTGAACATTCTTATTGGCCTGGAAACTCCTTTTAGATATTTAATGATATGAATTATCTTCTTTAAATACTTTGGAACATGTGATCACCTACATATATAATTTCATAACTTTTACTCTTTTCTTCGATACAAATTTGTATCAAACGTCTCAAAATTATCTTACACAATGGATGAATTATCTCTCATAATTTTCTACACAAGTTCAATTACACCTTAATGAATATATATATGCACAAAAAATAGTGTATTTAATTACATTTAAGTTCAAAAGTATTTCCATTATAATTTTTCCATTATCTACTCATTTTAAATATCATTTAAACATACCCAGAGGGTATCTCATTCATTTTAAATACCAAAATATAATGATTATTCCTCTTTCTTTATTTTTAAATACTCGTATAAATAATGTAAATTCGTCCTCATTTATTGTCTCTTCTTATTGTTTTCCTCATTCATTTAAAATACCCATAGCCTCATTTTATGATACCTGAATTACTCGATCCTCATAATATTCTCATGGAATTTCATATTTCATCATGGGTTCTTCATGATTTACCATAACCTCATTTATTTTTATATATGACATTCTCTATTATCATGCAACACATTTATAATGATTGAAATATTAAGGAAACTATGTTTCTTCACACTATGAATGAATATACCCTAATGATCGATATCTCTTCATTTCATCTCATAACACAACATTTAATCATGCATGAATGACATATCACACAACATTTTTCATGGTGAAATAATATCTCAGGATGAACCATTGATGCCACAATCTTTATTTAATTTCCTCCTTCATTTATTTTTCATTCAAGTTATGTAAAGAAACATGTATGATCATTTAAATTTTAACAGTGTATTAAATCTTTATTTATCACTAGATAAGGCTCAGTTCAAGATTCTATAATTCATTCATGTCATTTTTCATATACATGAATCTCTGGAACACCTTGGTGAATCATTCTCAACTTGGAAGTGATATCATCTCAGTATAATTCATAGAGGATGAAAATTTGATCATGGGACTACATATCGACTTGATCAGTGAAGGTTCATTCCCAATACTGGTGGGATAATCATGAATAAATGAATGCTCAAATGAGGTATAAATACAACAATGCTTAGAATATTGGATGACACAAATTTATTAGATCAGATGACCACTGTTATATACATAATTTTTTAAAAGGAGGAATAATGATCCACATTGGTTGTGTCCCACATCACTTTACCCCCTTTTTAATCACTTAATAATAATATTTTTTTCTTAGTTACCACATAATCCGGAACGAGGGTCAACAACCAGCCACACCTATACACATGTACCGCACGAGTTGTGCCACACCATTGCATGGTCCATCTAAGAACCCATCTTTTCACCTTATGATCTCTCTATGTGAATCCATGTGTTCTCCATATGAGAACTATGGGTCCCCATATACTCACTTGAGTTTGGAAAGGTTGACCTTCCTTCCACATTGTTAAACCCATAGTACCACATGTGTTGCTGAGGTGGGTCCTTGGTTGGCCAAGATCTGGACTATTTTTTAATAAAGGTCCACTAAAAAATACTTAGAATAATTATAAGTATAGAATATAATACTAATACATTCTCAAATATAATTCTCAATATAAAATTCTTTTTCCTTTAAATATTCATCATGTATCCAATTATTTAACTCTTCATATATTTATTATAAAAAATATATTTTTCGTGGCCATTAAATTCCTTTAAACTTATTTGAATTATTATTCTTATAAAATCCTAAACAAATCATGTAATAAAAGTGATATTTCAAATAATTATTCAAATATTTCATTGACATTAAAATTCTAAATATCTTCAGGTAAAAAAATATTTTCATGGTATTCAACTTTGTAAATATTGTAGACAATTTACACTCTCCTAGTTTAATTAGAACATGCCACTAGACTTTAAGGCAAGTTCATAAATCTTTATAATTGTACGAGGATTTATTAGTCATGACATATAATGAAATTTAATGAACCCATAACAATTATCCATGTATTATCACCCCATCTCCACTCACCAAATATATATTTACTCATTGAAAAAAAATTAAATACTTACTTGGGATCAATAATCTAACTCAATATATTTGTTTTTAATATATCCTCACATCATTAAATTAAATATATGGTTTTAAATTTTTTATCAACCTTATTTAAAATAAAATTTAAAGGATAATTCACGGTCTTATAATCTCATCAATTTTCCCAAAACTTGTTCTCCTCCCTTGTATGATTGTTTCTTGAGAATTTTTGAGATAGGAATAATATCACATGGTTCTCTTAGAAAATATAATTTAGTTAATATACTATATCTATAAATGGGATAACATCATATAGAAAATAAGATATATATATCTATGGTTTTCTATATTTTTTATAAGTTACCATGCATTGAAAAATTTATTAGAAAATTCTTAATTATCATTTTAGGGGTTATAAATAATCAAATTTACCAATAAAATGAAAAATCCTACATACAATTCAAAAAACACATCCAAAATTTTAGGTGAAAGAAAATAATATATTCCTCTTTGTCTAATATTTTTATCAATCAAGATCTGCATCTTAATAAATATAATTGATACAATTAAGAACAAGTTATGAGAGTGTGATTGGAAAACACAAATCACCCGCTTTTCATCTCTTTCTAGGATTTACAAATTCATTATAAGTGAAAAAATGACAAATTCAACTCAAAGTTTCTCCCCTTAAAGGGATGAAATCCTCTTTTCTATTTCATGGTAGTCATAAGACACTATGAAGGAAAATATATTTATACTATCCAGTCTTAAAAGCCTCAAAACTCTCCTTAAATTACTTTTAAATTATTTTCAAGAACATAAAATAATATGGAATAAGGAGGAACCTATTTTTTTTACATAGAAGTGAAACTCAATGTGAGATTTTAATTTTAATTTAGGCCATTATTTCCTTCCAATATTAGAAATTTATTTCTTTTAAAAAATCTTAAAGTTTCCACTTGTAAATAAATTCTCAAAATCTTCACATGAATTACAACTATTTTAATTTTAAAACATATTCTCCCTGAAAAAATAATTAACCTACCCTCCCAACCTTATCATGCATACCACAACCTTGTGAACTTCTAAAGTAAATTTTCCACAACCTTCTTCCAAAATCAAAATTTTGTTTTGTGTTGATGACTATGATGAAGATCTAGTCACCAGTCTTCTACTATGATTTTTTTCTTCAGATTCTCATTGAAACACCCCCTTGGTTCTTTACTCATTCCTATAAGAGACATATTATACCAAAAAATAGGATTTGGGACCATATGATCCACAAAACCAACAATATACTCTTAATTGTGATATTATTGATGGATTATAGATCTATTATGTATTATGTTGTTGATGTATTGCATCAATGTAAACCTTATTTTTCATAAAGTGAAACGATCTTCTTGACCACCTTTCTTCCTTTTATAGAAAATATTATCTCTAAATTTTTTTCTTGATATAATCTTGTACTAGTTTATCTTTGATACTTTCATTATCTGATATAGAAAATATATTTTTAGATTCATATATTACTTGTTTGTTAGAACCCTTTATACCACTGTATTCAAAAGTGTAACGAATATGATTTTTCCTTGTAAGACTTTATAATATATTAAGGAATATTTTTGGATCTAGGAACCGAGTCTATGCAAGATTTTTGGGTCTGGAGAGGCTAGGTATTGATATATAAATAATATAAAATATATTATATCACAAACTCACATCTCTTTGGAATAAATATTTTTCCCATTTTTGGGACCTTTGTTTGGAAATCTGAGGCCATGATTGTTTCTAGAATATGGGTTTTACCCTAGGAGTGGGATAAAGTTGGTCATCATCAGGTGTTTGGTTCAGGTGGCCATTGGTTGATACATTAAGTGAATTAATTAATTAATCTAATTTATTTTTTTAATGAAACTAAAACTAATAATAATATATAAATTCAACATTATGATGTTTTTATAGGATTATCCATATAAAATTGGGATAATTAGAGACTAGGAGAGGGAGTTATTCTTTGGGAGATCAGGATCAAAGAATAACGATGAATGAATCGAGGTGAACCTTGAGATGGATGAAGAACACAACATATCTTATTAAAAATTACTAGAAAATATGTTATTCACCAATTATTAATCAAATGATGAGGTAGGAATTGTTATTTATGGTTTCCACACTTTGATTAATAGTTAACCATGGATTTAATTATCTGCTATCATTTTTTGGATGATTTTCATTCTTCACATGATCTCGAAAACGAATCATGTTATTGAAATAGTTTATATTTTTATGCCATAATTCCACCCATGGTTCCAAACTTTAATATCATTTTACACATTTCATTATCCAATTATGATTACCAGCTTTTTTCTTGTGCTTTTCCACCACCCTTCTTCACGTTCTTCATCATTGGCCCATGGGGTTGGAAATTCGACGTTTCTGGGTCGGATTTGAGCTCGTCAGAACCCCAAAATTCATGAAATATGCACATAAAATGTAACGATATTTTTTTGGATGTATCTTGATTTATTTTAAGATTATGGGTGATGGATATGGGTTTCGAGATCCCAAATTCCGGCGGAAACATGATTGATTGCCGCACGGGTGATCTAATTTCTGATTTCCGAACACCAGTGGATAATAATCGCTATTTGATGATGTTTACTTCAATTTTAACAGATTAAAATGGTTAAAAAGCATGAAAAATAGAAGAAATGGTGGATTTGGAAATTGTGTGGAGGAAGATTTCATTTCCTGTAAAAAACACGACTACATGCTCTGTAGTCTGAAAGATCACACATTGTGTTCTTCGGATTCCACGACGGATAGGGTATTGTACTATTTAAGGATCACATTTTGTGTGGATAGGCCCACAAACCTTGTGACTCTACTTTTGTGGCTATTCCATGTGTTATCTGTATATTTCCCAGGACCATGTGTGGTCATACATGTTGTGTCTCCTTAAGGACATGCCTTGTAGCTGTACCTGGTCAACTGAGTCATGTGATAGGTATACACGCCCAGGACCCCAGGTGGACATACACACTATTTTATAGTATGGACATTCCATATGGTATGACATGGATTCCAAAACCATGCTTATGGGAGAACATTCCCAACTGATGAGGCTAGGTCACATGTGGTGTGGAAGCTAATACACACCGTGTACTTCTACCAGAAATATCTACCTTCCATATATCCTTCATAGGGACTTGTATTTTAGCCTATAAGTATCGTAACTTGTGTATTTTTCCTATAAAATGTGATTTAGGCCTTTTTTTGGGAATACTAGGTATGATTCAAGCTATTATAAGCATGAAACCTCTTCAGGGAAAGCTTAACCGATGGTAGTGATCGAGTGAGATCATGAGAGAGATGAAGAGGTTATAAACCACCATATTTGAAGTGACCCTTTTTTTACTTGTAATACTTTCAAATATATTAAGTAATATTTTTAGAGCCATTCACTAAGACGATGTGATATTTCGAGGCTCAGTGAGCTAGAATTAATATTATAAAAATATTAAATATATTAATATCACACGCACATAGTTTTTTATAATTAATGAGTTAACTCATGAATAGAGCCTCAAATAAGTAATCCAAGACCATGATTAAATATATAACATGGGTTTTAAACTAAGTACAACCTAATGTTGGCCAGCACAGGGCGTCCGATTAAGGTTGTTGTTGGTGGGTGCGTTTAATTAAAATAAAATATTAATTTTATTTATATTATTTTAGATGACCTATATAAATCCTCTATTAACACTCTCTTATAATGATTTTGTAATGGTTATATGGATAAACCTTGATAGATATTAGAGGATGAGGAGAGCATTATTTGTTGGAAGATCGATACTGGACAATGAATGATGGTGGGATCAAGTTGGATCAAGAGGCAGCTAACACAATAGGTTTTATCCATCATTGGAAAATATTTTATTTACCAATTATTGATCCATAATCAAGGTCGGTCTCATATAATTTTATTTCCACCCTTTATTAAATGATTTAGATTGGATATTTATTTATCTTATTTTTATCTACATTTTCCTACCCTTCACATGAGCCTGTTGATGAATTAAATTATTTTATTAAATTTATTTCTTTGATACCATGATCTCATCATGAAATCCTTATTTTTAAATCATTTGCCAAGAACTCTTGTCTAATGATTCTTATCACCCTTTATTATTGGTATATACCCCCGTCGTTCTTCACATTATTCACCATTGACCTATGGGGTCACGATTTAACATTTATAGGGTAGTTTTGAGCATGATTGAACCCCTGAATTCATTATCATTATGTGAATGATGATTGATATGGTGGTTTATGGATGGATCCAGATGAATGCAGGTGAAAATTACCATGGATTAGAGATTTGAGATGATGACATGAGACAATATATGCATGAGGCGTGTGATGAACCTCCATGGGTCATCAGGATCTTTTTTCCAGCTACCGAAGGATGAGAACTGATGACTGGAGGAGTTACCCTTCAATTTTGGGTGGTCTCTTAATGTGATTAATGGTGAAAATGATGGATCTAGAGAACTACATGGAGATAAAAAATTTCTATATAAAACATGACTATAATCCATGTTGTGTGGAAGACCTCAGGTCATGTTCTTCGGATTCCATAGCGGCTAGGGTTTCAACAAAGTTGAGGATCACACACCATGTGTCTAGGTCCAAACTCTGTGTGACCCTACCTAGGAAGACATTCCATGTTCCAAATACAGACATATAGGAACTGATGCATAAGAACATGTCATGTACTCTTGGAGTACACATGCATGACCTAGTACCTAGGAATAACCAGGTACATGGGCTTAGCCTGAAGAACATGGGCCTCACCAGGAGTACATAGGTAGGACCTTGGGTGGTTAATACAAGCTGTGTGCACCCCATGCATTCCTTGTAAAGAGACATGAATTTACAATCCATTTATAGGGAGAACACATCCTGGTGGTGGAGTTGGGGCACATGCTGTGCGGACCCCATGCACACTATGTTCCCATATGTGAAACTTCCACATCTATATCTCCTTCGCCTGAATTTGTATTTTGGCCCATGAGTAACCAATCCTAAATTGTAATGTCCCAAACCCTCCTGGTTCATTACTTTTCAAAATTCTGGTGTTTGGTGTATCATGGGGACCATCAGTGACCCATTAAGGAGTTTTCCAAGTTTTAGGTTGAACGAACGGTAGCCCCGATGGGCATGGGTGGCACTGATGGGCTTCGGTAGCAGCGATGAGAATCCGTGGCACTGATTGGAATCAGTGGAACTGATGGGATTCAGTGGAACCGATGGGCGTCGGTGGAACATATGGGCTTCAGTGGAACCGATGGGCGTCAGTGGCACATATGGGCTTCAGTGGCATCGACGGGCTTCGGTGGCACCAATGGTTTTCAGTGTCACCGATGGGTCATCTGTAGTACCAATCGGCAACGGTGCCAGGGTGACTACGCCTGGGAGATGGTGCCTCACCTAATGGTGAGTCATTCTCAGTTTTTCCAGAACCTTCCAATTTTTCCCCAGTAACACATCTTTTGACATAAAAGTGTTTTAATACCCCTTTCAAATCCTTTTTAGTCTAGTAAAATATGTTTTAAATCCCCAAGAGTTGGGTGACCCTTGAGTTACCAAAAAGTGTGACTTCTTTCTCAGTGTCATACCCTTGCCGTGTTTTATAGTTTCACCCCTATTATGTGATTTTCTCTGTTTAAAGGAAATCTATGGGCGTTGGTGGAACTGATGGGATTCGATGTAACCAATGTGCGTCGGTGGCACCTATGGGCATTGTTGGCACTAATGGTCATCAGTGGAACCAATGGGAATCCGTGGCACAGATGGGATTTGGTGGCACCAACAGGCTTTGGTGGCACCAACGGGCTTTAGTGGCATCGAATGGTATCGGTGGCACTGATGATTTTCAGTGGCATCAATGGGTCATCTGTAGCACCAATCGGCAATGGTGCCAGGGCGACAGGGCCAGGGCGATGGTGCCTCACCTAATAGTGAGTCATTCCCAGTTTTTCCAAAACCTTCCAGTTTTCCCCAGTAACACATTTTTTGATGTAAAAGTGTTTTAATACCCCTTTCAAAGCCTTTTTAGTCCCGTAAAAGATGTTTTAAACCCCCAAGAGTTGGTTGACCCTTGAGTTACCAAAATGTGCGCCTTCTTCCTCGGTGTCACACACTTGTCTTATTTTACAGTTTCACCCCTATTATGCATTTTTCTAAGTATAAAGGAAATCTATTGACACACAATAGTTATCTCCACCATCTCAGAGGAGAATTATTAAATCTAAATTAATACCAATGTTTGAAATTGAAAAACCATGTGGTCTATCCACGATCCTTATTTTAAGTAATTCGAAATTTTCTCCCTAATTTTAGTATCTAGCCTCATCTTAAGTCAAGGTCCTCTCTTCTTTTAATTTTAGTTTCTCTTAGTTCACCCGAAGGCTTCCTTCCGAGACGAATCATGCACCCATTCTTGAACCCTTCCTGCTCGTCCTTAGAGTCCTCATAGTTCTTCCTCTATAAGTCACGCATCCCCAGTTCTTAGCACGTAGAGAAAACTTCAATCATTGATTATCCAAGTAGGGGTATTTCCTTCGTCTCTCTTTATTGTGCATCATGTGGGGTGGTTGTGATAATGTTTCTCTCAGGATGAAGATGAAACTAAACCTTAACAAAGATAATAAATGTACTTTTAAAGAATGATGGGGTGTAAATTATGATGATTTTAATGTATTCTTTTAGCTTTTTATTATTTTGATAATTGCATGGGCCTATGGACACTGAAAAGTATGGCCGTTGGTGGTCTTTACTTTCACACTAATGAACCTCTGTTTTTCTGGATAATGTTGTAATTGAATGGATGTAACATGGAAACTGGTTAATCACATAAAATTGGTTGATTAAATGGATTCCTAATGAATGATAATACTTGTGTGATCACCCTAGTGAACTAAACTGAAAGAAGAAACTTAATGAATGGTGTGGTTGAATTGAAAACTTCCTTGATCTATTCTGGTGGTATGTATGGTTTCTCTGTCTGATGCCGTGTGGGGTGAAGTAGACAATAATGAAACATCTAGTTGAAGGGTTGTGAGTTTTTTAATATGAGGCCGTGTGGAGCCATATGTTGGGGATTGGTTTGGTTCCAGTACATCCAGGGATCTCACAGATCCCTTTTGTTGTTGTGACTTTACAAGAGAACCAGGTGTGAAGGCTTAAATTGTTTCTTGGACATTTCCTTCTCTAGTCTAGTGTTACCTTGGCTTGTGGTTATTCCTGTTTGTTTCCTGGTAGTGGAGAATAATTTTCAATGGAATAAATTGAACCTAAAAACGATAGTGGGTGAAATGGGGGATTGTTTTTCTAGAAATGGATTATGTTCTGGTTATGGCTGTGGTGATTTTTGTACATGTAGGGATAGTAGTGAGAGTGGTTGTGTATGGGATGGTTGTATATTTTTCAACCCATATGCTGGGATGAGTGTATGATTAATTATATGTATAATTTTTAGTTTTTGTGTTTCTTATACGTACCCCACTCATGTTGAGAACTTCGTGCCGAGCACCCCTATTCCACGTGGGAGAGTGTTTTTTCCAACATTCCTATGATTGGATGGTTATTATCTCTTTTCTATTCCCTCTCTTAGTTATCCCAAGACCTTCTGGGTGGGTTGTAATGGCCTAAGGTTTATTATAGCCCAAGACTCTTTGGGCAGGGTGTGTTTTGGTGGTTGACACAAGTGTGTGCGAGTAGGTTTGTTTACCAAGTGTCTTTGGGATGAGGCTTAGGTGTATTCGGGAATGGAAGTGGTTATTATGTCCTAGGTGTCTATGGGAATGATGATGTGTGGTTTTTGTGGCCCAAAAGTATGTGGGCATGGTGATGTGTGGTTTTTTGTGGCCCAGGTGTCTATGGGAATGGGGTTGCGTGGTTGTGATGTCCTATTAGGTTGTTATTGGGGTGACAGTGAAACTACATTGGAACTTGTGGGGGAGGTCTGACGTGTAGGATGTTTTAAATAACTTGGGAGAAAGTGGTGTGGGGTACCCAAATATCGATGTGATATTACTATTACTTTACCTGACTTGTGTTATTTGGGGAGTTTTCCTTGGTGAGGTTGGGTGGATAGTTTTTCTTTGCTGGGTGTTTTGGTTACCTCTACTTTCTCACGGGGAATTAAAATGCCTCCCCAATTTTTCATGAGAGATTTTGGTTTACCTATTGAGTATACTTGTATTCTCACCCTACATATATAAAAATTCTTTTAGGTTTCTAGGAGGACTTTGATGACCGTGTAGGATGTTACTAGACTGAGCATTGGGAGTTGCTGTTGCTGCTCTTCTTTATTTTGGTACTTTCATTTGTAGTTTCCTTTTACTCTATATCAGTTTATTTTGGATATGAATATGGTAATAGATTTTGGATTTACTTTTACTTCCATAATTTGGATTTTTTTGGGATTTACCATCTTATATCTCAATCTTGTTCTATAAAAGGGTAATGAATTCCATTTCACGTGAGATTATAAACCCTTGCTACTAGTCACCACTCTGGGGCCTATTGAAGGTGGGACCCAAGGGTCACTAACTCTCCTTCAACTTGAAGAATGAAGGGTCTAGCGGTATTCTGTCCCTTCCCTAATCTTGGTGAAGGTGGGTCGTGACATAAACATTTTTCCACATAGAACGTGACTGTGGACTTTATAGTGGATTTCCAGATATGGCATGAAATTATCTGATTATTATTCTTATTTAAGCACTTATTGAGTATTATAGTGATTGGGTAGGATCATTCGAGAGATTCAAAATATAGATGGAACTACCCTTTTTAAGGCACTAGTCCTCTATCCATATAGATGGTACTCCCCAAAACAGGGTATGGGACCTCTATCCATGGGGATAATAATCCCCTATTGCACTATGGTACATGTCCTCATACCTTTTATACATTTAGACATGGTACTCCCCTTTTCAGGTTATGGGTTATCTATCCATAGATATGGTACTCCCCTAAATAGGGTATGGGTCCTCTATCCATGGAGACAATACTCCCCTATCAAAAATGGGCATATTTGTAATACCCCAAGTTTTTGTGGACCTTTTTTTTTCAAATGAGTTAATTTTTATTTATGTTTTTCAATGCAATAATTTAGTTATTCCTTTCACACAACAATGAATTGGAATACATTACACACAACAATGAGTTTTACCAAGCTATAATATATTATTAAAATATTATATTAAGAGTTGACCAAGCTGTTATGTTAGTAGTTATGAATCTTACTAACTAACTTATGAAAATATATGGTTTACACAAATATAAAATTCTTTAGTTATAATGAACCAATTGAATATAAAGGAAATATTTTTATAGAAACCTATTTTTATTCTAACAAAGTTGTTTTATCCTAATAAATTAAATTAATTAAAATTAGTGAGTAATATTATTATAATATATATATATATTATATTCAAAAATATATTTTTGATACTCATCTAATATATTCAATACGCACAAGATAAGAAAAAAACCAATTTTACACATAAAAACCTATATTTTTATTAAGGTAATTTTACCACCTTTTGATGGAGAACCCGCATTAAATCTAAAATTTAAAACTTCTATAAATATTATATTTCAAATTAAACTTTATATTTTAAAGAGAATAAAAAATACTAAAATTTAACTCAAAATATTTTTTTCATATAATTTATTTATAAGGTTAAATTATACTATAAATCAGTTTAAAAGCTTAATTATATAATATTTTTATCAATCAATCAAATTTAGTTCATTGGAATCAATTTCATTTTAAAATTGACTATAAAAAATAGTAAACTTTTGAACTTTTTTACTTTAAAAACCTTCATTGTCAACCTGATTGTGGGATTAAATTTAAATTCATTTCTTCCACTTCTGTGTTTGAAATTTTAAAAAATGGATTCCATATTCATAATTAGAAAAATTTATAATGTTAGATAAGTTCAACTTAGTTTTTTACTAAAATTATTAGTGAAAGTAATCAAAATTAATTATAATGATTAAGGTTAAATTATACTTAATAAGAAAATAAACCATAACCTTAAGTACCAAAAACGACCTATATATTTGTAAAAAATCCATTGGATGGATATATTTCATCCCTATACTCCCTTGTATTGACTTTGGACCATTATTTATCAACATTAAATAAAAAAACATGGGTGAGGTTCCTTTCTTTTAAAATATTTCAAGAGTGCCACTCATCCTCCATTATAAAAAGACTACTCTCCTCCCAATTCCTCACACCTCTCAATCCACTTAATTTTTGAAAAAATATACCCAAATATCTCCTGAACTTTCCTCACTTCCTCCTAGAATCTTCCCTTGTGTATAAATCCTTCCAAGGAATCCCTTTGGTGAAAACCAAAAGGAGTTACTTGATTAAGAGGTAACACCCTCCCTCAAACTCCTTTCTTTTATTTTATTTATACACTCACTTAAATATTATTATTCCATGATTGTATAAATAAACCAGTATCCTAAATATACTAGTATTTTTTATTCTATATATTCAAGCTACACTTACACACACTTCTATCTAATGGGTAATGAACATACTATTTACGTGTACCGTGAACTACCATCTCACTAAACGATGATTGTTAAATTTTACTTTACCACTTATCATGGTGGATATTATGACATAAAATATGTTTATATATATATTATATATTATATTTATTATGTCTTTATTCTTCTATAATTCTTTTACAACACATATCTTTATACTTTCCATTTTGTGCTAACACGGTAATTTTGTTTGAGGAAGTGTGGACTACTGCCCCCTTAAAGCGACGTGATTCATCCATACACTATGTGGAATGTATTAAGGATAAGTTTAGTGAATATATATAATATATATAATATAATAAATCTAATTTAATAATGTTATATATATAAATATGTCTTTTACTTTCTTTCTTTCAACACGATAATTAAACAGAAATGACGTTCATTCATACATACAAATTACCGTCTCCCTGAATGGTGTATTATATTTGATACTTATATATTATAAGGATTATTATAATAAAAATATAATGAATATAAATTATATTTAATTCATGGTTTATATTTTTTAAATCATGATATAAATATAAGGATCAAAGATATAACAAATTAAGACACATGTGAAAAACAAAGTAGATATTACCCAATGTGAAACCTTAACATAGAAATATTAATAAGTGGGTAATATAAAGACATAATAAAACCATATATGATATTATATATAAGAATATGGTTCTTTTATATATTTATAATAAATTTATATTTAGTATATAGGTGGTTTTTATGAGTACAAAGAGAGTCAATACATAAAGTAAGGGAATTTCATATCACTCTTTATTTTCATGAGATAATGACTTATTCACCACACAATTATTTTGTGTAGTGTATATTCTTACCATGAATGTATTATATACCTATTATACATAATTATATGGGTATTTACATATCCATTATATTATATTTATTTAACTGCGTTTATGTTCTAAAAAGGGGGTTTTAAGAGTCTTTTATAATTTTTAAAGTATATTTACAAAGAAAATAGTTTTCAAAAGGTTTTATGTTTTAAAAATCAAATTTCAAAGAAGAAGTGATATTTTCCTCAAGAAATGTTTTTAAAAGATATTTCAAAATTATTTCCCATATAAGATAACATCCATTGGTGTTACCCATGCCTTTATGGTGGAATTATTCAATGTTTAAATTCATATTATTTCACATAATGGATTATTTTTTTTATGGAATTATGTTTATGAAACCTGTTTCTCTTTCATGAGTTATATGGTTTTGAAACCTGCTTCTTTTCACGGGTTATGTTTATGATGAAATGAGTATAAAACCTATATATTTACACAAGTTATGATATAATTACATGTTTATGATATCCATTTAATTTCATGGGTTATTATATTATTGTTTATGATTTTGTGGCACAAGTATATATGATTTCATTATGATATGGGTGGACCTATATCTCCCTCCAACACATTGGGTAAATATTTATATCTCATGAGATAGACATGGCTAGAACGAGGAGTGAAATTGGTTCAATATTAAAAGGATTGAAAGAGGAGTGAACTTGGTTCAATAATATAGGGTTGTAATGGGGAGTGAACCAGATTTAGTAAAGGACATTTTCCATTAAGATGGTCTTGTAAGTGATGCTTTGGATACTTTGGAAATCATATTATATGCTTATGCATCTTCTATAATTCCATATTTTATTCCTTTGTTATGATTTCATGTATTTTGTTCTTTATATAATTATGATTCATGAAATTACAATATTTATGTCATTATTCCTATTTATGATCTTCTATATGCATGGAATGATCTTTTAATTTCATGATCACATTGTCATACCCCTATGATCACATTTATGCTTACATATCTCCCTTGTTTACCCTTACCGAGCATCTACGATCAACCCTTTTTTATGTTTCCTTCCCCTATGTTATGAATATATGTATTGTGTTTGATGTTTCTAATAAGGTTTCTAGTCAAGAAGAACCTAGTGAGAGATGATTCAGCTCCTTTATGTACTAGTGTTTATGTTTCCATGTTTCCAAAGGCACTAGACTAGTACGATATTTGGGTGTTTGTTTGCATAATGTTTTAAGTATTCCAAAAATGTTATGTAATGTCTATTTATGTCAAGACTAGGATGTTATAGTTGGTGTCAGAGATAATTTTTAGTTATACTTTGGAGACTATGATGATCAAAATTTATTGAGATTCCTAAGTATATTTCTAAGGATATGTCCAGGTATGTCCATAAGGATAAGTATAAGGATGGGTTAATGTTTAGGAAAATTTCCTGGAATTTTGGTAAAGGATAGAGTGAGTGGTTTCCTAGAAATAAATCATTTTCTAGATATTACAATTGGATGTGTCTCTAGAATAGATATACCTAGGAGTAACAACCCAAAAATAATATTTTAGGCCTAACTCAGGGTAATCTGGTACATGAAAATGGGATTTGCTACACACCTGGTTTGACACTCTCATGGGACATACTCTAGAAATTCAAAAACTCTTCATGAACCATTATTAAGGATTGAAGAATAACCTAGGATAAACCTATGGTGTCATAAATTAAACAAGGTGTCATAAATTAGACATCCCATAAGTGAATTTTCATGAATATGTGGTTCCTCATTATTAAAACTATTTCTTACTCTATGATTTTGGTTTTAGTCAATGGATGTAACTCAAAGAAACCATGTTAATGGTGATTATGATATAAAATGCAGCAATTGTACTCTTAAAAAAATGAATTATATGGAATCTAGAATGAAAAATATTATTTCTATGTTCACACAGCTTTCTCAAGCTATGAATCATGGTGTAATTTCAAATGAGAAAAGGAGGGAATAACATTATGTTAAGTATTTCATGTGGAAACATCCACCTTCTTTCAGAGGGTATTCTGGTCCACTTGTTATAGAACAGTGGATCAGTACTACTAAAAAGATATTACACTTTATCCAATTTTCAGAGCATGAGAATGTTATTATAGCTGTTTATCATTTAGAAGGTGAAGCATAACAGTGGCGGGCTCTAATCAAGAATACTATTCCATAAGATGATATTGAATCCACAGAATGATATGAGTTCAAGAACTTATTTTTCAATAAGTAATTTCTCATATTCTTCATACCAAGATGGAGAAAGAGTTCCTTGAGTTGAAGAAAATGGATGATGAATCTATTGGTACCTATGAGTATAATTTCAGAAGATTTGTGAGGTATGCTTTAGGAATTATCATCCAAACTAAAAATAAATATGATATGTTCTTTAGTGGATTAAAGTAGAGTCTCAGAAGGTAATTATCCATAAGAGACTTTAGTAGTTATGAAGAGATTGTACATTGTGCAATAAAGGTTTAAATGGAGGTTGGAGACATGTATCAACCTCATGGTTTTGACAAGAAAAGGAATATTGAGTTCAAAGGAAACTCTAAAAACCATATATAAAATAAGATGAGTTTTTCTTTATGCTCTAAAAGTGGGAAGAAGAATGAAGGAATTTTTCTTAAGGGTTATAATAAATGTTTTAAGTGTGTAAAGAAAGTTCAATGGGAAACTTATTGCCAAAGTGATGGGAAGAAGTTATCTAACAGTGTGATTCAAGAAAACGAAACATAGAATGCATCTCCTAGGATTCGGTGTTACAAGTGTAAGGAGAATAGGTATTACGCTAACCACTGCCCACACCTAAGGGCTGGTGATGATGAGTGATGTCAACAACCTCTTAAAATGAGGGACAAGTGGAAATCTCATGCGATCTCTATTTCTGATGATGGGTGTGATAATGACCTAGTGAAAGGTATGCTTACCATCCACTCTAGAACTGCTAATGTATTATTTTATTCTGGATCTACCCAATGTTTCATATCTAAAGAATTTTATAAGGGCGTTAAGATTCCTCCAAGATGAGTAGATGTGGAATTAGCAGTGAAAATTCTTAATGGTATGATGATTGTATCCCAAGTCTATGATTCCTATCCAGTTGATTTTTGTGGTAATATGCTTCCTACAAATCTTTTCATTCTTCCTTTTGTTGAATTTGATGTCATATTAGGCATGGATTTACTTTATATTCATAAATCTCACATCAATTGTTGAGGAAGGGAAGTTATTTCTGATATTTCATACCCTCTTATGATCGTCCATCAATGTGATGATATGTATGAACTTCCCGTGGAAATTAAATCCAGTGTATGGGTCTTAATTCTTATTTAAGAGGACTGTTTATCTCAAATGGTTGGGGAGAAAATCGACATTGATGATATTCCCATTGTTAGGGAATTTGTGGATGTCTTTCCATAATATTTTCCTAGTCTTTAACAAAAATTTGAATTTGAGTTCTCATTAGAACTTATACCTAGTTCCAGACCAATTTCAATGACTACATATAGAATTGCCTCGATTGAGTTGTAGGAACTGAAGAAGAAACTCCAAGAAAACCATGACACATGATTCATTCAGCCAAGTGTATCACCTTGGGGTACACCCATTCTTTTTATGAAAAAGAAATATAGATCAATGCAGATCTACATTGATTATGGGTAGTTGAATAAGATCAAAATCAGGAACAAGTATCCTCTTCCTCGTATTGATGACTTGTTTGATCAACCGCACGGAGCCCAATACTTTTCCAAGATTGACCTTTGTTTTGGATATAATCAATTAAGGGTAAATAAGGATGATATAAAAAAGATAAAATTCCTCATAAGTTATAGACACCATGAATATATAGTAATTCATTTTGGTCTTACAAATTTCCCTGCTATCTTCATGGGTTTAATGGATAAAGTCTTTAGAGATTTCCATGATCAGTTTATTGTAGTCTTTATAGATGATATTCTTATCTATTCAAATAGAAAGGAAGAAAATGAATAACAACTGAGAATTTTACTAAAGACCCCAATAAAGGATAAAATATATTAAAAATTTAAAAATTTTGAATTTTTTTCTGAAAAAGGTTTCATTTTTGGATCACATAATTTAAGGAGATGGTATAGTAGTAGATCTATCAATGACGAAGGCTATTGAATGATGGAATAGACCAACCACGGTAACTGAGATCCATAACTTTATTGGATTATATGGATATTATAGACAATTTTTGGAGAATTTCTCACAACTATCTAATCCTATGACTAAGTAAACTCAGAAAGGTGTAAAGTTCCTCTTGACAGATGAATGTGAGAAACATTTAATGGAATTGAAGAAAAGTTTGGTCAGAACACTTGTTCTTACATTACCTTGTAGTGAAGAAGGGTTTGTAATATATAGTGATTCATAAAATAAGGGATTGATATCTGTTATTATGAAGAATAACATGGTTATATCCTATGCCTCACGATAATTGAAGATTCATGAGCAAAATTACCCAATTCATGATTTGGAGTTAGCTGTGGTAATTTTTACATCAATGATATGGAGGCATTTTATTTATAGAGAAAAGTGTGATATACATACTGATCATAAAATTATGAAATATATATTCACATAGAAGGAGTTTAAAATGCTTTAGAGAAGATGGTTGGAGATAATAAAAGATTATGACTAATCAATACATTACCACCCTGGGAAAGAGAACAAGGTGGATGATGATTTAAGTCGAAAGGATCATAATATCTTATCCATGATAAGGATCACAAAAGATCCAATATTTTTGTATTTTCAAAGGTTGGATCTAGAAATCCTAAAGGAAGGGGAAAAGTATCATCTTTCTCAAATGAATTTTCAACCCTCTATCCAAGTGAAGATTAAGAAGGTCCAAAAGGAAGATGCATACCTACAAAATAAATTCATAAATGTTCATATGTTTAACCTTGATTGGGATGGAATGATAAGGTTTAGGAAATTCATATATTTTTATTCCATACCATATTTTAAGGAGGATATATTAAAGGAATCTCATAGTTCTTTATTCTCTACTCATCCTGGATGTACGATGATGTATAGGGATTTGAAAGAATATTTCTGGTGGGATGGAATGAAGAGAGATATTGTAGAGTTTGTATATTTGTTCTTGGTATTCCAACAAGTTAAGGTATAAAGAAAAAAGTATAAAGGGATTCTGTATCCATTACCCATACTAGAATAAAAATGGGAGAACATCACTATTGATTTTGTCATTGGACTACCCAAAAACTCTAAAGGGTTTAATGATATATGGTTGGTAATCGATCACTTTACCAAGTCAGCACACTTAATTACTATCAGAGAATATTTATATCTAGATCATATTTCTAGGATATACATTAAGAAAGTGGTAAGGCTACATGGAGTACCACATTCCATTTTATTTGATTGAGATACGAGGTTTACCTCAAAGTTCTGGAAAAGTCTCCACCAAGAACTTGATATTGAATAGAGTTTCAGAACCACTTATCATCCTCAGATAGATAGTTATTCTAAAAGATCAATTAAAACCATAGAGGATATGAAAAATATATTGTTCTTCATATTTAAAAGGTGGTTGGGATGAACACCTTCCTCCAGTTGAGTTTTATTACAATAATAGCTTTCACTCAAGTATTCAGATAGAACCTTATGAAGTCCTATATGGGAAGAAATGTAGAGATACAACATGTTGGGGTGAAGTTGGAGAAAGAAAGATATTGGTACTTGAGATCACTAAATAAATGGAAGAGAGGGTTAGATCCATTCAACAACATATCAAAAATGCTCAAAGTTAATAGAAAATCTATGCTGATAATTGTTGGTGTAAATATAGAATTTCAAGTTGGTGAAAATGTGTTTCTATGAATATATCCCTAGAAGAAGGTTATGGGATTCAAAAAGAAAGGGAAAATAATCCATAGTTATATCAGTCCCTTCGATATTATTTATCATATCGGGATGGAATCCTATTGCTGGGAACTTCCTTAAAATATTTCTCAATCCATATGATGTGTTCCATGTATCTCTCATGAGGAAGTACATACTCGAACCTTCACATATACTGAACTCAAATGTTGTACCGATAGAGCAGGATATTTCTTAAGAGGAGAAACCGATTGAAATTTTGGATCTTATATAGAAATATTATGAAATAATACCACTCACCTGGTCAAAGTTATGTGGAAAAATCCACATTTAGAGGAAGCTACATGGGAACTTCAGGATATGATGAAGCATAATTATCCTCATTTGTTTGTACCAGAATGATGAATTTTGAGGGAAAAATTCATTTTAAATGGGGAAGAATGTAACACCCTAAGTTTTTGTGGACCTTTATTTTCGAATAAAATAATTTTCATTGATGTTTTTCAATGCATTAATTCAAACATTCATTTCACATGAAACTAACTTGGCATACATTACACACAACATTGAGTTTTACCAAACAACAATATATTATTAAAATATTATATCACGACTTAAACAAGATGTTAAGTTAGCGGTTATGAATAGTACTAACTAAATTATGAAAATATATGGTTTACACAAATATAAAATTCATTAGTTATAATGAACCAATTGAATATAAAGGGAATATTTTTATAGAAAACTATTTTTATGCTCACAAAGTTGTTTTATCCTAATAAATTAAATTAATTACAATTAGTGAGTAATATTATTGTAATATATATATATATATATATTATATTTTCAATCATATATTTTTTATATTTATCTAATATATTCTATAGTCATAAGATAAGAACAAACCCAATTTTACACATAAAAACCTATATTTCTTTATTAAGGTATTTTTACAGCCTTTTGATGGAAAACCCACATTAAATATAAATTTTAAAAATTTTATAAATATTAAATTTGAAATTAAACTTCATATTTTAAATATAATAATAAAAATTGGATTAGAGTTATTTTTTTGTATTTTTCTATGAAGTTTCATTTTTTAATGAATAGTGACAAATACTAAAATATAACTCAAAACTAAATTTTCATATAATTTATTTATATGGATAAATTATTCTTTAAATTTGTTTAAAAGTTTAATTATATAATATTTTTATCATTCAATAAAATTCAGGTCATTGGAATAAATTTAATTTTAAAATTGACTATAAAAATATTGCAAACTTTTGAACGTTTTTTACTTTAAAATCCATATTATCGACCTAACTATGGGATTAAATTTAAATTTATTTCTACCAATTATTTATTTTTAATTTTAAAAAATGGTTTCCATATTTGGAATCATTATAATTTATAATTTATAATAATTACAACTTAGTTTTTGACCAAAAATATTAGTGAAAGTAATTGAAATTAATTACAATTAAGGTTAAATTATGCTTAATAAGGAACTAAACAATAACCTTAAGGCCCAAAACGACATATACACTTGTAAAAATTCCATTATCTGGCTATATTTATAACTTATCCTCTATTTTCTCTACTTTGGACCATTATTTATCTACTTTCAAAAAAACATGGGTGGGGTTCCTTTCTTTTAAAATATTACAAGGGTGCCACTCCTCCTCCATTATAAAAGGCCTCCTCTCCTCCCACTTACTTAAACATATAAAGACAATTAAGTTCAGATAAATTTTCCCAAATAGCTCCCTATCTTTCCTCACTATCTCCTTGAATCCTCCCTTGGGCAGAAATATTTTCAAGGAAGCCCTTTGGTGTAAACCAAAAGGAGTTACTCAATTATGAGGTAACACCCTCCCTCAAACTCCTTTCTTTTATTTTATTTCTCCAGTAAATTAAATATTAATATTACATGATTGTATAAAAAACCCAGTATAATAAATACACAAGTATGTTTTTATGCTAATTATTTGACCTAAAATTATAAACACTTCCATCTAATGGGTAACAAACATACTATTTATGTGTACGGCGAACTACCGCCTCACTAAATGACGATTGTTCAATTTTCCTTTACCACATCTAATGGTAGAAATTATGATGAAAACCATTTTTATATATGTTATATATTATAGTTATTATGTATTTATGATTATTTAATTTTTTAAAAATACATATATTTATACTTTCCATTTTGTGTTAACGCGATAATTTTATTTTGAGAATGTGCGAACTACCCCTAAAAGCGAATTGATTTTTTCATACACTACATGGAATATATTAAGGATGGGTTTAGTGAATATATATTATAAATATGATATAATAATGAAAATTTAATAATGATATATATATTTATTTTACTTTCTTTTTTTCAGCACAATAATTAAACTGAAACAGTGTTCTTGCGTACGTACGGCTTACCATCTCCATGAACAGTGTATTCTATTGGATACTTTTATATTCTAAGGATTATTATAATAAAAATATAAAATATATAAAATATATTTAAATAACTATTTAAATTATATAAATTATTATATAAATATAAGGACCAAAGATCTAACAAATTAAGACACATGCGAAAAACAAAGTAGATATTACCCAAATAGAAACCTTAACATAGAATTATTAACAAGAAGGTAATATAAAGACATAATAAAACCATATATGATATTACATATAATAATGTAGTTCCATTACATATTTATAATAAATTTATATTTATTATATAAGAGTTTTGTGTGAGTATGAAGAGAGTCAATTCATAAGGTAAGGGAATTTCATCTTACTCTCTATTTTTATGAGATACACGCCTTATTCACCACTCAATTATTTTGTGTGGTGTATATAATTACCATGAATTTATTATATTACTATTATAAATAAATATGTGGGTATTTATATTTCAATTCTATGATCTTTCTTTAATTGGGTTTATGTTCTAAAAATTTATTTTTAAGAGTCTTTTATAAGTTTTCAAGGAAAATGGTTTGGAAATGGTTTACCAGATTATTTATACATTTTATGGAAAAAGGTTTTTATAATGTTTTCAAGATTAATTTATAAGTTTTCATGTATATTTAAAAATAAAATATTTTTAACAGGGTTTTATGTTTTAAAAATCTTTTTTTCAAATAAGAAATGATATTTTCCTCAAAAAATGTTTTTAAAAGATATTTATGGGGAAATTATTCAATGTTTCCATTCATATTATTTCTCTAAATGGATTATGTTTTAATGAAATGATGTTTATGAAACCCTTTTATCTTTCACAGGTTATATGCTTTCAAAACCCGATTCTTTTCACGGTTTATGTTTATGATAAAATGATTATGAAACCTATCTATTTCCATAGGTTATGATATGATTATAAGTTTATGATACCCATTTAATTTCAGGGTTAATTATATGGTTGTTTATTATTTTGTGGCACATGTATGTATGATTTCATTATGATATGTATTAGACCTATATATCCCTCTAATGCATTTTGTAAAGATTTATATCTCATGAGATAGATATGGATGAAATGAGTAGTGAACATGGTTCAATATTACAGGGCTGAAATGAGGAGTGAACTTGGTTCAATAATAGGGCTAGAACGGGGAGTTAACCTGGTTTAGTAACAAAATTTTTCCACTAATATGGTCTTGTCAGCGATGCCTTGGATACTATGGAAATAATATTATACACTCATATGTTTTCCAAAATTCCATGTTTTATTCCTATGATATACTTTCATGGATTTTGTCCTTTATTTCATTATGATTCATGAACTACCAATCTTTATGCCATGATTCCTATTTATGATATTTGATATGTAGGTTATGATATTCTATTTTTATGATCAAATTTGCATACCCCTATTCTCATGTTTATGCTTACATGTTTCCCTTGTTTACCCCTACCGAGTATCCGAGATCACCCTTTTTTTTTATATTTACTTCCCCCCAAGTTATGAAGATATGTATTATGTTTGATGTGTCTAAGAATGGTTCTAGTCAAGAAGAAGGTAATGGGAGATGATGTAGCTATTTTATGTACCAACATTTATGTTTCCATGTTTCCAAAGGCACTCAACTATTATGGTCTTTGAGTGTTTGTTTGTATAGTGTTTTAAGTATTCCAAAAATGATATGTAATGTATATGCATGTCAAGAGTGGGTCGTTATAATGGGTCCCCATACTATTGATATAGGAAGAGGCTGTACACCCCTATTCAGGGAACATGTCTACTATCTATGGAGGGGTAATCTCCCATATTCAAGATAAAATAGGGTTTAGGTCCTCTAAAAAGCATGGATCCCTTAACTGTGAAGTTTTTTTAGTGAGGAGTGGACCCCTACACACATATATTGGTGAGGTTGTGCATGATTTTGGGAATCAGATATGGACTTATGGAGTTGATAGAAGATTCATTAACCTAGAATGAACTTGATTTAAAGATATCCTTTCTCTCTCATCTAGGTTTCTTTTATGAGAATATATATATGTCTTTTGGGTTTTCATTTCCCCTATTATTATGGGTTTAGTTGAATTTTATTATATCCTTATATTTCTCCCTTTGGGTTTTTGGGGCATCCTACTGGGTATTTTATACTCACCCCTGCATGGGCTTTGACTACATGTGTGTTTTATTCTTAAGATGAATGGAAGATCAATAGAGACAATGGGGGATCTTAGGGATACTCAAGTGCATTGACTGCATACAGTGGATGATCTTGGAGATTTGGAGGTGGTTCACTTAGCTTTATTTATAGTTTTTGTCTGGTTGAGACCTCATTTCTGGTTAGTTGTGTGTTTTACCCCATTTTTATTTGAGATAAATATATTTTCATACTCTATTGTATTTTTTATTGGTTTTATTCTTGAATGGTTTACCCAAGAAGTTATAGTATTTCTTTATTCCTCTGAACTCCTCTATAAAGATGGTTATGTGTATGTGTATAGGTACATTAGAAAAAGGCCTGCCATTTTAGTTATGAATTCTTGGTGCTTTTATCCAACTCCTAGCCTATGGAGGTGTTCTTGGGGTTGTGGCGGCTTAGCCTTTTGTATGCCATGTAGGCCCAACTGGGTTGGGTCATTATAAAGTGGTATCATATCAGTTCATTCCTTAGGATGATGTTCATTTTTTTCCACTTATTAGGTTTGGTTGGGATTTATATCAATGGTTTCAAAGTGTATAGAGTTCATCTTTCAGACTAAGGAATCCAATGTTAGTGCAAAGACCAACATATCCATACACAAGGACTCTGACTACCTAATTTTCATCTTGACATAATGAGACATCGGTTGAAGGGAACTTGGTAAATTAATTATATAGGATTTAGTCCCTTGAATTATTATTGAGTCATCTCCCTATATATATATTCTCATATAACTGTGGTATATCTTGATAATTTTTTGGATTCCTCCACAAAGACAACCATCCAGGTTACTGATTTAGGATCATGATGATGATCTGATGAATGGTGATTCCTTAGTTTAGGGGCTATTTGATGATTTATTTTCTCTAGACGAGAAGGTAGAAGTACCCCTACCTATCAAGTAGAAGATTTTATCGGTAGGGAATACCAAGGATTCATATAGGCTTATCACACTCCACAAGTTCCAGTGCCTAAGGATACTAAGGTTATGTGGCGAGCCAGATCCCCAAGAAGCAAAGGATCAGGTTAAGTCAATGATCTGAGTCTTCATGATCATTCAAACCCTAAAAAATCATATGGTTGCACTGAAAACCAATATTTTCCATGAAGAAGCTGCTCACTAGTGGAGTTTGGTTACACATACACATGATGAGTAAACAATCTCATGGTTCGACTTCCAATAGCTATTTTGTGAGAAGTATCACACCTCGTTATTATTATCAGTTTAAATTTAGGTGCTATTGGATCTGCAGTAGGGTAGTATGATATTTTCTGAGTATTATGTTAGGTACACAGACCTTATGTGGTACTCCCTCAACTTGGTGTGGGATGATTACTTTTGGGCACAAATATTTTGAGAAGGGTCACCACAGATACATCCATGAACGTGTGGTCCCCTTGGGTATATCCACATATGGTAGGTTTTTAGAGTGTATGATGGTGATAGTGAGATTACTATATGAGGGATTCTATATAGTTGGAGTTGGAAGTGGTCATCACAGGGATGATTCATCTATAGCAGCTGGAAGGAGAAATATGATGAGTTATTCTCATAGGAGGCATACCCATGCTTAGATTTGGAATTGTGGTCATGAAGCATTGGGTTTTCATAGAGGACTGGGTCATACTAGTGAGGGGATATTCTATTCATGTGATGAGAATTATCACTTGGAATATGACTACCTATCCTGATGTGATGAGGAGGGAAGATACTAAGGTGATGGACCACCGTGATAGAGGTAGCGTCGTGATCAGTGATTTCCTAGGCGAGGCCTGAAAATCCCCTAATGAGGTGGTGCTGAAAGAAGAGTGGGAGAGTATTCAGAGGGAGGAGTAGTTGGTGTTGGTTGATGCTATAAGATACTTACACCACCACTTCTAATTGGCCCACTTCAGGCTCAGGGAGATGATATTCAGGGTCGTGGTTCGACGTTAGTAATAGAGGATTATGACCAGGATGCACAAAAGATGTTTAGAGGTATGATCTATGTTTATTATAATCTTGATTCAGTATTAGTAGAAATAGGTGTGATTCATTCCTTTATCTCCTTATACCTGGTGTGATAGTTGGAGCTTCCAGTTGAGACTTTAGCCCAACATCTTTTGCTTGAGGTACCTAGGGGTAATTATTCTTCATTATTTCTTATCTACCGATAGTATGAGCTGGTGCTTAGTTGAGAGAGTTTTACATAGGAACTATTGGTCATCACGATGAAACATTATAAAGTCATCTTGGGTATGGACTTGTTTTCCATAGTCTATGCTTCACAGGTTAGAGAGATTACTTTAGATTGATGTGATGAGATTCTCTTTTATGGGTGAGAGAGATCTCATATTTAAGAGAGTGGATCTTGAGAGTAATAAGTTTCAATACATCATCCATTAGATACAAATTTTACCCCTTATAATAGTGGTCTCTTGAGGCAACTAGATTCCTTCAATTATAGAGGACTATATGGATGTCTTTCCCAAGGAAATTCTGGGACTACCTCCAAGGAAAGATTTAATTTTTTTAATTTAATTACACCCTGGGAACACACTGACATATTCTACGGCATATTAGATTACCCATAATGAGATCTGGGAGTTAAGGGTGTAGTTAGTATCAGGTCCAATGTGTCCCCATGGGAAGTTCTATTTTTGTTTGTGAAAAATGTGGGCAAGATAATATGGATATATGTCGACTATCATCTCTTAAACTAGGTAATGATAAAAAAAGTACCCCTTTACAATGATTTAAGACCTCCTTGATCAATTTTAGGGTGCACGTTGCTTCTTGAAGATCTATCTTTGATCTGACTACCATCAATTGAGTGTTCATGAGGCTGATATTATGAAAATGGAATTCTGATGTCTCTATGGCACTATTATTTACTGGTGATGCATTTTAGTGTGAAGAATTTCGCCACAGTGTTTATGGTTTGATGAACCAGATATTCTAGACATACTTGTACCATTTTTTGGTTGTCTTCATTGATGACATTCTCATATACTCTGAATCAAATGAGGATCATGCAAAGAACATGAGGATGCTCATATAATTACTCTAGGAGCACCAAATTTAGAGTAATCTCTTAAAGTTCCAGTTCTAGATCCGTGAGTTTCACTTTATAAGTAATGTCATTCCTGAGAACTATTTAGCTATCGATCTGGAAAGGATTGATTTAGTTCTTTATTGGGAACCACCTAAGAGAGTTTCAAAGGTGAACACATTCCATAGCCTGGTAGGATACTACATGAGGTTAGTGAATGAATTTTACAGAGTAGTATCCAAGACTACCCTAACATGGTAATGGAATCAATTTATTTATATTGAGCTATATTAGAGGTATTTTGAGCAGTTGATTATGAGGTTAACCAGTGCTCCTATTTTGAGACTAGTAGAGGAGTGTGTGGAGTATGCAGTTTTTTATGATTCCTTTGGATTTAGGTTTGACTATGTGTTGATTAAGAGGTAAGAAGTGATTGCATATGGGTCAAGGTATTTGAGAACCGAAGAGAAGAACTATGGGAATCAAGACCTAGAATTAGTACTGGTAGTCTTCAATTTGAATATGTGGATGCACTATCTTTTGAAAGTGTACATTGTTGTTTACTCAGACCATCAAAGACTCAAGTATATCTTCATATTGAGATACCATAACCAGATACAAAGGAATTGATTGGTATTTCAATAGGACTATGACTTTGAGATAATCTATACTCTAATTAATAAAAATTTAGTGGAATATTCCCTTATTAGGAAGTCACATCCATGCTTGGTGTAAGAGGTGTCTGAGTAGTTAGATTCTTTATAGTTGAACCTGACAAAGGATAGGGATGAAAATTTTCTCCAATTAATTGTGTTTAATCCACCTCTCCTTAATCCTATAATAGAGGATCAATTGGGAGACATAAACTATGAGGTTCTCTATGACCAGATATCCTTATAATATTTACTAGATGAATTATTTAACAAAGGGGAGCACATCAACCTTTTTTGGGGATTGGTGGTGGTTCTGGTCATGTTGATAAAGGAGGCGATGATGGAGTTTCACAATTCCCCTTTTATGTATATCCCAATTTTGGAAATATGTACATGGACCATTAGGGGTAGTTTTTTTGGTCTGACATAAGGTGGGGTGTTTCCGAGTTCATCTCTTAGTGCCTCACATATTAATAGGTGAAGGCCGATCACTGGGTTCTAGTTTATTTGACATAGCCTCTTGATATCTCAGAGTATAATTGGGACAAGATATCCATGGAATTTGTTATGTGGATTTTGTGGAAAACTAGAGACCACGATGCCATATGGGTGCTTCTTAACTAACTGACCAAGTTGGTACACTTCCTTTCCATTAGGGAACATAGTTTGATGAAGATTTTAGTGCATTTTTATGTGTGGTAGATTGTTCAGATTCTTGGGTTACCCTCAATTATTGTCTCTAAACATGATTTTTATTTTACATCATGGTTTTGAAGAGGCCTATAGGTGGAATTTGAGACGCAGTTGAGGATAATCACAACGTTACACCCTAGAAAGATGGGTAAACTGAGCGAACAATCTTGGTGATGGAGGATATGATGAGAGATTTCATGTTATAATTTATATGGAGCTTGGAGGATCACTTTATATTTTTATAGTTTTATTATAATAACAACCATCACTCTATTATCAAAATGAAACCTTTCGAGGCCACGTATGGGAGACCCTGTAGGTCTCCCTTGTGCAGGTCTGAGGATGAAGATACTTCTCCTTTAAGACCAGATATGGTGTACAAGATGACAAATAAGGTTCATGTGATCTAAGAGTATATGAGTATAAATCAGAGATGAAATAAATCTTACTCATATTAATGTTTTAGGACTTTGGATTTTGGGCAGAGAGACCACATTTTCCTAAGAGTTTCCCTATGATGAAGATCATGGAGGTTCGATTAGGGAGGAAAGCTATCCCCAAGATTAATTAGGCCATTCAATATATTTTGGAGAGTTTTTGAGGTTACATACCACCTATACTTACCACCATAGTTGGATTGGGGGGGGGGCATGAAATCTTCCATGTGTTATAGATGAGGAGATACGTGCATGATCCTATGCATGATATTGACTGGGAGAGTTGGACATTGAGGATGAATCCAACATTGCAGAGTACCCAGTGGAGATTGAGGATCACTAAGAGATGATCCTACAAGGATGGACCATCCCCTTATTTCTTGTGTTATGGTCAAATAGAAGCATGTAAGAGAGCTCATGGGAGCGGTAAATCTAGAAGTAGGTTCAATATACACACATTTTTTGTTTACCTTGTACTTTTTGGGGAGAAAATACTTGAAGGAGAGGATAATTTAGTGACCATGTTCCTATCTTGTAAGACTTTGAAATAAATTAAGGAATATCTTTAGATCTAGGAATTGAGATGGTGTGAGATTTTGAATTGAAATTATAAAAATATTAAATATATTAATATCACACAAAAGAAGATTTTTTTAGAATTAATGGGTTAAATCATGAACAAACCCTTAGATTAGAAATCTAAGACCACAATTGAATTTGAAATGTGGCATCTACCCTAAGCATGACCTAAGGTTGGTTGGTATGGGATGTTAGGTTGAGACAATCGTTGGTGGATTCATTTAATTAAAATGATTAATTAATTTTGTTTTAAATGATATAATTAAATTATATATAAATAACCTCTTATGAATATTTTCAAAGGTTTATCCATATAAAACTTTCTAGATCTGAGAGGAGGAGGAGAGTGTTATTCATTAGTGGATTGACATCAGATGATAAACAATGATCAGATTGAGGTGGATCAAGAAGAACAAAATGAAATGGTTCATCTCCATCGTTGGAGAATGCATTCTTAACCAATGATTCACCCATAACTTAGGTAGGACTCTTCAATTGTGTTTTATACCCTTGATTAAAAGATTGAACTAGGATATTTATTTATCTTCTTTTGATATTTATTTTCCTAACATTCTCATGATCCACTTGATGAATTAAATTGTTTTATTCAATTTAGTTCTTTTTATAAAATTCTCTCACCATGAAATTCCCATTCTATAATCGTTGGATGAGAACACTTAGAAAATGATGTTTATAACCCTTTTTTTGTATAAGTTCCCCCATTTTATTTTCATTCTTCACTGTTGGCCTTTGGGTTATAGTTCAACACTGTTTGGGTGGGTTAAAGTGAGATTGAACCCATGGATTCATGATAGTTGTGTGAACAATAACCGAGATGGTAATTTTCATATCGATCAGGATGAATTCCGGTGATGATTCCCATGAATAGAAGATTTGGGATAAAAATAGGTGATAGAATTTACATGAGGCACATGAAAAAGCACCACGGGTTATCAGGATCCATTTTCTAAACACCAGAGGCTAGGATACGATTATTGGAGCAGTTAACCATAAATTTTGGGTGGTTTGACGGTGTGATTAAATGAAGAAATAGTGGATCTAGATAATCTCATGAATATTTATAATTTATATGAAAAGTAAGACTACACATCATGTATTTTGGAAGACCACATGACATTTTCTTTGTATTCCATGACGGTTAGGGTTTCAGCTGAGTTAATGATCACACTTCTTGTGGCCAGGTCCAATGCCATGTGTCCCTCCCTAAGAAACCATTATGTTTTCCATATACACATGGATAGGATAATATGTGGGAGGAAACACCATGTACCATTTGATTACGCAAGCATAGGATGGTACTTGGGTATGGCGAGGCACATGACTAGGTGCACGGGCAGTGCCTGATGAACATGGGAATGACCAGGAGCACACAAACAAGACCCCAGGTGGATAAGAAACGCCATATGGACCCCTTAGATTCTAGGTATAGAGACACGGATTCCCAATCCATGTATAGGGAGAACATAGATAAGTGGTTAAGTGGGGACACATGCTATGTGGAACCCATGCATGGCATTTACCCCCAAAGTGAAAATTCCACCTTGCATATCTTCTTCTTATGGACTTGGATTTTGGCCTGTGAGTAGCCTATCTTGAGCAGTTTTCTACATAGAACCCGATGCTATCCTTCATAGTGGATATCAAGATATGATATTGAATGATATAAGTGTGTTTCTTATTCAGGTGATTCTTGATGATGGGAGTGATCAGGCATGATCATCAGAGAGATTATGGATAAAGACGTTACTCTCCTTTTTAGGGTGTGGGTCCCCTATACATAGAGAAGATACTCCACTATACAAGGAGTGGGTTCTCTATCCATGGGGATGGTACTCCCCTATATCACAAGGGCATGGGTACCCCATACCCTTTATATAGGTAGACATGGAACTCCCCTTTTCAGGGTGTAGGTCCTCTATCAAAGGATATGATACTCCCCTACACTAGGTGTGGGTCCTCTATCCAATGGGAAAACACTCCCATTTCACACCAGGTCATGAGTCTCCCATACTCTTGATATTGGAATATTTGGTACTCCCTTATTTAGGGCATGGGTTCTTTATATACAAAGGTAACATTCACTATCTTTGAGCACCAATGGGGTGAGGGTCCTCCACAGAGTGTGGATCACTCAAATATGGAGCGTTGTAGTAGGGAGAGTTCCCTTCCAAACATATTTTGGTGAGGTTTCCCCTGATGCTGGGAATCGGAGATAGACTTATAGATCCATTGGTAGACTCATCAACATGGGCTAGGCTATGAGATAGAGATCCCCTTTCTCTCTCATTTGGGTTTATTTTATGATCATATATATATATATGTTTATTTGGTTTTCATTTCTCCTCTTTTTATGGGTGAGAGTAAATTTACAGTATTGTTCTATTTCTCCATATGGGTTTTAAGGAATCCTACTGGGTATGTTTATACTCACCCCTACATGGAATTTTCCTACACATGTTATGTCTTATGCAGATGAAAGGTGGATTGATAAAAACGTCGGTGGAGCTTCGGGATACTTGGGTACATTGACTATGTGTTGTGGTCGTGCTTTGATATCAGGATCCAAGCTCTCTTAGCTTTATTTATTTAAATTTGTTGTTAGTTTGAGACCTCATTTCTACTTGGGAATGTATTTTTCCCCATTTTAATTTCAGATACATATACCATCTTACTATATTGTATTTCCTAGTGGTTTTATACATGAATAATTTACCCTAAATGTTATAGTATTTACTTTTATTCCTCTATAATTTTATAAGGATATGGTTGGGTGTGTTCATATAGGTACATTATAAAAAAGACTCCAATTTGAGTTATGCATTATTATTTCTTACCTCCATCCCCTTGCCTATAGAGGTGGGCTTGGGGTTATAGAAGATCAGCCTTCTGCAGTCCAAGTAGGTCCCGGTGGGTCTGGTCATTATACCTTTGCACCAGGGTGTGGGCCCCTATAATCTTTACATAGGTCTAGTGGTACCTCCTCATGATATAGAGGGTGTAGTTCCTCTATCTACTAAGTGTCACCCCCTATCACACCAGGGTATGGGTCCTCTATCTATCGAGTGACACCCCCTTGATGAACCAAGGTGTAGGTCCTCTATCCAATGAGTGAAAACCCCATGATGCACTAGTGTGTGGTTCCTCTATCCATCATTTGGTACCCACTGTGACACTAGGGAGTGCGTACTCCACTAAATATTATGACCCATCAGACTATGGAGCATAGTGATGAGGATTGGGTCCTCCACATAGTTTTCTTATATGGATTTGCGAGTTATTGGGTATCAGAGTTGAACCCTTAGAGCTGAAGGATTACGCATCATTATTTGCTGGGATGTAGAGATAAAGATCTAATTTCTCTCTCTTCTAGGTTTCTTTAGGTTCATATATGTTAAGTTTCATTTATATCGTGATTTGGGTTGAGTTGACTACTGTTGCATCTATCTGTTTCTCCATTTATGGTTTTCAGGGCGTCCAACTGGGTATGTATACACACACCCCTGTATTGGATTTTCCTTCACCTATAATGTCTTATGAATATAAAAAACATATCAATAGTGATTTTAGTGGAGTATAGTTATACCTAGTATAACTAACTGTGTTCGGTGGTTGGTCGTAGAGATTGTGAGCTGGATTCCCTCTTGAGTTTCCCTTTTTCCTAGTTGTTTTTAGTTTGGGACCTTATTTTTGGTTGTTTATGTATTTTATAATTTTTACCTTTTTTACTACACTACTATACTTTAGGATTTCTTAGATGTATTTGAATACATGGTTTACACTCTAGATGTTTAGCCTTTTATTATATCTTTTCACAGTTGCATGGAGCTTATTGGGTGCATGTGTACAAGTACTTAGGTTAAGGTCTCCCATTTTAGTATTATCTACTAAGGTTTTATTACTAGTCTCTAGCCTATTAGTGGTAGGATCAGGGTTGTCACACTCAACTTACTACCAGCCAGGCAGGCCCTGGTGGGTTAATTCTTGACATAGTGGTATTAAAGGTGCCCATCCTCCTCTCAATGTTTAGAGTTGGACCCATAGTGAGGATTGGTTTATAAATATAGGGAAATGATGTTAGGGTGTCTCAAGTATATATATTAAGATAGGGAAACTAGTGTTGGTGCAGAGGTCTATGTATCCATACACCAGAACTCTGACTACCTACTCATCAACTCAGCATATGGATACATTGGTTGTAGGAAATAAAAGATACATTTTTCACATAGGATTAAGTATTTTGACTATAATTCTTGAGTCAACTCCCCATATATTATCATTTAACTATGGTATGTCTTGATAAATTTTAGGATTCCTTCATAAAGAAATCCATCTAGGATGCATATAGATGATTGTGAAAACAATTAGTTGAGTGACGAGTCCTTAGTTTAGGGACCCATTCATGAGGAGTTTCCTCCAGGTGGGAAAATATTAGTGAAACCACTTATTGAGAAGTGTTTTTATCATTTATTGGATCAATTATATGATCTAAGATATTCTAAGTAGTTGATGGATCCCGTAGGTTGGGGTGATTATGTTCATAGGTTTATCGTGATATACTAGTTCTAATGATAGAGATTAATGAAGTTTCACAATGATCCAGAAAATATGGTAATGGAGATTTGGATCAAGGCAATGGTTTGGGTTTTCTAGTGTTTGGGTTGTAAACAGTAAGACTATTTTACTAGCATCCACTATTCTTCATGAAATAGTGGTTAGATCTGGTGGTACTATAGGACAATGCATCAGTTTCGAGTGCGCATTATATGTTTTAGGGATAAATATTTCCTAGGTTTTATGTGATCCAGAACCCCATTGTTAGGTGGAATAGGAATGGATTAAGCCTATTGTATGAGTGTAAAACTTGGTTAGGACCACTCTTGATGGTGTCCCTGGATGCTAAATATCTTAAGGGTTATATAGGGAACAAGATGTACCCTTTAGTTATGTTTGATGTGGATTTAGGAATGAAATAAATTGGGACACATCCCTCACCAAGATGTGTCCTTGAGACATTTTTTAAAACCATGTGGGTGATTCAGTTCTTCCTAAACATAATAATGTCAAGGTGTGTTAGGTGATACTCTATGAATAATATATTTGGGTTTATTTGATGTGATAAGGTGTCAAAGAAATCCTTATTGTGTAGAAAATGTGGACAAAGGGAAGCATAGCATAAGGTAGTAGGGGTTTATGACCCCAAGGCTCTGGGTTTTTTTTGAAGTATGATGTGTTTATTCTCTAGAACTAATTTTATTTTTAGTACACATACACAATCATTTTCCCTGAATCCATCCCTTGTTCAAGAATTAGTGGTTTAGTGGATCCCATTTCCCCAAAATCTTGTTCTTGGAGGCTCCTATAGAGCATGATCAGCAATCACATGGTGTGACCCGCTGCTGAGAGGAGATAGAGCCTCACATGGAATATTTCCATATATATATTTGTGAGGCCCTATTATGTTTTCCTTGGTGTGGACTAATTTCATACTCCCTAGGACCATCTTGACTATTAACAATGGTGATTGTAGTGTACCCGAGATGGTGGTATGTAACTTTCCTTCTTTGGAGAGAAGGAATCCGATATAGAGCAGGATGAGATCATTTGTAGAGGGATACAACATATTCTACCAATTGACTAGTATGACCCATTGGATTAAAGGATTCTATGAGATTTTAGTATCTTACAAGGTTGGAGGAGTATAAAGATATCATTCCTAAGGATGTTCCAAGATTACATCCCATCATTTTTTTCATAGACCTGCACCCAAGGATAGACTGATATCTATACTAGAATATCAAATGAACTCGGGTAGCTATGAGGTATGATGGTGTGGAAGATAAAGGGATTTTTTATATTCAATGTGTTTACCTGGGTATCCATGATTTTTTCTCCCAATAGTTGGATGAGATCACAAGGTTAGGTATGGACAAGCATCACCTGAACTAGGTGACTCAGGGCATGTCATCCAACCCATATAATCTATGAATTATTAAACCTATGAGTTGGGGTGAGGTGGTTATTAGATTTTTAGCATAGGATAGTTTATCACCAGCTCCAGGTATGATAATAGGTTGTACCGAGTGTGGATTTCTAATCCTCTATGGTTTCATTGAGATCTTGGTGATTCCCTTTGGCATGTTGAATGCCCCAACATGTTGTGAGACTTATGAACCGGGTCCTTCAACCCTTCTTGGATTGGTTCCGGGCAGTCTTATTAAATGATATCCTTGTGTACTCAGCATCAGAGGTAGATTATGTGATACACTTTTGGATATTTTAGGATAGTCTTTGAGAGTAACAACTTTATGGGAGGACCTTGAAGAATTTAATCTAGTTCTCGGCAGTCCACTTCTTGGGATATGTTTTCTCAGAAATGGGTTTAATAGTGGAGCCATCAAAGTTTGGCCTTGTGGTTTATTATAAACCACATAGGAGCTGATGAAGTGCTCAGTCAGTGAACCGATGTTGAGACTTCCATAGGAGGGATTCAATTTTGTACTGTTTTTTGATTCATCCAGAGTTGGGTTTAGATGTGTGTTGATGTGGATATAGGAAGAGTTCATTTATGTGTTGAGTTAGTTGAGACCCCATGAGTAGGTTTACATTACTGAATCAGTTTTGGTAATGGAAATATTCACCATGTATATATTGAGGTGTTATCTTATAGGTGAGAATTTCATTGTATGCTCAGATCACCAGAGCCTCAAGTACATATTAAATTATAGATATATATACCTAAGGTAGAGGAATTGGATAGAGTTATTACAAGAATATGACTTTGATAAAATATTTACTCTTGGGAAGGGAAGTGAGGTGATAGATACCCTTAACAGGAAGTGTTGTTCTTGCTTGGTGGTGTTGGCCTCTAATAAGTTGGATTTTGTATAGTTGGACCCAATGAAGAAGATGGGTGAAACTTATATTCATTTGATATTGGTGACTCCAACAATTTTTCAATGTGTATGAGATTATTTAATGGGATACATTTACTATGAGGTCTTATATGACCATTTATCCTCAAGTGATTCACTAGATGAATTCTATGAGGGGGTGGGTGGGTTGGAGAAATCCATTCTTTTACAAGGATAAACAGTGGTTCTGATAATTTTTAATGTGGTGGTGTTGACAGAGTTTTACACTTCCCATTGGATATACATATGGGAGTATTAAATATGTATGGGGACCTTCAACAACAATTTTTGGTGGGATGGCATGAGGAAAAGAATTTATGAGTTTGTTTCTTGGTGCCTCATGTGCCAATAGATAAGGGATGAATTGAAGGTTCCAACAAGATTGACTCAACCACTTGATATCCCAAAATGGAAGTTCAATAGAATATAGATGGTTTTTTCATTAAGGGATTCCATGGTTAGCATGATTCCATGATGTTATTTGAGTGATTATTAACTGACTTAGCAGGTCGATACACTTTCTCACCATATGGGAGTAGAGTTTGGTTGAGAGTTTGGGGAAGTTGTATGTGTGGGAGATCATCCTATTTTAGGGGGTATCTATAATGAATCTATCTGACCGTGATTCTTGGATTACATCACAGTTATGGAGGGGACTACAAGAGGATTTTGGGACCTAGTTTTGGATGAGCACGACGTTTCACCCCTAGACAGATGGAAAGACTGAGCATACTATCCAGATGTTGGAGGTTGTGTTGAGATCCCATGTGATGGAATTCGAATAGATCATGGAGGATCACTTTCCATTGGTATATTTTTCTTACAATAGAAAATATCACTCTGATATCAGCATGAATCCTTTTAAGGCCCTATATGGGAGACCCTGTAGGTCACCATTATACATGACAAATATTGGTAATACATATTTTGTTGGAACAAAGTTGGTGTAGGAAATTATGAATAAAGTATAAGTGATCCATGAGCGTATGAGGACAACCAAAAGTTGATAGAAATTTTATTCATATTGAGTTTATAAGCCTTTGGAGTTCGATCAGGGAGACCATGTTTTCTTGAGGGTCTTCCCCTGATGAGGATTGTGAACGATTAGTTGGAGAAGCAATCTATCACTAAAGTTTATCAGGACATTCAATATACTATAGAAGGTTAGTGAGGTTGAATACCGCTAGGAATTTCCCCCACATTTGGATTGATTGCATGAAATATTTTATGTGTCACAGTTGAGGGCATAAGTTCACAAATGGTATTGACTAGGGAGAGTTGTACATCGAGGATGAAGACACCTTTGCAAAGTACATAGTAGTGGTAGAGGATTGTTAGTAGAGGATCTTTCGTGGGTAGACCATCCCTCTAGTTCATTTTATTTGGTGGATAAGAGTGTGTAGTAGAGTTCCTAGGATCGTAAGATATCGATTTAGGCTCAGTACTACACCTTTTTATATAGATCATTATTTTTAAAGAGAAAAACCTTGAAGTATGGGTGAATTTAATGACTATTTTTTCAATGTAAGAGTTTGAAATATTTCAAGGAATATTTTTAGTGCTTGGTGTTGAGTAAGAGTGAGATTCTAGGGTCCAGATAGGTTCAGTATTGATACATTAAAAATATTAAATATATTATATCACAAACATGAATATTTTAGAAACAAACGATTTTAATATTTTTTGGGACCTCATATGAGAAATATGAGTCCATTGTTTTTTCTATAATATGGGGTTTACCCTAGGAGCGACATAAAGTTGGTTGGTGATGGGCGTTTGGTTGAGGGTATATTAGTGGGTATGTTAAGTGAATTAATTTAATTTAATTTAATTTATTTATTTAATAACCCTTAACCTAATTATCCCATTTAAATACATAATTATAATGTTTTTTAATGGTTAGACATAAAACCGTTAGATAATTAGAGAGGTGGAGAGAGGGTTCTTCATCAGTTAAGTGAGATCAAAGAACAATGATTAACATGTTGAGGTAAACAATGATATGGATAGAGAATAGAGAATATCTTCTTATCAATTTTCATTAAATGCATTCTTAACCAAATACCAATCCAATATTGAGGTAGGGATTATTATTTGTGATTTACTCACTTTTATTAACAATGATGAATTGATTTAATTATCTGTTTTTTTGTCAGTGATTTATATTCTTTGCATGATCCTGAATATGAATTGTGTTGTTAAACTTAATTTATATTTCTTATTCCATGATTCCACCCATGGTTCCACACTTTATGATTTTTGTCCAGATCACATCATCAAACAATGCTTATCATATTTTTTTCTGATGCTTTTCCCTGACCCTTCTTCATATTCTTCATCGTTGGGCCATGAGGTTGGGGATTCGATGTTTCCAGGTCAGATTCAAGATAAATCAAACCCCAATATTAACATTGGATGCATGTATGAAGTAATTATCAGTGTTTAAATGAATTATATTTATGGATTTGTGGATTTTGGGTGATGGATATAGGTTTCGATCCCCTAAACATCAGTAGAAACATGAAGGATTACCGTGCGAGGGATTATATTTCCAATTTCCAGCCACTAAAGGCCATGAATTGATGATTGGTGATGTTTCCATCAATTTATACTGATTCAAATAATCAAAAAAAAAATAAAAAAATAGTAAGGATTTGGAAACTGTGTGGAGGAATAATTCACCACCTACAAAAAAATGACTATATGCCATGTAGTCAGGATAAACACACACTGTATTATTTAGTTTCCATAACATCTAGGTTTTTGGAAAAGTTAAGGATCACATTCCATGTGTATAGGACCACATGCTTTGTGACCCTACCTAGGTGGCTAAGCCATGTGGCTACTGAATATGCCCTGGGACCCTGAGTGGTCATACTCACCCTGTCACCTTAATGACATGCCTTATGTCTGTACATGACATACCAATCCATATTCTAGGTGTACATGACTAGGACCCCATGCATATATACACATCGTTTTATGGTATGGACATGAAATTTGGAATGAATTTTTTTCCCAAGATGTGCCTAGGGGAGAAAATTCCTAGGCAACAAGGTGAGGTCACACAGTGAGTGGCACCACATACACACTATGTACTTCTCCCAGGAACATCTACCTTTCATATATCCTACTTCATGACTCAGATTTTGGAAAGTGATTAGACTATATTGACTAGTTTTCCATGTAGTATTTGATGGTGGCCATTTTTTTGGGTGTATGAGGTATGATAAGATTTGTTATGATAATGACACTACCTTAGGCAATTATTGATTGATGAAAGTGATCGATAAAGATCAATAGAGAGATTCAAGGGCTGGTAACCCCTGTTACAATAGGGAGTCGATCCACCATACTCTTTAAATAGTTCTAGTGGTACCCCCTCATGAAATAGAGGGTACAATTCCTCTATATACCGAGTGGAATCCCCTAATCACACTAGGGTAAATATTCTATATTCACCGAGTGGACCCCTCATATGCACTAGGGTATAAGTCCTCTATCCACTAAGTGTCACCCTCCTTACGAAGTAAGGCGTGAGTCCTATATCCATCGAGTGGTACCCCAACTATCACACTAGGGAATGGGTCTTCCAATAGATATTCTTTGACTTCGGGCTGCGGAGCATAGTGTTGAGGTGAAAGTCCTCCATACAATTTTCTTGTACAGATTCATGAGATGCTGGGCATTAAAGTAGGACCCTGGGAGATGTAGGATAACTCATTATTCGTAGTAGGACCATGGATATAGATATTTCATTACTCTATCATTTAGGTTTATTTATGATCATATATATTGGGTTTCATTAACTTTTTCTTTGGGTTGAGTTGAATACTTTTTCGTCTCTCTATTTCTCCCTTTATGGTTTTCAGGGTGTCCTACTGGGTATGTATATACTAACCCCTACATAATATTTTCCCAAATTTTTCTTGTATTATATAGAAAACAAGATGATTTAAGATGATTCTAGAGGATCATAGTTGTACCTAGTGGATCTAACCATGTTCGGTGGTTGGATGTGGACATTGTGAGATGGGTACTCTTCACACTTTCTAATTTTTCCAGTTGTTTTTTGGTTGGGACCACATTTATGGTTGGGAATGTATTTTTTCTTTTTTTCTTTTTACTTTTTTATTATGATGTTTTACTTTGATGCTTTCCTAGAGGTTTTTGTATGAATGGTTTACACTCTATATGATTATTCTTTTATTATATCTCTATATAGTTTCATGGAGCTTGTTGGATGGTGTGTGAAGGTACTTAGGCTAAGGCCTCTCATTTCAACATTTCTTACTTAGATATTATTGCTATCCCCTTTCCTATTGAAGGCAGGATTTGGGTTTCCACACTCAGATTACCACTAGCCAGGGGGGCCACCATGTGTAAGGTTATGATAAGAATATTCTACATTATTCTCCACTAATTTTTTGAAGTCATATCTAGATCTATTTAACTCATGATGCACTATGTCACATATGGAATGTGTCCCCAAAAACTATTTTTTTTCTACCCTTCCAATTTCTCCATAATTTATAATATTTTTTTATTCTACTTATTTAATCCTGTACATCATGATCTCATTAATGTATTTCACTTTCTTCTTAATATACTCTTCCATCTTAGTAGCCTCATTATTTTTCTCCTTAATCACCTTCTTATTTTCTTTATTGTGTTGTGAAATCTATTCAAGACAATATTACAATTTTCTTTTTAGTTCTCACTTATGTTTTTTCTTATATTCTTTATTATAATTACTTATTGAGGAATCATATCCTTCCTTTATACAAGAAAATAAACCAACTTCATCACCCAAAGAAATAATTGATGATGGATATTGTTTTTTCTTAATTATTAAATTCCTCTCATTGTTACTGATGTGATTATTAATATTATTATCGTATTTATGTTTATGAGGCCCCTTATCATCCTCATTAGATTCAAATTATTCTTCCCTATTATTTAGAAAATAATAGGAAAACTATACAAGGATATCATAATTTCATCAATTTGTGGATTTTTTCCCTCTCCATTTCCCTTTTCTAAGATTTTATGATAGAAGAGAAACAATCTTATTGAAGATATATTCACCTTACTCATATTCATAATCACTAGATTTAAATACTTATTATTATTTAAATTTTCCTTTTCTAATTACTTCAAAGTCCATATTAAAATTTATTTATTCTTGGAAATTGGATTTCTCCTCAACTAATTTGTTATGAGCATGTTATGTAATTCATTAAGAGACAAATACTCTCTTTCTTCCAGGCTAATTGATAGGAGATATGGTAGTATCCAATTCCTGCAACTATGATAATTCTACCATCAAATGTGGTAATACCTAAACTACTAACTAAATTATTATTCTTCATTTCTCATAATTCTTTATGGATATTTATAGGGAACCTTATCTAATACTAATTAAAGAACCTAGGCTAGATGAATCACTGATAGGGGGATGGGGTGAATTAGTGATTTATGTTTATTTTTAGGTGATATTACCTTTTATTCCAACCACATTAAGATATTTAAGTTCTTGATCCAATAACATTTATCTCATATCCTCAACTCAAGTGCAGTAGTAGTAAAATAGAAAGCAACATATAGTGCTTATGAGGTTTTATATAAAAGTATACTCCTTAACATGTTGGTTAGAAACCTAAACATGTATTTGACACTATATATACAAGTGGTTACAACTAGTTATACACCCTAATTACACTTCTATAGCAATTTATTAGACACCCAATTGAAATTCTATAGTGATTGGTTAGAAACCTAAATCACAAGCCTCCAGTAGCTAGTTGGAAACCCCAAATCCAAGATCCTTCTTCAATGTTGATCTAAATATGGAAATATCCTATTATTTAGATGGTCTTACTCCACAGAAAATCTAGTTCTCCTTTACTTTTGTATAATTCTTCAAGTTCTTCAATAGTTGTTTGGAAAAATATAGTTGGCCTAAAAAATCCTTAAAAATCTTGAATGATCTAAATTATCTTCTTTAAATAGTCATGCACATGTGATCTCCATATTGTATAATATCTTAACATTGAATCAGTATTTATTTGAAACAAATATGTATGAGGATTCTTAAAATTCTGTCACCCAAAAAATCCAATATCTCTCACAATTTTCTATAAATTTTTTATTTCACTTTCATTCTTATATATACACTCAAAAAAATACTGTATATAATTACATTTAAGTTCACAATTATTTACATTATAATTTTCCCATTATCTCACAATTTTAAATCTCATTTAAATATACCCGAAGATTATATCATTCATTTGAATTACCCAAATATCATGGTAATTCTTATTCCATTATTTTTAAATATATGAAGAAATTTGTTAAATTCATCCTCCTTTCATATGGATTCTATTTTTTTTCTCTCAAGAATTTAAAATACCGATAACCTCATGTTATTATAATTGAATAAATCAAGACACATAATCCTCACACATCATTTCATATCACATCATGGGTTCTTTAAGATTTATTGTGAAATCATTCATTTTCATATACAACATTCTCTATTTTCAAGAAACTCACTTTCAATTACTGAATGATTAAAGACAACTGATTTCTTCACACCAAAAATAAATATTCCCAAAGGATTGAGATACCTTTATTTCAGATCATAACATGACATAGTATCATTCATGCATGGAATATCACTCATAGTTTTTTATGAAAAAAATAATAGCTCTGGAAAAATCATTGATCACACCAATGCATTAAATCTTAGTTTATCATTGGAGAAACCCTCTGTTTGATCTTTTTAAATTCATCTATAGACTTTTTCATATGCATGAATATCTTACATACCTCAGTCCATGATTCTCAACTTGGTTGTGATCTCATCTTGATATAATTCATGGAGGGTGTAACTATGATCATGGGACTAAATATCATATCGATCATTGAAGGTGAAATATTGATAATAGGCAGGATAACCATAAAGAGATGAAATCTCAAATGAGGGATGAAGATGATGATGCTCATAAGACCAGATAACATAGATTGATCAGATTGAATGAACACTGTTATATGTGTATGTTTTTATATAGGGGAATTGTGATCCTCATATGCCATATCTCACATATCTTGTGAGATTTTTCAAGTATCAGTAAATAAAAATATTTTCTTTAATGACCTCTTAAGCTGGAACTGGGGTCTAAACTTAGACATAAAAAAACACACCCCACATGGTTCATGCTAAACCATTGTGTGCTCCACTAAGTCACCCACCTATTTACCCTAACTGCATGTTATGCACTCCCTCATGCACTCCATGTGGGAACTATACATGCCCACATACTTACTTTCCACCCGAGGTTAACCAGGTTGACATTCCACCTATGTGGTTGACCCCTTGTCCCAACATGTGTGGTTGAGGTGGATCCTAGGTTATCCAAAGAATGACCTATTTTTTGATAAAGGCCCAGAAAAATAATTATAATAATTCTAAGTATAAAATATAATACAGGTCCATTATCAAATATAATTCTCAATATCAAATTCTTCTTCCTTTAAATATTCATAATCTCTCCAATTATTCATCAATTTATCATGAAAAATATATTTTTCATGACCTTCAAAATCCTTCAAACTTCTTTGCTTTTTTTTTCTTATTTTAAAATCCCGAAAAAATACCCCATGAAATAATTGGTATTTGCATGGGCTTCTTATTAAAATATTTCATGGACACTGAGCATAAAAAAATATTTATGAAAATAAATATTTACATGGTATTCATTTTTTTAAATGTTGTAGATAATGTGTACTCTCCAAGTGTAATTATAACATGCCATTTGACTTTAAGAAAAGTTGGACAATACTCAAAATTGAAGGAGGATTTTTCAAGCATGACATCTAATGAAATTTTGGGAATCCATAACAATACTATAAAAATACCCACCTCATCACCTAATATCCACTCACCAAACACATATTGAATCATTAAAAATAAATGAAATAATTACTTGGAATAAACAGGGGGACTTTATGAGTGTTTTTTTATACCACTAATAAAGGGGGTCTATATCAGTGTTTTTTTTCTAGTACTAATAAGAGAGACCAACTTTTAATGGATTGTATAACATTAGTGCTTTTTTAGAATAGATAAAATCTATTACTAGTGTTGATAAAATCCCAATATTTAGTAGTGAGAAAAATGTTCACTTATGATTAGATAAACTTAATGAAAAAACTACACTATAAGAAAACATAGTATTATCGGTGGTTTAAACCATCACTAAATGAAATAACATTAGTTTAAAAAACAACTATGCATATTAATTCTATAAATTGATTTGCGATATGTTCATTTTACCTCACTCTAGTTTATATAATTGTTAATTTTCTCTATTATCAATTATTTTTTAATATTTAGTGACATATTTATTCAGTCATGTTTTGGTTTTAATTTAATAAAATTTAAAAATATAGTATTGGTTTTTCTAAATTTCTGCAAAATTTTAAAATTAAAATAAAATACTATATTAGAATATAGTATGATAAAAACATAATTTATTTTTAAATTATTCATTTAAGAAATAAAATGAACATTAGTTTACAAAATAAAAATAAAAATAAAATACATGTACATTAAATAACTTCATCAAAAATTCACTTATCATCATTTATAAATAAAAAAGTGTTTATTGTAGGTTTTGGGCACAACAGAAGCACCTTTGGTGGACATAATATTAAAATTTATTTTAAAATAATGTTTATTGAAACCCTGACTGTAACGACCCGAAATTTTTGAATAAATCTTATTTTCTAATTTTATGTGTTATTTTATTTTATTTTTATACTCAACAAAAATGTTTCATTTGATAACATGAGTATAATTAAAATGAGACTGTTGGGTTTTGACTATTATTTGACCATTGGTCAATATGACCGCTGGAAACTAAATGTTTTGATTACTATCTCTAAATACAAGCAATCTTGGTTAATTAATATAGAAAGAAGATTCGATGGCCTCACCCAGTAGTCTTGGACCGATCGAAGCCCATCTAACAGAACTTGGGAAGGAGGTAGCACCACTGGGCTTTGCTCTGGACCAAACCCAACCTGAACTTCATCATGTGAAGCTAGAACGGGATCGCCTTCATGAGAAGTTCAAACTAATAGAAATTACAACTCGTGCGATGTTGGCCGAGCCTCCCTTAGATTCTCTCACCTTAGCACACCTTACACTTAGGTCCTATGCTGGTGTGATAATGGGCTATGTAAGGAGACCATGATTGCCTTGTGTAATCCTTTGTTTTAAATAAAAATTTGGATTTCTTCTTATGATGAAGTTTATGAATTTTCAAATGTCCATATAAATATAGTATGCATATTTTTGATAAATTTTAGAGAAAGGATATTTTAAAAATGTTTATGTAAACCTTAAATAAATAAAAATGTGTAATGATTTTCAAAAATGGTCTTCTACAATTATGTTCACTACGAAATTTCGAGTCTAATAAGATCAACTTGATTTTTGATGAATAGTAAATTATGAATAGTGATTTTACGCTTAGGATTAGTAATGTGACCAAATGGATTAGTAATCTCACTTAAAGAAAGTATTAATATAATCTAGGCACCTTGATTAAGTAATGTGATTCAATAAAATGGTTAAATAACGGTTTCATAAATTATTATTCAAGTATTATTTTTTCAGGTGAATAGTGTTTTTTAATTAAAAATTTAATTAAAAATATTTAGAAAATTATTTTTATAAAACGGATTTCATTTTTGAACTCAGAGCACCGATATTATGCTATGGTAATTTTTGGGGTTTTTTCTGAAAAAATGAATTTTCAGTGAATAGTGTTTTTATTTAAAAATTAAATTAAAAATATTTAGAAAATTATTTTTATAAAATGGATTTCATATTTGTAATCAGAGCGTTGATATTTGGTTAAGGTGAAATTTTGGGATTATTCCGAGAAAGTTGAATTTTCAATGAATAGTGAAAATACAGTTTTTAAGTTACGGGTGTCTAATGACATCATTAAATGATGTATTAAGTATATATTCAATATGGTAGAATTTCGAATAGTAAGATAAGGTATGAGGTGTCCCAAGTGGCCAATACCATGGGCAAATACCATGGGCAAGCCCATGGTTTTGCCAAAACCACTAATGAGGTGTCCCTTGGCCATTAATGCCTTGTCCCCTCACTTTCCCTATAAATACCCACCCATTCCTCCTTTGGTTTTCACTCCCAACTCTCCCCCAACGAAGTTCTGGTCTCCTTACCTCCCAAGGAGTCCTCCCAAGGTTCCCCCAAGCCCTCAAGGTCCAAAACATTGAGTTTCAAGAGTCACGTTTTAAGGTAAGGGATCCGACCTCTCTCTTTCATTTCAAGTAATCTCTCTTATGTCATTCCTTTTATGCTACATGTTCTTATGTTGGAGGATGTTATTTTATACTCCTCTTACTGCCCTTTTTATGTTCATATAATTAGAGATCCCCTCTTACTCTCATTATTTCGTTTTATGAAGTTTTAAGTGGCGCCGTTAGGCTGCCGAAATTTTTGTAACGGACTCTTTCTCCCTTCTCATTTTTCAAGATCTATTTTCATGTAAAGCCTTTCAAGTTCCTTTTTATTATGTTGGGGTATGATCTCTAAATTTATCATACTGATCTTTTATGATCATATGATGAGAGACCCCATTTTATCTCTTCAATTCAGTATTTTGAAGTTTTAAGTGGCGCCGTTAGGCTGCCGAATTTTTAAGTGGTTCTTCACCCTTCTCGTTTTGAAGTTCTACTTTCATGTCAATTATTTCAAGTTACTTTTTTGTTATGTTGGGGTATGATCTATATATCTATCATACTGGACTCTTATGTTCATATGATGAGATACCCCATTTGATCTCTTCAATTCAGTATTTTTAAGTTTTAAGTGGCGCCATTAGGCTGCCGAATTTTTAGGGGATTCTTTCACCCTTCTCATTCTTTTCAAAGTTCTACTTTCATGTCAAGTATTTCAAGTTCCTTTTTAATTATGTTGGGGCATTATCTCTATATATATCATACTGAACTCTTATTTTCACATGATGAGAGACCCTATTTTATCTTTTCAAATCATTGTGTTTGAAGTTTAAGTAACGTCGTTAGGATGCCGAACTTTCATAAGAGAAATCTAATTTTTGTCTTTCTTCCATGTTTTTCATTTCAAATGGTATGTCCTTGAAATTTCATTACCATGATCATGTATCCTTCTTATTCTATCCATCTACAGTTTTATGGGTCATTTATGATTGTTTGACCCATTTTCCCTCTCTTTTTAATGTCTTCTAAAACCTCGTAACATAGCCGTTATGCTGCAGAATTTCCATCTCAAAATGTCTCTCTCTTTTTCTAAAGTTCTTTTATATTATTAAGTGAATACTCAAAGCTCTTTAATCTAAAGGGGTATTCAAATATATAACAAAATGTTCTATTTTAAATTATGGTATTTACATACATGATACCCACCTTCCTTTTCTGTGGGTTTTAAAGTGATGTAAAGATCATGTCTTTAAAGCAGTTTTTAAAACGTTATGATTACGAAATCAAACCCATTTATTTTGTGCTACATGGGTTATTTATGAAATGTTTGATGATGATATATGTGGCTCACATGATAATAAAGGAAAATTTAAGGGTGCTCCCTGATAGCGCTCCAATGCATTGGGTAAAGACTTAATCTCTAGAGATGACCATTTTTAACGACGCCTTGGTGAATAACCTTAGTAATTTTTAATGACACCTTGGGGATGGACCTTGGTGAAACGAAACGATTGTCATTATTAAATGTTACAGCCACATCTTCAAGTTAAGAAAAATTTTATTTTTATTATGAAATGCCTCATGATTTCTTTCTCATGCCTTAAAGTTCTTTTCATGTCCTTATTGAAGTATCTCAAGTTCACATGTAAAATGTTCATCTTGTTTCCCTTACTGGGCCTTTTGCTCACCCTTTCTTTTGATGTATGTCCCCAGGTTATGAGTTGCAGTAATGAACCTAGGATGACCATAAGGAGAAGCCTTTCATGTGTTTAAGAGGAATGTTTTATGTTGTTTTCATGTATTATGTTCCTAGTTTCCAAGACACTAAACCTTAAAGATCCTCAGTTTTGTGTAATGTAATGAAAGTTTATGTTATAAAAAGGCGGGATGCTATACTAACAGAGGATATTTCATGTTAAATTTATTATCAAATTATTTAATTTTAGAAGAAATAATTATCTTGTCATAGGATCATTTGTTCAATTATTATGTTGAACTTATGAAAACCCTTTCAGATTACCTTCGTTGCACTATAAGGATTCAATTGTAGAATACCTCTAGCAGTGATCCATATGAGTTAATTTGATATCTGAGAAATGGAAATTTATTTCTAGGTGCTAGCATAGTGAATTAATTATCTTATGTTGTTAAAATTGATTGCTATAAGATCCTTCAGGGTTGAATGTGTTCATCTTGATCTTGAGAGGAAGAAAGGATGAAAATTTGAGAGGGAGAAGTCCATTGTGCACCAAGATTCTCAATTCTCAATTTTTAAATTATTTACTAAATATACACAACCAAATATTTATAATGCTAGGGTTTGGGTTAAAATAATTATTTAATTTCATGTAAAGACTTATATAATATTTTAAATATTTAGTAAACTTCAGGCCACATAATAATAATTATAATATTATTATTTTATGGCACACACCAGACTACGCAATGATAAATAAAATTTACTGTCTTGTAAATAAATATTCATAAAAAGACATAGTTTTTGTTAGATTATCCTTCTCATAATTTATTTAATACTTGAATAAATATTTGATTTAAATATTTCATTAATCAATAAATATTTGTGATCAAAAAAATGTAAATAAAATTATTCCACATTCTTTCCGAATGGTCCGAAGGCCTTCTTTTTTATTTTATTATGGATAATCCCCCTTTTTTTAAGGGTTGAAGGAGAACCCGTACATGACTCGTAGGCCCAAGGCACAAGGCCCAACATACCCTCAATTCATGACCCGAAGGCCCAGAGGCATACCATGCCCAATACATGACCCGTAGGCCCAGCCCACTTGAACTGCCCCTCCCCAGATTTCTACGTCATTGATCACCTAGCTCCCTACCTTGAATTTCTGATTGGCTAGAATTTCCCCGTAGAAAGCTACACGGTGCCTGGTCCCGATGGCGGCTGCCATACCCTCTCATTTTTCCAATCTGTTTAGCTCTGCATCTGGTGGCTGCTACTCCTCTTGCTCTGATCCTCTTCTGACTGCCATACCCTCACAATGATGAAAACCACATATAAAAGACCATTATATAATATAATCCCTCTATCACAATATATCATCAGGCAGGTTACACATCAATGTCACTAACCTATACACATGATATATATTTATTTTACTATCTAAAATAAATATGTTGTTACACCATGAACATGGAATTTAATACGATAGTTCTATTCCCATCAAAGGAATGAGATATCTACTTCCATAAAGATTGAAGGAAAAAAATCCTTCCTTGAATTATACCTTATGGACATGTCAATTGTGACACTCCCAACATACCCTACGTTAATACAAACTTATGGAATCATAGTTTTATTTTAATTTTTTTTTTCAGGATTCATAAAATACATTAATGATAATTTTAAAGTCTAAGTACCATTACATATGCTCATAGATAAGAATATTCGATGACAAAAAAACATGAAAAATTATTAATGGCGAGTATGTTCTCATAATATCCCATCTTGGACATTACCAAGTGGGAGCTTCATGAGAAGAATCTTCATTAACTTATAAAAACTCACATGATAGTCACATTCTATGTTTCCTATTATAGAATTTTATCTAACCACATAACTATATTTTGGAATATCATCATAGCATCTCAATATTCTCATCATAGTGGGGAGCTTCTATGACCTTGTTACTATGACACATTAAATTCATATAGAAAAATGTAAAAAATGTAATAATATAATTTATTAATATTCAAATCTTTGAATATACATGTAATCAGAGTATAAATAGTTGGTTCTTGGAAACCAACTCCAAAAAAAAATATTACTTGGAATTGAGACAACTGCCCATGAATTTTATTATTCTAAACCTCACATGATAATCATGTTTATGTTGAGTTAAGGCTTTAGTCAAGGAGTCCACTATGTTGTCTTTCATAGAAATACTTCTCACTGAAAACTCACATTTTTTCAAAAAATACCTCAAGAGATAATACTTCCAAGTATGTTCATCATCTAATGAGGTGACGTTGACTCTTTTGAAAGATCCACCACTATAGTATGATCAAAATATAGTGTGATAGGATCTTTAATTCTAGGTAACACATAAAAATATTTTATGAAGTTATGCATCCATACTGCTTATTTAACTACCTCATAATTCTGAGTATACTTGGAATCTATTGTAGAATCTATGACCAAAACCTAATTTAAGCTCTTCTAACTCACAACACATCCATTTAAATCAAAGATGTATCCCATTTTTTATTTCATATCATCTTTATTTTTTAGGAAACTAGCTTATGTATATCCTTTGATAACTATTTTCCTTTATCCTTTATAGATCATGAACATATACTTAGTAATTCATAGGTACTTAAGCATAGTCTTGACTTCCATCCAATGGTGGTCACCTGGGTTTTCTTGATATCTTTCTACCACACTTAATTCATAAGTGACATCTAGCATAGTACAAAAATAACATACATGACTTACCCAATCACCGATTCATATGGAATCCTTTCCATTATTTTTCATTCCTCATGTTTCCGAGGACACATTTTATTAGTAATATGATTCCATGTGATACTGGAAACAATTCAATATTGAATTTTTCCACACTAAATCTTCTCATCATATTGTCAATATATGTACAATGACTTTGGATTAGTACCCTATTGGATCTATCACAATGGATATTGATTCCAAGAATATATGTTTCCTCACCTAATTCATTCATGGAGAATCATTTATTCAACCAAGCCTTAATATACTATAAGACTTGTATTTTGTTTTCAATAAATAATATGCCACAATATACACTATTAAGAAAATGGAAGCACTCTCACTAAACCATCTACAGACACAAGGCTCACATTAATTCTTTATGAAACCATATTCCATTATGGATTCATAAAATCAAATGTTTTATGACCTAGATGCTTTCTTTAATTCGTACATGTTTTGTTTACAATTTTCATATCTTATTGGAATCTTTTGGAGTCACAAACACTTCAGATTGTGTCATATATACATCTTCCTGAAGGTTTATTTTAAAGAAGGTTGTTTGGATATCAATTTTACAAATCATATATCCATGTAAGGTTGAAATGGAAATTAGAACTATGATAGATTTTAGCATTGCAATGGGTGAAAAGGTTTCATTGTATTCAATTCTGTGACACTGTTTGAACCCGTTTGAAACTATTAATGACTTATAGGTACTAAATTTTACTTCCATGTTCAGTTTCTTCTTAAGTACCCATTTACAATCAATGGGTTTTATATCCATTTGAGGACCTACAAAAATCTACACTTGGTTTTGTAATATAGAATCTATTTTTGAATTCATGTATACTTCCCACTTAACAATGTATATTCCACTAAATGTTTCCTTATAGGTTATAGGAGAATTATTATTAATTAATAATGATTCACCATCCTCAGTGACTATAAAATGATACTTTTCTATTTCTCTAACCACTCTTCTACTCCTACATAATACTTTTGTATCTATAACAACTTATTCTTCCATTGGGATTTGTGGAATCTATTCTTATGAAAAATATTTTGTATCATGATCCTAGACTTCATTGAAGTATATCTCACCCCAACTATCTATTTTAGAGATAATATCCTTCTTAATAAAGGTGTGAATTCTTTCAACTAAAAACTTTTTATATAAATGATTGTATTGGTATTATCCCATTGTTTCATTGGGATATCTTATAAAGATACACTTTTCTTTTTAGGGTGAAATCTTGTTACATGAAGAGGTTTTAACAAATACGTTGAAACCCCAAACATGTAAGTATGAAAACATGAGTTTCTTTCCATTACATAATTGGTATGTTATACCATCTTCAAATTTATTTAGGACTTTGTTTAGTATGTATTTTATTGTTTATAATGCATATCCCCAAAATGATAATGGAAGAATTGTATTAATCCTCATTGATTTCACCATGTCCAACATGGTGCGATTCCTTATTTCACTAACACCATTCCACTAATATGTATAAGGAGGAGTGAGTTTAGATATAATCACATACTATCTGTCATGACCTGACCCTACCGGTCCTGATCCGCAACTACCTCAAGCCCACCTCCATAGGCTAGAGGCTGGCGACCAGCGCTGAAGGCATAACAATCTCGGGGAGGCCTTTGCCTAAGTACCTATACACACGCACACATAACTTACTCGATGCAGTAGTGCAGAGTAAAAAGAAAACCAAATGACAAACAACTATACTCCAACCACAGTCATGCATCAACCACTAAATAGAGTAAGTAAAGTGCTGGAAGTACTGACAAGTAAACTGAAAAGTAAAAAGGATAAAACACATGCCCAACCACAAAGGTGCCATAACCCGAAAATAGGTAAAGAAAAGAAAATAACTAGATAGACTCCCACCTGAATACTCTAGCATGACCGCGGTACGCTGCTCCAACTGCTATGACCTCGACACTCTTCCGTAGTCACGATCGACCTGTCCGTCATCTGCAAGGGCACACCAGGTGTGGGCAAAGCCCAAGTAGGCGTGAGTATAAAGATACTCAGTAGGATGCCATGAAAACTTGAGGGAGAAACAAAAAAGGAACTAAAAAGGTGAGAAGAAGACTAACAAGGACAATGGAAAAGTTTAGTAAAGAGAGTGCAGCTCAACCCAACAGAAATAAGTAAGCACGGACCCCAAGGATTGGAAATGAAAGTAGGGTGCCATTATATATATATTCTCAACAAGAAACCCAAATGAGTGTGCAAGGGGATCTCTATCTCCAAGCTCAACCTAAGGGAAGTCGCCATCAGTTCCAAGTAAAACCATCCGCACAACCCAACATCTCGTCTCGTCCACCTAGGAAGCCCAAGTCAAAGGGGACCAATCACTGCACTTCGATACTATCCGCTTTGGGCAGTACTGACTCACCCGCACGGTTTTAGGTCGCGTCTCAGGGACGCGTCTCAGTGGGGGAAAGTTCCCCTCTTCCTTGTGGGTCCTTAGGTAACATTAAAACTATCACACCACTGATCCACACAATTAGGGTCCCGCTCTGGTAGTCACGGTGAAAAGTCACCGACTAGCCTCATGAGAAGGGCTAAGTCTGAAATGCCAATGGGTGACCCACTGCCCAGCCCTACTGGAGGGTAAATCATAATATGATATCGGGTGACACACTGCCCAAACCTGCTGGAGGGTAAATCATAATATGATATAGGGTGATCCACTACACAACCCTGCTGGAGGATAAACCCCAATACATCATCAGGCGACCCACTACCCAACCCTGCTGGAGGGTAGGCCTAGAATAAGTCGACTGGTGACCCACTGCCCAGCCCTATTGGAGGGTAAACCTGGAACAAGTCAACAGGTGACCCACTGCCCAGCCCTGCTAGAGGGTAGAACTGGAAGAAGTCGATAGGTGACCCAATTCCCAGCCCTGCTGGAGGGTAAACCTATAACAAGTCAACAGGAGACCCACTGCCCAACCCTGCTGGAGGGTAGACCTGGAAGAAGTCGATAGGTGACCCACTGTCCAGCCCTGCTAGAGGGTAGACCTGGTACAAGACGATGGATGAACCATTTCCCAGACCTGCTGGAGGGTAGACCCTCAAGAGTCGTCGGGTGACCCACTGCCCATCCCTATTGGAGGGTAGACTCGGAATCGATTCGATAGCTCCACACTGCCACTAACATCACCAGGTGTCACTAACAATGCCACCGTGCATTGGTTCGGAGTGCGAAAAAAGGGATCTCCATCCATCACCCTCCCTTGTTTCAATATTTTTCATGATCTCAAATGAGGCTCGACATGCCCAAATGGATTACACCGTTGCATTCCTTGTGAAAAAACACGCTAGATAGGCTACTTACTCGCTCGAAATGGACAACCGGTGTATATGGTACTATTCACCGTAGCCAGCCCATGTGGGGACCACACCCCAACTCCGATACTTGTCGAGTGGACTACACCATCACGATGCTCTCGAAAAAACACGCGGATACGACTACTCAAATGCCTCTAAAGGACGTCTGGTGAAAAAGGCGCAAAAACGTTACACACAACTCAAAAGATGGCCCATAGGTCCCACGTCTCAACTCCGAATTCAACACCCAAAACCAATCTAGAAATCTTTTCCTCGATTCCAGGGTTGCAACACCACTGACGGCGCTCAAATCGGTCATCAGATGTGTCCGCGCCATCCAAAACAAGAATCCCGGCGTAGTACTTAACAAGCGTGTCGGGCCACCAAGATCCCGTCCCAGGAATTAAAAATCCCCAAAACCATCTCGAAACCTTCGTCTGAAGCCGAGTATTACACTGCCATATATGGAACAAAAAACGGACACCCATAGAAAAAGTTACAGGTGTCCGAAGTCAGAGGGGATGAAGCCCCTTGGGCTGGACCGGCTTGGCCGGCCGGTCCACCCGGTCTAGGCTGGCCTAGCTCGTTGCACCGGCCCGCGGTTCAGCCACGTGGGCTGGCCGTAGACTAACAGTCCACTACTCTACTGACTGGACCTTGTGTTCAGTCTTTGTTCCACGTGGAGACCCACTTCCAACGGGTCTCGGTTCCTCCCGCGGGGTCGCGCGCTGCGACCCCGGTCCACCCGGTCGACCACCGCCTCCCGATCGGCCCGCTGCACCCGCCGCTTGAGAGCTGAGCCACCGCTACCTAGAGACCACGCCGCCGCCTCCAGAGCCCACGCTGCCACCACCGGAGCCCATTCTACCGCTGCCGGAGCCCACCACCACCGCTGGAGCCCGCCAGACCACCGCTAAAAATGCCGGAAAACGGGGGAAACGACCAGAAAACTTTCCGGGGCCATCCCGGACACCCCGAAACTCAGATTTTCAATCCGAAGCATGAGATGGAAAGATTAGAATGATACCTACTCGAATATGGGATTTTATTGACGATCATACAAAAATTGGATGAAAATAAACCAATTTGAAGAAGACTGCGGGAATTAAAACGATAAAACACAGTCCTACCTCGATAGGCGTTGCCCGACGCTTCACCAATGATCCACCGGAGTCGTCACCACCTTGACAGAGGTATGGAGTAGAAGAGGGTATTTCCTCCTTTTTCGTTGGTAGATTTTGTGCCAGGGAAGAAGGGGGAGAAGAAGGGTGGGGGGGGGGGGGGGTCAAATTTAAATAAATAATACTTAAACCCCCGCCCGTAGGCCCCGTACTCGAACTCCTAGTGGGGTCGAGGTTAAGCCACCCCTCGGGTAAATGCCATGCCCTGAGTGCAAAGGTGGTCTCAGAATTTTTATCCGAGACTCTATTCAAAAGTTATAAAATTCGACGCCCGAGGCTGCTAAATTACGAAAACCCCCCTGGTGGCGTTTTTCACAGAAGGGCCACACCCGCCAAAGTTACACCCCTCCTAGGGTAAACAGAATGTTCTAGACTCAATGGTGCCCTAGGTTTTCCTGTCCGGGCAACCTTTTAAGATTTATTATGTTTATTTTGTGTGTCCAGCATGGAATCACTTAAAAAAAATTAATTCCGGCCACACCGGGGCTTGGAACCACACTCCGTCTGAACGCCATGTTCTGGAATAACATCAAGAAAATTTCAAAGTCTTACAGGCTCAAAACCGGGGTTCTTAAATCATTCCCCTTCAAGTTTTTCATCCCCGAAAAACAAAACTACAAAAACAACACGGGATACTGAGCTCGTATCTGGCTATCCCGCTCCCAGGTGCTCTCTTGCACCCTCCCGTGCTGCCACAACACACGAACTAGAGGAATGGACCGTCCGCACAGAGTTCGCTCCTGTTGGTCCTCAATCGCCACCGGGTGCTCCACAAAGGTGGATCCATCCTCAATGTCCAGATCTCCCCAGTCGATAACGTGCATGGGGTCCTGCACGTATTTCCTCAGTTGCGACGCGTGGAAAACGTTGTGCACTCTCTCCAGCTGTGGGGGTAGGGAAAGATGGTAGGCGACCTCACCAACCTTGCGCATGATCTCAAAGGTCCCGATGAACCTCAGGGATAGCTTGCCTCCCCGGCCGAACCTCCGTGTACCACGTTGTGGAGAGACTCTAAAAAAGACATGGTATCCTTGCTCAAACTCCAAAGGCCTGCGACGTCAGTCTGCATAGAACTTCTGTCTGCTCTGAGCCATCCCCATCTACTCACGAATGGCGTTCACCTTCTCCATCATCGTCTGCACCGACTCTGGGCCCACCAGGGAGTCCTCCCCAACCTCCATCCAGCACAAGGGTGACCTGTAGGGTCTCCCGTAGAGGGCCTCAAAAGGTGCCATACCAATAGTAGAGTGGTAACTATTGTTATACACAAACTCTACCAAGGGAAGGTGATCCTCCCAACTCTGACCAAAGTCTAACACGCACGCCCTAAGAATATCCTCTAACACCTGGATAGTGCGCTTGGTATGCCAGTAATTCTGGGGGTGAAAAGATATACTCATCCGCAACTGAGTCCCGAATGCATCCTGCAAGCCTCGCCATAATCGTGACGTAAACCGCACGTCACAGTCGGAGATGATCGTCAAGGGTACTCCATAAAGGCGGATGATCTCCAGAACATATAACTACCCCAGACTCTCCACTGAGCTCTGCTCCCGGATAGCAAGGAAGTGCACCGACTTCATGAGTCGGTCCACTATCACCCAAATGGAGTCATGTCCCTTCACTATGCGTGGAAGCCCTATGAAGAAGTCCATAGATATGCTATCCCACTTCCACTCCAAGATATCAAGGGCCTGCAACAACTCTACCAGAACCTGGTGCTCTGCCTTCACCTGCTGACAGGTAAGACACTTAGAAGCGAACTCGGCTATGCTCTGCTTCATGCCAGACCACCAAAACTTCCACTGAAGGTCTCTTTACATCTTCCCCACACCGGGATGTACGACCAAGGGAGAAGTGTGGAACTCCCACATCACCTCCTCCCGTATCACTACTGGTACTACAACTCCCCCTTGGAACATGATCTCATGATTCCCTCCTTCAGAATACCCATCGGGTGCATTGCCCGTGGATATCTGATCACGCAGTACCTCACTGTCGACATCCCCTAGCTGGGACTCTCTCACATGCTCAAGGAGTGAAGGAGTCAACACCATCATCTGTAGAAAATTCATACCCTCCTGCTCCACTAAGGTCAACCGTAGGGAAGCCAAATACTCTGAAGCTTCCCGCACTAAACGGGTCGAGGAATTTCTACTAAGGGCATCTGCTACTACGTTTCCCTTCCCTGGAGTGTAGACTATCTCAAAATCATAGTCCTGTAGAAACTCTAGCCAGTGCCACTGCCTCAGATTCAAATCCCTCTGAGTGAAGATATATTTGAGTATATGGTGGTCTGAGTAGACCACAAAACACTCACCCAGAAGGTAGTGTCTCCATAGCCTAAAGGCAAAGACTACCGCTTCCAGATCCAAATTTTGAGTCACATAATTCTGTTTGTGGGTCCTCAACTACCTCGACCCATATGCAATCACTCCCCACTGCTGCATCAGCACACACCCGAGCCCAGCTCCTGAAGCGTCTCAGTATACCACGAACTCAACACCCTCCTCTGGCAGCCTCAACATTGAAGAACTAGTCAACCTCTGCCTAAACTCCTCAAAGGCCTTCTAGCACTGATTAGTCTAGGTGAACGGTCATCCCTTTTGTATCAATACAGTCAAAGGGATAGCAATCCTGGAGAAGTCCTCCACAAACCTCCTGTATTACCCTTCCAAACCAAGGAGACTCCGCACCTAAGACGCATTCTTGGGTGGCTCCCAATAAATCACTACCTCTATCTTTGCAGGATCCACAGCCAAACCAAGGATACTCCGCACCTAAGACTCATTCTTAGGTGGCTCCCAATAAAGCAATGCCTCTATCTTTGCGGGATCCACATACAAACAATGTTCCATAATGACGTGCCCCAAAAATTGAACCTCGTGAATCTAGAACTGGCACTTTGAGAGCTTCCAGTATAGCTGGTGCGCTCGAAGTTAGTCTAGGGCCATCCTCAAATGCTTCGCATGCTTCTCCTCTGTCACCGAGTAGATGAGTATGTCGTCAATAAATACAACCACAAACTGGTCCAAGTATTTCTGGAAAATTTGATTCATCAAAGCCATGAAGACGGCAGGGGAATTTTTCACTTCAATGGGCATCACTGGAAACTCATAGTGCCCATATTGACAACAAAAGGCCAGTTTTGGGATATCAACCTCATGAACCCACAACTAGTGGTAGCCAGATTGGAGATCGATCTTCGAGAACCACTTCGCACATTGTAACTGGTCAAAGAGGTCATCGATCCTTGGAAAAGGGTACTTGTTCTTTATTGTGGCCTGATTCAGGCAATGATAATATATGCAAAGTCATAGGCTCCCATCTGCCTTCTTTAAAAACAAGACCAGAGCTACCCAGGGGGACAAACTCAGCTGGACGAATCCCTTCCCACAAAGTTCATCCAACTAAAGTTGTATCTCCAGAAGCTCTGTGGGTGTCATCCGATATTCTTTACAAGATATCGGGGCAGTCACCAGCTGCAAGTCAATGCAGAACTCCATCTCTCGCCTCAGAGGTAGTCTCAAAACATCCTTGAAAAAAACATCCATGTAGTCCTCTACAAAAGTAGGGATATAGGTGCTGGTAATGTTTGCTGCTCTGAGAGACATACTCACCAACTGATGAGAAAAAGGCTGTGGCCTCCTGCTCAGAGTACTTGTCTACTCTGCCATGAGGTCTCGCTCACCGAGGATGGTGAACCTCGTCCCATCAGCATGCACACACCTAACTCATCTCTGACGATAGTCAATCTAGGCGTGAACCATGGAAAGCCAATCCATGCCCAAGATGACGTCGTAAGTTTCAATCGTGATGACAATTAGGTCCCACATGAAACTCTCTCCATCGAACAACAGCTCGTACTGTCTGCAGACAAAGGTCACTAACGATGCACTACCCATAGGAACTTCATGGCTAAGCACAGGTGTCAGCGCCTCTACTGGAAGCTCCAACTCCCATACCAAGAGCAGTGATATAAAGGAATGGCTGGAACCTGTGTCTACTAGTACTGAAGCAAGTGTGGAGTAAACACAAAGCATACCTCGGACCATCTCATGCGCTGGAGGGTCTCGAACACCCATGGCATGAAGTTGCCTGTGACCCCTACGGCCAGCTCCCTGAGCCTAGCATGGGCCTCCTGGTGGTGGCGGTGGAGGGATATCGAAACGTTGTCCTCCACCTCCTGGTCCTGACGCTCTACTTGCGCCACCTCCCTAAGGACCGACCAATCCCCGCCTATGTGACCCATGGTCACGGTGTTGCCTCTGCCGCTGCGGTGCGCCCGCTGCCTGCCACGGCTGCTCGGTACGCCTAGTCAGGCAGTCCTGTCCTAGGTGACCCAGTCCGTCATAAGCATAGCACTGACTCTCTCCTGTCTTCCCCGAAACCCTACGGAGCCACTACGGTGTACAACCCTGCCCCTGAGCCTGCTCACGGAAGGGTCTCCTCGGCTGAGGCCCAACTCTCTGTCATCTTCCTGCTGAATACTCCGCTCTAAAGCAGCCAATGCTAGGTTATGCTATCTGGCACCCCTCGGCCAGAAATCTCTCAGTCACAAGCACCCGCTCTAGAACCCAGGCATAAGTGGGGATTCACAAGGGTACCACGCTAGCACATATCTCCCTGCGAAGAATCTACTCGAACTTCCGCGCCTGGAAGTAGCTGTCACAGATCATGTCCTGTGAGTAGCATGTAAGATCAATGAACCAGGCCGAGTACTGGGACACAGAAATCCCCCCTTCTTCAGCTCCAGAAGCTCATGGATCCGAACGAAGCATAAACACGAGGGGGAGTACTCATCCTAGAAAAGCTACTGGAAGCCATCCCATGTGAGGGACGACTCGTCATGGGTCTACGTCACCAAACACCACCATCACCCGGCTGTCACGAGAAAAAGACTAGCAGCTAGGGCCACCATCTAGTCTACTGGGGTCTACACCAGCCTGAAGATTCATGCCACTGACTCAATCTAGTCCTCCACCACCTAGGGATCTGGGTCCCCGCGGAACCTCTACGGCCTCTGACGTTGGAAGTCTCATAGCGCACTCATTCTGTGCGCAACCTCGGCCTGATCTACCAGTACTAAATGTCGCTCCTCAAGTGGAGGGGATACAGATGAAGCACTGGGCGGAAGGGGATCACATGAGGGTCCCTGAACTGACGCCTCGTCTCTCGCCAGGTTGTTGTCATGAACTGAAGAGGGTAACCTGGATTTCTGCTGTCGTGGGGGAATCCTGAAAATTATCAAGGGATACCGTGATCAGATAAGAATATATATATATATATAATAGTTGTAGAGACACGAATCTTGACGTACATGGACATTACATTACTTTTGCGGAATACTTAGCACATAACAAAAACACACACACAAGGATCGTAATAGTTTAGTGTCTTTGGAAACTCGGAATATAATCTTCTAATCGTGGTGAAAGATCTTCAAAATCTCCCATAAAGATCTTCCTTTTTTTTAACCTAAAACCTTTATTTATATCCTGGGGAAAAGAAAACATAAAAGGGTGAGCTCAAATGCTCAGTAAGGGTAAACAAAATAAATATCAATCACATCATTTTCATAAGAACATAAAATTTTGGAAATCTTAACCTGAAAAAGAGAGCATAATTTCATAACATGGGATAAATCATAGAAGTGAAATGTAATCCCAATAATCATAACTTAAAACATGAAACTTTGTGTCATACACACATAATCATAGAGAATCATATCTTATTAGTCAATACTCATTTCCAAGACTATCTTAGTGGACAAAGTCCATTTCTGAACCGAGTCACCCTCGTTTCAGTCCTGTTTCACTGAACCGGTATAACCTACCATTCCATCCATGTCTATCTCATGAGATATAAAATATTTACCCAATGAATTAGAGGGAGATATAGGTCCCACCCATATCATAATGAAATCATTCTTACTTGTGCCACAAAATAAACATACATCATTCATAATAACCCAATAAATAAAATGGGTTTCATAAACATCATCCCATCATCACATAATCCATATAAAATAAATGGACATAATTTCATAATAAGAAAATTGAAACCATGTAAATAATAGAGACATGATACTTGAAACATACACATATGAAATAATGTCATCTTAGATGGAAAATGGTTTTGATAAAGCACTTGAAATGAATTCTTGAGGAAAATATCCTTTCATCTTGAAAATCATTTTCTTTTCACAAAATGACATTTAATTTTAAAAGAAAAGGATTTTGTTGAAAATATTCATGAAATCTTTTGGAGGAAGATTCATGAAAATAAGGCTTTATAAAACCGTAAAAATCCTTTCATGCCGTATAAGTTAAAAAAACATTCTTCTCGTACTTTTGTCAGAAAGGTCAAAAAGTACCTCGTAACGTAAACAAAAGAATGATTCCTTACATACCATGTAGTAAAATTCAATAATGGGTAAAAAGGAATTTAAACATACATGAAAACACTTTTATAAAACATGGACATGAATGATTGAAATAACCCCAGTAAATACTTACGAATAAGCAATCTCGGATAAAAATGAGATTTGCACAATTATCCCTTACCTTAGGTCCGATTTGCTTCGTATGTGTCCGAACCTCATGTATAATGATTTAAATAATGTTATTGACTTATTACAGAATCATACTTATTTTTATGATATCATATATGGTTCACTTATGGCTTTATATTACCCGTTCTTTTGTAAATTCCATGTTAAAGAGCGTTTTGGGTAAAATAGTTTCATTTGTCATCCGTGTTTTGACTTGTAATTATTCATATGATTACATAGATCATGATTACTTAATTCCAGAATATAAAACATGATTTACATATAATATATATTCAGAATATACATATATATAATAGATTAGTAAATGGAAAGAAATACACCGTTCATGGAGATGGTAGACCGTTCCTACGCATGAACACTGTTTTCTTTTCCTTATTGAGTTGAATGGCATTAAGTAGATGACATACATATATATACACATAAATAAAGTATCATTATTATGTCATATATTTCATTATTACTTATTATATATACTTTATAAGCATTCATGAATGGTTAACGTGGAGAATGAATCTCATCGCGTCGTGGAGACGGTAGTCCGTACGTACGCACGAGCGATGATATTGTTATCATGATCGTGGAATTGTATTGGAGTGTATGTATACTATTTCAGAATCAATATCAATTTAAAATAATCATATATAGTTATTATTTACATCATTATACCCATCCAAGTAAGGGGGTGGTGGAAAATAGATTTCACCACGGCGTGGAGACAGTATTCCGTACGTACGCACGCGCGGTGATTTCGTTTTCCGTAGGATGAATAGATGGTGAAATAAGGTTGTTTAATACTTATAATAACATATCAGTATATGAGTGATACTGATGTTATTACTTCATAATGAAACAACCGAATAAAAAGAAGTGGAAGAAGAAATAAAGTTGAAAGAATCGGTAACGGAAATTACCTCTTCTTTGAAGCGCCTCTTTGAGATCTCCCTTTAGGGCACTAAAATTGGTCTTTGAGGAAGACCAGAACCTCTAGGATATTTACAGGAAAGTGTAGAAGAGAATTTGGCAGGGGTTGGCCGAGATTGAAGGCTCAAAGTTGTGTGAGGAAGAGAGGGAGGAGGTGCCCTTTTATAAGGGAGGAGAGGGGCACCTTTGGAATAACTAAAACTATTATTTTATTATAAAGTCAAATTCGGTTTTAAATAGCTCCAAATTGATTTATATCGAAGATAAGGTGGGGATGGGACGAAATCCTCTCATAAAATAGAATTTATACAAGTTTAGGTTCCTATATTAACCTTATCTTTTAGTTTTAACTCTTAGTTAATTAGATTGACATTTACCATGTCACTTTGTATTTTTATATTATATAGTTAATAAACTTACCATATACATTCAAGCGACCCTAAAGTTGTGTTTTATTAATATATATAACCATATATAAGGCATTTGGCAGAACCTTAGATTTTTAGGAATAAAATAACAATTAATAATATAATATTTGTTTTAAAAACTATTTTATGTCAATTTAGACACTATTCAATAGTTGATTTTTTTGAAACTCATAATAGAATGATTACTTCGACCAAAGTTAATTAAATTAATACTAACATGTTATATTAACCTATAAAATTATTTTAATTCATAAAAAGTCTCAAATTATACTTATTTAGGTATTTATAATATCAATTATTCTAATTTTTCACTATTATGGTAATTACTGCATCATCATTGTGTCATAAATAAATTAAATTATTTAAAGTCTAAAAATTACAAATAAAATATCATTATGTAGGGAATATTTTTAGCTTTCTAATGAATATTTATAGTAGAATTTATCTTATGTATAACCTTATATTAAAAATTATTTAGTTATTAAGCTTTGATTTTAACTATTTTAACCCTTCTTTAAATAAATTAATAATAAATGTCCGAATCTAATCCAAGTGGCCCTAAATGGTCCTATTTTATTCCTAAGGTTGTTTTTGGTTGAATTAAACTTGTCCAATAGAATTAGGACATGTTTTATGGTAATAATAATATCATTTTTACCCTTAATTACGCTATTTACTTTTAACCGTGGTAAAAAAAAAGTAAAAAGTTACTATTCACCAAAAAATTATTTTCATCTCATTGAACCACATTTTACTTATTGACATCAACCGTGTCTCTCGGATTTTTAAAATTCCACTCACAGAAGCGTTAAAATTAAGTTTTATGAAAAATTCATTTTTTTACTACCACTTAGTGGTTTCACTATTCATCCAAAAATGAAAGTTTCCAGAAAAATACCAAAAATTAGGCCTAAACTATATTTGATTTTATGAACTAAAAAATGATGTCTATTTTACCAAATTCAAAACATATTAGTTACATTAACTAATTTAAAAAATTAATTCTCGTCGTTAAAACAAATGTCGTGTTTTTAAGAGATAATAACTATCAAAAGATTGATACTTGTTTATAACTAGTTTAAATGTGAAATTACATCCAATGACCAACATTGTATTAAATTGTAAAAATATATTCTAAATATACTTTAAAACCACTAAAATTAATAATTTATCACTATTAATTATTTCGATTAAAAAGGTTTTTTTAAATTAAAATTTAGTAATTTTCACTATTCATCAGAATATGAAAGTTATCCGTAAAGTACCAAAATTTCACCTTAGGCTAAATTCGATACTCCGAATCCAAAAATGAAGTCCATTTTGAGATCTAAAATTTCTAAAAATTTAAAAGGTGGTTATTACTATTCATAACGGCTAGTTTTAATAATATTTTAATAGCATATCGTTGTTTAGTGAAACTCGGTATTGCGTACTACACATGCTATCGAGGGAGGTCGCGATTGCGTGTAATGCAAGGCAAGTCAAGGATGCGTGTTGAGAAAGCTCCTTTTGGTGTAGCGTACAACACAAGACATTAATGAAAATAAAAATAATATTTTTTTATAAAATCTCGGGCTGTTACATTCTACCCCCCTTGAAATGAATTTCGTCCTCGAAATTCGTCGGGGTTATAAATGGTTTAATACTCGAAAGTTTCTTTAATAGAAACCCACATCGTAAAAAGGAATACCAAAACTTGGCTTTAAAAACTAAAGTATGAAAAGTAACAATTACCCAAATAAACTAATCACTGGGTTTCCACATAGGTGAAAATATGGATATGGAAGAGAAACCTAACCATCATGTTCTGATGGAGAGTGGTAAAGAACATGGCTATGGAAAATCCAACAATCACAAAGCCATAAATTTGTGATGATCTAAGGTACCATCTGATTCATCAGATATAAGAGCACTAGGACAACATTTTTGGTTTTCAAGATCATTTCCCTAAAGTTGATGAAATTGGAATTAGAAGAAATACTTTCATGATTTTGGTATAATCTCTCTGTTTGTCGTTTTTTGGACAATTTCCACTTCATCTATTAAATAAATGAAGTTGAATTTGTCATTCGTGATGTGTTAGCAGATCATGTGATAGAATTATGGGTCATTTCATCTATCTCAAACAAAAGGTTAGAAAAGTTATCAAAAAATACATAAGTCCATATATAGTGAGACTAATCATATATGGTTCCTAAAATGGACTTATACTTCATATATCATACTGCTTAATATAACAAAACTAGTTTCTAGTAAACATGGACTTCTTGTAGGCCAGTGGTAGATGATAAAGGCCAGTCGCACTTCGGTTGTGGGTTCGATTCCCACAGCCTTGTCCGACGCGATGGGCTGTCGCCCGTCCTGCAGGTTGTCCTTTTTCTAAAACTACATTACTATAACATCACATAAATAATATCAAAAAAAGTTCTATCCTTAAACAATACTAGCTTATGGTTAACATAATCCATTCCAATCTTTTGTCTTATCTAAAATAATTCAGTGCAAGCTCATAGTATAAAGAAAATGATCACGTGAATGCCATCATTTATCCCCCATATATCATAAGATATATCTTGTTGGTCAAATTACAAACATGTGAATACCTTAATCATATATTCTCTTGAAAAATGAATATCCATTGAACCTTAGTGAAAACATGAATGAAGTTAAAAGTTAACACTTTCCACATACAAAAATCCTCAAAATTCTATATCCTCAAACCATGATATCACTTAGTCCTTATATCAATCATGAGCTCATGAATACTGTCAAACATTTCATTTTCTCCTTATCCCTTCAATATGCGCATATCATCTGCTTTCCAAAATATCTGACTAACCTTTCATGGTTACTGGTACCATTAATCATACACTTTCAAAACTTAAGGAAAGACAACAGTGTAACAATCCTTAGATGTCTCTTTATTCCATAGTACCATGAGATTACTTATACAACATTACACATGATAAACATGTAATCATTCCACTACATTCTTAAACCATTGACTGAGCTTCAACAATTCTTTCATCTCACATATCATTTGTAGTCTCTTTATCATCATCCACATAAATACTACCCATACGACCATACTGATTCTCATCATGAGACCTTCCCTTAGGGCATTGGTTTTCATAATGCCCTTACATTCCACATTTAAAACATTTAACCATTGTTGATGTCGTAGCAATACCATTATCCTCATCCCTGGTGTTAACTGAACCTTTTCCTTTGCACTTACTGGCTTGGTGTCCTTCTTTTCCACACCCAAAGCATCTTCCAGTTCCTTTGAAAAATTCTCCTTGATGCCTCTTCCCACATGATTTACATAGGGGAAATTGAACTTTCTTTCCTCTATGATCATCATGAAACTCCATCTTTCTCTTATTAGCCGAGTCAGGAAACTTACCAAATTTTACTTTATTGATCATATTATTAGATTGCTGATTCAGCATAATATTGATGTTTGGACTTCCAAATCCCATTTCATTTGGTTGCTCATTAAGAATATCATTCCATTGTCCATCATATCCTCCATTATCGTGAATCATCTTGTTTCCAGCCATTTTCTAAAACCCAAAAAGAATAGTGTGAGAGGAAAAAATCATAATAAAGGGGGAGTAACATCAATATCTAACATATTTGGTTTAATCTAATATCGTTACCATAGTTCTAGGACTATATCCTATACGTATAATTATCCTTAGGGTCATCCCTAGACATACCTTAGTAATATCTCTAGGGATCTCACTAATGTTTTCACATCCTAGTTTCCAAAGGTTGACTAAACCTTTCCTCTGATACCAACTGTAGAGACCCGAATCTTGACGTACATGGACAATACATTACTTTTGCGGAATACTTAGTACATAACAAAAACACACACACAAGGATCGTAATAGTTTAGTGTCTTTGGAAACTCGGAATATAATCTTCTAATCGTGGTGAAAGATCTTCAACATCTCTCATAAAGATCTTCATTTTTTTTACCTAAAACCTTTCTTTATATCCTGAGGAAAAGAAAACATAAAAGGGTGAGATCAAATGCTCAGTAAGGGTAAAAAAAAGAAATATCAATCACATCATTTTCATAAGAACATAAAATTTTGGAAATCTTAACCTGCAAAAGAGAGCATAATTTCATAACATGGGATAAATCATATAAGTGAAATGTAATCCCAATAATCATAACTTAAAACATGAAACTTTGTGTCATACACACATAATCATAGATAATCATATCTTATTAGTCAAGACTCATTTCCAAGACTATCTTAGTGGACAAAGTCCATTTCTGAACCAAGTCACCCTCGTTTCAGTCCTGTTTCACTGAACCGGTATAACCTACCATTCCAGCCATGTCTATCTCATGAGATATAAAATCTTTACCCAATTCATTAGAGGGAGATATAGGTCCCACCCATCTCATAATGAAATCATTCTTACTTGTGCCACAAAATAAACATACATCATTCATAATAACCCAATAAATAAAATGGGTTTCATAAACATCATCCCATCATCACATAATCCATATAAAATAAATGGATATAATTTCATAATAAGAAAAGTGAAACCATGTAAATCATAGAGACATGATACTTGAAACATACACATATGAAATAATGTCATCTTAGATGGAAAATGGTTTTGATAAAGCACTTGAAATGAATTCTTGAGGAAAATATACTTTCATCTTGAAAATCATTTTCTTTTCACAAAATGCCATTTAATTTTAAAAGAAAAGGATTTTGTTGAAAATATTCATGAAATATTTTGTAGGAAGCTTCATGAAAATAAGGCTTTATAAAACCGTAAAAATCCTTTCATGCCGTATAAGTTAAAAAAAACATTCTTCTCATACTTTTGTCAGAAAGGTCAAAAAGTACCTCGTAACGTAAACAAAAGAAAGATTCCTTACATACCATGTAGTAAAATTCAAGAATGGGTAAAAAGGAATTTAAACATACATGAAAACACTTTTATACAACATGGACATAAATGATTGAAATAACCCCAGAAAATACTTACGTATAAGCAATCTCGGATAAAAATGAGATTTGCACAATTATCCCTTACCTTAGGTCTGATTTGCTTCGTATGTGTCCGAACCACCTGTATAATGATTTAAATAATGTTATTGACTTATTACAGAATCATACTTATTTTTATGATATCATATATGGTTCACTTATGGCTTTATATTACCTGTTCTTTTGTAAATTCCATGTTAAAGAGCGTTTTGGGTAAAATCGTTTCATTTGTCGTCCGTGTTTTGACTTTTAATTATTCATATGATTAATTAATTCCAGAATATAAAACATGATTTATATATAATATATATTCAGAATATACATATATATAATAGATCAATAAATGGAAAGAAATACACCATTCATGGAGACGGTAGACCGTTCGTACGCATGAACGCTGTTTTCTTTTCCTTATTGAGTTGAATGACATTAAGTAGATGACATACATATATACACACATAAATACAGTATCATTATTATGTCATATATTTCATTATTACTTATTATATATACTTTATAATCATTCATGAATGGTTAACGTGGAGAATGAATCTCATCGCGTCGTGGAGACGATAGTTCGTACGTACGCACGAGCGATGATATCATTCTCATGATCGTGGAATTGTATTGGAGTGTATGTATACTATTTCAGAATAAATATCACTTTAAAATAATAATATATAGTTATTATTTACATCATTATACCCATCCAAGTAAGGTGGTGGTGGAAAATAGATTTCACCACGGCGTGGAGACGGTATTCCGTACGTACGCACGCGTGGTGATTTCGTCTTCCATAGGATGGATAGATGGTGAAATATGGTGGTTTCATACTTATAATAACATATCAGTATATGAGTGACATTGATGTTATTACTTCACAATGAAACAACCTAAGAAGAATAAGTGGAAGAAGAAATAAAGTTGAAAGAACCGGTAACGGAAATTACCTCTTCTTTGAAGCGCCTCTTTGAGATCTACCTTTAGGGCACTAAAATTGGTCTTTGAGGAAGACAAGAACCTCTAGGATATTTCTAGGGAAGTGGAGAAGAGAATTTGGCAGGGGTTTGCCGAGCTTGAAGGCTCAGAGTTGTGTGAGGAAGAGAGGGATGAGGTGCCCTTTTATAAGGGAGGAGAGGGGCACCTTTGGAATAACTAAAACTATTATTTTATTATAAAGTCAAATTCGGTTTTAAATAGCTCCAAATTGATTTATTTCGAAGCTAAGGTGGGGATGGGTCTAAATCCTCTCATCCAATAGAATTTATACAAGTTTAGGTTCCTATATTAACCTTATATTTTAGTTTTAACTCTTAGTTAATTAGATTGACATTTACCATGTCACTTTGTATTTTTATATTATATAGTTAATAAACTTACCATATACATCCATGAAACCCTCAAGTTTTGTTTTATTAATATATATAACTTTATCTAAGTCATTTGGCCGAACCTTAGATTTTTAGAAATAAAATAACAATTAATAATATAATATTTGTTTTAAAAACTATTTTATGTCAATTTAGACACTATTCAATAGTTTATTTTTTTGAAACTCATAAAAGAATGATTACTTCGTCCAAAGTTAATTAAATTAATCCTAACATGTCACATTAACCTATAAAATTAGTTTAATTCATAAAAAGTCTCAAATTATACTTATTTAGGTATTTATAATATTAATTATTCTTATTTTTCACTATTATGGTAATTACTGCATCATCATTGTGTCATAAATAAATTAAATTATTTAAAGTCTAAAAATTACAAATAAAATATAATTATGTAGGGAATATTTTTAGCTTTCTAATGAATATTTATAGTAGAATTTATCTTATGTATAAACTTATATTAAAAATGATTTAGTTATTAAACTTTGATTTTAACTGTTTTAACCCTTCTTTAAATAAATTAATAATAAATGTCCTAATCTAATACAAGTGGGCCTAAATGGTCATATGTTATTCCTAAGGTTGTTTGTGGTCGAATTACACTTGTCCAATAGAATTAGGACATGTTTTAGGGTAATAATAATATCATTTTTACCCTTAATTACCCTATTTACTTTTAACCGTGGTAAAAAAAAGTAAAAAGTTACTATTCACCAAAAAAATTATTTTCATCTCATTGAACCACATTTTACTTACTGAAATCAACCGTGTCTCTAGGATTTTTGAAATTCCACTCACAGAATCGGTAAAATTAAGTTTTATGAAAAATTCATTTTTTTTACTACCACTTAGTGGTTTCACTATTCATCAAAAAATGAAAGTTTCCAGAAAAATACCAAAAATTAGGCCTAAACTATATTTGATTTTATGAACTCAAAAATGATGTCTATTTTACCAAATTCAAAACATATCAGTTACATTAACTAATTTAAAAAATTAATTTGTCGTCGTCAAAACAAATGGCGTGTTTTTAAGAGATAATAACTATCAAAAGATTGATACTTGTTTATAACTGGTTTAAATGTGAAATTACATCCAATGACCAACATTGTATTAAATTGTAAAAATATATTCTAAATATACTTTAAAACCACTCAAATTAATAATTTATCACTATTAATTATTTCGATTAAAAAGGTTGTTTTTAATTAAAATTTACTAATTTTCACTATTCATCAGAATATGAAAGTTATCCGTAAAGTACAAAAATTTCACCTTAGGCTAAATTCGATACTCCGAATCCAAAAATGAAATCCATTTTGAGAGCTAAAATTTCTAAAATTTTAAAAGGTGGTTATTACTATTCATAATGGCTAGTTTTAATAATATTTTAATAGCATATCGTTGTTTAGTGAAACTCGGTATTGCGTACTACACACGCTATCGAGGAATGTCGCGATTGCGTGTAATGAAAGGCAAGTCAAGGATGCGTGTTGAGAAAGCTCCTTTTGGTGTAGCGTACAACACAAGACATTAATGAAATTAAAAAGAATATTTTTTTATAAAATCTCAGGCTGTTACAATAGTAATAAAAAAGGTGAGCTGACTCAAACAAATATAGTGAAAGACTCAATCCTATGGGATGTATGTTTCAAAATTCCCTGCAACAAGTGTCTCAGCATGCCGAGTTGACAAGCAGGTTATCAGGGTCCTGGTGAATGGATACGTCGGCCGCCCGTACCATCACTGGACTCCCTGGCCTGAGAGTTGCTCTCGAGACACGTCGACATAATTGCCCTAAATCCCAACCAATTCCTTTTTAGGGATGTCTGAACAACATCCCAAGGAACGAACCACCTCTGATACCACTTTGTCATGACCCGACCCTACCGGTCCCAAGCCGCAACTACCTCAAGCCTGCCTCCATAGGCTAGAGACTGGCAACCAGCGCTGAAGGCATAATAATCTCGGGGAGGCCTTCACCTAAGTACCTGTACACACGCACACACAACTCGCTCGATGCAGTAGTGCAGAGTAAAAAGAAAACCAAACGACAAATAGATATACCCCAACCACATTCATGCATCAACCACTAAATAGGGTAAGTAAAGTGCCGAAAGTACTGACAAGTAAACTGAAAATTTAAAAGGGCAAAAATGCGCCCAACCACAGAGGTTCCATAACCCGACAACAGGTAAACAAAATAAAATAACTGGATAGACTCCCACATGAATACTCTAGCACGACTGAGGTACATTGCTCCAACTACTGTGACCTCTACGCTCCTCCGTAGTCACGATCGACCTATCCGTCATCTAAAAGGGCACACCAGGTGTGGGAAACGCCCATGTAGGGGTGAGTTGTAAGAACCCAGTTCTTATTTTTGAGGTACAGGTTTCTTATTTTCTCTTTTTCTTAAGAGTTTTTGAGAAAATAAAGAAAATGGGGAAAATACTAAATTTTGTGACTACACGCCGCATACTTTTCCACACACCCTGTACTTTGTCCATGTGGGACGAGTACACAGTGTGTGTAGCCATGTCGGTGAAGAAGGGTGTAAAAACCAACTACATGCCGTGTAGTGGTATTTACATGCCATGTAGTCAGTCGGCAGGTGAAACAGTAAGGCGGTGGGAGCAGCCTCCAGCTGGGTGACAGTACACGCTGTGTAGGCAGGAATACACTCCATGTACTCATGTCATCAGATGAATAGTTTGGCGGTGCCGCTAGAGGAACAGTTAAATGAGGGAATTAAACGCCATGTAGTCAAAAGTACACGCCATGTACTTTGTTTTTTTCGCTTAAAATGGGCAGTAGCCAACCTTGTTTACAGGATTGGATTAGAACTGGATGAGAGCTTGGGAGAGTATGGCTGAACCTTTGTGGACCTACAGATCAAGCGTTGGGAATCCGTTTCTACTTTTGTCGATCACGTTGGAACCCCACGGGTAAGACCTCCCATCTTCATGCGTAGTTCTTGCCAATTATTCATCTAATGGAAGTTATTTTAGTTTGAATGGGTTTTCTTCTAACCCAAATCTATGTCGTCTTTTAGCATTTCTAGATTCGACGTTCACGTATACCGTTCGTGGGTGTTTAATGTAGGTGGCTTGGTGTTTAATTTCCAACCATTGTGTGTTTTTGTGTATTTTTTATGCCACGAACCCATGTTGGGGTGTCGTGTGGATTAGTCCGTAGTCGTTTTAAATGCCTATAATTGTAAAGGTAACTAAATGTGATAATAAACTACTGTTTGGGATCACTTCTTGGATCTAGGACCACCCTGGGGGTGCGTTCCTCTGTTTAGCTATTTGTCCAGGATACCTGAGGGTATGCCTTGTTTATTTTATGCTTTACTTTTGCCTTGAGAGGAATTGTATTTGAACTGCTTGTTTATGTGTTGGTCATGGACCAGTTACTTGTTTAGCCTGAGAGCAGTGTTTCCTTTAGCCTAAGGGTAGTAGTTATTTCGTCCTGAGAGCAACTTCTTCCATGCCTGTGGTAAATAGACTCTGTTCCTGAGGGCGAAATTTTGTACGCCCGAGGGAAATATCTGTTATACCTGTGGGCAATTACCTACGGGTTACTATTCTGATTACCTGAGGGTAAGGGTTTACGTGTCTGAGGACCCTGACTGTTTACATAGAAATTAACTGTGGTAGTTTCTTAATAATAAATAATGAAATGAATATTAAAATGGTAATAACTGGTAAAGTTAGTTACTTCTGAGTACTTCTTATTTTATTGCATTTACTTTTGCACACTGTTGTTGCATGTTTACACACAATTGAGCATGAGCCTTTGGTGGGTGCCTACTGAGATTATTTCTCACACCCTGTTTGGGTCATGATTTTTGGCCCAAACAGATTACATTTATGCAGGTGTGGATAAGGGCAAGGGTCCTTATATACGTACTTGATTGCTGCTGAGGAGTAGCGGAGCATGGGACCGGGCTTAGGCTCGCAATGATACCGACCATTTTGTTTTAGTTTTGATGTAATCTATCTTGTACTGTACTATATTGTTGTGTAACATGTTCTGGTTGTTTTCTTAGAACATAGGGCATGTTGCATCATCATATATATAATTGTTGGTTATCTTTTACTGCAGTTGTTTATTTTTAATGTGTATGGTTTATTTCTTCCGCTTTTACTGTATGCTTTCTATTTTATTCCGCTATGCTACACTTTAAAAAATGAGGGCATAGTTTCCCCTCTATCAGACATGGGCCCTCACTGCTAGTCGGAAGCCTCTGGCGTTTCGGGAAATGCACTTGAGGTCACGTGGCGAACCGGGTTCAAGGAACCCGTTGAGTGGCACCCGGAACTGGGATGTTACAAAGTGGTATCAAAGGGGTTCTTTTCTTTGACTTACTATTTGGAGCCTTAGTCAGGGATAGGATGAGAATGGTAGTTGGTAATAAGCTGTGGCCGGGTGTAGCTAACCCGTGTACAGGGAAAATCCAATTTACCTTGTGTTGCAATTTTTTTTGATTTTACAATTTTACAGTTGAATTGATTTTTACCGAAGGGTGACACACTTGTGATTGTGATGTTTATATTTTATTCATGGGTTCTATCTAGTTGCAAACTGATGAGATGATGGTATGCCATCTCATGCATCATTTAGGCACATGCTAGAAATAACATACCATGAATAGTTCCATGCCATTTAGGTGCATTAGAAATTTCATGTTGTTGTGATAGTTGTTGTGCTAGAAAAGCATGCTGTTGTGATAGCTACTTGATAGATACCTGATATTTGATAGGGTATTTTTTTTATGATCCGACTGATAAAATGGACTCCAAACTTTGGTTTTTGGGGAGTATGGGACCTCATTGATCAGAATTTGGTGGATCATTGGCTGTTTATTTTGTTATAACACATATAAGATGTCAAACTTTGATTCGTGGGGATTATGGGCCCTCACAAATTGGAATTTGACATTTAGGTGTTGTTTTTAGGTACTTTATGGGTTCTAGGGAAGTTTCTGAGGCATACTGTCCGGAAAACCTTGTATACACGCCGTGTAGTACCTTAAACACGCCGTTTATGTTCTTCTGTTTAGGAAGAAAAGAAATTTTTTGAGTACACTCCGTGTACCATAAGTACATGCCGTGTAGTCTCTTTATGTATCATAGACCATGTGGGTAGGGATACGGGGAAGGAATATGCTTGGGGCGAACACGCCATGCACCGGATGTACACGCTGTGTAGTGTTGACCCGGAGTCCGCCCATGTAACTAACAACACGGACAGAGGAGACCTTAAGACATACATGCCGTGTCCATTGTGGAACATGCCGTGTAGTCTGACCTGAGGACCTGGCCGTGTAACTAACAACACGGGTTGGTGTGATCCTTTTGTGTACACGCCGTGTCCATCTGGAACACGCTGTGTAGTGTGAGCCGTGTATTTGGCCGTGTAACTAACAACACAAGTCAGAAAAGCTCATCTAGAACACACCGTGTACCTGTGGGAGACGCCGTGTAGTCTTGTCCGAGGATAAACCATGTGGACTTATCCGTGTGTCTTGGAAACAGGGTAGTGTACACGCCGTGTGCGGGTGTAACAAGCCATGTAGTATCAAGCCGAGTAGTCGGCCGTGTCACAAACGACACGGGCAGTTGGAAAATTACACCATACACGCCGTGTAGATTATATACATGCCATTTAGTTTTGTTTAATGGGATCCATGTGGCTTGGCCATGTAGAAGGACCCAGGTAGGGGAAGAGAAGTCAGGTATACACCGTGTAGTCAGTATACACGTCGTGTAGTCTTGTTGTGCAATCTTAAATGCCTTCTTCCTCCTGTTCCCCTTTTGGTTCCTTCATTTTCAGACTTTGATAATATTGATCTAAGGTGTGTGTTTGACCTTATAGTGTCATGCCACCAAGAGGTTCATGCATTGTTCTCCAGGAGAGCGGTAACGAGTATACTCCAGAGATGATGGGTCATGGGCTACCAGTGGATCCTCCAGCAGAGCCAGATGCGGTGCCAGCCGTAATACTAGACACAGGTGAGGAGGTGCATTTCCATGAATGCTTTATGTGGTTCATGCAGACCTTCCAGGGAGCACCACCGGTTGCCACATCTATGACTGAGATGACTCATATCTTCCAACAGCATCATCCGCCTACGTTTTCAGGGGATGACGGACCATAGGCTGCAGAGTCTTGGTTGGGGTCGATGCAGACCATTTTCGAGCACCTTGAGATGCCTCTAGGGCGGAGGGTCATGCTCGTGACTTATATGCTGCGTGATTCTGCCAAGAGGTGGTGGGATGTTACCACCCAGTCAGAGCATCACAGAGACATGGTGTGGAGAGATTTTCAGGTAGCCTTCTATGACTTCTTCTTCCCAGATACGCTGAGAGAAGATCGAGCTTGAGAGTTCATGAATCTACAGTAGGGCATTATGTCGGTGATGGATTATTCTACTCATTTTACTGAGCTTCAACATTTTTCACCCGTTCTGGTGGACGATGAGATGCTGAGAGCCAGACGCTTTGAGGATGGTCTTTAATATGACATCCGAGCACTGGAGAATGTTTTTAGGTCGCCTTCAGTACATGCTATTGTGAACCAGGCGCTGATTACAGAGAGGAACCTGTGGGAGGCTAGTGGTGTGGGCCAGGGCGGTTCAGCACCAGTTTCTGGTACTATTTCTACTAGTAAGAGGAAGAGACAGATAGAATTCTATCAGGGTGGTGGTACCAGCTAGAAGAATGTTTCAGGTGGCCAGGTCATATGCTACCAGTGTGGTAAGGAGGGGCACAAGAGACCTCAGTGTCCACGAGACCCAGTAGAGTGCCGAGCTTGTGGCAAGATGGGTCATCTGCAGCGCTTTTTCAGGGCGTTTCCACCAGTGGCTAGTGAGAGGGGTTCTGTGCAGACTCCGCGTGCGGGGGCAGGACCACCAACTTCTTACCAGTCGGGGTACTAGAATACGTCAGGGCGTGCAGGTAGGGATGGTGGATGTGGCCGTGGTAGCCAGACACCAGGATCTCAGAGGTAGCAGGGGGGGGCAACTCAGGGTAGCCAGGCTATGTCGCTGGGCCACGACACTGGGTAGGCATATGTAGTGCAATAGACCCAGCAGGAGTAGGATCCCAGACATTCTACTATCATAGGTACTATTCTAGTAGCTTCTGTCTTATCTTCATTACTTTTCGATACGGGTGCTACACATAGTTTTATATCTGTTCCCATTGTGGAGAGCCTTGGCCTTTGTGTTTCTACTTCTTCTAATATCATGACGCTATACACTCCATTGGGGAATAGAACGGCTAGTGTGCGTCAGTGCAAGGAGTTACCCCTTGAGGTTGGTTGGTGTCACTTCCCTTGGGACCTCTATGTCTTAGAGATGACAGCTTATGACATCATTCTCAGGATGGACTGGTTGGTTCCCTTTCGAGCCTTTATAGACTGCTATCGTCGTAGGGTGCGTTTCACATCACCAGAGGGTGGAGAGTTTCTATAAAAGAGTGAATGGGATGTCCATGTGAGTCGAGCTGGACCAGAGCATCATGGGAAAGGTGGAGTCATAGCCTAGATTGCGAGCTTATATCTGGACAACCAGGGGACTTGTCAGAAGTATTTACCTCCAGTGGTTGATCGTTTCAGGGATGTCTTCCTAAACAATTTTTCAGGTCTTCCTCCAGAACGTGAGGTGGATTTCTCTATTGATATTGTGCCAGGAGTAGAACCAGTGTCCATTACTCCTTATAGTATGGCTAAACCAGAGTTGCAGGAGCTCAAGAGACAGTTAGAGGAGTTACAGGAAAAGGGTTTCATCTGACCCAGTACTTCTCCATGGGGTTCACCGGTCCTCTTTGCGAAGAAGGCGGATGGTACCCTCAGAATCTGTGTGGATTATCAGAAGCTGAACCAGTTGACGTTTAAGAACCGATATCATTTGCCTAGGATTAATGATCTTTTTGATCAACTTCATGGAGCACGAGTGTTCTCGAAGATTTACTTGAGATCAGGATATCATCAGCTGCACGTTAGACCATCTGATGTACCTCTCATAGCTTTCAGGAGCAGGTATGGTCTATACGAGTATATGGTTATTCCATTCATACTCATGAACGTGACAACAATTTTTATGTCTCTGATGAATCGTGTGTTCCATCCTTATCTGGATTCTTTTGTGGTAGTATTCGTGGATGATATCTTGGTGTACTCTCACACTCAAAACAACCATGCCTCCCATATTGAGATCGTATTGAGTGCACTGAGAGATTATCAGCTATATGCTAAGCTCTCAAAGTGCCACTTTTGGATGGACCAGATTCACTTCCTGGGTCATATCATCTCAGAGGCATGTGCTGTAGTAGACCCAGAGAAGGTGAGAGTAGTAGTTTCCTGGGAGCATCCTAAGAACATGTTTGAGATACTGAGTTTCTTGGGACTAGCTGGTTACTACAGATGATTTATAAAGGACTTCTCCCGCTTAGCAGTTCCGTTGATGGGTTTGACTAAGAAGGGTGTAAAGTTCATTGGGTCAGAAGCTAGCAAGACAACCTTTCAGGACCTGAAAGGAAGGTTGACATCAGCACCAGTCTTGATACTTCTAGAACAAGGGAAGAGCTATACAGTTTACTGTGATACATCAGGTATTGGGCTAGGAGCAGTGTTGATGTAGGGTGATCGAGTTTTTGCGTACGGGTCTCGGCAGTTGAGGCCACATGAGAGGAATTACCCGATGCATGATCTCGAGTTGGCTGCAGTTGTTCATGCATTGCGCTGTTGGAGGCACTATCTCTTGGGAGAGCACTTTGTGGTTTTCACCGACCACAAAAGTCTCAAGTATATCTTTACTCAGCGTGACTTAAATCTGAGGCAGCGATGGTCGGTCGAATACCTTCAGTACATTGATTTTGAGCTTGCCTATACACTTGGTAAAGGTAATGCAGTGGCTGATGCACTAAGCAAGAGGACCCAGATACAGGCTATGCAGGAGGCCAGTGATTAATGACAGTTCATGGATTTGTTCTCTGAGATGCATTTGGAGGTGGATGACAGTCAGGGGAAAACCTATCTTTCATCTTTAGCTGTGACTTCTACCCTCCAGGATAGAGTGAGGTTGAGACAGCTACCTGATCCAGAAGTCCTAGTTCTACGGGAGTCGGTGGCAAATGAGGAATCTCCTCCTGGGTGGAAGATATGATATGATGAGGTACTGCATTTCCATGGACGAGTATGGGTTCCAATGGATATACGTGAGGAGCTGATGTGGGAGTTTCATGCTTTAGTCTGGGTAGTTCATCCTGGAGTTACCAAGATGTACTATGACTTGAGACGTCAATACTGGTGGCCGGGTATGAAGAGAGATGTAGCTGGTTTTGTTATGAGATGTTCCACCTATCAGAAGGTGAAGGCAGAGCATCATAGGCCAGCTAGACTGTTATAGTAGTTAGCTATTATAGAGTGGAAATGGGATGATGTTGCGATGGACTTCGTGACTAGGTTGCCGATGTCACCTCGAGGCAATGACGCCGTATGAGTTTTTGTGGACAGACTCATGAAGGTAGCTCACTTTTTTCCAATCAAGGAGACCTTCAGTGTTGATGAGATCGGGAAGTTGTATATCCGAGAGGTCGTACATCTTCATGGGGTCCCCCATTCTATCGTTTTAGATAGGGATTCCCATTTTACATCTCGCTTATGGCAGAGTTTTCAGAGGTAACTGGGTACACAGGTACTTCTGAGAACAACTTACCACCCTCAGACTGATGGTCAGTCAGAGCGTATGATACAGGTGCTTGCGGACATGCCGCATGCATGCATCCTAGACTTTGGGGGATCTTGGGAAAAGCATATACCCCTATTCAATTTTGCTTATAATAATAGTTTTCAGGCAACTATTGAGATGGCACCTTACGAGGATATATATGGTAGGCCATTCCAATCACCCTTGTACTTGTTAGAGGCAGGTGAGACAACTTTACTGGGACCAAGTCTCGTACAAAATACTTCTGAGTAGGTCCAGTTGATTCATAAGTGGATGGCTACTACACAGTCTCATCAGAAATCTTATGATGATCGTCGCAGATGACCCTTGGAGTTCATGGTTGGGGATCAGGTTTTCCTGCGTGTTTCACCGAGGTTGGGACAGAGGCGGATTAGGAGATAGGGTAAACTTTCACCGAGGTATGTGGGGCCATTTGAGATTTTGGAGAGAGTCGGGCCGGTTGCCTATCGGTTGTAGTTACCACAGAGGTACCGAGCCATGCATGACGTCTTCCATGTATCTCAGCTACACCGTTATCATTCAGACCCATCTCACATTTTTCAGCACGAGGAGGTTGAGCTTGAGTTAGATGCATCCTTTAAGGAGCATCTGATTCGTATCATTGATAGGAGCACAAAGGTTCTCTGAGGATGGTCAGTTCCTCTCGTACGGGTGCTATGGCAGCATGACCGAGTGCAGGACAAAACCTGGGAGAAGGAGACCAACGTACGTGCTCAGTGGCCGAAGTTGTTCACGACTATGTCTTCACAACCCTTGGAAGGGAAATTCAGGGATGATTTGCTTTAAGGGGGATGTTTTTAAGAACCCGGTTCTTATTTTTGAGTTACAGTTTTCTTTTTTTCTCTTTTCCTTAAGAGTTTTTGAGAAAACAAAGAAAATGGGGAAAAATCCTAAAATTTGGGACTACACGCCGTGTACTTTGTCTGTGTGGGATGAGTACATAGGGTGTGTATCCATGTCGGAGAAAAAAGGTGTAAAAACCAACTACATAATGTGTAGTGGTATTTACACGCCGTTTAGTCAGTCGGCAGACGAAACAGTAAGGCGGTGGGAGTAGTCGCTAGTTGGGCGACAATACACACTGTGTAGGCGGGAATACACACCGTGTACTCATGTCGATGGATGAACAGTTTGGAGGTGCTGCCAAAGGAACAATTAAATGAGGGAAGTACACACTGTGTACTTTGTTTTTTTCGCTTAAAATGGGCAGTAGCCAACCCTGTTCATAGGATTGGATTAGAACCGGACAAGAGCTCAGGAGAGGATGGCCGAACCTTCGTGGACCTTTAGATCGAGCATCGGGAATCCGTTTCCGCTTCCGTTGATCATGTTGGAACCCCACGGGTAAGCCCTCCCATCTCCTTGCGTAGTTCTTGCCAATTATTCCTATAATAAAAGTTATTTGAGTTTGAACGAGTTTTCTTCTAACCCAGATCTATGTCGTCTTTGGGCGTTTCTGGATTCGACGTTCGCGTATACCGTTCGTGGGTATTTAGGGTAGGTGGCTTGGTGTTTAATTTCCAACTGTTGTGTGTTTTTGTGTATTTTTTGTTCCACGGACCCATGTTGTGGTGTCGTGTGGATGAGGCTATAGCCGTTTTAAATGCCTATAATTGTAAAGGTAACTAAATGTGATAATAAACTGCTATTTGGGATCACTTCTTGGAACCAGGACCACCCCGGGGGTGCGTTCCTCTGTTTATCCTTTTGGTCAGGATACCTGAGGGTATGCCTTGTTTATTTTATGCATTACTTTTGCCTTGAGAGGAATTGTATTTGAACTGATTGTTTATATGTTGGGAATGACCTGGTTACTTGTTTAGCCTGATAGAAGTGTTTCCTTTAGCCTGAGGGTAGTAGTTATTTCGGACTGAGCAAAACTTCTTCCGTGCCTATGGGAAATAGACTCTGTGCCTGAGGGCGACACTTCATACGCTCGAGGGCAATATCTGTTATGCCTGTGGGAAATTACCTGTGGGTTACGATTTTGATTACCTGAGGGTAAGGGTTTGTGTGTCTGAGGACACTGACTGTTTACATATAAATTCACTGTGGTGGTTTCTTAATAATAACTAATGAAATGAATATTAAAATGGAAATAACTGGTAAAGTTTTGAGTACTGCTTAGTTTATTGCATTTACTTTTGCACATTGTTGTTGCATGTTTTCACACAGTTGAGCACGAGATTTTGGTGGGTACCTACTGAGATTATTTCTCACACCCTGTTTGGGTCATACTTTTCAGCCCAAAAAGATTATATTTCTACAGGTGTGGATAAGGGAAAGGGTCCTTATACAAGTACTTGATTGCTACTGAGGTGTAGGGGAGAATGGGACCAGGCTTAGGCTCGCGATGCTACCGGCTATTTTGTTTTGGTTTTGCTGTACTCTGTATTGTACTGTATTGTATTGTTGTGTAACATGTTCTGGATATTTTCTTAGAACTTAGGACATGTTGCATCATCATCTATATAACTGTTGGTTATCTTTTACTACAATTATTTATTTTAAATGTGTATGGTTTATTGATTCTGTTGTTTCTGTATGCTTCTATATTATTCTGCTGCTCTACACTTTGACAAATGAGGGCATAGTTTCCCCACTATCAGACCTGGTCCCTCACTGCTAGTCAGTAGCCTCTGGCGTTTGGGGAAATGTGCTTGAGGTCACGTGGCGAACCGGGTTCGGGGCACCCGTTGAGTGGCACCCAGAACCGGGACGTTACATGAGTATAAAGATACTTAGTAGGATTCCCTAAAAGCTCGATGGAGAAACAAAGGAGGCACTAAAGAGGTGAGCAGTAGACTAACAATGATAGTGGAAAAGTTTAGTAAAGAGAGTGCATCTCAACCCAAAAGAAATAAGTAAGCATGAACCCCAAGGAGTGGAAACGAAAGTAGGGTTCCATTATATATATATGCTCAACAAGAAACCCAAACGAGTGTGCATAGGGATCTCCATCTCCAAGTTCAGCCCAGGACAAGTCTCCATCAGTTCCAAGTAAAACCATCCGCACAGCCCAACATCTCGTCTCATCCACTTAGGAAGCCCAAGTCAAAGGGGCTCAATCATCGCACTTCGATGCCATCCGCTTTGGGTGGCACTGAATCACCCGCACTATTTTAGGTTGTGTCTCAGGGACGTGTCTTAGTGGGGAAAGTTCCCCTCTTCCTTATGGGTCCTTAGGTAACATTAAAACTGTCACACCACTGATCCACACAACTAGGGTCCCGCTCCGGTAGTCATGGTGAAAAGTCACCGACTTGCCTCATAAGAAGGGATAAGCCTGAAATGCCAATGGGTGACCCACTGCCCAGCCCTACTGGAGGGTAAATCATAATATGATATCGGGTGACCCAATTCCCATCCCTACTAGAGGGTAAACCCTAATACATCATCATGAGACCCACTGCCCAACCCTGCTGGAGGGTAGGCCTAGAATAAGTCGACAGGTGACCCACTGCCCAGCCCTGCTAGAGGGTAAACCCGAAACAAGTCGACAAGGGACCCACTGCCCAGCCCTGCTGGAGGGTAGACCTAGAAGAATTCGACTGGTGACCCACTGCCTAGCCCTGCTGGAGGGTAAATCTCGAACAAGTCGACAGGCGACCCACTGCCCAGCCCTGTTGGAGGGTAGACCTGAAAGAAGTCGACAGGTGACCCACTGCCCAACCCTATTAGAGGGTAGACATGGTAAAAGTTGACGAGCGACCCACAACCCAGCCCTGCTGGAGGGTAGACCCTCAAGAGTCATCGGGTGACCCACTGCCCAGCCCTGCTGGAGGGTAGACCTAGAATCGGGCTGATAGCTCCGCACTGCCACTGACATCACCAGGTGTCACTAACAACGCCACCGCACATTGGTTAGGAGTGCATCAAAAAGGGATCTCCATTCAACACCCTCCCATGTTTCAAAATTTAACATGATCTCAAATAAGGCTCCACATGCCCAAACGGATTACACCGTTGTAGTCGTCGTGAAAAAACACGCAAGATAGACTACTTACTCGCCCGAAATAGATAACTGGTGAATAAGGTACTATTCACCATAGCCAGCCCATGTGGGGCTCGCACCCCAACTCCTATACTCATCCGGCGAACTGCACCATCGCGATGCTCTTAGAAAAACATGCGGAAACGAATAATCAAACGCCTCGAATGAACGGTTGGTGAAAAAGGTGAAAAAACGCTGCACACAACTCAAAAGACAGCCCGTAGGGCCCACGTTTCAACTCTGACTTCATTGCCCAAAACCGAGCTAGAAATATACGCCTCGACGCCAGGGTCACAACACCGCTGACAGTGCTCAAATCGGTCATCAGATATGTCTGCGCCATCCAAAACAAGAATCTCGATGTAGTACTTAACGAGCGTGTCACGCCATCAAGCTCCCATCCCGGGGATTAAAAATCCCAGAAAGCATCTCAAAACCTTAATTTCAAGCCGATTATTACACTTCCATAGACAGAATTAAAAATAGACACCCGTAACGAAAGTTACAGGTGTCCAAAGTCGGAGGTGACGAAGCCCCTTGGGCTGGACCGACCTAGCCGGCCGGTCCACCCGGTCTGGGCCGGCCTAGATCACAGCACCGACCTGCAGTTTGGCTGCATGGGCTAGCCATGGACCTGCAGTCCACTGCTTTTCCGACCTGTTCTCGTGGCTGGTCTTTGGTTCATGCGGAGACCCGCTTCCAGCGGGTCTCGATTCCTCCCGCGGGGTCACGCGCCGCGACCCCGGTCCACCTGACCGACCACCGCCGCCCGGTCGGCCTGCTGCGGCCGCCGCCTGAGAGCCACACTGCCGCAACTTGGAGACCTTTCCGTTGCCTCCAGATCCCACACTGATACTGCTGGAGCCCACACTGCCACCGCCGGAGCTCGCCGCCGCCGCTGGAGCCCGCTGGACCACCGCTGAAGACGCCGGAAAACGGGGGAAACGACTGAAAATCTTCTCGGGGCCACCCGGACACCCCAAGAGTCGGATTTTCAATCCGAAGCATGAGTTGGAAATATTAGAACGAGACCTACTCGAATATGGGCTTCTCTCGATGATCGAACACAAATTTGATGCAAATAAACCAATTTGAAGAAGACTGCGCGAATTAAAACGATAAAACATGAGCCTACCTCGATGGGCGTTGCCCGACGCTTCACTGATGATATGCTGGAGCTGTTACCACCTTTCTGGAGGGATGGAGGAGAGGAGAGGAGTTCCTCCTTCATCATTGGGAGAGTTTGTGCCAGGGAAGAAGGGGGAGAAGAAGGGTGGGGGGTCAAGTTTAAATAGAAAATACTCAAACCCCCCGCCCGTAGGCCCCATACCCGAACTCCCAGTTGAATCGAGGTTAAGCCTCCGCTAGTGTAAACTCCATGCCTTGAGTGCAAAGGTGGTATCGTAATTTTAATCCGAGCCTCTGTTCAAAAGTTATAAAATTCAACGCCCGAGGCCACTAAATTACGAAAACGCCCTTGGTGGCGTTTTTCACAAAAGGGTCATGCCCGCGAAAGTTACTTGGTGTGTCCAGCGTGGATGCACTTAAAAAAAATTAATTCCAGCCACACCGGGGCTCGGAACCACACTCTGTCTGAATACCCTGTTCTGGAATAACATCAAGAAAATTTCAAAGTCTTACTGGCTCAAAACCGGGGTTCTTACACTATCATAAAGAATCAATTAATTCTTTATTAAGATATTCTATACCATGGTTTCAGTAGAGTTTCTTAATATTTTTACTAATATGGTTTTCAAATTCATTCTTGTATTCCTTGAATATTTCAATGGAATTTTACTTATACCTCATTAAGTAGACATATCCATAACTACTAAAATCACCAGTAAAAGTTATGAAGTATGAGTTCTCACCCCTTTCTTCAATATGGAATGGTCCACACACATCGGTATGAAATAATTCAAGAATCTTATTGGCCATTTCACCTTTTCCACTATATGAGGATTTGGTCAATTTTCCTTGTAAACATGCATGGAATAAGCCAAGTGGGATTAGTTCAAAAGAATCTAAAAATCCATCTTTGTGTAATTTTGTCAAATGATTTTAATTTACATAACCTATCCAGTGATTCCATAGTTGGGTGGTATGATTCATGTAAATTAGCTTCATTATTGATTTCCATTACTTGGTTTTTGTAATCCAACACATAAAGACTGTAATTTAAATACGCATTACCATAATAAACTATGTATTTATAAAAGATAAAAAATTTATCCATGAATATAAAAATAAATCTGTCCGAATCAAGTATAGATATTAAAATAATTTTTTTTCGGTAAAAGATAGAACATAATAAAAACCTTTCAAAACAAATATCATTCCAATTGTCAACATGAGGTGGTAGTCCCCAATAGATAAAATAATAAGTTTAGCTCCGTCTACTACTCAGAGATCTACCTCCACTTGGTCAATATTTCTAAATATATTTAGTTACTATATTTGAATAAATATATAAGAACCAAAAGTACTATCTAATACCTAATTTGTAGAAAAAGTTAAATTCCTCTTGATAATAAATTCACCTGAAGCTTCCCCTTGCTTCTTCGGTTGAGTGCGGATTTTCTTCCAGTATACCTTCTTTCCACATTTGAAACATATATAATACTACTCTCTATCTTTTCACTTAATATTCCTATTATTTTAAGGGAATATTGATGTAGATTTAGGATTATAGATCTTTTCTTGGAATTTAAAGTTTTACACCAAAAGAATAGAAGGTATTTCACACTTTTTATCCTTATCTACTTGGAAAAGAAGAGTAAACAGATATAGGAGAGACTTTAATATTCATATTAAAAGTGAAAAAAAGATATAGAAATTATGAGGGAGTTATTCAAGAATGAGATCAGTGCCCAGTTATTTAAAGAGTTTAAACTCTAGAACTTCTAGGTTCTAAATGTACCCAAATGTGATTGACTATATGAGGCCTATCTGGGGAACCCTATCCATGATTTATATGGAAAATAGACTTGGAAGTCTCAAACCATTCTTATATAACTCTCTCCTTGTATAAAACCTAGAGATACTCGATCATTCTATAAGAATCCAAGTTTCCATGAGACTTCATTAGTTCACTAAACATATAAGAATGAATCAAACATTGAATATTGATTGCATCATTCAATTTTTTTCATAGGAATAGAAATCTTCACCACTCACATATTTGGAAGGTGGATCAGGAAGTGAGGATTCTAGAATATAAGATTTATTTTCATGGATCAATACTTCCTCAAGGTATCTGAACCAGACCTGGAAGTTACGTCCAGCTAGAATATGGTCTTTCTCTAATATAGATCATAGGGATAGTGTGGATGGTAGAATTTCCATTTTCTACAATTAAAAGAGAAGATTATTCGTAATTTTATTTATTATCAATTATTTGATAAATAATAAATTAATTTATTTTATTAAATCTTCCACTATTTTATCAAACCTCAATATACCACACCATTGAACTCAAAATGTCTAGTTTCTAGTAAATTCTAGTCACAATGATCCATATTACCTTTCCTAATGATCCAAAATTTGGATATGAAAACCATAAGAAGGTATTTAGGTAAGAGATATTCTAAAATACGGTATTGTAACTCATTGATCTATTTGGAGGACTCCCTAATCTTGAAATACTAACTTATATTTTCTCAATACTTACCTTCAAATTTGTATTGAATTGAATTTTTCTGTTAAATTCAATACCAGTTTGGTTAATTGAACCCAAAAAAATCACGAGAACTCCCCGATAAAATTAGGTTCCTAGAATTTCTCCATATAAACACTTAGTTCTATTGTTATATTCCTAAACAATTAATGGAAGTCTTAGTTTGAATTAACATTTAGTTAAGGGTTTTCAATTTATTATATAGAAAATTTATCTTATTTTATCCTGTACATGTATTATTAATATCAACTATTTTTTACTTAATTAATTAACCTTTTTGGATAAAATATTTTCACAAAATACATTAATTTATCTCAATTTTTCAAATATGATCTTTATCTATGTGATCATGGCCTTACAACCATAAAATAAATCATTTATAGAAAAAAATGAATAAATAATTAAATGACCCATTAATGATCTTATCTAATGGTTTATTTATTTAGTAAAAAATAAACGAACCTTTTACTTAGGGAAAATATCTCACTGTGATAGCCTTATCACAAGTTGCACTATTACATATATCCACCTATTTATCACCAAGCTAGTAACATCTTAGTTTAATCTTGAATCGCCTCTACACACCTTGGGATACTCCATTTATTACTTGTATTCATATCTTATTTGAAGGTGAGGGGAACCAATGGATTGGTTAAAGGGATTACATAAATAACCATGGAAATGCAGTGTTACATAATAATAGAGGGAGGGAGGACGCATAGTCTATCATATTAATTTAATAATTAATAGTTGAAAACCAAAGATATAAATTAAAATTAATTATAGACAACTCATACAGAGGTCTTGGTAAATCTCATGAATGGTCATACATGCACTGAGTATGAAAAAGTAATTAGTTATAATTCATTTATTTATTCATTATTTATTATTAAGATAGATGTTCTTGCATTAATTAATTAATTTTATTTCATATTAATGAACATACAAATTCAATTAGAGATACCCATAATTAATGAATTTCATGGAAAATAAATGGTAGAACCAATAATTATAAATTTATTACAATAAATTACTTAAGAATTTAAAATTCCTTAATACCATTATTAAATTTTCAAACATATCAAATGTTAATCAATAAAAAAAAGGCTTTAATGCTGCAATTGGTATTTTAATATAATTTAATTCTTCCCTTAATTGAGAGACTACATGACTTGTACTGTCCAGATACACATCGTGTACCTTTATTTTTGTGTTTCTAGGGTACATGCCTAGGGATTCAGTATGTACCTCAGATGAACTACGTAAAATTCACATGACAACTACATGATGTGTATCCATTTTCCATGTGCTTGGGATAAATCATAGGGAATAAGAGTGTATCTTATTGGGATTACACAATTAGTACAATACATCTACATGTCATGTGGTCTAAATGTTGTGTGAGCATGTAACCCATATAAGAACTCAACATGTTCTCAGATGAGAGACAACATGATGTGTACATGCTAGCTACATGTAGTGTATATATTATTATATGTGTTTTCTGTTATTTTAGAATGGATTGATGTGTATTTTAGATGCGGTAAATGATTAACTACACACCATGTACACCAGATACATGTTGTGTATATCAAAAATACTCCGGGTTTTCAGTATCATGCAGATTAATAATTTATACTGATCACATGGATTAAGTGAATTTCACCACTAATCTATGTAGACTACATAATGTGTATGCCAACTACACATCATGTTATCAAACAACCCTATGCTAGGTTGGCTCGATCAACACGTGGTGTTAAATAAATGCACCACGTGTAATTTTTTGATTGGGACATCATATATCCCATAAAAAGTCCAGGTGTAGTGAACTTGGGTACACAATGTGTACTCATGATACACATTGTCTAACTCAATTTTACCATAATTTTTTTGTAACTTCCTGATAGAATATCTAATCATTCTTTATATGTTCTTAGACCTTTGAGAAAATGAAACACTGAATGAATATGATTAATATGTTAAATAAAATTAGTTTAAATAAATAATAATATTAAATGAAAATATAACCATTATTGTGCATAGATAAACAATCAAATACATAATTATAAATTTAATTTGTAACCAAGATTTGATACCACTTGTAGGTTTTGGGTGTAGTGGAAGTGCCTTTGATTGGTGTAATATTAAAATTTCTTTAAATATAGAGTTTCTTAGAACCCCAATAGAGGATATTTCACATTAAATTTATAAGTAATTTATTTATGTTTAGAAGAAATGAGTACCTCACCAAAAGATCATTTATTTATTGAATATGTTGATATTTAAAAAACCATTTAGGATTACCTTCTCTATTCTCTAAGGATTCAAGTGTAGAATCCCTCAGTGGTGATCCACATGTGCTCCTTTGATATCCTAGAAACTCTAATTAATTTCTGGGTGCTAATGTATCAAATCAATTATCTTGTGTTATTCATATTGAATTCTCCATGATCCATCAGGATTAAAGGTTTTCTTCTCATTCTTGAGAGTAAGAGAGGAGTAAAATTCAGGAGGGAGAAGTATGTTGTTTACAACAATTCTGAATTCCCATTTTTTGATTATTTACTCAATATACATAACCATTTATTTATAGAACTAGTTTCTAGGTTAAAATAATTATTTAATTACATGATGAAACTTAAATAATATTGTAATATTTAATAAACCCCATATCATATATCAATATTTATAATATTATTATTTTAGGGTGTGGTCCAACCTGTGTAATGATAAATAATATTTATTGATTTGTAAATAAATAACCATAAACAAACGCGACCTTAATCTATTTATCCTTATTGGTGTTTATTTAATACCTGAATAAGTATTTAATTTAAATATTTCATTTATCAATAAATATATGAGATTGATAAAATTTGAATAAAATTATTCCTCAGTATTGAGAATAATATTTATTCTATTAATTAAATTCAAATAAAATCTAATCAAGATCATCGAAAAAACTTAGTGTGTGACCTTCTAGGATTATTTCTTGTTGGAATTAGGTGGGATTATATAAATTCCAACATTATTATCTATAAATGGATCAAGAAAACCAATAGAAATAACTTAATTTCATAATGATGAAAACCACATATGAATGATAACTATGTAATATAATCCCTTTGTCACAATATCTCATCAAGTAGGTTGTACATTTGTGCCACCAACTTATAATCTCGATAGGTGTTTCTGTGACTATCTAAAATAAACACGTCATTACACCATGAACATGGAATTTAATGTGACAATTATATTCCAATCAAAGGGCTGAGATATCAACTTTCATAAATATGGAAGGTAAAAATCCTTTCTCGACTTATACATTACTGGCATGTCTATCACGATGCACCCAGCATACCCTACCTCACCATGAACATATGCTGTCATAGTTTTCATAAGAAAATACATGTGCATTTATCATGACATGAATTAATGATAATATTAAAGTTTAAGGACCATTAAACATGATCATATATAGAAATACCCAATGACACCAAAACATGAAAAATTCATACTTGCGGGTATGTTCTTACAATCCCTCATCTTGAAGATTATCTAAGTGAGAACTTTATGAGAAGAATCCTCATCTTATTTTGAGCACTCTCATATAATAGCCATGTTTTATATTCCCCATCATAGAACTTTATCTTACTGAAAAACTATATTTAATAATATCATCTATAGTTTATCATCATAGCAGGGAGCTTCTACAACCATATCAATGTGACATATACTCTTGGACATTATTTCATTAATGTAATAAAGAATAATGTAAAATATTTAAAAGGATATTTTTATTAAAATTTAAATCATTGAATTTTTATTTAATAAAAGTACAAAAATTTGGTCCTAGGACACTAACTCCAATAGTTTTTAGTTCAATAAACAACTTCCTTCATTTACTATCCTCATCAATAAAATTATAATATTCCTCATCATCTTACAAGATCAGTCTGTAATATCACTATAAGTGAAACTAAAAAAACATGGCACAAACCATAAAAGATGAGCACACCAAACAACACTAAGAGTATATTCCATGATAAGGTTTAATACATATACCCAAAAAACTATAAGGCATTATGAGTACAATCTAAAGTATGTTGTGAAAAAAATGACTATCAAGGATCTACCTTTACCTAATTCCAACGTCTTCTACTTTTAGTAACACCATAAAATTTATGAAAAGGAATAACATAATAAACATAAAATATAATAATAAATAAAAATGTCCAAAAAATCGTGATATTCAATTCAATATTTAAAAGATTTCTCATTTAAATTATTTTCATTACATGTAAACATAATACAACTGTATTAGAAGATATATAAATTACAACACATCATGTTAAAGTCAAAATAATTTATTATTTTCAAACCAATGAATTTTTTTTTCAAAAAAATAATTGATTTCAAATCCCAATTAAACATGTCAAATAATCCAATTCATAATGTTATTCCAATATAAAACCTCTTGTTTTAATCACAACACTAGATAATATCACCATTTATTAAATGAATTTGATCTAAAATTTTTTTATACCAAATTCATAATATAAAATCAATTCATGATATGAAATTAATGTTCCTAAAAAAATTATCATAAAATTTTAAATAATTATTCATTTGTTTAAAATCCAATCAATTAATGTAATTAAAACACTAGAACCTCAATTTTGTTTATATTCAAAGGAAATATACCAAATAAAAATAAATAATAATAAAAAATATCATACAATATGTAAAAGTTAAGAAAATAAATAAATTAAAGAAAAATAAAACAACCACAATGTGACAAAGTCAGGTGAAAAATAACTCAAAATCAATTTAGTTTAATTATTTCAAAAAACTAAAATAAATAGAAATTATATAATTAAAGGTATTAAAATAAGAAATTTCATAATTTTATTATTAGTCATAAGTGTAATGGATTGAGTTCAAAATTTATCTCTCCAGAAAAAACTATTTGACTAACCATTTCTTTAGGCATTGTTCATGTCATATTATTAAATAAAACAACAAAGAAATTTTCCATTTTCTATAGCCACTGATCCCATGTTTGAATATAAGATTTTTATTATTTTAAATTTTATTTCAACATAAAACTTTCCATATATACTTATAGATAAAAGAAACTATTTGAACACCTAGAGAATGATGCAACAGTTGATGATGAATATGACCTGCCAGAAACATTTGATAGGGTTGGTCCATTGCCCATACCCCATAAATGTATAATATATAACTTCCCTTAAAATTATTGTAAGACATAATTTTGTGAAATTGATGATTATTGCGAAGGGTTTACCTATCATCCATCTTTAATTTTAGATTAAAAATACAAAAATATCACAACAATTTTATTAGTTATATCAAACTCATCACATTATATAATTAATTAATTTTTAATTTTTATCTATCTATATCAATGAAATAAAATTAAAATTTAATGGAAAAAATTTACACTAATATCTTTGGTATGTTTATTCAGGTAACTTTAATAATATTTATGATGAATGTGTATATGCATATCTATTTTTCAAATTTGGTGACCATAATGCTAATCCATTATAAAAAAAGCACATATATAAAAATTTAGAAAAAATGATTCTGTTTTAAAAGAAGAATTTTCACGACCTAACAAAACCATGACCTTGACCTAGGTTAGGAGAGATACTGATTTTAACCTATGAAGACTTCCCCCAATAATCCATGGGTTAAGGACTAGTGTTGAGGGTGTAAATCCAACAAATGGGAGGAAATATCCTTTAAATAACATAACATAAGAGTTTAAATTAACTTGAAAAATTTAACATAATAAAATTATATAAATTGATGAAAAACTAGTATCATAAAAAGATAAAATCAATAAATATTACACAATAAAAAGGTAACTGCGATACCCCTAAAAAAACACAAACCCCCTAAAAGTATAAAACATGAAGCTAAGGATACCATAATGATATAAATCAGAAGATACTAAATCCGAACTCAAATGAGCACCCACTAACTAACCTAACACTTATCATATCTTTCAGAATATCAGTCTGTAAAACCTATATATAAAGTAGGAGTGAATATATCCACATACTTATTAGATAATACACATAAGGGTTGTACAAAAAGATCAATATCATGAATTAATAATTATGAAAGTAGTTCAATGATAATACATAGTCTGAGACTCACATTTTGCTTTCACCTATTGAGAAACTAGGACAACCCTCAAATAAGGGAAAAATAATCATATGAGTCTATAAATCTCAACCTAGTGACTAATCCATCTATGAAAATAAATAACCAATCTCATCAGTAAATACACCCATAAATAAAATGTATTCATATATTATAACACAAGACACCAAAAATAGAACCGAGCCCCCAAAATTAACTCCCACTAACTAGTACCCATATCTACATTGTAAAATGTCCTATCACCTATATTTTATTACAATCATCTCACACCATCAACCATGTACAATACCATTAAATAGTAAAATCTATCCAATAAGTGGGGCCAGAGAAGGAATAATTTTCTAGCCATATGAAAGGTGTGATCACTAACTTGGATGTTGAGTTTCACTTGAAACAACAATCTAAATGTGGTAATTTCATAGTGAATAATACTCCCATGACTAAAATAAATTCATGAATACAATAAGGATAATCACAAATATCCAAAACCACATCGAAATACATTTGAATTTATCCCCATACTGTCGATACCACCATAATCTACTAATTTTTTATCTACACACTCATTATATTAATACTGTAATATTACTTGAGGATAATCCAGATAAAAAAACATTTGATTAATTATTTAACATGAATAATCATTTAATTTAATAAAATTTACACAGTCCTGATATTTAGAGGTTTACTATCTTGGAAAATTAGCTACATAAACTTATTATTTTTCAATACTTATGAACATTCCCCAATAATCCTAAAACACTTGACGCCATTCTAGAAATCTCATAAGTTATAATCATCTTTATAACCTGATTAATTGAAATATAATAAAGGGGTGAGCTCAAATTCTTAGTAAGGACAAACATAAGAGATAATTATTGATGATAATAAGTGAGCATAAGTCAAACATGTGGGTATGATAAAATAATCACAGTTCATGAATATAACATTTTAAAATCATACCCAAGTAAACATGGATAAATAATGTAATATAAATTCATAAGGATATAAGAATAACATTATACACGAGTCATTATAACATGTTAACATTGCACAATATATGAATATGGCACACAAATAATCATTAATATCATAATATAGTGGATTAAGAAATCACATACATACCTCCCATAACATAATGGATTAATATAACACTCTGCCCCTACCTCATCGGATTGAGGAGGCGGTGAGGGTTACTTGGCCTTAAGTGACGTTCCCAAGGTGCCAAAAGCTAGAAAGAAATGCCGAGGGCTTCAAGGTACAGTGGGGAATGATTTTCCCTTAGGAAGATAACCCAACTCACCCAATAAACAACTAAAGATGCATGCACTTTCAAACCCAACCATGTTATACTAACAATTCCATCACAAACCCCAAAACCATTCAACTAGACATGTCCACAAAACATCAGAGTACAAAGTGGAAACAAAAAACAAAACACCACGAGCCATGACACCACCACAACTCCACACTAAGCTCCAAGATCCAAGCTACACCAAAATATCACAATGCACCACTAAAGAAGGGTGATGCCGTACCTTTACCCACTTCTTGGTACACGACATGTGCAAAGACACCAAAGTACCAAAGCAGGGGGTGAGTAAAACTATTCAGTAGAATTTCCCCAACTGACTTCCCTGTACATGCCACTAGGATAAAACTGTTAGCACATTTATATAAAACATTTTTTATAAATCAAAACCAAGATACCAATTTTTTATAAGACAAACATGCCAGACAAGGAAACCAAATCAACCGAGCCACAAAAGGAATCCAATTCAACCATGCCACATGCCAATTACCATTTTCATATTTCACTCACAAGCCCCATCTATAAACATCACCAACAAAGCACACAACAAATAATAGTGGCACTTCCCATCCAACCCATTCAGTACCAATCCACTCAAGTGGTACTTCCCACCCACTTTCTATTGATGGGGGCCCTTTCGTCCACTATCCATTCACTACCAATCTACTCAAGTGGTACTTCTCACCTACTTTTTATTGATGGCGGCCCTTCCATCCACTATCAATTCATTACCAATCCACTCAAGTGGTACTTCCTTCCCACTTTCTATTAATGGTGGCCCTTCCGTCCACTATCCATCCCCTTTTTATAGTGGTAGTTCTCGCCCACTTCCACACAACATTCAAACAAGCCATAACCAAGCATATAACCCACCAAGGTCACCAAAATATGCAATTAACCCTTTCAATTACATGCCAAACCACTTCAATAAATCAAACATTTATTGAAAACACCCTTCCACCCTTTTTACACGCCAATTCCCATTTTAATAAAACAACCCATTTATTGAAAACTATTTTACAAGACATATTAAGTAATTCAATGAAACAACCCATTTTAAAATCTCCATTTTAAAATCACCACTAGTGAATTTTACCCAAAAAACCCTTTCTTCCCAAAAATCCCAAAAACATGACCAAAGGGATTTATAACCAATTTCTCACATCAAAATAACAATTAATTTCAAGAAAAACATATTAATTATAACCAAAACCACTAGTTATAACCAAGTGGAGTTTAGAGAGAAGCCACCTACCTTTAGTGTTCCAAAAAAATCGACCCACAAGCAACCACACCCCAATCCAGGAAAACGCTTCATGAAAACCACTCTAGATTTCCTTCCCTATCATCCACAAGACTTAAAATCAACACCCCAGGCAACCCCAATACTAGATCTACATGAAACAGATGTAGATATAGAAAACTGAGATAGATAAGGAGATGAGGATCTTGAGGAAACCACACGGAAACCAAGAGGAGAGACTTACTCAGGAGAAACCACCTTCAAAACACCAAGAAACCCATTTGAATCACCTCCAAAATGAGTGGGAGAGCACCTTCAACCTATGAGAACCCAAAATACCAAGTGAGGCTTGAGTGGGAGAAGATTGGGAGTGAAATATGTCAATCTCGAAGAAGCTCGAATTTAAAAACCCTTCCTTTAAGTGGTTGCACGGTTAGTCTGCACGGTTTGAAAAACCGTGAGCTAACCGTGCACACACCACTGTCTCGAGAGGAGGGGTACACACGGTTGCCTAACATGGTTTTGAAAACCATGCGTAGGCTGTGCAAAGCCTACTGCCTCCCCCTACACGGTTTCCTGGAGAACCTTCACGGTTTCCCCTAACCATGCTCAAATTGTGCTCCTTAAGAAAAGCCTCAAAATTTATTCAAAACCATTACAAACTCTCCGAACCTCCTCCCAACTCATTCCATGCACTTTAAAAACATAAAAAGTCATAAATAAAGGTTGCATACCTCAAAATGGGGGTGCTAAATTCTCCCCACCATTGGAATTTCCATCCTCAGAAAGTAGTGAACCCACCCTTTGCCAAAAGAGATTGGGCCATTTCTTGACCATCTCCTTCTCTTGATCCCAAGTCTCGTCTTGGATCTGGCCATGCTGCCACAAAACCCAAACCAGACTGATACCTTTCCCTGTAAGACTTTCTCTTGAATATCCACAACCTGCACTAGCATGTGCACCATCGAAGCATCTGGCTCTAGATCAACATGAACCCATCAAATAACATGGAATGAATCTAGTTAATACTTTTTCCATTGCGACACATGAAACACATTGTGCACCACACTAAAACTCAGTGGAAAAGACAAATGATAATGCCCCTCACCAACTCGATCAAGAATCTCAAAAGGTCCAATATACCTCAGAGATAACTTTCCATGCTTCCCAAACCGACGATGTCCCAACCTAGGAGAGATCCTCAGTAAAACATGATCACTCACCTTGAATGAAAACGACCATCAATGACGATCCTCATACGATTTATGAAGACTCTGGGCCATCTCCATTCTCTTCCTGATTAACTTGATCTTCTCCGTAGTCTCCTGGACAAGGCTCGGTCCAACCATCGAGGACTCACCAGTTTCCACCCAACGTAGTGGGGAACGACATGGTCGCCCATACAATGCTTCAAATGGAGCCATATGTATGGATGCCTGATAACTGTTATTTTACGAGAACTCAACCAACAACAAGTGCTCCTCCCACGAGGCACCAAAATCCATGGCACAAGCCTGCCACATATCCTACGAAGTTTGTATCGTCCTCTCGAATTGACCATCCATCTGAGGGTGATACGTCATACTCATGGTCAACTTAGTTCCAAGGGTTTTCTGTAAGGATTTATAGAAATGAGATGTAAACCTCGGATCTCTATCAAATATGATTTTAACTGGACCACCATGCCTCTTTACCACCTCCGAGATATAAATTTTGGACAGATCCTCCACCGTATGAGATTTACCAATTGGAATGAAATGGGCCGACTTCGTTAGCCGATCCACTATCAACCAAATGACATCGTGCTTTCTGACCATTATTGGGAGACCTATGACAATATCCATCGCTATTTTCTCCCACTTCCAAACAGGGATTGGTAAAGACTGCAAAATTCCCAATGGCCTCTAATTATCTTCTTTGACCTGTTGGCAAGTCAAGCATCTTGAAACAAACTCAGCCACTCTTCTTTTCATACCAGACTACCAGAACTGTGATTTCAATGCTTTATACATTTTTTTAATTCCAGGATGAACATCACACCTGGAATGATGATACACCCTGAGATGATCCTCCCGACAAGCAACTGGTACAACCACCTGATACCAAAAAAACAAAACTGAATCTCCATTCAGTTTCCAACCCTCAATGGTCTCCCCACCATTGAGTTTCAACCTCATGGTCACACACTCAAAAATCAGATATCTGTGCCTCTTTAACCAGGCCAACCAAGTCAGGAATCAACAAAACCAGAAATAAGACCACTCTATCGCCCTGGTCCTCACATTCCAACCACATTTCAACTATAACATACATCAAATGCCACTGGTCTGATGCCTGTTTCACCACCTGAGCATATGATTTTCTACTTAATGAATCCGCCACTGAATTTCTCTTACTAGATGTGTACATCAAGTCAAAATAAAAAATCTAGAGATATTCCATCCATCTCCTTTGCCTCAAGTTCAAATACCTTTGTGAGAAAATGTGTTTGAAGTTTTTATGATCTGTATATACCATGAATTTCTCAACAAAGAGATAATGATTCCACACTTTCAAAGCATGGACCACTTCTGCCAATTCCAAATCATGAGTTGTGTAGTTCTTCTCATGCAACCCCAATTTCCGTGATCCATATGCAACCACATGATTCCCTTGCATGAGAATGCTCCCCAAACCTGACCCCGATGCATCACAATACACCAGGTACCATTTTACTGGTTTTGGAAAAACCAAGATTGGTGTTGATGTAAGGCGACCCTTTAGCTCTTCGAAACACTACTAACACTGTTCATTACACTAGAATGGAACATTATTTCTTGTCAAAGATGTCATCGGTGAATCCAAATGTGAAAAATAATGAAAAAACATTGATAATACCTAGATAGACCAAGGAAAATCCGTACCTCAAACACATTCTTTGGCGGTTGCCATGAGATAACAACCTCTATCTTTTCTGGATCCACTGAAAGACCCCTTTATAAAATCACATGGCCAAGAAAACCAACTTCCTATATCCAAAAGTCACACTTTGACAATTTGGCATACAACCGATGATCCCCCAAGATCCCCAGCACTGTCACCAAGTGCTGATCATGCTCCAACCTTGTCTTTGAATACACCAAAATATCATCTAAAAACACCACCACAAATGAATTCAAATATCTATAAAATATCTGATTCATAAATTCCATGAACACCACTGGCGTATTTGTTAGACCAATGGGCATAACCACTTATTCATAATGGCCATATCTACTTCTGAAATCTATTTTAGGAATATCATCCTTCCTCACCCACAATTGATGATATCCCGAACTCAAGTCGATCTTGGATAACAAATGGGCTCCCTTCAACTAGTCGAACAAATCATCAATTCATGGAAGTAGATAACTATTCTTTATTGTAACTTGGTTAAGTCTGTAATAATCAACAAAAAGCCTTAAAGTTCCATCCTCCTTCTTCACAAACAACACCGGTGCTGCCCATGAAGACATGATAGGCTGGATAGAACCTTTGTTTTCTTACTCTTCCAACTAGACTTTCAATTCCTGTAATTTATTTGGTGACATTTGGTAAGATAAAAGTGATATAGGACTGGTTCCCAGAAGGAGATCAATCATAAACTCCACTTCTCTTATGGGAGGTAACCCAAATAATTATTTGGGAAAACATCCATGAATTGATCCACCACTGTCGGAATAACTCTCTGCTCAACACCTTCCACTACTGCTAATGACAGAGTTGATAACCAGTATGATATCGTGCCAAAAATTGGTTCCAACAAGCCTATTGCACCCTTCTTCTCATTCTTCTCCCCTATAAATAAATATATCATGCCATCCTTCATCACAAAACTAACCGTTCGTGCATAATAGTCAATGTGGACCATAAATATTATTAACCAATCCATTCCCAGGATTATATCGTACACATCCATCTCAAGCACTGAGAAGTCCCACATCAACTCAACCTAATCTAGCAGTACATGACATGCTCTACACATGAAGGCTTGACACTCTTTTTCACCCAGAGGAGTTAGAAGTTTGAGAACCATAGGCATCATTTCTATCGTTAAACCCAACAAATAAAAAATGCGAGAAGCAATAAAAGAATGAGAAGCACCTGTATCAAACAACACTTGAATCAATGTGGAATTTAAAAGAACCATACCTCACACTGTGGATGGTCCCGAATGATCATCCACCACAACCTTCTCAGCTCCAAACAACTATTTTATTTTCAAGCTATGATCTTTATTGCCCTGCTAGGGAATAGTGGTATTCCAAGAATCACCATGACCCAATTTACTCTATTTCCAAGGGGTATGCTGCTGCCCCCATCCTGTCAAGGCATAAGACCCCTACGACCCCTGAGGAGTGTCATGAACACCTAAACTTGAAGAATTCTGACAATAAAGCTGCAGATGCCCCATCTGATTATAATTATGACATGCTTGAGGTTGTTCTATAAAATCCCACTTTATGTGGCTCGTAGAACCACACTGAAAACACCCTGGTTTGCTCTGGGGATTCAGAGGAAGATTTACTGATCCTGCCATCAGATTATGTTCCATACTCCCACCCTAGGGATAAGTGTCCCTCCTCCACTTGACCCTAACTTTATAGTTTCCACTATTCCCCATGGGTACCACTATGCTTCCTCCACCCGAAGCTCCCAACAGATCCCACTCATCCACCGATGCTCGATTCACACTTCCCACAGCTTGGAAAGCTTGCACTATGCTCTGGATTAACTGCTGGTTCACCTGGGGCTCAGGTGCAACCATGTTCTCATCGGCCACTTCTGGTTGGTCTCTACGACGCCTACCTAGTACCATTTCTATAAACAGAAAACAAACAACCATGAGTCTCACTTCCATAGACATCAATAATTACCATTTAAAATCTCATTACACAACACTATCATAGCGAGGCTTTCCACCTTTCCACATTTTTCATGTTTGACCATTTTTGAAAACCAAACCATTTTCAAAATACCAAATTTATTGACATTAAAATTTCACACATTTGAAAAACCACTTCTGAATTCATCCCATAAATCATTATTCCCAATGAAATATGCATCCTAGAGGGAAGTCAAATCTACCATATATACCATGAACGTCTCATTGGCTACACCCACAACAATGAGATTGACAATGCCTATAAGTGTCTCCAAAACACTTATATACCCAACTCCATGGTAACTTGAAGTTCATCATAAAAGGGTTAGATACAGCCTTTTATGCTATAAATTCCAAGTTCCTACATTCCTATGCCTTTCTACGATCCCGACTCAAGAAATATACCACAATTAATGTCAACTCCAAATCAGAGAATCAACTCCAAAGGACCGAACAAGATGATACCACTTGTAACACCCCGCCCCTACCTCATTGTCTTGAGGAGGCGGTGAGGGTTACTTGGCCTTAAGATACGTTCCCAAGACGCCAAAGGCTAGAAATAAATACCAAGGGCTTCATGGAATAGTGGGGAATGATTTTCCCTTAGGAAGATAACCCAACTTAACCAACTAACAAGTAAAGATGCATGCACTTTAAAACCCAACCATATGATACTAACAATTCCATCACAAACCCCAAAACCATTCAACTAGACATGTCCACAAAACATCAGAGTTAAAAGTAGAAACTAAAAAATAAAACACCACGAGCCATGACACCACCACAAGTCCACACCAAGCTCTAAGATCCAAGCTCCACAAAAACAACACAATGCACCACTAAAAGAGGATGATGCATTACCTTTTCCCATGTCATGGTACACGACATCTATAAAGACACCAAAGTGCCAAAGTAGGGGTGAGTAAAACTACTCAGTAAGATTTCCCCAACTGACTTCCCTACACATGCCACTAGGATAAAACCATTTTCACATTTATATAAAACATTTTATATAAAGAAAAATCAATCTACCAATTGTTTATAAGACAAAACTGCCACACAAGGAAGCAAAATAAACTGTGCCACACAAGGAATCCGATTCAACCATGCCATAATCCAATTACGATTTTCATATTTCACTCACAAGCCCCATCTACAAATATCACCAACAATGCGCACAATAAATCATGGTGGCACTTCCTGTCCAACCCATTAATTACCAATGCACTCAAGTGGTACTTCCCACCCACTTTCTATTGATGGTGGCCCTTCCATCCACTATCCATTCATTACCAATCCACTCAAGTGGTACTTCCCGACCACTTTCTATTGATTGTGTCCCTTCTGTCCACTATCCATTCATTACCAATCCACTCAAGTGGTACTTCCCACCCACTTGATATTGATGGTGGCCCTTCTGTACACTATCCATCCCCTTTTAATAGTGGCACTTCCCGCCCACTTCCACAAAACATTCAAACAAGACATAACCAAGATTATAACCCACCAAGGTCACCAAAATATGAAATTAAACCTTTCAATAACATGCCAAACCACTTCAATAAATCAATCATTTATTGAAAACACCTTTCCACCATTTTTACATACCAATTACCATTTCAATAAAACAACCCCTTTATTGAAAACTATTTCACAAGACATCTTAAGTAATTCAACAAAACAACCCATTTTAAAATCTCCATTTTAAAATCACCACAAGATCATTTTACCCAAAACCCACTTCTTTCCAAAAATCCCTAAAACATGACCAAAGGGATTTATAACCAATTTCGCACATCAAAATCACAATTAATTTCAATCCAAACAAATTAATTGTAACCAAAACCACTAGTTCTAAACAAGTGGAGTTAAGAGATAAGCCACCTACCTTTAGGGTTCTGGAGAAATCGACCCACGAGCAACTGCACCCCAATATGGGTAAATTCTTCACAAAAACTGCTCTAGATCTCCTTCCCTATCATCCATAAGCCTTAAAATCAACACCAAGGAACCCACAACACTAGATCTACATGCAACAGATGTAGATCTAGAAAAAATAGTTAGATAGGGAGATGAAGATATAGAGGAAACCACAAGGAAACCAAGAGGAGAGACTTACCCAGGAGAAACCAACTTCAAAACACCAAGAAACCCCTTTGAATCACTTCCAAAACAAGTGGGAGAGCACCTTAAACCTCTGAGAACCCAAAATCCTAAGTGAGGCTCGAGTGGGAGAAGATTGGGAATGAATAGGTCAATCCCAAAGGAGCCCGAATTTTAAAAACCCTTCCTTTAAGTGGTCGCACTGTTAGTCTGCACGATTTGACAAACCGTGTGCTAACCGTGCGCATGCCACTATCTTGAGAGGAGCGGTCCGCATGGTTTCCTTGCATGGTTTGGCAAACCGTGCGCATGCCGTGCGAAGCCTACTTTCTACCTCTGCACGGTTTCTTAGAGAACCCGCACAGTTTCCCCAAACCGTGCTCAAACTGTGCTCCCTAAGAAAAGCCTCCAAACTTATTCAAAACCATTTTAAACTCTTCCAACCTCTTACCAAATAATTCCATGCACTTTAAACACATAAAAAAACATAAATAAAAGATAAATACCTCAAACCGGGGGGGGGGGGGTGCTACAATTAATAAATTAAGTTCCTTACTCCCTAAACAATATGGATCACAAATTCAAATTCATACCTCCCATAAAATATTAGACCATGAATTCAACTTCTTTCCTCCCATAGTGGATTGAGAATTATTATCCCAACCTCCCCAATTTTCTCATGAGATACAAAATTTGCCCAATTTTTTTGAGGGTTATGTAGGATCCAATAAAAAAATAATAAAAAAATATACAACTGAGTTACATAAGATCATGAAAACAATCATAATTTCAACATCACTTAATTAAATTATGAAAAAATATAGGTTTCATGAAAACTAGAATAGATAATTTTATAAGAGATCCAAATAATGAAGGTGTATGGTAGAATAATAAGATATAACTTTTTTAAACATAAAGAACATAAAATATGGTTACAAAGATAAAAATATATTTTATAAAATATTAAAAAATTACTTGGAGAAAGAAGAAGAAATACTATTTATGTTTTTGATCACATTTGAGATTAAAAAAATGAAATAAATTTATCTATAGAATTAGGAAAACATATATATAATTTTTTATAAAGGTATATAATGAATACTATGTAAAAAATATGTTAGTATGGAAAATAGTTAAAAAATAAGTTTCTTTTCACATTTTCTAAAAGTCAAGTTTGTGGGAAACAATCATGCTGAAAATTTTAATATTGGATGCCTTTTAAAAATAAATTCACGATAATTGAAAGAGACTATGAAAAATCATATATGTAGAGATAATTATATTCATAAAATAAATAAATAATACAGATATGATAATTCCCCATGCGGAATATCCTTTATAAGTAATCTCGACTTTAAAACGAGATTGGAAGGAAAACCTTATAGCTATGGTAACCCTTGAACCAAAGGCCCTTGAAAGATAGAACATGGGGTGGATGTTTTAATATATTTTATTTTAATTAAAATCATGATAAAATACACAAATGGTAAGTATTTACATTTCATAAAAGAAAATAAATGGTAGACATGGCATAAATCTCAATGAATGAAAATTGAGAAAAGAAACCCCCTTACCTTGTATTCCTGCTTAGTCGAATGTAAACCAAGATCCTGTATAATAAAAATAAATAACATAATAATATATTTTAGAACCTTATTAAAATATTTTATCATCCATAATTTTAATTCATAATAATTAATTGTTCATAAATTATTTAGTTATAGTTTATTTTCATCATTAGATGTTAGTAATTTTGATTGTTTCATGTATGATTTAAAATGTTTTTGTGAATTAACTTAAACTAATAACTATTAAATCAATCATAAATTATCAAATTTACTTTAGTATATGGTTTTTAATTATTTATAAATCTATAATTTAATTCCATGATAATTTTAGTCATGATTCGTTAAAACTGAACCAACAACAAGCTTGTTTTTGGTAATTTTTGACAAACAAAAGATGATATGTTAATAATGTGTTAAATAATAATATAACCCTTCAAAAAAATTATTTATATAAAAAATATAATATTTATTCACTAATTAACTAATTATAGTCATCTGATTAGGTTAGTGATATAAAAAGAAATACGTCGTTCTATGGAGGTGGTAGTTTGCATGTACGCATAGACATCATTTTCATTTTCCATAGAAAAAATGAGATATAAATGAGATATTTTATTTTTAAAGAAATGAAAATTTTATAAATATACTATTTATTCCCTAAACACCCTTTTATAACCTTCCATTTATGATTGTTATGAAAAATTAAATATGTTTCTTTGTGGAGATGATATTACACACATACACATAAATGGTGTTCTCATTTTTATAAGGAAAAAGGGTGAAATGAAGGTATTTGTTTATCCCATTAAAATAAAAATATTTAAATATATAGATACTAATTTTTTTAATTTTTAATGGGAAATATTTTTATTTAGGAGAAATATAGATAAGTAAAAAGAGTAGAGAGTGATTAGTACTCATGCTAGGAATTTAGACTTTCTATCAAAGGAGTTCTTAGAAATGGAGGAATTATGGATTTTACTTGGACCAAGGAGATATAGAAGGTGGAGAGGGATATTGGGGAAGAAAAATGTAATATTTATAAAGGTAATTTAATATTTTAGTATCCTTGAAGGGGTGGTGGAAACCCACTTTTACAAGTGAGGAGATTTGAAATTTTATAATAAAATCAAACAAAAAGTCATTATTCAAGGGTCAAATGAATAAAATAATAAAAAATAATGAATATGGTTTGAGTTAAGGTTGAGACACATCACATATATTAATTTTAATATTTTTTAACATGTTTTAGGTCTTTTAACTTTTTGTTAAACCATTTTACAATTTTCACGTTTACCAAGATAACTCATTTTTTACCTAAGTAATTTATTTTTATGTATAAAAATATAATGGAACTTATTACATATATTTTAAATAATGATTAAAAATACAGATTAAATATTTCCTAATTTAGTTTCTAAAAGTGATAAATTTAATTCTAAAATAATTAATGATTTTTTTAAAAATAGCTTTTGAGAAAAATATGACTCAAGTCCTAAAATGTAAAATATAAACTTTTAAATTTAAATTAATATTTTTAAATATATAGTTTGAATTATCAAATAAATATTTTTTTTTGAAATTTTTTTCATAAGAGTTTAATTCATGGTTATATACTAATGATATCATAAAATTCATGGTATTTTAAAATCACAATTTTTTATTATTCTCCTAAAAATTTATATTTTCAAAAAAATCCCAAAAATTAATCATAAGTTAATATTTTTACAATGAATCCAAAAATAAAATTCAAATTTGAAATTCAAATTATAAAATTCATGAATTTTTCTTTTAAATTAATATAAAATATATAATTTATCTTAGTTCTATTTGGTTCAATGTTGTGTCTGAAATAAGATATTTGACATAGGTTTACATTAAGGAGGATATTAATACTAAAATTTATGGTAGTTATAATAATCATACTAGAAAGTTAATATAAAAAAATGTAATTACAACCAATCAACATGACTATATGAAAATATAGTCATAATAGTACCCTATGAAGGCACCTAGAGGGAGAACATGTATATCATAATATCACCCTTTATCTAGGAAGAATCCTCTTCGGAGAAAGAGTATTATGTTATAACGCTAAACCAAAAATATGTCACTAGGGAGAAATTACAAAATGTTTACATATAATATTTTGGGTAAGTAAAATGAATAAAGAAATATCAAATAACCATGTATCCTAAATTAGATAATTATATTTTCCAAAACCCACACTAAAACCAGTATACTAAATCATAACATAAAACCACATCATAAAAATATTTATTTATCATTAAAACATCATTGTACAATTTTCTACATATCAAGTGTTCTATTAGGTTATTCCTCATATTTTGGATTCATTATAAGGGCCATCAAGAAGTATACACATACACTCATATTGAATTTTACTTTTAAAAATTTTGTAATTATTGAGATTTAAATTTATAAAAAAAGGGAACCATTGAGTTTTACCCTAAAATATTAGTTAAGGTGTATTATTTTTATTTTTTAGTGTTAGGTTATACTAAAAAAACATTCAAAAATTAAAAATGTAAAAACTTCCCACCAAATAGTCTTCATTAGCTTCTAAAATATCACTATTGTTATCTACATGAAAAATAAAGAAAAATAGAGCACCTAATTGATGGATTCAAATATTATAGTAGTTTGGGGATTAGTTTAGTGTCAAGGACTCCATTTAATCTTACATTAGACTCAGGTTTAAAATTCAGGTGGGAGTGAAATTTTGAATGTATTGTCGCAAGTATTATAGTACTGTAGTAGTGTGGGTACTATAGCAGGGTAACATAATAGTAGTACTATTATTCCCTAATGGAATTTCAAGCTATTGGGTTTTCAGGATATAATAGGCCTTTAGACCATAAGGCCACTGGTCCACAATGATTATTGGGTTTCCCTATATTGGAGAAACCTTGAGATGATGGATCATAGCAGAAAGAAGTCACTAGGTGGATCTAACCAAACAAGAGATTGAAGGTGGGATAGATAAAACACATAATCAACCTATGAAACTCTTCATAGGTAACTTCATTATGCTTACTATGTCAGGTGGTGAGCTGGGCACAAACTCATAGAGGTTTTGGGGAGGGGTTTCTTTAGTGTAGTTTGACTATAACCAACATTATAAGGGATTTGTACCTATAGGACTATAGGTCATGTAATTCTGTAGACTATGTTCCTCTGGGCCTTTCAATGATGTAAGGGTTCCCTCTCAACCTTGTTAAAAAGAGGGATTATAAAAAATAAAAAATATAATTGTTAGTGAGTAACTGTTATATATTTACGTGAATATATAATAATAATAATAATAATGATAATCACATCATCATCATCATTATTGTTATTATTTTTGAGGTTGGAGTAATTCAAGGTCCAGGATCATAGTGTTCCCAAGGTGATTGGGGCTTGATGATCCTTCATTTATACTTTTATTTTATTTCTATCATGGATCCTTCTATTAAAGATCAAATAAATCCATCATCTGATCTGAATATATCTTCTAATCTTGGAAGCTAATTTTTCAGAGTTATTACTCACATAGAGGAACTTAATAAAGGTGATAATGTATTCAGGGTAATCTTGCTACTAGGTTCTAAGGAGGAGAAAAATTTAAAGCATAATGAAAATAGGATGATCTATATGGTCACAAATTCAAATGCTTTGATTTAGTGACTATATTTCTATA